>OX031009.1:54072557-55272557 GCA_943735925.1 Pollenia amentaria
CAAATTCAAAAAGAAAAGATATTGTTATAAGTAAGACCTGAGTGCTTAAAATTCTTATTCACTTTAAGGAACCACAATCAAATAAGAAATATGATTGATCAGAATCGAAAACTATCATTAATGATTGGTTTTTATATTTGTGCCAATCATATAATATATCTGAAATTTAAGAACACAATATGATTGCTGCAACTAACTACACAATTATCTTCTCAAAAATTGTGTTTGTCAAAACTAAATTGTAAGTACTATAGTATAATCCTAATAATAAAACGACATCTTTAATATTTTCATTTCACTTTATTTATATACATATGTAAGTATGTATGCAGATATGTATATACACATTTGTGTTTAAATTACATACATATAGCATTTTTGTGTATTATATTATTAATTTGTATTTAAGTAAACAGTAGTTGTTGTATATAATATACATATATTATGATAATTAAACATATTAAATATATTTTAATTTAATTTAAAAACAGTACTGATAGCGCTAAGTATCTAGGAGTTTTTCTGGACAGCAAGCTGTCGTGGGGAAGGAATACACAGGAGAGACTTAAGACAGGTCTCAATACCTACTGTGCTTGCAGATCATCGATAGGTAGGAGCAGGGGACTCCGGCCATCAGTAGTGGGATGGCTGTACACTTCGGTGGTTAGACCCATTTTTACGTATGGATGCTGTGTTTGGTGGGAGTCATTGAGAGTGGCTAGTCGAAGGAACCTTCTGTCTAATGCTCAAAGGTGTACTTCAAGCGGCATGACAGGTGCCATGAGAAGTACTCCTCAAGCGGCCCTGGATGTCATTCTACATCTTTTGCCTATTGAGCAGTATGTGGTAGGAATGACAGCCAGAAGCATTCTTAGACTGAGGGAGTCAGGATTGATGGGAAATTTCACGCAGGGTCACTCGCGGATCCTGGGTGGGATTGGAGCTGGTGATTATTGCCTAGATCACCCAGCTCCACGGATTATGAGGGCACTAGGGCAGATTTTGGGCGGTTCCCGGAGGTAGTAATGACTTCTAGGGAGAGTTGGTCAGGTAGGAGCAGATTATTTAGTAGATTTGCTATTTCCACTGATGGCTCGAAGATGAGAGCCACGGGTGCGGGGTCTACATTGAGGATCTGGACATCAGAATGTCATATAGGCTTCCTGTTTACTGCAGTGTTTTTCAGGCGGAGGTTCTGGGGGTCTTGAGGGCCGTGGAACTGATGAGGGATAACATTGATAAGAGCTCGGAAGTCACTTTATACGTGGACAGCCAGGCGGCCCTTATGGCCGTAAGGGACTGTTATGTGAACTCCAAGCTAGTTGATGGTTGTAGGGGGGCTCTGGAGGGAGCCTTAGGAGGGAATGTGTTGAGATTGTGCTGGGTTCCGGGTCACTGAAACATAAACGGCAATGAGATTGCTGATGAGTTAGCGAGACAGGGCTCCGAGATGGAGGATCCTAACTGTATGGAGGCGGTTAGGCCTCCAATAGGCTTCTACTTTCGAAGGATCAGGGAATGGATTCTGGGCACGACCAATCGGGCCTGGGGGAACCGACCAGACTGCCGGGTATCACGGATGCTGTGGCCGGTGCTTAGGAAGTCCGATTCGGAGTCGCTGCTGGGCAGAAGTAGAGAAGTAGGGTCTGCGTTAGGACCATGAGAGGAATTATCACGGGCCACTGCATGATAGGCAGGATGCCGATGAGGATGGGATCCGACGTGTCGGATATGTGCGGGTTGTGTGGGGACCCGGAGGTGTTAGAGACAGTGGAGCACATTCTGTGCCACTGTCCCAGGCTACAGGGCAGCAGATTCCTAGGCGAATTGGGGGATGTATCTGGGGGATGTGGACTCGAGAGTCTGATAGGATTCGTAATGGGGATGGCCTGGCTACACGGCAGAAGACTGAGAGCTAGCCGCACATAGGGCGGATTTGTGTTGAGTGGGGTTTTCTCTCGGGTTTGGTCCGATCTTCTTTTCTTATCTATCATTTTTTATCTTTTCTAATGCTTTCTCTGTTTATTTCACCTTCTTTCCAGCTATCTATATCTAAGCAAGGCATCACAATGGACCATATTAGTCTCTGGGTGAAGGTGTGAAGGAGACTTCACACCAGCCTTTCTACCTACCTAAAAACAATATGTTTTCTTTTGTAGAACAAATATTGCCAATATAATAAGAATCTAATGATTTTATTGTTATTTTATTGTTGTTTTATTATTAATCTTAAAGAAGGTAATGATAAAGCCAACAATAGTTCAACGATGTTACTTTGTGCGTAAAGTTAAATTTGGCTCAAAAATATTTTTTGCAACATAAAACGTCTTACCAAATTTATTAGAATCGGTCTACCTTTGACAATATAAATACCACTTTCGAAAATATCTTAAAGTGTCATTACTTCTTTATACATGTTACTATTGATATAAAATTGGGCAAGGATTGATTTTATAATACCTACTATGTCATAGTTAAATTTTGAACTTATATATCCGAAACTGACCATGCGTCGCATTTAAACCCCCTCTCCAAAACCGCTTTAACAAATCTCATATAGATGTTGAAGTGTAAGTAACATCCGGCATAAGGAACTCTAATATGAATCTTAACCTCATAACATATTTTTTACCTGGTCCATGATTGGCCATGGGTCCATGATATTCTTTTGCGAAATTCTTCAAAATGGTGGTGCCGATTAGTGCAATAAACATTTTTTGTCAAAGTGGGATACCTGGCTTTAAGTGCAAATAAAATAAACATTTGTTCATAGATCTTGATGAATTTTGGCTTACTTTATATTTAGAAGCTTTCTGTTGTTCCTAAAAATCATCTGCCTAGATTTGTGTAATTTTTTTAAGTACTGAAATAATTGTAAGTAGTATTACAATTTGAAAGAAGGTCTTTACGCCCTTTATAGGTGTGGAAAAATTAGTAACTACACACTTTTAACTGCCCGGAGTTGTTTATTATATGCGCTTTAAACCTTGGCCAAATCTGCATTTATATAAAAGTTATAGTCATTTAAAAACAAGTTTGAGTGCTATATTCGGCTGTGCCGAATCTTTGATACCCTCCACCGACAGCAGTGAGCTCTCTATGATAAATACATATATATTATTAACTAAGCGTCACAAAAACGAACGTCAACATTAAAATTGGTTGTGGCTTAGACCTATATTTAATTATTGGCCGACAATAAGAAAGTTTTATGCGTTTCTTGTTAGAACTTTGAACTGGCTTGAGTAAAATATTATAATTCGTAACAGTTTTGTATTGGACTTATGGTGAATTATGGACCAATCATCCCAAAATTCTGAAGACTGATTTCTGGTATCACAAAAAATTAATTAGAATAAATGTCAATGTAATTAGTTTAAGCGTTAAGAGTGAATTTCAAAAAATTGCGTGATATTTTTTCTGGCCATATGAATCTTAGTTGGAAGAAATCTGTTACGGTTTTAGGCAAATTGAAAATTTTTTCAAAGTGGGCGTTATTTGGTTTTAGGAGCAATAAACTGTTTTCCGAGAGTAGGGTTTATATGGTGTAAATTATAGAGTAAATTATAGACCGATCTTCACGAAATTGCAGTGTGATTTCTCGTCCTATAAAACTGCGATGTACCGATTTCCATTATGATAGCATTATTTATTACGGTTTTAGGCGTACTAAACGGTTTTACGGGAGTATGGCTTATATGGAACCTATGGTCAATTACGGACCGATCTTCACGAAATTTACCAGTATAATTTGCAGTCGTATAAAGCGAATTCGTGCAAAATTTTATATCATTCCGTGCATTATTCCACCATTTATGGTAGTTTTTGTATCAAAATTATCAATTTTTTTAGGGCGGGGGTTCCACATTGTGATTCATAGTTCTGATCCTACTGAACCGATGTTGCTGGATTTCAATCCGAAACTGCTTATGATAACTACAAGCAATTTGAGACCAAGTTTGTTCTTTTCGTTTGTGTTTTTCGAAAGTGACAGTATTTTCAACAGACTGACAGAAGGATAGACAGATTGACAAGGCTTAACCGACTTAGAATTACTCAAGGAGACAGAATATATATACTTTATGGGGTCTTAGATGTATAATAAACAAGTTTCAAACGGAATGACAAACTTAGTATACCTTCATTCACCACTAGTGGTGGTGGAGGGTATAAAATAAGTCATATATATACCCTATGCTATGCTTCTTATTTTGGTTTAAGTAACAAGGTTGTCCCAGTTTTTTTCTTCCTGCAAGAAATCGGGCAGGGTCGGGCAGCCAAATTTTTTAGCATAGTTGGTATATGAAAAAGACAAAGTGTGCATGCCAATACTTCCCGAAACTTCGTGTGACTTTCTTAGTGCTACTCTATTAAATTCCCAAAAACCACCAAAATGTAGAGCGTTTGAAGAACTTCGCCTACTAATGTAGAAAAAAAACTTGAAAATCTTTTAAGTCGAATTTAAATAAAAATAATAAGCAACATCTTTTAATAAAATCAAAAAAAAAAAAAAGCAATCGGTTGAATGTTTTACATAAAAAAATTTGAAGCCTAAAGTTTTTGTCGAAAATTTACATTTTTACAGTCCAACATATCACTAACTTTGGCCGGCCGCAACAGTCACAATTTTAATACTTTTTAAGAAAGGTTTTTTGATTTTTGATGTTTTTATAAAATGTCCTCTGCAATATGTTTTAACTTATTTTTCAAAATTTTATAGTCGAATTTTTTATTTCTGTAAGGGGGATATTTTCATTATTTGATAAATAATCTGTTCTCTAATTATTTAGATTGAAAGTATTTAACACATTTATGGCTAATAAATCAGTGAATGTTTAAACGCTGGTTTAGTTGAACTAAACTTAAATTTATATGTAGTTTAAACTCAACATTTGAAAATCAGTGTCCCATGTATTATATGTAGTTTAAAAAGTAACATGTGGCAGCACTACGATAAATGTTGACAAATTCATATGGCTTGTATTGGTAGTTTAAACGCCCAATTTTATGCGTTTCTGATTTATAGATTTGTTGGCTTAAACACATTTTAAACCAAAAAGACAGTTTAACTTGCTCTGATTTATTAGCCCTTAGTGTCATATACACACAACATAAAACATAAATTTTATGTATTTAACGAAACAAATGTAAAAGATATGATTATTAAAAAAAAATTTGTTTTTGTTTTTTAAAAAGTGGACATTCCGACATATTTGAAAGTGAAATAACATAAAGAACGGACACAATGTCCATGGACCTTATGACATTGTTTGGTGTGTCAAAGTATCCATGGACATTATGGACGCCGTAAAAAACCCATTTTCCTATGGTGCATCCTTATGACAATTAAAACGTTTATGTATGTACCTTATTTTATAAAATTAGCTTTATATATGCAATCTTAAAAATACTTAAAATGCATGATTTGTCAAAATAAAAGTAAACAAAAGTACGTATTAAAAAAAAAAATTTTTTAAAAGTACGTTTTGGTATGCATACCAAAATGTTCTTTTATATTGTACATTATACACACCCCACAAAAGTGGTGAGGGTATTAAGCGTTTGTGCGGATGTTTCTAGCACCCAAAAACTACATTTTGTTAAGATCAAGTTTTTCTATGATAAGAGGACAAAAATTATGCAAATAAGTTTTTTTTTTACTAGAACTTAACCAAATTAACCACTTCGAATAAATGCAAAAGGCAAGTTTTGTTCTGCGACTCCTCATATTTTTATGTGTACCACACATCAACACAGTCGCATAATACCCTTTTGTGGTGTGAGTATAATAACAAAAAATCTGAATTTAAATGCGTATAACATTTGACAAATCAACAAATGACCTCAATTTTTTTACACACAACTAAAACTTGACTAGAATCTCTTTCTAACAATTTATCACACAAATCAAACCAAACCGCTTAAAAAAAATAACTTAAAACACTTAGAAAATTTACTCACGTTTTTATTTCGTTTCATTTATAACAATTGGCACGTTAAGCGATTTCAACCCTTTCCTGGATTTAATAGACGTCCAATCAGGAATATGACAAGTATAAATGAATACTAGAAGGGGTGTCAGGAATATTTTCCCTATTAAGAAAAAATAAAAAACATAATATATTAATATTCTGTAGCGCGATTCACTAACTTTTATAACGAGCATCGTATCGTTAAAATAAATATAACGAAAGTTTATCGAATTTCCTATTCAGTAACATTTTAAACCATATTCGCTGTATGTTGAAGTCAGCTGTTACTTTAAGCAGTATTTTTTTGTTATTTAAGCGACAATAATTTACGTGGTGTTTATTAAATCGATAAAGGGCATTTTGTGCTTAAAATGGTTTTTAGTGTTTGGCATTTGCGTATTTTGACATTTTGCAGACAGAAATGTCAAATGATATTAAATTAAATGAATATAAAAATACTGCTGTACACTATCGTTAAAAAGAAATTACAGAATCACACTATCGTTACTGCAAGTGAATTTATATGTATGTCGACAAATATAACCATTGTCGGTACGTTAAAAGTTAGTGAATCGCAGTAGATACTGAAGTAGTTATTTTGTTCTTTTGATACAGTTTTATTTCATTCGCTTTTAACATTTTTTTTATTTGTTAGAGGATCCTAAAAAAAGACCAACATATTTAAATATAAATTATAAAAATCAAGAAACAAGTCACAAACAAGTGAGTGTGCCGAATATTTGAGACACTTCACCCAGAATAAGGATTTTTCCCGAATGGACTTTGTATGAGATCTATGATTAATTATGAAACAGTGTTCATAAAATTTGACATCACAATTTCTAGACATACTGATTGCACAGTTCAACACGAAAAAAAAGTTAGGGGGCTTCTTACAACGGATTCTGGTAGAGAAGACAAAAAAAATATACGTGTGTCGGCGTTCTGAAAGATCACATCGGAGTTTTATTTAAGAGGCGGTTAAAGCTTCACAGCTTTGGCCTGTTCTTGCAGCATATCGGTATATAAAACAATATGTTCTTTACATCTGAGGTGTAGGGTATGTTCAACAACTTTGTAGAAAAAATTAAAGAAAATATTTTTGTGGAACATATTATACCTCTACCTCCCCCTTATAATGGCAGTTTGCGGCTTTATTCTAAGAAATCGTAAAAACACCCCGAAAAGTGGTAGGGCGGGGATAAAATGTTCTACGAAAATGTTGGCCCTTAAATTTAACTATATATATCTAAACACTACAAAGCTCAAAACTTAACGCGAATATTCAAAGTTGCTGAACATACACTACACCTCAGTGGTACAGAAAACATAGTTTTATATGCCGATATGGTGCAAGAACATTCCAAGGCTGGGAAACTTTAACAGAGTCTAAAATAATATTCCGATGTGATCTAATTAGTATTGTGGTTATTTTATTGAACTGTTAATGGTTTTTAATCCAAATTTAGATATTTAATTAGGCTTAAGTTCATTGAATTTAATTTTCATTAAATTATTTTTATGAAGACAGGAATTTTACAACATGAAATTAATTAAAAATTTTTTTTTTTAAATTTTTTTATTGATAATTTTTCATTCTTGACTGCGCTGAGATTTGAACCCAGGCGTTCACGGACAGGTTGCCCAGACTAGTTTCGATTGTAACCACACAATCTCGTCGGTGGGGTTTGCCGTTTTACTCACTCGGCTATTGAGGCCGGGCGACGTCAATAGTCAAACATCAATCCTTAAACCAAATGGTATTTCACTTTGGTAGATCGAAATTTGCTTTTTTTTGAATGAATGATTATCTATATTTTAATTGATTTACATGTTCTTCCTAACTTCTGTTTTTTTCGTACTTTTTGTCAAGAATTCTTCTTGAAGTCCAAAGTACATTTTTTTATTTTTAATGTTTTTGTCTTTCTTTTTTCTTGTTGACCTTTTTCAGCACAACTTGAAGGACAAATGTAAACATAGCTCGTGCCTTAGCTGTTAACAATAATAAGTATTGTGGTTATTAAATTGAACTGTTAATGGTTTTTAATCCAAATTTAGATATTTAATTAGGCTTAAGTTCATTGAATTTAATTTTCATTAAATTATTTTTATGAAGACAGGAATTTTACAACATGAAATTAATTAAAATTTTTTTTTAAAATTTTTTTATTGATAATTTTTCATTCTTGACTGCGCTGAGATTTGAACCCAGGCGTTCACGGACAGGTTGCCCAGACTAGTTTCGATTGTAACCACACACTCTCGTCGGTGGGGTTTGCCGTTTTACTCACTCGGCTATTGAGGCCGGGCGACGTCAATAGTCAAACATCAATCCTTAAACCAAATGGTATTTCACTTTGGTAGATCGAAATTTGCTTTTTTTTGAATGAATGATTATCTATATTTTAATTGATTTACATGTTCTTCCTAACTTCTGTTTTTTCGTACTTTTTGTCAAGAATTCTTCTTGAAGTCCAAAGTACATATTTTTATTTTTAATGATCTTTCAAAACACCGACACACGTATATTTTTTATTCTGTTTTTGGTCTCCTCTGCCATAATCCGTTGTCAGATCCCCGTAATATTCGAATAAGTTTGAAGTTGTTGTAAAGTGTTATTGTTGCCCTTTATATGGGGCCTACTTTAAAATTAAGACTCATAATTTTTTACTATGATCCTAGTCCTTTAAAACTTAATTTGCACAAATATCACTGTTTTAGGGCCTTAGGCGCATTTAAGTAATTATGGGTATGGGGCTTTATGTGAATTTAAATAAATCGAATTTTTGTATGTAAATGATGCTAATTTTTAAAATGTAGCAGGGTTAATTAACGAAATATAAATATACACTTTTTAGAGAGGATTGTCCACATTTTGCCTCAAATCTATCTTCCTACTGAATCACTTGTGCAGGATTGAAATTCCAAACTGATTAGGATTACTAAAAAAAATTTGATGCCAAAAATATATTTTTTAAGTCATACTCAAGTAATCGAATTTCTAACAGACCGACGAATTTCTAACTAAATCGACTTAACACCCATAGTAAAAATAATGCTCATTTACTTTAATAGTGCCATAACTCAAAATTTTTTGATCAAAAATATCTTAAATAAAAAAATATTAAAACTATCATTCAAACACGAAATATATCGTTTATTAGTATTTATATAATTATTTGGTTTTAAAGAAACCTACGATCTAAACTTGATGACGACTCTTGCAATATTGAGATATGTTATTGTTTTAATTAAAAAAACCACAAAGGCACAATTTAATTATTAGATTTTAAGTTCCGACACTATTGAAGTAAATGAGTGATAAGTATATATTTATTCGGTCTTAGATAATTATTTTTTGGTGTTACATACGAAATGCCAAATTCAATAAATCCTCGTTTAGTGCTCGTGGTGTTGTTAATGTTTCACAAGCCCTTTTATTGCAAAATAAAGTTAACAAAAAATAGAAAAACTGCTTTATTCCCCTGATCCGAACCTTTGATTACACTGTGCTAGTTGAAAAAAACAGAGCAGTGGAGGAGGTTGCACAACATATGTTCGCGTAACTCAAAAACGATTTAGTTTATTGAAAAAACTCAAGAAACTGAAATTTAAAAAGTATACACAACCCTGAGTAAACATATAATGTCAGCCAGGTATGGCGAATTCTGGCTTATATTTTCATTTTTTATATCACCATTTAAACAAATAGTGGTCAGAATGCGCAAGCTATGAGCTATAATGTGTTTAAGCCAAAATTTATATCGTTTTTTTTTTGTACAGTTTTAAACTGTAATAGTGGAAAAATTTATCTATTGTTGTCAGTGTAGTGTTTCAAGATAATCTAATCAGGTACCAACCAACCTGTTTGTCAGTTTATTTCTTAAAAAGAATCTCAAGAACATTTTGTCAGGTTATTAAGGATAAATAGTTTGGCAATGAAGGTAAAAAAATCTGCTGCCAGTCTCGATTTCTATTTAAACTGCAGATCACAATTCAATTTAGAGTAAACATGCTGTCCACCATTATTTATCGTACCCACAGAAGTGACACATGAAAACGTCGATAACATCGATGTTATCGATAAATTTTCAACTAACTATCGAATAGGCTTATTATCGTAATGCTATGTTCATACGAAGACATAAACCACTTGTTTCGCTCTCTGAAACTAGATTGCCAAACATGCTGTTCATACGATTCATTCTTATTTAATTTTGACAATTTGTTTGTGTTGTTAGTGTGATTTCGTTTAAAATAGATTAAAATGTACTTAAAAATTAAAAATATCCCTACGGGAAATTTGTGTCAATTGCTCTTAAAGCAACTTATCCCGTGACCAGTGAACAAAATTTTATAATTAAAAGGAACGAATTGTGATAGGCGAAAACAAGACATATCACTTAACTGGTGATAATGTGTTAAGAGTGTAGTTGGTCCAGAGGAAAGGTAATTGGCACAAAACTATTCATGTGACTGGTTTTTACGCGGGTAGGGGCTGATTATCTCTAGTTCTATCACTTTATATGAAGGCGATCTATGATATTGACATGGTTCATTTGTGACAATATCTGCGACAGGCATTATTTTAACCGAAATTGGATCTGTCCATTAAGGTTATTTCAGTGACCTGTGACAAAGTGCCAAAAAGGTGCCAATTAACCCCTCGTAGGACATCGTCATGTTAAAGTGACTTGTCACGTGACAAGTTTAGGGTTAGTTCTCTTTCCCCTAGGGATATTATTTAATACATTCATTTATATTATTATTTAATAATTATCACTTCATTTTATTTAACATGAATTTTTATTTATTTATTTTGATTTTTTTTAAAGTAAGTTCAGATAATCTAACGATTGGAGAAATTGAAAATGATAGTACATATTTCCTGTTTCCAAAATGGTCCAAAATGAAACGACCTGTTTCGCTCTCGAAATTTTGTATACCAAAACATGTGGTTTCAATAATGTTTGGGTTGCGAAACAGGAATAGGAGAGCGAAACACGAATATTGCTGTCCGTTGAGTTTTGAAGCCCTAATCTTAAAGACGAATATCAAAAAAAGGAATGGAAAATTTGGTATACCTTTATTCACCATTCAGGGTGGAGGGCTAAAAAATGGATTCATCATTTAGAAACAGCTTGTTATAATTTATTTTTTGCGTTTAAAATATTTGTAAATACACTATTTTAAATTGATGTTAATATATGAATTCGTCTAAAAGAATTGAAAAAAGTCAGGGGTAATTTGTTTTTAAATTGCTTCCTTTATCGACACACATCAATTAGTTTTTAGTTAACTTTTAAAAATATTAAAATAGGGGTTTTGCAGTGGTCAAGAAAAAAAAATTAAAATTTACCCGGCATTAAATTTCAATTAAAAACGGAAATTAAAAATACATACAGCCATGAAAAAAGGAACTGTGACTAATTAAATGTTAATATTTTTCAAATATTCATAGTCACATTTTCTATTGCTGCTTCTGCCACATTTTCTGTAACCACGCAACCAAATTTTGTATGTATCTTTAATGAAATTGTTGATAATGTTTGTACTTTATTTACTTAATCCTCTTGGGTATTATGGTTTGGCTTTGTACTAAATTCTCTTTATTGAAAACCAACAGTGCGTAATAAAATTTCGTAAAAATATTTAGTCCATTTCACTAAACTCATTAGCAAACGGCTTTGTTGATTTTACGAACACTTATTTTGTTTTGCAACTTTTTTGTTTAGATTGTCTTCTCCATTTTCCTGTCAAAATGTCAGAAAATATATTATTGAGATGTAAAATTTATTCTGATTTTAAAAGCAACAACAAAGGCAATACTAAAGGCAACAATATTTTGAAATCCGAACAATGTTGCACAATGATGTGAAGGAAAGTTTTATAATAATTTTATTTTATGAAAATGGCTTTTGTATCCAAAAAAAATTTTGGAATTTAGATTGTTCCTTTGTTTGTTAGCTTCAATATTCTATAAAATGTTGGTAAAATGTTTTGCATTCGAAATTTCCATTAATTAAGAGAATTTTTCCTTTGTTATATGAATACATTTGTACATAAAAATGGTCAACATTTAAAATTCAGTTATTGCTGAATCATATAGTATACCTTAGGAACAGGGATGTCAAATGTGGCAAATTTCTCATCAAACGTGGCAATTTTAAGATTTGTGTGGCGTTCGTATTTTAAAATCGGCGACATTGCAATTTTTTGGCGATGATTAAAATACATGACGCTTTTGAAGGCTATTTTGGATGAGCCGAGAATTTGTTTCGGTAAACGTGGAAATTTTACCACCGTTTGCTAATTGGAAATAATTTTAATGATCCGTTTTGGCCAAAAGCTTATAGCTAGAGAGATACGAAAGGTAAGTGCTTTGGCTGTCTTTATATGCTGGTAATTCCAACTGCTTATACCTGTGTTAAGTGAGTGTTTTTAATAATGAAATCCACTAAAACTCGCCTTATAAGTGCATTAAAAAAAAGAAGACAATGAGGAATGTCTTGAGAATGAAGTGTATAGCGTTTTATATATTGTATACATAACGCTTATTTGTTGCAACGTCGTCAAAAGATTAAATTTTGGAGTAAGTGATGAAGAATTGTTCGCTATGTTTTTCTTTATATTGTTTATAAAATTCATCTTTAAATATTCGCCATTTAAAAAGGGGATGTCGTAATTTTTTCTAAGTGGTACAAGAAAATCAAATACTTTAACCCAAATTGTCCGGAATGTTTTTTGTTTTGAATATAAATTAAAGTTATACATTTTATGAATATGGGAGTCAAGAAAATTAACCTAGTACCTAAAATTTTCATTCCGCCTCTGGGTCGGGCATAAAAGGCCGTTACCATATAGTCACTTCCGGCACTACACAGAATTTGTTTTTATTCACAGAAAATTTTTAGAATATATCAGAAATCATGTTTTTTTTGTAAATTACTCACATAAATATATTAAAAACCTATACAGTTTTACATGCTTTTATTAAGAAAAACAAGTTAGAATGCTATATTCGGCTGTGCCGAATCTTTGATACCCTCCACCGACAGCAGTGGGCTCTATATGATAAATACATATTTATTATTAACTAAGCTTCACAAAAACGAACGTCAGCATTGAAATTGGTTGCGGTTTAGACCTGAATTAAATTATTGACCGACAATAAGAAAATTTAATGCGTTTCTTGTTAGAACTTTGAACTGGCTTGAGTAAAATATCATGATTCGTAAAAGTTTTAGCCGAACTAAAATAATTTTTAGGAGCGTTGTTTGTATTGGACCTATGGTAAATTATGGACCAATCATCCCAAAATTCTGAAGACTGATTTCTGGTATTACAAAAAATAAATTAGAATAAATTTCAATACAGCAGTGTTATTAGTTTTAGCGTTAACAGTAAATTTCACAAATTTGCAGGATATTTTTTCTGGCCATATGAATTTAAGTAAAAAAATTCACCGCAATATCTATATCTATGATGGTTTTAGGTGAATTTAATTATTTTCCCAAAGTGGGATTTATTTGGTTTAAGGCGCGATAAACTGTTTTCCGAGAGTAGGGTTTACATGGGGCCTAGGGTAAATTATGGACCGATCTTCACGAAATTTGGCAGTGTGATTTCTCGTCCCATAAAACTGTGACATACCGAATTTCAATTTAATACCATTATTTATTACGGTTTTAGGCGTACTGAACGGTTTTCCGGGAGTTGGGTTTATATGGGGCCTAGTGTAAATTATGGACCGATCTCCAAAAAATTTTACAGTTTGATTTCTGGTCCTATAAAACTGGGACGTACCAAATTTTAGTGTGCTACCGTTATTTGTTGCGGTTCTAGGCGTACTAAGCTGTTTTCCGGGAGTAGGGTTTATATGGGGCCTATGGTCAATTATGGACCGATCTTCACGAAATTTAAGAGTATGATTTGTAGTCGTATTGAGCGAATTCGTGCAAAATTTTATATCATTCCGTGCATTATTCCACCATTTATGTTAGTATCAAAATTATCAATTTTTTTTGGGTAGTGGTTGCACATTTTGATTCATAGTTCTGATCCTACTAAGCCGATGTTGCTGGATTTCAATCCCAAACTGTTTAGGATAACTACAAGCAATTTGCGATCAAGATTGTTCTTTTCTTTTGCGTTTTTCGAAAGTGAGCGTGTTTTCAACAGACAGACAGACGGAGATGGCTAAAACGACTTAGAATTACTTAAGGAGACAGAATATATATACTTTATGGGGTCTTATATGTATTATAAAAAAGTTACACACGGAATGACAAACTTAGAATACCCTCATTCACCACAGTGGTGGTGGAGGGTATAACAAGTTAAAGTGCTATATTCGGCTGTGCCGAATCTTTGATACCTTCCACCGACAGGAGTGGGCTCTATTTGCAAAATACATATATATTATTAATTAATCTTCACAAAAACGAACGTCGACCTACAATAAGAAAGTTTTATGCGTTTCTTGTTATAACTTTGAACTGGCTTTTTTAAAAAATCATGATTCGTAACAGTTTTAGCCGAACTAAAATGGGTTTTAGGAGGGTAATTTGTATTGGGCTAGAGTATCCATTCAAATAATCGTTGTTCGATTAATCGAAGAAATTTTTCGACATTATTTGATCGAATAAGTAAAAAAGCCAATTTCGAATAACGAATAACTCGAACAATTATGTCAATTAATCGATTAAAATGAATTTTTTAGAAAATGCTACTTTTTTAATAGAAAATTATTTTTTTTTTGGACTTCTAACTTATATAATACCTAACAGCTATATAACATGTTGATATATTCTGTATCTGTATTGTGTTACACGCACACCTGAACGTAATTAAATCCTTTTTTGGATGTGGGGGTGTGTGAGACAAATCATGTAATAAACAATTAACTACTAATTCCATACATAAGATTTTCGTACTAAAACAGCGCTTTTTGATATTTAATTTGACTTTAATTTTAAAAAATTCATCAACATTTATAAATGTGTAAACTATCCACCGTCAGATTATGGGTTATCATTTTTTACCTGACTTCAATTTCTTTATTACTTGGTACCATCCAAACGGCTGGATGCATTGACATTTAAGGTATTGTTAGATTCGTCTTAAAAACCGAAGTGTCCTTAGATAGGTAGTTAAAAACAAAATAGCGGATTGTTGGCGCAAAATAGTAATTCGTAAAAAAACATATTACCCAATCACATAGAATATAACTTTAAAATAAAGGACAATAAAGTTATCAGTCATTTTCGGTAAATCGAATACATATGAGTGAAATTAAAATCGAATAAGCCTTGAAAACGATCCCTTTTAAAAAGTTTATATAAAAGTTCCTTCTATATACCTTATACTTTGAGTTCTTATCTTAACCAGAACTTCTCTTAAAATCAGGAAAAGTACTGTGATTTAAAAAATATGAACTGAGGATCTCCATTGATTTCAATTTTTTTTTGATTTTCAGGAACAATAAATTATTCAAATTAAATTGCGAATAATAAATTTGTTTAGATAGGCTGGACCTCTCATAAAAATATCGCGACAAATTAGTTTAAAATAAAAAATTTAATTAAAAAATAATTTATAAAAATATGAGGTAAACGCTTATGTCGAATTCCCGTATTAAGTTTAGCAGGCAGGACATAATTGCAAATTATCAATAAAAAAAAATTAATGGACCCCGATTGCTGCTGAACCAAATGCATGTATTACACCTTGGATTTCAGATCATTTTCAACCGAAGTAGTGTTTACTTTGTTAATAGTTTATTTACATTTTATTTCCTTAGTCTTGTTTCGGGCTCTTAAGCGCCTTAAACACTTAGCAGAGTTTATGATTTTTGAATTATTTATTTTGATTACAAGCTTTGTATGTGGTGTAAATGAATGGTTATTTTATTGTTAAAATATATTATAATTTTATTACTTCCTTCTGTTTATTATTATTATAAAAGTATTAAATCAAATAGACATGTATGTTTTTCATATTGGATAAAATTATTTGAATTATTCGAGTTATTCGAACGTATTGAGTATCGAGTAATCGAGCAAAATTAAAATTTAAAAATCGATTAATTCCTTACTCGACCAAAATAAAAAGTCAAAAATTTGGATACTCTATATTGGACCTATGGTAAATTATAGACCCACTCCCAAAATTCTGAAGACTCATTTCTGGTATTCCAAAAAATAAATTTGAATAAATGACAATACAGCAGTGTAATAAGTTTTAGCGTTAACACTGGTTTTCACAAAATTGCATGATATTTTTTCTGGCTATATGAATCTAAGTTGGAAGGAATTTTACCGCAATATCTATATCTGTTATGGATTTGGGCTAATTTAATTATTTTCCTAAAGTTGGCTTTATTTGGCTTAAGGCGCAGTAAACTGTTTTCCGAGAGTAGGGTTTATATGGGGCCTAGGGTAAATTATGGACCGATCTTCCAAAATTTGACACTGCGATTTCTAGTCTTATAAAACCGTGATATACCACTAATTATGGCTTTAGACGTACTAAAATCTTTTCCGGAAGTAGGGTTTATATGTGGCCTAGAGTAAATTATGGACCTATTTTCACGAAATATTACAGTGCGATTTGTAGTCACATAAAACTGTGACGTACCAAATTTTATTATGGTAGCATTATGTAAGTATTACGATTTTTGGCTACTAAACTATTTTCCGGGAGTAGGTTTTATATGGGGCCTAGGGTAAATTATGGACCGATCTGCACGAAATTTTGCAGTGTTATTTCCCGTACTATAAAACTGCGACATACCGAATTTCATTATAATAGCGGTATTGATTACGGTTTTAGGCGTACTAAAAGGGTTTTCCGGGAGTAGGGTTTATATGGGGCCTCGTTTAAATTATGGACCGATCTTCCAAAACTTTTACAGTGTGATTTCAGGTTCTATAAAACTGTACCGTACCGAATTAAATTATGATACGGGAGAAGGGTTTATATGAGGCCTACTGTAAATTTTGGACCGATCTTAAAAAAATTTTACAGTGTGATTTCTGGTCCTATAAGACTATGACGTACCAAATTTTAGTATGTTAGCGTTATTTATTACGGTTTTCGGCGTGCTAAAATGGTTTCCGGGAGTAGGGTTTATATGGGGTCTAGGGTTAATTATGGACGGATCTTCACGAAATTAAGCAGTGTGATTTCTAGTCCTACAAAACTGTACCGTACCGAATTTAATTATGATAGCATAATTTATTACGGTTTTATGCGTACTAAACTGTTTTCTGGGAGTAGGGTTTATATGGGACATTGTGTTAATTATGGACCGATCTTTAGGTTAATAGCGTTATTTATTACGGTTTCAGGCGTACTAAACTGTTTTCCGCCAGTAGGGCTTATATGGGGCTATGGTCAATTATGGACCGCTCTTCACGAAATTTAACAGTATGATTTGTAGTCGTATTGAGCGAATTCGTGCAAAATTTTATATCATTCCGTGCATTATTCCACCATTTATATTAGTTTTTGTATCAAAATTATCAATTTTTTTAGGGTGGTGGTTCCACATTTTGATTCATAGTTCTGATCCTACTAAGCCGATGTTGCTGGATTTCAATCCCAAACGGCTTAGGATAACTACAAGCAATTTGAGATCAAGTTTGTTCTTTTCTTTTGCGTTTTCCGAAAGTGAGCGTGTTTTCAACAGACGGAGAGACGGTCAGCCGAACAGACGGACAGACAGACGGGCATGGGGTCTTAGATGTAGAATAAAAAAGTTTTACACGGAATGACAAACTAAGTATACCCTCATTAACCACTAGTGGTGGTGGAGGGTATAAGCATAAAATAATTAAGTTTTTCATAAGTTCCTTTAAATGTAAAAATGCTTAAAAAATTGTTTTTACATGATTCTTTGTGTGGTACTCAGCAAAACATTTGACGCATAGACCAACATCAAATTTATTGCACGCAGTTCGACCGCTCGTTTTGCATAGTTCACCAGCGCAACGTCTTCTTTTAATAGTAGGTACAACAAGATGATATATCCCATCAAATCGTAATGTTCTACATACAGAACTTTCTTTTTGGCTTTTCGCCGTAATGTCGACAATAGTAAATAGCGATTTGACGTCTAAATTTCAACTGACTTATGTTGCTATGTTCTATTCTATGAAGCTGCCAAGCATTTTGAACACATACATCGACCATCCAAGTAAAAAATGCTGCTCCACCATTTCTTCCTCTTATATCCAATGCGATAAATAACGGCTTACATTCTGATCCAAACGATCAACACCTGCCATATACCGGTTGTATTGAGTTACAACATGCAGCCGTTTAACGTGTATATTTTTCTTTTCTTCTTTTGAATATCTCAAGGCGTTGGATATTGGATGGACGCCATGAGCTGTAGAGGCAATGGGGACAACTGAGTTGGGGACACGTTTTTGTTATACGGTTTTCGCGGTTAGTTCCCGTGGCTGTATATCCACGGGTTTTTAAATATTGTAGAAGAGGCAAACTGGTGAATAAATTATCGAAATAAAAGGCAAATAGTAAATTTTGAGTTTCTCCGGGAAAACCACCAATTAAATTGAACAAGGGACTGGCTCATTTTCCAAAACATTGCTCATATTTGATATTAACTCGTGGATTTTTATAAAAATTTTTTAATAAAAGCAACGAATTGTGATAGGTGACAACAAGGCATATCACTTAACTGGTGATAATGTGTTTAGAGCACAAAACTATTCATGTGACTGGATTTTGTGCGGTAGTGGCTGATTCTCTCTAGTTCTATTACTTTATATGAAGGGGATCTATCATATTGATATGGCTCATTTGGGACAAAATCTGCGACAGACATTACTTTAACTGAAATTGGATGTGTCCATTAATGTTATTTCAGTGACCTGTTACAAGGTGTCAAAAAGGTGCCAGTTAACCCCTCGTAGGACATCGCCATGTTAAAGTGACTTGTCACTTGCCAAGTTTAGTATTCGTTCCCTTTCCCCTAGGGCTATTTTGTGTTCATTAAACCTTTTCACTTTGTTGCAAATGAAAATTAAAGAACATATCATGGCGACTTTTTCCCAGTTTCGGCAATTTTTTAGGATTAAAAAAAAATATTTTGAATAATGTACATAATTTTACTGTAAAAAATTAATGAAAAAATGGGGCTTTTTGATATTGAATTTGACAAAAAAAAAAGGTCAAAATAGTTCTGGCAGCCCTGGTTATGAGAAAAGTATTCCTTCGGGATTCCTGGCTTTTCTCGGGATGTTGAATTGTTTCAATTTTGTTTTATTAAAAAGAGGAAAAAATCCCTTATATATTCATTCACATAAATTTGATTAAGTCGATATTTTGTTAAAATGTTCAATTTGTTTTAATTGAGTTAAGTAATATATTACGAACAAGTACGAAAGTATAAACCACAGTATTTACACATTGTTGAGAGTGTAACCAATTTGGGACCCATGGGTAGTCAGGAATCAACCCGAACAACGTTATGTTATTGTGATAGGATTTATATAAGAGTTAATTATGCCGAATAGTATTTAGACTTCAAAATCAATATCAAATTTTGTCCATCTTAAAGTGATTTTAAGGATGGGGTTTATATAGGACTTATGGCGAATTCTGGATGTACCATTTGATAAAAGCTGTTTCCATGACATAAAAGCTATTATAAAAGTTATTGTCCCCTTATGTTATATCAATACTTATATTTAAATGCAAGTTATGTCATTAAGAAATTGCGATCTGTGATTTGCCCAAAAGGTTTACATGGACAGACTAGCAGCCATCAATTTAACAATGTCCGTCTGGCTGGCTGCCTTCTTGGTGGGGTGCTTTAAAACCATGTGAGATAAGGCCATTATGGCTTTATTGCTCAATTGAATGGGAGATAAAGCCATAATGTCCTTATTGCCCAATCAATGAGAGGTAAGGTCATATTTAAAATTTTGCCAAATGAGAGATATAGCCATACTTTTTTTTCGCAAATGAGAGATAAAGCCATATTTTAAACTTTTGTATGCGAAGCCAGATTCCAATACTTTACTTTAGTGTTTCCGGGAAAAGACATTTTTTTATTCTTGTGACGCACGCAGGAAAACTTTATTCAGCGAAGCCACCTGCCGCGTCCTACTGGAGGAGAAAACCCGTAAGCACGGCCGCAGGCCGCCACGCAGAAAAACTTTAGTATGCGAAGCCAGATTTCGTAAAAGGGAAAATCTATTATTAATCAATGTAAAATGCAAAAGTTCTTCAAAACTGAAATGAGAGATAAAGCCTTTTTCTAATATTGCTAATGTGAGCTAAGGCCATGATGGCTTTATCTCCCATTCAAATGAAAAAAGGCTTTATCTCCCTATTGAATGAGAGATAAAGCCATCATGGCCTTATCTCACATGGTTTTAAAGCACCCCACCGCCTAGTGCTTTTGCTTGGATTTTTCGAACATGAAAAATGTATGGGAAAACACTTGTTTTACAGCAAAACTGGTTTTGTGGCCCAAAACATGTAAGTGGAAACGTACTATTACAATTAAAACAAATATTTTGTATTTCGGATTTTAAATACACTATAATTAACTTTTTTTTTGTACTTTAAAAGCACGATTGAAATGTATTTCGTACTTTAAATAAATACATAACTTTCATGTAATTTGTAGTTCGTATTTCAAATACATCAATGTATTTTGCCTAGCCCTGGCTCTCATACAAATATCACTTCCGAAAAAAACATTACAAATATGTCATAACTCCTTCTAAATTTTGGTATTGTTATAAAGTTTGGCGGCGATAACTTTAATAATAGCTTTTAACCAATGGGACATGTGATTGTAGTTCCAGAATTGACCATAAGTCCCAGATAAATTCCACTCCTACGAAAATCTTTAAGAACTTTAATTTTTTCCAAAACTTTACAGAAATAAAAAGAAAATGGATAAGCCATGTGAAATTATGGACCGATTCACACCATTTTCAATAGTAGTAGATTCCCTTTCCGCTCAATTTAGCCCACAAAACACAAACACTCAATTTCATGTTCTACAGGGTGACCCAAAATGACCGAATGGGTTCGAATTTCTTATAACATTTTTTATTATTATTTTTTTATTTATTAAAAATAATTGAACTCGAAGTTTTGTGAAAAGATATGGAATATATTTTAAAAAGAGCACGTATGTGCGAAGCAGAAAATGCGAGATATAATTTTTCATATTTGAATTAAAATTATTCTGCAATAATATACTATTGGGGGATTCACAAGGTAGCCATAACACTATAAACTCATTTGTCTTAAAATAATAACAAGAAAAATGACTGCTGTGAGCAACCGCTCATAATTTTGATTCCAACTGTGTAGTTATGTCAAATCAATAAACACAGCATAAAAGTTCTTATTTGGATTGAAACACAACAATATTTTTTTAAACAATTTTAAAATATTATTTTGGATATTTTGAAGATATGACTTGACAGCAAACCTTGTGAATCCCTCATGTATTTAAGAAAAAATTATAATTATGTCCTAAATAAAAAATTGTAATGAACACACTATTTTTTATATTTTATTAATTATTTATTTTCAAACATTTGCACTCTTTTAACTTTATCAAAATATAATGGATTTAACGAATTTAATTTTTCGGCTTCAAGCAACTCCTTAGTAAGTTACAAAAGAACCCATATGTGTTTTCTAAAGCACTGGGTGAGTGAGTCGTCTTCAATTGTAAGCAGCACAGCAATATATGCGCGAAACGGTCTATCAAAATTGCACAAGATATTTTTGCGTTACTAAAAACAACTCGTACTTTAAACTTATAATTTATTTCATTGAAACCAAAAACATAGTTAGTTTTAATTTTTATATAGTTAATTCTTAAAATACATAAATATATCTCTACATATATAAACATTACATGTATGTTCGTGATCGCTTAACTCAAAAACTACTGGACCGATTTTGACCAAATTTTATATGCATGCTCTATGGGCCGTGAGTAGTGTTTGTGTGTAGTCCGACAGATGGCGCAATATCTAGTTTTTTTTGTGTTTTTGCACCGTACATAACCTCTTTTCGTGAAAAGTGCGTGGAAGCCAAACGAAAAAAAATAACTTATTAAATTGAAGTTTAATTTATTTAAATTACGAGATATCAAACTCTTAAATCAGTTATGTAGTTCCGAAGATATTTACAAAAAAACCTATGTTATTAATGATCCAATATCAAAATTTTTAAACTTTCGAAATGTTGCATTCAAAAATCCGATTTTTCGGTTTATTTACAAAATATTTACATCATTCGATAACACAAGATATTCCGCGCTTACTAAGGTGCAACATTGTACAACAAGTTAAAAATAATATTATATTTAGTCAATTCACAAGGTATCCTAACATGTCATATTGTCAAAATGTCCTAATATTTCACAATGGTTTAAAAATATTGTTGTTGGTTTGTTAACAAAAAGTGTCTTAAATAAATAGAACGTTGCTTGCTGTGTTTATTGTGCTGTCGTAATTAATCAGAAAAGTCCAGCGCTGAGCGGCTGAGCCGTACAACAATATTTTTAAACCATTGTGAAATATTAGGACATTTTGACAATATGACATGTTAGGATACCTTGTGAATTGACTAAATATGTATTCAAAGCTGAATCCTAATTGTTATTCATTTGTTATTACCAGGGGAACCAAAATTATGCTCTAAAAAAGCGTTGTACGCGCACTAAATGTGCAGTAAAAACTCGAAAATATGGCCTGAAAATTGTAAAAAAAATATGCCCCAAAAAAATCTAAAATTGCTCATGTGAAAACAGAATATTAAACAATTTAAAAACATTTGCATTAAAAAACATCCTTAAATTATATTCGGTAAAGCACAGACGAATATTCTAGATTTTACCCTATTTAAAAGCGATGGGCAGTCATGGGCTCACTCACAAAAAAAAGTTATATTATGAGGTGAAAATTCATATAAGAGTTATATGAGGCGAATATCATCTAGATAGTAACATCCATATGAGAGTCTTTGTCTTAAAGGGATTTCAGGGACGATCGCTAAATTGTTTATTAATGTTAACATTTAAAAGGAAGTTAAAGCTATTTATAGATGGGAGCTTTGGGGAAATGTAAAACGATTCGAAAATAATTTAATTTGCAGTAAAATATTTTTGCGGCGAATTCAATATAAATAACAAAATAATTAGAGGGTTTACGGACACAAAAAGTCTTAATTATAGACCGATTCTTACCATTTACATAGAGGATCGCCAAATTTGATAAAATTATCTACAAAATTGCAACTTGTTTAAACAGAAAAATCAGAATTTTGAAAACAAATATATTTTATTTGCTGCGAAAGCTCTTGGAAGCATAAAAAGCTCTAAAACGGATAAATATATGTCTCTGCCTTTACTGTTCGCACAAGAAAAAAATGTGCAATTGCATATTTATGGTTTCCCAGGTTATTACCAATGTAACCGCTAATTTACTGTATTCAAGTTTCAAAAAAAGCCTGCTAGGTTCAAAGTGTCGGTTCTTTTTAGCCTCTGGAGAACTTCGAATTGTAGCAAATCCCGAGCGAGGTAGTTAGGATGGACCATTTATTTATCTATGTATTTGAGTGAATACTTTTTAATTTCCTCCTCAATTGTAGGGAGGTTAAGATCTCTGTGGATAATGTCATACCATTGGGCGCAGACGATTTTTCGTAATATCCTAGACTGTCTGTTTTGTAGTTTCTGGATGTTTAATTAGTATGCAGTACCCAAAAATTTGATTCTATATGTCTAAATTGATATGATAGACCAGTATAAAGCCTAGTACTCTGTTCGAAATTGCGAAAAATGTTGAGCAACACTGAGTATTGTATTATTATTATTATTTATTAATAGATATAAAAGTGTTACATTGAATTATTTTTTAATATATTTTTAATTTTAATATCTATAAGTGGTTTTAAACTAATGTTGTAAACCAGATTAGCAACCGTAAAGTATATTTTGTATTTGTAATGAAATTCAAGTTGTGCACATATTTAGTTTGAAATTATTATTATTATAATTTTTTTTTTTTTTTTAATCTTAAATATTGAATTCATTGATAATTAGTTTCTTATATTTTAAGGATATTTGTAGGAAACTAAGTAGCGAAATGAAGTTTTTGCCATTTTATAATCAATTGAATTCAGCCGAACTTAATTGTGCCTTGCCAAAATATTTTCTTCTGTGTTGTTTATATATCGGACAGACCCCAATAAGATGAAATGTGTTTTCTGTTGCATCCAAATTGCATAAGGTACAAATGCCCACAGTATTTTGCCGGAAACGTCTTGCAATAATGTCTAGTAAACATCCTCTTGCTTTTACTAATAGTCCAGTAGCATGTGACGGAAAGTCAGTATACAAGTGCGCAACGTTGTGATTGAGATTAGAGTATAGATCATGAAATTGAAAGTTCTTTGCTTTAGATACGTATTCTTTGCTTTCTTTGATCATAAGCAGGCTTAAAATTTGTTTCCATTGTAAAGATAGTGGTCCATCTGGAGTGGGGTTGAATTTTGTTTGCTGACATAGTTCAGACCATTCTTTTGCCCAGTATATGTTTTAGTTTATAACTGTTTTCGCCGGTATATTAGGTGACCTGTCGAAATACATGTTTAGTACTTTATTTATGTACGAAAAGTGTAGTTTTAGTGTAGTTGTAAATAGGGAGTGGATACCGGTTTCTATGTGCACCATTTAGTTGGGTGTCGTTTCCGGTAAGTGCAACCTTTTTTTTATAAAAAATCTGAGTACTTTCTCCACTTCCTCAAATTTTTGAAATCCCCATACTTGAGCAGCATAGCACATAATTTATCTATATGCAGCGAAGAAAATTCGAAGCTTGTTTTGGCTAGATATTTTAGGATTTCTTATGTATTTAGACCATGTTGAAACAATTGCAAGTTAAGAAGTAGAAAGTTTTCTTATTAAGTATTTTTTTTAAAGGATAGATTATAAGAGATATCAACCCCAAGGTACTTATAGTTGTTAACAGTCTCTATTTTATCAACGCCAAAGTACCAACTTAGACTAGACGAAATTCTGGTTACAGAACGGAATATCATGATTTTTGACTTATTGAGGTTTATATTTAAGCACCAAGTAAGACACTATTTATGTAGAGCGTTAATCATGATTTGTAAATCAGATGGTGATTCTGCATACAGTAACAATGAGTATTTCATACTAAAATTTTGACATGTATCAATATTATCTATCTCGCGATTTTTCAAAGCTTAACGTTTTTATTATTATTAGTATTAGTAAGTATACAACATTGTTTTGCGAAGGTAAATAAAATTCATGTTGGTTTTTTTATTGTCATTAAAAATAAAGTAAAACAATATTATTTTTATAATTTCCCAAATCAAAAAATTTTAATTTTATTATTAATTTGATCACTTTTCTACATTTTTCTTTGTGAAACGCTTGTTATAAAAACCACTTTACAAATACATACAAAATAAAAAGTTACAAATTACCCGTGCGAAATAATATGAGCTGCACTTGTTTCGCACGGAAAATAAAAGTGCTGCTAGAAACATTTCAAATGCTTTTCGTAACATAAATAGTAGGGTATTCATTCGGTTAATTACTACCGAATAGCTGATCGGTTAATTTAAAATTTGCTATTTTCAATTAGTCAATTCACAAGGTATCCTAACATGTCATATTGATTAATATCTGATTAATTACGACAGCACAATAAACACAGCAAGCAACGTTCTATTTATTTAAGACACTTTTTGTTAACAAACCAACAACAATATTTTTAAACCATTGTGAAATATTAGGACATTTTGACAATATGACATGTTAGGATACCTTGTGAATTGACTAATTATCAATCAATGATAAACAACTTTGCGTATAAACATTTTGTGCCCATTTTTGAGTTTTTTTCAAACGATGATAAAAAATAACGGTACATTCAAGCAAACTTTGCTGAATTTTTGAATACATTGGAACCACCCGGAATGCCACCGCATGTACTTACATTAATGGTTGGATCAACGGTAATTCTTATTCGCAACTTAAACCCACCAAAGTTATGCAACGGAACCAGATTGACCATCAAAAACTGTTCACCAAGTTAAATCGAGGCAACAATCATCGGTGACAGATTCAAAGGCGAAGACGTACTTATTCAACGATTTCCGATGATTTCCAACGATTTACCATTCCAAATCAAGCGGCTCCAATTCCCTTTGCGTCTTACCTTTGATATTGCCATCAACAAAGCACAAGGCCAATCATTGACTATTGCTGGCTTAATTTTGGAAAAATTCATGTTTTTCACACGGCCAGTAGAATGTGGCTTGCTCCCAAAAAATTTATACGTTTATACACCAAATAAAAAAACAAAAAACATTGTCTATCCGCTGGCCTTAAGATGAAGTAATAAATAAATATAATTTCCAATTTGCCTTAAATACATGCGTTTCTTTTTTGATTGGGACAATATCTACAGCGTATGTAAGTTATTCTGTAAAAAAAAACTTTATGATAGGTATTCCATGGATTTTTATTTAAAGGCCGTAAATTTCGTTGAAAGCTCAATTTAAATCGTGTGGTAATACAACACTAATGTTTGCTTAGGGCCAGCAACGCGGACCGGGTCAGCTAGTAGCATATATATGTATATATCCAGCTAGCATTTCGGCGATCATTTTTTGTAAAAAAAACACCTAAATTAGTCTTTTCAGAACACTTTTGATGATTTAAAACTGATTTATCATTTGAGCGATGGAAAGAGGATTCACACATGATTCATGCATATGCTCAAAAAGGAATCAGAAAATTGTATCACAAATGATTCTTTGAGATGATCCATTGGTTGGGTACTATTTTCTCACATCGGGAGAATCATTTATGATCGAAAAATGAGCTCATATTCGGTTATTTTGCTCGTTAGGCTGATTCCTATAAGATTCGATTGTGATACAAAATGGTAGCTGAGTATGTGTGTATAACACGAAAATATACCATATATATAATACATACACACATATGTATATGATAGACAAATAAAAACAAAATTTGTTCAAAAAAATAATAATTAAAAAAAATTCTGGGGTAAGTTTCAGAAATTGCATTTGGTGCTTGAACTTTTTTTTCATGACCACAAAGAAGGATTTTTATTAGCAGTACAACATTGCTTATAGCGTAGTGCGATGAAAAAATTTATAAAAAAAAGTTATGACCCTAATATATATCCTCAATTTTATAATAGACATCTAAAATTTTTAATTTAAATAATAAATTTGTTTATTTATTTGTGCAAAGCAAATGCGTTTGTTGGATTGTTTTACACTTGAAGTTATGTAGATAGAAATAGCACTATTTTATAGCTTTAATGATAAATATCACAAAAACGGAATGACATTAATCATGAAAATAACTAGAGTCTGACTGATGGGGAAAATATCTAATACTGACAAAAACCGTTTTCTAACAGTGTATTAAAAAACACACTTGAAGTGCGTGAGTGGTTACAATTAAGACAATTTTTCGTTTTTTTTTTTACGAAAATGATAAATATTTACTAACACTATGGCTGACATTTAGCTTATAAAGTAACCATACAATACAGGTACATTTGTAAATGTTCAGTCAACGTAAAAACACTTTTTTTGTATATCAACTTTTGCCTTTGGACAGGCAAATTTATGATGTCTTGATATGCAAAATATTACACAAAGGCTGAGAAAAGTTAATATTGAATATAAATTTTTGTAAAATTAACATAATATTTTTGATACACAAACATACGAGCATAATATGTTTACATTTTCTTTTTAGTTTAGGGGTTAAACTTACAAGAAACAAGTTTCTTTTTACCATGGGTTTGTATTTTATCACTATTTTGCATTTTCCTTAAATGTTTTCGTTAAATATAATTTTTTTTTTACTATTACTCGCAATATTTTATAACCACCACCAAAATGCTGATGGTATATTAAGTTTTGTATATCGTTTACAACACATCGAAAATATTATGAAAGACCAAATTTGTTTTCTGAATCTTGGAAGCACAATAAAGCCTGCATTAAAGGTAAATAGAAATGAAATTTGTCAAAAAAAGAAAAAAAAAAAAAAAATTGACATTAACAGATTCCTTTGTTATCCGAAATAGGCCGAATCAGCCAAATACTTTCCCTAGCTCCTCATACAACTATCCTTCCGAAATAACAGATGAGCTAACGCAGCAAACTTTAGAACAAATACACACTTACTTATTTTATACAAAGTAAGTTCGTTAGTGAAAATGGGACAATATTATTGAGATAACAAATATAATAAGGCCAAAATACATTTTATGATTTAGAAATCCAAATCGCTTAATTATTTCACCTTCCCCTATACAAATGCCCTCCCAAATAAAGCGATAGCGGAATGAGCTGAATGGCAAATTCCCTTGCATAGTATTTGGTATTGACAAAAGCTTAAATTTGTCTTTTATTTGACCCAGACCCATAAAAATGTCCCACCGGAATATGACTTTTGATGCGAATAAGCAAAAACAACATTTATATACAATAAAAGTTTGGTGTTGAAAATCCGTCGAATAGGTTCATTGTTGCACTAAGCCTTCATACAAATGTCCCTTAAGAATAAAAGATTTGGTACCATAACTGCCTCACGAAATGAGCAACATAATTTTGCATAAATACTTCTTGGTTTTAAAAAGGATCGAATACGACCAATTATTTATTAGTTATTTGTAATTTGCTAATTTTTATTAAAATTAACTTAAACTGAATAAGGGTTTGTTTTTCAAAAAATGATTAGAAACAAAATTCTACACACCTAAGAAAATAAAATTTGTCGCAATAAAATACGTTTTATTGCATTTTGTGGGAAATAATTTTGTCTAACACATTTAACTTATGGACTGTTCATCGATTTCGAACGAGGACTTCGTTCGCTTAACGTACATGTAAAACATGTTTTAGAAGCCAATTTAGTTTTTTTTAGCCTTATACAGGGTATTTTTAATCCCGATCCATCTTGACCGCGATTGACCTTTACAAAGCGTATTCTAGACGTTAAATTTTAAGCCAAAAATTTATGAAGTGGTTGACACGAATTCTGGCAAACATGTGGTGAGCAGTGATGCCAACTTAGTACATTTGGCACTATTTATGATGCTTTTTGATGCCTCGAAACGCCAAAATTTTATCCTTAGTGCCAAACTAAGGAAAAGCGCCTACTAAGTGCTTTTTCAATTTTACGCTTTTTATAATTTTTAGTATTTTTTTACAATTTTTTTAATTAATTTAAAATTAAATTAAAATGCATTACATTTGAGTTAAGTGTAAAAACATTCTCTTAGTATGGTAACTGTTTATTAAGTAAACTCACTACAAAGGCATCGCCCAAACTTGCAGTTTTTGTTGCAGCAATTATTGAGTTTATTGGTGAGACAAGGGAGAAGATTAGGAAGGACTACTCAGTTTCATGTACTCTGTAATCCTGCTTTGTTTTGTAAATCTCACATCGGTTGATAATCGCAATAAAAACGATGTAACTGTTTTTGTTACACTTTTTATTAAAGAAAATTGCTTGGAAAATATTAAGAAATTTAAATGGAAAATCCACCACGAACAGATCTTTTTGGATAGAAGTCAACAATTTTAAAGATTCAATAGGAAAAAATCAATTTTTAGTTTTGTCGAATTTTGTATTTAGAATTTTAAGCTTGTCATACTCTAACGCGGAAGTTGAAAGAACATTGAGTTCGATGAACTACAGTAAATCCAAAATTAGAAACGGATTATCCTTGAACTCTATTAACTCAATTCCTCATATTAAATATGAACTTCGTCGTCATAATTCAGTCTGTTATGATTACACTGTACCACCGTGTCTCTACAAAAAATCAAAATATTACATAAAAACTGTTTTATGACCCAATTCAAACTCAACTTATGATGATTCAAATTAAAGTTATGTACGTAAATGGTCCTCCAACAACGCCACCGCCATTTTGTTTTATATATTTGGTAACTTGTGCTGTGTTCAATTATCGATTAAATTGAAAAAATGGCTTAGTCCATTTTTACGATTTTTTTGCTTGAAAAAGTGCTTTTAGCGCTTTTTAAAAATTTAGAGTGCTCCAAAAAATTTGGCATCACTGATCGTGGGAAATTCTGATTTTTTTGCCGGCATTTCTTGGAGAAATCTAGTGAAAAAATCATGGGCAATTCTGATGTGTTTGCCGACATTCTTATTGTTTTCTGACAGATAGCTGATATCAATGTGGAAAAGTAGTTAAGAATAAAGTCAGACATTTGCCAGAACTGTCTGATTCAGACAACGTCGGAGTATTTTGCTGGCTGGGAACCCACTTTAAAACTATAAAACTCTATAAAAAATGTCACAACTACATCAAAATTGGTTCTAATATAGGTTTTTTTTAATAGCAGAAAACACTCTACATAATTTTGCGAGGATTGGTCCGTTATTTAGCATGGGTCCAATATGAATTCCCCTTTCAAAAATAAATTCAGTTCTGCTAAAACTATTACGAATCACAAAATTTTACTCAAATTTTTTCAAAGTAAGTTTTATATGACTAGAAATAAAATCATAACGCTTGCTGATTGTCGATCAATAATTTAGCATATGTATTTTAATGCTGACGTCCATTTCTATAAACATTTATTTATAAGTTATAGAGCCCACGCCTAAAGTATTCTAACTGTCGGTGGAGGGTATCAAAGATTCGGCATAGCTGAATATATCACTCTTACTTGTATTTTGTTTAATTTTGCGTCATTTTATTTGAACTTGTTCTGGTGGAAAGTATCATAGATTCGGCACGACCCAAAGTAGTCCATGTCGTTGCTCGTTATTCGTTAAATTATGAAAATGTATGCAAGTTGGAATTGATTGTTCTTTTAGCTGGTTGACCCTTAAAATCCCAGCCGCGACATATAAATATAGTATTCCCATGGGGAATTACCTTAAAACATAAATTTTCATATTTTTTGATTAAATAGTGGCTCTAAGGTATATTTTTAGAGTCAGAATATGTCTTAAGTTCTAAAAAGTTATTGATAAGTTGCTATCTACACGTAACAGTGCTAAATTAGGTTGTCAAATAATATAAACTTTATTTAATAGCAATTGTCAACCTAATGACTTATTTATAAGAAAACCATTTGACCATTTGATACCCTACACCGCAGTATATTCAGACATATGTTTTAGAGTATACTCTATTTGCGACTCATTTCGTAATAATTTTAATACCTAATTTTCTCTACGTTTTATAGCTTCTCTTTTTGCTCTATATCTACTGCAAGAAATGGTCTTCTTCTTTTCTAATTTCAATAAAAGTCTACCAAAAAGTAGTTTTTTTTCCATTCAAAATAATGAATTCGTGTATATGCAAAGTGCTTTAATTTAAATCTTCTGCCACTGGAAAGCACAGATGTAGCAAAAGTTGCTGGGTAAATCAAGTTTGCGTAATTACAAGCACAACCATTAACTCTTTACAAATTAAAACAGAAAAGTGAAAAATAGAAGAATAAATGTAAGATTTTCTAAAAAAATATAATCATAGTCTACCTTTTTCATTCTGTTTTCTTTGGATTTAAAAGAATAAAATGCGACTTCATAAATGTAACACCAAAGTTTATAATGAGAAAAACTACGGGTAAAATAAGAGTTGCAGCTAATATTAATTTTTCAACGAACTGAATGCCTACATGACTGATTGGGCAGTTAGTTCCTATTGCTTGGGTTGTAGAGTTACCAGATGTAAGATAATAAAAAATGTAAAATGTAAAAATTTTAAGTTGCCCCATATTAAATTTGTAGTTAGTATTATCTGCTGAATGTGGTTTATAAATATGTTAATTTGCTAGTTGCAGAAAATGCCGATATCATATATGAAAATTTGTTAAAGGCTTACTAAAATATCTCCAATTGCGTTGAAAACCTAAACATAAGATAACAAATATCGTATAAAGTATAATAATCTGTGTCCATGTTCTGTAACTCTTGCTTCGAGAAACTTTTCGATTGAAATGCGAGAAATGAAACAATAATGCCATAAATTGAAACCAACGTAAGGAAATTACTCGCCAGTTTACAAGAAAGTGTGTCTGTAAAATTTTTGTGAGAAAGTTCCCGCTTTGAACTGTCAAATAAACTCACGCATAAGAACGGGGTGAGAAAAAAATATATGAAATATGCAAAATGCAATGAATAATAACATGAAAGAGTGAGTATTTTGTTTTTGACTGATTTTTTCATTGTTTAATTATTTTGCTTTTTTTAAAAATATACGAATGTTTTCAAAGCTATTTTTTTAACAACAGAAATTAAAGTCGCACTCTACATTATTTGCTATAGCCGACGGTTGTATTTTCGCCGCCGTCATTGAAAATTTTTCAATTTTAATAATTTTGGCCGCCGTCAACGATGTGTGTTACTGGCGTTGTCAACGTCTGCAAGTTTACATCGGCACATTTACATTTTGTCGCACATGCAAATTTATTATCAAAAATTATTTTCGGAAATGAAATGTTTATTATTAATTAATTCATTTATTAATGATGTGCTAATAATCAAAATTTTTGAATGAAAACACTGAAATTTATTGTTGTGGGAAAGCTAGTTTCCATGCGCATTTCGCTGGTTGCTTAGGCCAGCTCGTCAGGAAACTTTTCCAAATACTTTAGAAAAGCTAAAAATATTATACTTGTATAATAAGAATAAGAATTTTAAACACTCAGGTCTTGCATGTAACAATATCAAAGCTTCAACAAAGACACAACAATAAACCGTCAATTTTTCTTTCTTACATTCCCCTACAATTGGCTGGTTTTTTCCAACACGAATTGTAGTTGTAAGTGGATAGAAAGAAAAAAAACCAAGTTGCTTAATAAAGCAGTTTGCCATTTCAGTTTTTTATTTGCCGGGCACATGCAAATTTATTATCAAAAAATATATATTTATTATTAATATTATTTTATATTTATTATTAATATCATTTATATTAAATTATTAGTAATTTCATTTATATATTATTTATTTTTGACAATTTGTTCAAATATTTATTTCGAGTCAAATATTTGTGTACATATGAACACATGGCAAACATGGGGTGAGCTCCAAAACGTCAGTTGCAAAGTAGCTCTCTTTTTAACTGCATTTTTCAATGTAACCGTATAGGTATTTTCATTCCTATCTGTCCCAATGTGCACCAAAAAGTTGTCGATGGTTACACAACAAGCAACGATGCACTAGTTAAACTCTATTATACACTTTTGACTTTGACTGCAAAGTATTATGATGATTTGGAACTCAGCCATGCTTTGGGCAAATAAGTGTGCGTAGTGTGACCAGAAAATAATATTTTTATTCATTTAAACAAAACACTGTCAAACAAAATTGGGAAAATATTTTACATATGTGTACGTACCTTTAGTCTATCATAAGAATACATTTTGGCATCGGCGATATTTTTCTGTCGGTACGCCGATACTTTTATTTTAGTTTTTTTGAACAAACAATTTAATTTTCAATGCTTAGTTTTTGAATGACAACTAATAGCACAAACAGAGAAATAATTTTTTTTTTTTTAATTCTTAAGCTGGAGGTCGGTCCATATCACGCGATTTATTCGTATGTTTATTTTTTGACCTTTTTTTTTTGAGACGCATGCTAAAGTAGAAGAAATCCTACTTCATGCATTCTCCACGTATATGCGTTTTACGCATTTGCTGTGTAACTTGTCATTACAATTTTACACTATGACTTTTTGAACTGATGCATAAACGCATTGAATGGTTGATTTGGACCTGCAGCCGATTTTTCGGCTAACTTCTAATGATTTTGGGGGGTGAATCGCCCACAAAATCCATTAGCAAAGTTACTTCTACATTTTCTGATGCTATTTCGCTAGTTAACAGTCTTCGAACATTATAAGAAAATACTATAAATGAAAAAACTGAGATGCAGAATAATTTAGAGTACCAAAAACTGGCGATTTACGTAGCATTAGCTCTGAATGAAAGATTTCAGTGTTTAGAAAATAATGAAATCTTTTGCTTATCTACAATTCGTTACCTTCGATCCAAAGCTAAAAAAATTTCAAAGACAATAGATCGGAAAAACGTCTTATTGAACTACTCAACATGACTCTACATTCCGAAAGTGTTGAAGACACGGTCACCTCTACCCCCACTAAAAGTCTTAAATAACTTACCTTTGGAGCGTTTCTGCAAATCGGAAAAGAAAATATGGAGAAGGATGATCCTCCGTCGATTCTACGCTGTGGCACAGCTAAAGAAGAGATCTCGATATACCTTAGATTTTCTAATTTGTTGTAGAGACGCAAATCCGCTTTTGTACTGGCGCAATTAAATGCTATACTCAAAATTGAAGATCATGACGCAGAAATACTTAAGACCTGGAACTTTGCGCTTTAACATCAACTGCAACGCCTACTACGACTTCGTATTATGTTGGCACTTCCTTCAAACTGCCGTTGTGAACTTTTCATAGCCTGCAGCGCTACTCGTAACGTTTTACTACAGCATCTATTCTGTTCCCCACTTAAGTTGTCAAATGAATTCAGTCACATTTGAAAGACGATTTTTTACTGCAGGTCTGCTTCAAACGGAGGTCCGTAAAAGTTGAGACTTCTTTGTTTTTTTAAACAAAAATCTTACTAATATATATATTGAATAATTATAATCTTTCACACTGTCTTATTTTAGTTTAAAAATTAATTTATTTAACCATGAACTTTAAATCATTTCGTTGGTTTTAAATCTGAAATATTAATAATCTCTTACACTGTAATTTTGTCTACTTACTCTACTTAAGTTTTGTTAATATTACCTTAAATTAAAATTTTATATACGTATCGGTATAGGTATCAGCGATATTTCTTTTTTAGTATCGGTATCGTATCGGCAAAAAGACGTATCGTTACATTCCTAATTGAAACAACAAAAAAAAATATATAAATTTCTATACGAACATTTTTAGTTTATTTTCAAAAACAAAATTTAAAACACTTCAATCCTTAAAATTAAGAAAAAAATAAAATTGTGCATATATACACATATCTGCATATCTACACGCTATACCTTTCAAACGATATATGTTTCATTAAAATCGGTGGACGATAAGATACTTAAAAATTAACTACAAAAACTTGCTTATATTATATAATTTATATATAAGACTAGCGGGCCCGTTGCCTGCTTCGCACGGCAAAACAAAATAAGAAAAGAAACACACTTGCTTTTAATAAAGTTGGTTTTGTTCCCTATTATTCAACTTTTAATTCTAGTTTCTTACAATCTTAGACTATGTATCACTTAAACTATCTTAGAGCTCTTTCGTAGACAGCATTTTTGGTTTTGCCATGAGTTGTTGTGTAGATAAAGAGAACTGAAGGCTTGCCAACACGTGAGCACGAAACATATAACTGGCCGTGTGAAAAGCAAGGATATTCTAAATCAATTCCGCACAATTCCAACGATTGCCCTTGCGCTTTATTTATTGTAATAGCAAATGCAAGACTTATTGGAAACTGTAGTCTTTTGAATTCAAAAGGTAAATCTGATGGAATCATTGGAATTCGTGGAATCAATACATCTTCACCTTTAAACTTCCCCTTTAAAATTGTTGCTTCGATCAAATTGTTCAAGACCTTTAAAGCCAGCAATAGTCAATGATTGGCCTTGTGCTTTGTTGATGGTAATAGCAAAGGCAAGACGCAAAGGGAATTGGAGCCGCTTGAATTCAAATGGTAAATCGTTGGAATCGGTCATGCCGTTCTCCAGTTATGCGCTTAATAGAAAAAGTGGGCGTAAAAGTAGGCGTGGTAAATTTTTCTTTCGATGAAAACTTAAAGTTGATTAATACGAACATTTGAAAGAAAAATTAGTCAACTCGATGGAGCCGTTTTCTGATTTTAGGTAAATCAAAAAAAGTGGGCGGGGCAAAATTTTCTTTCCGTAAAAACCTAAGTTGGACCATGGCGATCATTTTAAAGAAAAAATCGTTCAAATCGGTCAAGCCGTTCTCAAGTTATGGATTTTGCCACGCCCCTCCGCCCCCAGACCGAAAATTTTAACCAAACTTCATATAAACCATATATGGGCCACTGCCTACGTAGTGTATAAGTTTGGTTGAAATCGCACGACGCGTTTATGATTAGTTCGGCGACGTACATATACGGACTTATTTTTATATATATAGATTTACACCCGATATTATGTGTTTAGGGTGATGCTCGCAATTTAAATGTGGCAGCACTTCTAGTAAATAAATAAACAGATTTGCTAATAAGCAGATGAGAATGAGTAGTGAATGACTTATGAAATGAAAAGAAATATGAAATGAATGACTCTTAAACAATACTGCTATTTACGACGGTTGTTTCTCTGATGTAGTAAACCTTTCTGCGCTTAATTGGGAAAATAATTTTTCGAGAAAAGAAAGAAATAACGAAAATTTTTTTTCCATTCAATGCATTAAAGCGTAGGCTTATAATTTAAATGAAGTAGTTTTCTTGTTATTTGTATATTATTTTTTTTTTTACCCAAAAAAAAAGTACGCAAAAACATAAATGGATGCACGAAATAGGAGGAAACAACTTGAGAGAATAAAAAAAATTAAATAAAAACAAGCCAACTGGCTTAAAACCCAGTTAAAAAAACGAAAGGTCGTAATTTAATAGGAAAAGGAACAGCGAGAATTATAAAAATTTTATAATGAATGGCTTTAAGGATCAGCTGGAATTTATGGCAAAAAACGCGACAGGCGAACTCTGTTTCCTTTTATTTTCACTTGAAATATTTGTTCGTTGGTGTTGTGTTTTTTGTTTGTTTGTTATTTGGTGGTAAAGGAAGTCAACCAGCCGGTAATTTTTGAAATCTACATTAAATTCTTTTTTATGAGTTTTTTTTTAACTGCCATGTGCATGAAATACTTTCATAAAGTAACTCATACAATATTCAACGACCTCTAAGGATATTAATAGACAAGTGTTGCCTTTTTTAAGCTCTAGGGAAAATTTGAAATGTTAATTGAAAATCGTAAAATTTTGAATCCAAACAAAACTAAAACATACTAAATGCTTAACAAAAATAAAAAAAAGTTAACCATTTTTTTAGTTAAGTGTTTTTTTTAATTACATGCATTTATATGGGTGTAATATGTAATATGGGGTTTCGTTACAAAAGTTTGATTTACATTTCTTCTAAAAGGACTTAAAAATTTACTCATAAAAAATAAAAACAAATTTAAGAAAATTTATGGTCGGTTTTTTAATTTCATAATTCATTGCTGTTGTGGAGATATTATTTTTATTGTTGTTGTTAATTTGTTCTCTTTCGGATTTCTTAAAGCTTTTGCAAGCCCTTCTGACTGACATGGCTAAATCGAATTTTTGCATAATATTTATCCAAATCGTACAGAGGTCTCGAATTAATCGATCCAAAGCCGTTCTCAGCAACCCCGTCTCTTCCCTTCCAAGCAGAGACTTGGCCTTCATCTATATGAGGTCTAACTGGTACAAAAATTAAAGCGAGCGGACCAACAATTGCGTCGTGAGATCGGTAAATGGGCTGAGAATCGACAGGGAGTTGAACCAGAATTTTTATATTCAAATCATCCTAAGCGATGAGGCTTGTTTCTGGCTTAACGGGTATGTAAACAAGCATAATTCGTTTTCGGAGCGAGCACAGTCCTCATGAGACACTTGCCACTCCATTACATCCCGAAAATTTCATTCGTCTCTGAATCCGAAATCGGTGCCAACATTACCGTGGATGGCGAACGCTTCAAGCAAATGATTCGTGGTTTTTTATTCCACATGTCATTGCAAATCATTTGGAGTAGAATTAGTTCTCATAAGATGGAGCAACATACCATACAGGCACGGTTGCCAGATATGACGATAAATCGTCTTTTTGCCGATTTTAGGGTCCGAAAATTATATCCTAAATATCCTTAATTTGACGATTTTATAAATGAAAAATTTTGTTCTAATATAAAAAAGTTTGTCGATTATTTCAAAAAGTAATAAACAGTGCAGAGGAAGGGTGGCGCCGTTGGAATTATGGATTGTGCGGATTTGTCAGTCACGATGTCGCAGTGGTTGAGTAAGCCTCGCGCGTTTGCTGTGGATACATTTTTTAACAGTAATGATTCTTACGTTATTGCTCGTCGAAAATTTGGTTCAAAGTTCGGTATTCGGCTAATACGAAATGGACCGATTGTAAATTTAATTCGTTCATGGGTGCAGATATTCCGCGCAACTGCTTCGGCTATGAATGTCCCAAGGACAGGGCCCAGTCGATCTGCAAGGACTGCCGAAAACATTGAACTAGTTGAAAGCAGTTTACGTGAAAATCCGCGACTTTCAATACGGAAAAGAGCAGCCTAACTGAGACTTCTAAGAGAGACAACTCATGAAATTTTAAAAAAGAATCTGAAGTTTCACCCTTTTAAAATTCAAATCGTTCAAGAACTGAAAGAAAGTGACTTTGATTTATGCAAACATTTTTGTGAAACGATGTTAGAGCGTTTTCGCACTGTAAATCCCATTTTTTGGAGCGACGAGGCTCATTTTCACTTAAACGGCCACGGCAATAAGACAAAATGCCGTTATCGATTGAAACATCAAAAACCATTACATTGGCCCAGGGTAACTGTTTGGTGTGCCTTATCCAGTTTTGAGATAGTTGGACCATTTTTTTTCGAAAATTCCCAAGGCAAGGCGACGAATGTCAACGGTGCAAATTATCGACGCATGATTACGAAATTCTTTATGCCAAACCTGCAATCTCATCCATCGTACTCTTCACACAAGTGGTTTCAACAGGATTGGGCGACTGCACACACAGCCAGATCTTCGATGTATTTGCTTCGGGAAATTTTCCCGCAAAAACTAATCAATCGCTTTGTGGACAGCCCATGGGCACCGAGGTCGCCCGATCTAACTCCCGTGGATTTTTTATGGGGCTACCTCAAAATGAGGGGTTATAATGACAATACCCAATCTCTTGTGGCTTTAAAGGAAAATATACGTCGATAAATCAGCTCAATTGAACCAAGTTTACTGCAGCGTGAGGCGCAGAACACAAGGCTCCGTTTTGAACAGTGTGTTCAACTCAACCGAAGACATCTGGATGACATACTCTTTAAAAAATACAATCCGCATTTCCATTATATCGTTCAATGCCCTTAATAAAACTTTGTGCAAATAATAACGTTTTTTATTTCAGTTTGAAAATATAAATCTGCTACCAGGGGTATTTTTGGATAACTTCTTGGATTCTTTCGTTTATTTGGTTAAAATTAATTGTCCCATCTAAGCAGTTCATAATACAAACATAAAATATAATAATGGAATTAGATGAATTTCTCAATAATATTATAGAGCACTGAAAGATAATTTCTGATGAGAAAATCGGTGTTCGCTATCCTTCAGTTCATGTGGCACGTAATTTTGGTACTTTTTACTGAATGATTTAGGATCTAAATTCTTAAACTTTTTTAGGTTATTAGGATATATGACATCCTGAACAGGACAAACAAGCAAAGTCTTCTGTGGTTCTTCAAATATTGTCCTGTTTTGGATTTTTCATATATAAAAAATGCTTGTAGCTCAATTTAAGTTGGTGTACAAAAGAAGTTAAAACTTGCATTTATAGTTATAGGTGTTAGAATAGCGGTTATATATTTAGAGATTTATGACGATGTAAGATTTTTTTTATTTCCATTAAAATAAACGGAAAATAAATAAACATTTTCCAAAACTTACAAAAGTACAAAAGTGTGGTTTTTCAATGACGAATATGATATGATTTGATTTTTGCCGAAATTTGCCGATCTTCGACACATTCTATCTGGTAGCTATGCCCACAGCGTGGGAAACTTTGTTAAGCCAAACGCTTGGTGAATTGGCATCTCGTTCGTGTGATTTGACACCTTTGGACTACTTTTTATGGGGTTTTTAAAATATGTAGTCTATGCTGATAAGCCACAAAAGGTTGATCATTTAGAAGCCAACAGACGACGCACTATTGATGAAATTAGATCGGATTTACTCGAAAAATAGGTCCGAAAAATGTTGGCCATACCATTGAATTTGTTTTGCTTGAACAAATTTTTGAAGTTTTATTTACAAAATTCTGCGTATCCTACATAGAAGCAGCGGATTTGTGTTTTGTTTAGGTTACTATACATATTTATTTTAGCTTATTTTGTGACTAGTTGGTTTTTGTTGTTTAAGTAATTTTTTTATTAAATCGATTGATTTATATATTAATTAACAAACAACAGGAAGGGAAGTAATAATTAAAGATTATATTAGTATGTAAAAGCAATTTCTTGACAACAAACCTTAGGACATTCTGTTCTTTATTATTTCTTTATCTTATTTTTGGGCTTTTCTCCTTGCCGTTATTTGTTAGTAAATATTTGGCTTAAAATGAATTAATAAAAAACAATTTAGAGTGTTACGTTCGACTATGCCGAATCTTATATGCCCTTCACCTTGTTGCGATAAGCACAGAAAGTTATATAAATACCGTTCTTTAGATATAAATAAATCTAGTTTCTGCCACGCCCACTTCTCCAATCGCGCGCATACAATTTAAAAATATGTGTCCCATTTATTTATGTGAGTGAGCATATTAAAAGTGTTCTTCATCTATTATCATAGAAATCCTTTTTCCTTTTGGGACTCACCAAATCATGTAGCCAAAAAAAAAAAAAAAAACAAAAAAAAAAACAATTAAGAGTGCCTAATTCGGCTATGCTGAATCTTATATTTAATTCAACTTTTTGCGATGAGACCAGAAATTAATAATTAAATTTATTTTGTGCCACGCCCACATTTTGTCGGATGATGTGTATTGATAACCGAGATGCTTGTACCTAGTTGGGAAATTTTGGCCCTTGCCGTTCTTCAGATATACAGAAATCTATAATGCCTATGTATGAGAGGGGCCACGCCCACTTCTCCAATACCACCCATATTTTTGGAGAGGTTGTGTCTTGATAACCCAGCTGTGTACATTGTGGACGATGTTTCTCTTACCGTTATTTTGATATAAATAAATCTGTTGTGTCTATTTATGCACTCCTTCCCACGATTTGCCGGATGTTGTCAATTGATAAATCTATTGCAAGATGATTGTAGCTAGTTCGGAGATTTTGGCTGTTGCCGTTCTCCAGATATACAGATATCTATAATGTCTATGTAAAGTGCCACGCCCACTTCAACAATCCCGCTAACATTTTGTCGGATGTTGTGTATTGCTAACTAAGATGCTTATACCTTATTTGGAAACGTTTAATTTTTCTGTACATTGTTAAATTAACTTCGCTTGCTATGTGTAAAAATCGCAAAAAATTAACAACAATATTGAAACAACTTATACATGGTAACTATTTACTTTCGATGATGGGTATAAAGAAACAACGACAACATTGGATTTTATTTAGGTATGTGATGAAAAACAAAACGATTTAAAAATGATAAAATCTTTTCAGTAACTTTAAAAATTGATTTATAATACATTATTAACTGTTTTCCGGTATATATTCTTTTAAATTTCTTATTATATATGTTAATTGAACTGTATTTAAAAAAAATCAAGAATTCACTTCAGAAATGGATTTTAAAATCGTTCGAAACTCATCACACCTGCTTAAAACGATCGTTTTTTATCAGTCGTGTATTTTTGCTCATATCTCAGCCATTTACGGACCGATCTAAATGAATTTCAATAGCAAACAATTCCTTAATATATGTGATATAATTATAAAACAGCCGAAGCCCCATTATATCGAAAACCCAATTTTAACGTACAGACAGACATCGTTAAATCAACTTCGCTACTCATAAGGACCCACAATATATATACTTTATATGGTCTAAGATAAATATAGTAGAAATCACAAACGGCATGACAAACTTATATATCACCTTTTGCCTTCGGTAAAGAGTATAAATATAAACAACGTAACTTAAAACTTTCTGAAAAACAGTTTCTTATTCCAATTGTGTGTTTTAGTTTAATTGCTTTCTATTCAAATTTATAGTTCACTTAAATTTATCAAGAAATAAAAAAATGAATAAAATAAAATCTTAAGAAATTAGTATTCTTTTAAACTAACATTAACAGTTTCCCAACACAAACAGAACAAGAAAAAACTTTTCAATCTAAAAACTTGAAAATATTTACGAAAATTATCGAGAAAAGTTTTATTAAGTGCTTAATTATTCTGCTGAAGGGGTCTCTTTCTCTACGCTCCTTCTGTACTCGTTCCAATTACGTTATTTTTTTAAACTCATTTACACATACCCAACTCCCGGCATTCATCCATTTCGCCTAAAATGGTTTTATTGTGCAAAATAAAGCAACAACAAAAAAAAAAAAAAAAAAAAAAAAAACTTAGCAAAGCATCTACAGCAAAAACAAATTGATTAAAATATAGAAAAGTTTTTCAAGCACAAACTAAATAAAACATGTTTCTTTTTCCTGCAATAGTTTTAGTTTTATAACAACAACGAACTGTATTAAAGTAGTTTTAGTGCGTAAACACAAAGTGAATGTATCCGTATTTGAATTGAACGAATACTCAAAGAAACAATAAGGGTATTCACATGGTCACAGTGTCATATGTCTTAAAATAAGAACACGAAAAATATGAATGCTGTGAGCAACCTCTCGTAATTTGGGTCAGCTGAAAAAAAACATTTATAAATATTTGATGGCAGCATAACAAGAACGGTGAGCACACGTTTACATTTGGCTAAATAAAATTTTATTACATTCAAATTGTTAATGAAGTAAATAACATCTTACCTCCAATTTAAATTTAAATAAATAAAATGTGTCCCTCGCACATAAAAAATCAACTTGTTTAAATGCGAAAACACAAGCAAAACCAGCTGTTGAATGTGACTAAAGCGACTAACAGCTGATAGTGCAAAAACGTTCGATTTTTTCGTTTAAAACGTTTTGATTGTTATTTTGATCAGTTTTAAAGTTATAAATAAAAAAATAAATGTCAAGTTAAAAAATTGTAAACAATTTCAAGCATACTGAAGCTATGTTCTTTATACCTATTAAATACTTGACGACCTACATGTAACCACTAGTTTTATTTGAAAATGTTTTGCTTTTGCAAAACGTTTGCTATGCCGAATAACATTTAACAGTTTCTTAATTGAATTATTTAATTATCATCTTCCAAATATAGATAAGTGTTGTTAACTACTGTATTCTACTTTGTATTTAACTTTGTATTCAACATAATGAATTTGATCAAGTTTTTATTGTTTAATATGTTTTAGAATATTGAAACTTTTTTCCTTAGATCTCATAATATTACAATAAAAAGAATTGCATTGAGGATACTAAGTGGCCGTTAAGTTTTTAAAATATTTCATTTCAAGAATTAATAATGAATTCAATATCTGGAAGAATTCCTTTTTTGAACGGGACCAATTATGGAACATGGAAGGCTCAAATGGAGGCGCTGCTTCACAAAAATAGGTGATTGAATATTGTGATAGGTGGGGAAAAAGTTCCAGCGGTGAGAAAACTTCCGGAAACACCGACAGAGGCACAAACTCGTGAGTTTCAGCAAGGCATGATTTGTCTTCAGCAAAATATCGATAAGGATATGGATGCAAGAGCAGAAATTTTATGGTAAAACATATGAAAGGATCTAATTAAATCTGGTGTTATCTGAAAGAAACATTTGATCTTAAGTCCATAAGAAAGAAGATAGAGTGTTACCTTACGTTATTGAATATAAAAATGAAAAAAAATCAGCCAGTATCACAATTTTTAATTGCTTTTGAAATATGTGTTTCACATTTAACGGAAATGGGAATCGAAGTTGATGAAGATCTGCTGGTTGTTATCATGCTTGACGCGCTACCGGAAAGGTTCTCAGCAGTCAAAGCTGTGGATACTGCAAATGAATTTCTTAAAATTGGTTTTGAAATCAAAATTATTAGAGATTGGAGACAAAGAAGAAATCGATACGAACAGTTCAGCACTCAAAGCTAAGTTTTATAGAAAGAAGTCTAATGATTTTTCCCTTAAATTTAAAAATCAAGAAGAGGGTATGTCCAAAAATCATTTTAATTATAAATGTTTTCGGTGCGGAAGAAAAGGTCACAAAGCTATGGACTGTAAGTCGTCTGGTGAAAATAGTCGTTTAGTTGAACAAAATAACAAGCATAAGAATGCAAATGAAGTATTAGTGACAATGTCAGAAGCAACTTTTTGAACTAGTTCATCTAAGACGTGGCTAATTGATAGTGGTGCGTCGTCTCATATGTGCACCCAATTATCTTTATTTAAAGACTTAGATATACAGTTTGGTGGTAAAGTTAGATTAGCAGATAATAAACATAAAAGGTATTGGAAAGGTCAAAATAAGTGTAAATATAAAAGGAAAAACAAGAAATAGGCCTATGCAACACTCTATTTGTTCCAGATTTACGATGTTATTTAATATCAACTAGCAAATTAACAGATAAGGGATGCACAGTTGTTATGAAGGGAACTAAAGTAATAGTATATAAAGAAAAAGATGAGATAATAGAAGGTCACAAAATGGATAATTTATATTTTGTCACATTATTTGAAAGTTCGAGGAATTTGATACATGCAACTGAAAAAAGTGAATATACTGAAACAGAGCTTTGGCGTAAAAGATACGGTCACCTAAATTTTAAACAATTAAGATAATTGCAAACAGATGAAATGGTAAAAGGAAAAATCAACTTCCGATATACTAGAGCTCATTCATACTGATCTTTGTGGTCCAATAAGAACTGAATCTCTTGGTGGTAGCTTATATTTTGCAACATTTATTGTTGATTTCTGGCGAAAAGTATTTGTTTATTTTATTCGACATAAAAATCAATACCTAGAGAAATTCATCGAATTTACGAAAATGGTAAAAAATCAAACCGGAAAAAAATTCAAGTGTTGCGAAGTGATAATGGTGCGGAATTAGTAAGTGAGAAATTTACAAAAAATTTTTAAACAGAATGGAATCAAAAAGCAGTTAACCGCAAGTTATACACCGCAGCAAAACGGCATCGCAGAAAGAATGAATAGAACTTTGGTTGAAATGGCTCGTTGCTTAATGCTTGAATCTGGTTTACTCAAGAATTTATGGACAGAATTGATAAATACTTCTGTATACATTCGAAATCGTTGTCCAACAAAGTTAAACGACGAAAGTTAAATGAAGAATTATGGACAGGGAGAAAGCCCATTATAAAACATTTCCGACGTATTGGTTGCATATCGTTTGTTTTAGATAAGTCGTCTAAACAAACGAAATGGGATGCCAGGAGTAATCAACATTTTCTTGTTAGTTACTCAGAGCAATCAAAAGCTTATAGATTGTGGAAGGCAGGAACAAAACAAATTATTACAAGTAGAGATGTAAGGTTTAAAGAAAACAAGATGTATGATATAACAAAAGTAAATGATAATCCAAATTTGTATGAGCTTGTACCAAATGAAGTCATACCTAAACAATTAGGTGAAGTTAAAGAAGATATTGTTGAATTGAACGGAAGAGATACAAGCGAAAAACAGGTAAATAACAAATCTGCAAACGAAAACAAACAAAAAGAGCCACCAAAAGAAAATATTCTTGATTCAATAAAAAATCGTTTAAGACCAAGGAAAAATTTAGAAACTACTCAAGCAGTACAATATAATATAACCGATCCTAGTTCTATATCAGAAGTAATTTCGTCTGAGTGCGTTGAAGATTGACTTAGAGCTATGGAATATGAACACAAGTCTTTGTTAAAAAATAATACTTGGAGTTTAGTAGATTTACCAAGTGGACGTAAGCCAGTAGGATGCAAGTGGGTTTTTAAATAAAAAATAAGGCCGGATGGAACCATAGAAAAGCGTAAGGCTAGATTGGTAGCGAAAGGATATTCTCAAAAATTTGGCTTAGATTATGTAGACACTTTTGCTCCAGTAGTTCGTCAAAGTTCCTTAAGAATGTTATATGCACTCTCAGTTGAATATGATTTACAATTACGCCAATTAGACTTCAACTGCATTTCTTAACGGAAATTTGGAAGAGGAAATATTTATGGAACAACCAGAAGGATTTATTGAAGAGTATATAAAGAATAAAGTGTGTAAACTAAGCAAAGCAATTTATGGTTTAAAACAAGCTGGTCCACAGTGGCTTAAAATAATTGATTCCGTTATCAAAGAATATGGATTGAACCAGTCAATTTACGATCTGTGTATTTATTTTACTAGAAAAAACCAAAAGATAATGATTGTCGCCTTATATGTTGATGATATAATAATTGCAGGTCATGACAATTTATAAATGGAACAATTTGTACTAAAATTAAAGCAAAATTTTGATATTCGTGACCTGGGAGTTCCTAAACATTGTATTGGTCTAGAAGTAGATATAAAAGATAGAGACATTTCAATTTCGCAACCAGGATATATATCAAATTTAATCAAGAAATACGATTTAGAAAATTGCAAGCCTACAAGAATTCCTATGCAACTAAACATAAAATTGGAAAAAGAACCAACAATTTTCGGGGAAGCAGAGAAAGTGGATGAAAAGTTCTATCCAGAAATAATTGGTTTTTTACTTTATTTGTCGTTGTATAGTAGGCCAGATATCACGTGTGCTGTTATTATGTTATCCCAATTATCTAAAGATCCTCGTAAACAACATTTAAATTCAGCATTTCCTATAATTAAATATTTAAAACATACTACAAATGCCGTGCTGAAGTATATGAAATGTGGCTTACCACTTCTTGGTTTTTGTGATGCAAATTGGGCTCAAGACTTAAATGAAAGAAAATCTCAATCAGGTTTTTGTTTTTTACTCGCAGGTCTTATTTCTTGGGAGTCAAAGAAACAAAGGGTTGTAGCAACATCTTGTGCAGAGGTGGAATACGTAGCACTTACTGAAGCAACTAAAGAAGCCACTCATTTGAGGTATATTTTAGAAGAACTTGGTTATTCTGATAGAAATCCAGTGACGATAAATACAGATTCACAAAGCGCTCAAAGAATGGCTGAATTTGGTTCAAATTATTGCCGTACTAAACATATCCATTATAAGTAAGACTTTGTGAAGGATGCCATTGAATAAAACGTTGTTAAATTGAATTATTTATCTACTGATGAAATGCTGGCTGATGTTTTCAATAAACCTGTGCCTAAACCTAAGCATTTATTTTGTTGTAATAATTTTGGCATTGTAATGTAAATTCATAATGTTGAGGAGGCATGTTGTTAACTACTGTATTCTACTTTGTATTCAACATAATGAATTTGATCAAGTTTTTATTGTTTAATATGTTTTAGAATATTGCAACTTTTTTCCTTACTTCATATTTAATTTTCAACCTTGTTGTATCTTTTGGATAAACGTAACGCTGTTTTAATTACAATAATAAGGAAGTCAACAAAAATTGTTAAAAATAAAGCTAAAGTTTGATAAATTTGCTGGTCATGCTTTTTTGGAATTTTTTCGTCAAATATTTGTTAGGACTGAACATACCTTTATTTGACCGTTTGGCTCAAATTTATACTTTGTAGTTATGAAAAACCAATAAACGCAGAATAAAGAGTCTTACAATTTTAGGACTTTTTTGTTTGAAACACAACAAAAAATGTTGTAAACTATTGTAAAATATTAGGATACTCGTATTAAGACAATATGCCTCTATGCAATACCTTGTGAATAACCCAAATATTTGAATGTGTACTCTGTAGAAAATGTCAATAGTGAAACTTTTCTGATTCACCATTGACTTTATCACCAGCATTGTTGCCAGAAGATTTTTTGAAACATACCTACGCATACTTAAAAAAATCCTAATTTCCCTACACAATGAAAAAATCTTCTATACAAAAATCCCTACGCGTTTAAGTCATTAAAATCTAAAAAAACAGTAGTTATAAAAAACTCATGTTAATCGCATATGTACACTGTACATTGTACAGTAGAGCTTTAATAACAAAAATAATGAAACTAAAAAAAATAGTATGTACCTACAAAATGTTGATGAAATTCAACGAAAAACAAGCTAGCGTGCTATATTCGGCTGTGCCGAATCTTTGACACCCTCCACCGACAGGAGTGGGCTCTATTTGATAAAAATCGAACGTTAGCATTAAAATTGGTTGCGGTTTAGACATTTATTAAATTATTGACCAACAACCGGAATGTCTTTTTTTTAGAACTTTGAGATGGCTTGAGTAAAATATCATGACTCGATACAGTTTTAACCGAACTAAAATTATTTTTACGAGGGTAATTTGTATTGGGCGTATGGTAAATTATGGACCAATCATCCCAAAATTCTGAAGACTGCTTTCTGGTATTACAAAAAATAAATTAGAATAAATTTCAATACATCAGTGTAATTAGTTTTAGCGTTAACAGTGAATTTCAGAAGGCTGCGAAATATGGGATCTAAGGTAAATTATGGACCGTATATCACAAAATTGCATGATATTTTTTCTGGCCATATGAATCTAAGTTGGAAGAAATTTTACCGCAATATCTTTATATTTACGGTTTTATGCGAATTAAATTGTTATCCCATAGTGGGCTTTATTTGGCTTTAGGCGTAATAAGCTGTTTTCCGAGAGAAGGATTTATATGAGGCCGAGCTTCACGTTATTTGACACTGCGGCTTTTGGTCTTATAAAACTGTGATATATCAAATTTTATTATGATAGCATAATGTATTACGGTCTAAATCGTACAAAACTTTTTTCCGGGAGTAGAGTTTACATGGGGCTAAGTGTTAATTATGGACTTATTTTCACGAAATTTAGGAGTGTGATTTCTAGTCCTACAAAACTGTACCGTACCGAATTTAATAATGATAGAATTATTTATTACGGTTTTAGGCTTACTAAACTCTGTTCCGGGTGTAGGGTTTATATGGGGCCTAGTGTAAATTATGTGTGATTTCATGTCCTAAAAAACTGTGATATACAAAATTTTAGTATGATGGCGTTATTTATTACGGTTTTAGGCGTACTAACCTCTTTTCCGCGAGTAGGGTTTGTATGGGGTCTATGGTCAATTATGGAGCGATCGCCACGAAATTTAACAGTGTAATTCGCAGTCATATAAAATGAGTTCTGCAAAATTAAATATACAGCCATGTCACAGAGTACAATTCCGTTCGGAAACGGAATTCATTCCGTATTTTGGTGCTTCAGAAAATTACGAAAAAACTTGGCGGAATGAAATTATTTTTGTTTTAATGAACGGAATGGGAGTTTTCTGTACCTTAAAGGCCAAAAAACTTTTAAAATATACTTTCTATCAATAAACAAATATGTTTTCTTCGGTTCCGAACGGAATCATTCCGAACGGAATTGTACTCTGTGACATGGCTGATTATTCCATGCATTTTTCCACCATTTATGTTAGTTTTTGTATCAAAATAATCAATTTTTTTAGGGTGGTGGTTCCACATTTTGATTCATAGTTCTGATCTGACTGAATCAGTGTTGCTGGATTTCAATTCCAAACTGCTTAGGATACCTACAAGCAATATGAGACTGAGTTTGTTCTTTTTTTTTGCGTTTTTCGAAAGTGAGTGTGTTTTCAACAGACGGACAGATGGACAGACACACGGACATGGCTAAATCGACTTAGAATTACTCAAGGAGCCAGAATATATATACTTTATAGGGTCTTAGATGTATAATAAAAAAAAGTTTCACACGGAATGACAAACTTAGTATACCCTCATTCGCCGCTGGTGGGGTGGAGGGTATAACAAGAGGTTTTTTGTTAAATAAATATGAACTATGACCTAACACGCGTAATCATAAACGATTATTAAGTAAAATGTTAATAGAAAATTTGTGTTTATTAAATTAAAATAGTTTTTTTTTATGAAAACGGTAGTTAGTCCTTAAATGATAATATTAATGTAATTCAGGTACAAAAGCAATTTTAAAATGAATACATTTTTTTCTTCTGAACTGAATTTTATATAGTAACTTTTAGTGATTTCGAAATTAATGCAGCCCCTTCCTCTGATGGGCATTGGTGCTGGGTATCACAAAGGGACCGCTGCAGGACCCAAGTGAAGAATTTTATTGAAAGTAAAGTTAAGTACGTGCAGTAAGCTTTGTACTACTACGTTAAAGAAGTGATTGCAGAGAAAAAAATAACCACAATTTTATTACTTTAAAAATATTATTTTTAATACTAAACAAACACTTTTTAAAAATAACAAAAAGGGAGTCTTCTCGGTGAAGTATATAGCGTTTTAGATATATAATAGAACTGCAACTACATACAAATGTATTGTATATACAATATTTGTTTAATACTTGCCGAAAAAATTCTTTTTTTTTTTTGCTTTAAGTAGACTACTATAAAATATTTTAAACATTGCACATTTTTCGTGTTAGCAGACATAGATCTAAAATTGTTATAGATTTCTGAAAGAAACATAGCTTAAAGAATTAATTTCAATAAAATTTGTTGCAAAATAGATGTATGTAATTAAAAATTTTACATGTAGGTACCTTTCTTTAATCTTTTTATACCCTCTACAACTAGTTTTGAAACTTTTTTAATATTCATCTAAGACCCCATAAAGTATACATACTCTGGATCATTGATAAATTTTCGATTTAGCCATGCCCGTCTGTTGAAAGCGTAAGCAGTTTGGGATTGAGCTCCAGCAAAATCGGTTCAGTAGGATAAGATTTATGAATCCAAATGTGGAGTCGCCACCCTAAAAAATTGATAAGTTTGTTCAATAGACTAACATAAATTTACTTTCTTTACGCCTAGAAATCGTACCACAAAATTTCGTAAAGATCGGTCCATAATTAAGCATATGCTCCATATAAAGCCAATTCTCGTAAAACACTGAAGAACGCGCAAACGTTACAAATAAAGCTATTTTAGTAAAACTTGGCATCATAGTTTCATATGACTAGATATCCCACTGTCAAATTTCGCGAAGATCGGCTTATTATAAACCGTAAGTTAGTACTTCTAACACCATGACGAATAATGCTTTTGTAATAAAGTTTAGTCTGTTACTGTTTTATATGACTGGAAATAAAGCGTGATCTATTTCGAGGTCCCTACTTTTTTAAAGAAACAAAAACCGAAAATTAAAATTTAATGGGGAATGCTTATTATCATTTGAAATAACATCCTTTGGCATTTATTTTTTGAAGATTATGTCTATCAAATGTTGGCCGTTGCTACGTCGCAGATGGTCCATCCGTTGAGTCCAATTTTGGATGACTCGTTCGAGCAGTTCGACTGGTAACTGGCGAATGACACGCGTGATGTTTTCCTCCAAGGCCTGAATCGAAGCGGGTTTGTCCGCATAAAACTAAGACTTTACATATCCCCACAGGAAAAAGTCTAACGGTGTGATATCACACGATCTTTTTGGCCAATCGACCGGCCCAAAACGTGAAATTATGTGCTCACCGAAGTATTCTCTCAATAAATCCATTGAATGATGCGATGTGTGGGAAGTGGCGCCGTCTTGCTGAAACCAAATGTCGCCGAGATCAAGAGCTTCAATTGCAGGCATCAAATAGTCGGTTATCATGGCACGATAACGGCCCGAGTTGCTGAGAACGGCGCCGAATCGACTCTCCACGGTCTTCGTGTACACTCTCAGCTACGGCCCCTTTATTTTTTTCACAGCGTGCTGGACGTGGTCTATTCGGTCGAATATTATCCAGTAATGAATGCTGGGTCTCAAAATGGGTGATGGTGTTGTGAATAGTACGCTCAGTAGACCGATTATGTTGACCATAAGTTGAGCGAAGTGCACGAAACACATTCCACACAGAACGTGAATTTTCGTAATAAAATTGAACGATTTGTAAACATTGTTCAGGCGTAAGGTTTTCCATTATGAAGTGCCAAACAATACTGTATGGGTGCACTGGGGTAAAAAATGGCTGTAGGGAGAATACTGGATGGTACTTACTGTAGGGGCTGGTATTTTTTTTTTTTTTTTCAGGTGGCTGGTAATTCCACGGCTGAGATATATGTTGCTCGCTTGCACTATTTGGCGTATATTTTCTTGCAAGATTATTTTTCTGCTCGACCAATTAAGTATTTTGGCTGCTGCCTTTTTTCCTTGTATTTTAAATTTCTATATAAAATCTCTCACAAATCAAATTCAGTTTTATATATTTATTAATAAGAACCAAATTCCTTGCAAAAAACAACTAAGAAAAACACCACCAATTCAATTTACGTTGAAAGAACTCCACTGACCGTTTTACAAATAAAAAGTATTCAACTGCCTGCTGATGTTAAAAGGAAAAAAACGACGAGTAAATGTACTCGCTATTGCGATCCGTGTAGGGTTTTCATGCCCTGCAAAACATGTAGGGTTTTCGTGCCTAAACAAATACTAAACAAAAAATTTCATGATGCTGTCACATGACTCACACGTGATCTGCCAAAAAAGGCATTTGAAAAAGTATCTCTACTTGAATCACCCATTAGCACTGTCAACTTTCGTGAAGAGCAGTTAATAATTCACCATATGCCCCATATAAAGCCCACTGTCGGAAAATACATTAGTATGTTCTTTTAAGCCCGTAACTAATAAAGGTATTGTAGATATTGCAGTTTTATATGAATAGAAAAACACTATAAAAATTTGTGCCATAGTTTACCGTAGGTCCCACTCCAGAAATATTCTAAATGTCGGTGGGGGTAACAAAGATTCGGCATAGCCGAATAAAGCATTCTAACTTGTTTTTTTTTTAATAAAATAAAATAAATATTATTTTCAGTTTAATGTCAGTTGTCATTCACATAAACATTCACAAATTCCACCTTATATATTCATGCGAAATGGATCAGAAAGCGGCCAGAAAGTACATATGTATGTATAAGTAATGTCTGACAGAAATCTGAACGGAGACTCTAAGAATGAAGTCAGACATTTGCAAGAAAGGTCTGATGCAGCAATGTCGGAGTATTTTGCTATCTGGGTGTCCAAATAATTATTCAAAGTTATGAATAAGAAATTAAAGATATTTGCTTTCGCCACTGTTTTTATCCAAACAAAATCTTTGCGTGGCGAAAATATTTTTAATAACATTATGCGCTACATTTACGGCCTTAACAAATTTGGTCACATATCTCAGTATTCCACTCATATTTTCAATATAACATTTAATAACTATTTAATGCTAAAAAAACCTTGTTCTGCTTCACAAAATTATTATGACAAAAATGCCGTAATACCTTTTTGACCACTTAATCAATGTTCACATTATGTGTATTTGTCATGTGGAATGTCACGTTTCTACACTCATGTAATTTCTTGTGTATGTCAGAATTTGTAATTTATAATTTTCATGTTCATATGTTGGTATGTAAAGTACATTTGACATAACCTATCAAGAAAAACAATATTAAAATAGCTGAGTGGTTATATGTACAAAAATGAATAATTATTTGTGAATTTCTTATTTTTTCAAATTTATTTATTTACTATTATTATTTATATATGTATGTCAAAATTTCAATTAACAATTTGTTAATAAACAATTTTGTTAATACGAACCAGCTGATGTCAGATGCTTTGTCACTTGAAAATAGAGCTAATTCTAAATCAAAGATGTCATATGTACTGTACACAGAAAAATAACATGATATTGTTTGGAGGTGTTCAGACAATATCTATAAATTTAGCATGCGAAAAAGTGACAATCCACATGATAAATACATGTTATGTGAACATAGCTTTACAGTTCACTAGATCATCGAAGGGTAACTGCATCATCCAATTTCGATATAAAGATACGGCATCGTTTAGGAGGTAATTCGAATCGATCAGTATACCCTCTCCACGTATGTCGGAGTGAGTATAATTAGGCCTTACTGGTTGCCATACTACCAGATAAGACTTTTTCACCTGCTATATATGAAGATTGATGCAATATAAGCTTGAATTGTTGCCTGCTGCTTTACAAGGAGAGCGTCGCCTAAAGAATGGAGATCCTCAATACGCATACGAATAACCCACGGCCACACTAAGGACCACAAATGTGACTTATTTTTTTTTTGTATTTTTGTTTTTAAATATGCTAAGGAATCAGCGCCAAGGACAGTATGGATTAGGACTTTGGTATCGTTTTAAATGTATTTTCAAATTAAAATCTATTCTAAAAAATTAAAAAGAAACACATTTACAAAAATTTTATTTTTGAATTGTTTATTGTTTAAAAAATATTTGTCAAAACCAAGGCGAATTCATATCAGGTTACCTTGGCCTACTACGTATTTAGCAGCTGATAACTAATCATGTGCCAAAATGGTACAACGTTCTGGTGGTTCTGGATAATCTTTCATAAATTCTAAAATTTTTACTTAGAATTGCGAAATGTAAAACGTTTTTAAATAATTACATTTAAAAACTCACAATTTAAAACTAAAACCAAAATAAAATGTTTGTTTAAATTGTTTACAACAGCGTTGTATTATTTTGCCACAACGTTAAAGAATTTTACAGTGTTGTATTCGTTTTCAAAATAAGACCACCTTGTATGAATTCGCCTTGGTCAAAACCTTGAATTGAATTTTTACAAGTGTGGTGAATTCACACAGTTCCTATATGTTTGAAGAGGTAAATATTAGGGTATTCATTTAATCGGGCTTTTGCATTAATCGGTTAATCGCTGGATTATTTAACTGAGGTTTTTGTCTAATCGGTTAATTTTGTTATTGGTCGCTTAACCGAATAATAGAGGGTTATTTATAAATTAAGCAATTTTAAAAAATAAAAATGCATAAATTCTTGAATTTTTGGAGTTCATTAGTAAAAACAAAAAAAAAAAAAACAATAACATAACAAACATAACAATTTTTGAACTAAAACGAGCAAACAAAAAAATAATTCATAAATATTTGATACATATTTTTTAATTAAATATTCTGTATTAATTAAAAATAAGTTGTGAGATCATTTTATTAATTATTTCAATAGTTTCAGGAGATCTTATAAAAAAAATCCTTTAGAAAATAATTAGATCTAAATGTTTAGGATTGAAGCGACTCTTTTCTTTTGTTTGATAAAACTTGACTTGGAAAAAATTCTTTCACTTTTCTATATTTTGGAAAAATCGATGTAATCTCTCAGTCCTTTTCCTGAATTTCTCTTAACATATAAAATCTTCCATTAGAGTCCTGTTTTTAAATTTTTAACACTTTAAATTGTTTCGTTAAATTCTGTTAAAAGATTGGTATAAGCAGATTTGAAAAGAAACAAATAACTAAACACATACTTATAAAAAGTACGTGAAACAAAATGCTGTTGACAGCAAATACTTATGTATCTATTTAAAATGAAGATCACTTTGTACGAAAAAATATATTCTAAACACATACCATTTGTATATGAGTGTTTCGTCTCAATACATAATTAAAAACACAAGAAATTTGTTATAATACTAGAAAAAATTAAAAATTGTGTTAAATCGGTTAATCGATTGAAATTAATCGGGTTGATCGTTAATCGAAAATAGCCAATTTTAAATTAACCGATTAACTTAACTTGGTTAACTGAATGAATACCCTACTAAATATATATATTTTCAATTAAATGGGAGTTTCATCTATGATACAAACTTTATAAACAACAATAAATATTTATGTACTATAAGAGAGGTCGCAATTCCGCCCATCTTTAGAGAGGTCATTATGGTTTTTTTATTCACTAACCTTTTTTCATTCATATTGAAAAGAAAAATATTAATATGTTATAATTTCTGAAAATTAAATTTTTTTTGTGAAAGTTTGTTTATATAGCATTGTAAACTATGGGCCGAACACTTTGATTTTATTTCGCTTTAAGGCTTTTATGTTGAATTTTTAGTTTAATACTGCATAATTCGTGACCTTAGGACAACAGGGTTCTATTTGCCCCTAAACTTCATCTTAGATAGAACCTTGTTGTCCTAAGGAAGCGAATTGTTTAAAATAAATTTAGTTGTTCTTTTTGGCATTAAATTGAAAAAACTTTAAAATATATAAAATGTTAAATTTAACGTAAATAAATGTGTCAAACGCACAAAGGCAAACAATAATTTTAAGTATTAAGCACAAACACACATGTGTAGGAATGAGTCCTTGTGTTACTTGACATGTACATTTTATGTTATTTGTTTTAACTTTAGGGGATTCTTTTATTTATTATTTCATTCGTGATCCTTAAAGTATTCATACACGAATGCAATGTACAATATGTGTGTGTTTTTGCGTTTTTGTACAACTTGAAGTCCTTTTAAAAGTATACAAGTAAATAGTTCGAGGCAAAGCAATGAAACATGAAATAGTATAAAGCTTTTAAAAGTAATTTATATAACGCCTTTTGCTTCGTACTTTCAGTTCAGTCGAAATAAATTTCAAGTTTTTTTTCCATACTTCCGCTCAAATGTTTGATTGCAAATTTTTAATATTATTTTTCCCAAAAGTACACAATTTATTATTTATTTATTTTTTATTTTTTTGTATTTGTAAAAAGAATTTAAAACAATTTTAAATTTCTCACAAATATTACAGATGCGGGAAACTCTGTAACAAACAATGAATATTCTTCTTCTTCTTCTTATTTCATTTTTATTATTTTATAACTTTTTTAAATAACGTTGGCCCTTCTTGGCAGTAGGATGTACGCCCTCGTAAAATTTTATTTACAAAGAAAAATATGAGAGAGTTTAAAACAAATTTAAATTTTTTCAAAAACTTAATATGTATCTAATGCTCTGTTATTTGCTATTCATGAAAATCTTAAAAATGTGTGTAAATAAGTTGAAGGCTCTAACATCCAGTCCTTTTCAAAAATATTTCTTATAAATTTATTTTACATTAAATAAATAATAATAAGAAGTATGTAAATATGTATTTATTTTTTTAGGACCAAGAAATATTTAAAAACTTTACACAGAAAAAAATATTAATTTTCTCTAATCACCAAATTTATACCAAATTCATATTTCCAAGCAAACAATTTGTTGATTTTGCACCTATTACCAAAATGATTATATTGATTACTAAAAATTTTAATATTTAAAAAAAAATTTTTAATAAATGATATTTTTAATTTAATTCAAAAAGTGATCAAAAAACCTTGCCATTTCAAACAATGTGTTAATTTATTTAATTAAATATTGACAATTTTACATGTTTAAATTATATTATTTTAAACGAAAAAAAAAAAATTAGGATTTTTTGTTATCTAATTAAAATTTTAATTGAAAATTTATTAGAAATCAACTAAACTGTTAATTAAATTTTAAATTTTCTTTCAACTAAAAAATAATTGATTCAATTATCACCTTAATTATATTTAAATGCTGGTAAAACCATTTTTTTAATTGATAAAACACTTTTTTCTGTGTACTTTTTATAACCTTCCCCACTGCAGATATTATAAATTAGGGGTATGCACTGGACTAGAATTTTTCGTGTCATGTCTCCGTCAAGAATGGAGTTGTCTTTATATTTTACTTCAAGGGTTCGTATCGGTCTTTGCATTGCGGATCGCTTAAGAAATAACTGTTTTGTTCATGTTATCTGAAATTTGATGTTTTAACTCTTTCAGACACACTTTTATATATTTTTGCCCACAATTTTTTTTTTTTTATTCCTACACTAAATCCCGCGAAGCTTTTTGCTTGTCTGCAGGAGACCAGAGTCTCTGGCGGGAATCGAACCCGCAACCCCGGTACTGATAGACTAGATCACTACCAGCTAGCCTACCGGGGCACCCTGACAATAACATTTCTTTCTTCTATCTATACACGTAGAGAAAAAATATGTTTAAATATGGTCACCTCCAACAAAACTATTTTTACATAAAATTTTATACATATTATTTTTAAATTTAACCATATTATTATCACCGACAACCATATTATGGTTAAATGTGTCCTCCATCATGAAGCCACAACCATGTTATGGTTGCCTCTAAACATGTTATGGTTAAATATGACAATAATTTGTTTTTAAATTAACAATAGTATTTTCTTCTTTTCCAAGAGCAACATACTATTGTTGAAAGCCAACGATGCTATTATAAGTGTTAAACATATTTTAGATATTATTAACCAAAACTTGTTCGGAGACAACCATAATTTGGTTGTGCCCTCTTGATGGAGGACACATTTAACCATAATATGGATGTCGGTGATAATAATATGGTTAAATTTAACCATAATATGTTTACAATTTTCTTTAAAAATATTTTTGTTGGAGGTGACCATATTTAAACATTGTTTTTCTCTGGGTGTATTGAAAACAAAAACAAATTTAAATTTTTTATTATTGTTTTCAATATAAAAATGCGAAAGAAATGTTCTTGTCGACATTGTGGGCCTGGCAGTTAAAGTTTATTTATTATAAAAATGTTGATAATTTTGATAAATGAGGTGGTTAGTTTACTTACCACCATGAAGATTGGCAAGCAAAATTTTTTATGGCGGAAATCTGAGAAATATGTTTTATTTGTTCGGATGCATAGAGCAACTCCACATCAATTATTAGCGCTTCAAATTGTCTAAAATCTAAAACCCTTTTACGAATGGAATGGAATTTTTTAAAATCATCGAAAAACATATAAAAATAAAAATATTTTGAAATTAATAAAACGAAGATAACCAATTTACTATACTCAACTTTTGCTAAATTTAATAATCGTTCTTGAATACGGAGAACACTCTTTATGTGGTAAATACTTCTAATTATTTTGATATGAAAAACCTTTACATTATATTTATCACATATAAAATAATTTTTTTTTACATTTTGTTTACCCACGTCTTGTCTGTTGCCTTGAATTTCGTTTAAATATTCGGCTTTTGTTCTATTTTGGTAGTAGTTGTAGCAATCTTTGACGGTGTTAGAACCAATATTAAGATAAATATGTATGTACTATAAACATAATATTGTTTTTGTTATTTTAAAATTTTTTTCTAATGACAGCAACAATATTTATTTAAACATTAGAGAATTTAACATTACAAAATAGTAACTACAATAACAAGACCAACAAAAATTAAAATCATAATGTTGTTGTTCGCTATTCTACTTATTTGAACTCTACTGCCGCTAGTACTGGAACTCAGCCTATTGCTGGTGATGTAGCTGGTACTTAAACGTATACAAAAAAAACTTGTGCACTGTTTAATATTCAAAGCACGTCTTTATTATTAACAATCAAATAATGTTCTCATTATGCAAGTTTGTACATAAAGAAAAGCAAAGTTCTTTTGTATTTTTTTTTTTACCAAACAAGAACAAATACACTTAATAAGAAGAAAATTAGGCCAAGTATTAAGTTCTTCAATGGCAAAACGCAATCGTACTGTTTCCAGTAATAAACACATTTCATTATTCCCACATCACAATAGTGGGGAGGGTATTATGCATTTGGGCCGATGTTTGTAACACCTTAAAAGATTGGTCCTCGACTCACCTTTTAGCATACCGATCGCTCTAGTGTCACTTTTGGAATCGCTCTTACGATGTCTGTCCTGCTTGAATGCGGGCAACAGTTTTGGAAATAATTGATTGAAATTTGTAATAGGCTCTAGTTGTCATAAAGGACAATGCTTTTTCACACATAGTGTCAGGAATAGTGTCAGTCTTTGTGTCCATAAGCTATCAAAATTGTTTAGTATTTAGGGTAAATTTGGTCGAAATTTATTTTACTGCCACCCAAATCATCTTAACAACATTGACCATAGCTCCCATACAAATACTACTCCCGAAAACACCTTTTAATGCTTTTTCATGAATCTAAGCCTCATAGTCTCATTGGCGGGTCCATGATTGCCCATGGGAACACTCTGGAAAATTTGCTTTTAAATATAGTGGTGTAGGGTATCATATGGTCGGTCTTGACCGACTATAATTTCTTACTCCTTTTATTTATTATCTATTGGGTTGTTCACGGAAGGCTGGTTATCAGATTATATGTTTATTTAGTTATTTTCACAACAACAAAATACATTTATTTTTATTTTTTTAAATAAATTTTGTTGCTGTTAATATAGCAACATAACCATAAACTCTGATAATATGTCTCTCGTGAACAACCCATATATGAATTAGAAAATTATTTACATAAACTTCTAAGCTTATACATTTTATGTACAAAAGTAAATATTTTTTAAAAAAAAATTCGAAACTAATTCGTTTAAATACGGTTTTAAAATAAAATTTGTATTTATTTGTATTATAATCGAAACTTTTATTAATTTCAAGTGCAAAATAACCACATATGAGCTAATTTTTCGATCATAAATGAAACTCTCGTTGTAAGAAAATTGTACCCTACCGATGAATCACCTTAAAAAATCATTTGTGATACAATTTTCTGATTACTTTTTGAGCATATGAATGAATCATATTTAAGTGAATATGTAACTTAACTTTTTTTAAAATAGTTGAAGTAATATTTGGGGGATTTCATGTCAATACAAAATACATAGTTTGTGTCAAAATTTTTCTACCGAAGAAATAGTATTTGACCAATTTTTTATCAAATCTGGCTTGTGACAAATTTCAGTAGAAAAAAACTAGATAACACAAAAAAAAATATATCGTGATATCGTTTCATTTGAAAAATTAATTTGTGACAAGTTTGTGACAGAACAATAAGTTTGTGACATTTGCTTCTGCAAAAAAAAACTAGTTTCTGGCAATTCTATGAGAAAACTTCTTTGTTTCCTTTTTTTTAATAAAAAAAAATCTAGTTTGGGATAAATGCTAAATGTAAAAAAAACAGGTTGTGACAACTTTTGAAATCGATGTCTTCCGCTTTGGATGAAATTTGCACCAAGGTTAGTCCTATTGGATAGCAGTTTAGTCACAAATTTTCAACACGAACGGTCAAAAAGTTTTTGAGTTAGAGGGGGTCAAAATATGACATTTTGGCCAAATAGGTGTTCTTTCTCATCCATGTTACTTATTATCTGTTGGTGTTAGCAAAATTTGTCCCAAACATTTCTTCTTTCGATCTTCGATCTTTCGATTGTGGGAATTACAGTATCGGGGAAATGAAATGCTAGTTAGGTATGTTATATACCGTCGGAAAGTTTAATATGTCTAGCTTCTCAGTATAAGTTTTATTTTTAAGATTTTAGAAACACTTACACACAAATAGGAAAAAGTTCAAAATAGTGCAAGTGCTAAAAATTGAAAAATCCCCGTCTTGACTTAGAAATTATTTTTTTTATACATAACCCACACGCGGCCCAAAAAATAGCTATCTAATTTGGTGTTATTACTTTAATTATTTAAAGATTATAAAATAGATTAAAATAATAGCCCTATTTGGTTAAGGTTAGTTAAATATCTTTAATTAAAGGACGCTTAAAAACTGTTCTCGTCACACTAACAGATGAAAATGTCTATTAACGCATTAAAAAACATTGCATTCTATTATATTCATTTTGTCTAGTCAATAAGATTTTGGATATGGGCACATAAAAGGTTCGAAATTTGTTTTTAAAATTTAGGAATCCTTTCCAATTAAAACAGACACTAAAGTAAATTATAAATGCCATTTTACGCAGATTCCGACAAAAATAAAAACAGATTAATTACAGTATATTCTTTCGTCGTAGAACAAAATGAAAACATAATTCTATATCGATAAGCCGAAAGGAAGATGTAATTCAGCGAATGAAGGATTAATCAAATCTCGGATTTTCAAGGGATAATGGCCCAATGAAACAAAATATACAAAAGCCTGGAAGAGTCATGGGAGCAACGGTCAGATTAATTAAGACACTGCACACTGGTCAATTCAAAAATGGTTTTTTTTATTCCAATAATTTGTTGATAACAGATTATAGCTAATACTGCAAAACATAGAACTCATATCTTAATTTGGCTCTTGGATAATCATGTTACTGCTAATACTGGAGCAAATTGGATAATATTTTTTTTGTAATTTTGGGGTTTTTAAAGTTGATTTTTGTACTTTTAAATAAAAGTAAGCTATGATTTGTCCTTCAAAGTTTCCCTTGTTAATCAGCAAGTTATTTTAAAACCATGCTAGTAGATAATCATTCCATGTGCTACTTGTGATGTTGTGCAAGTTAATTTTTTGGATAAGTGAAGTGATTGTGAGTTACTTTAAAAATAAATAAAATCTAAACGAAACCAATAATAAAGTGACCATAACAAAAAAGTTGGGGCTGGAGGAGTACATATTATACATTTTAACTGCCTCCATACGCCACCCTACTAACCAGATCAATTTTAAGCTGGGTTTTTGAGATCTCAGTTAAACTAGGTTTAGTTGATCTGAAAACAGATTTGTGCCGCCATTACCAAGTTTGAATATAAAATTTTGACGGAATAGCTAAGTTTTGCTTAAAATGTTGGTCTTTAATAAAATAGTAAAACAAAAATCACGTTTCGACGGAAAAATCCGCGTTTCAGAGTACTTTCAGTTGGGCTTAAACTTAATCCACATTTTAAAAACCCGGCCTTATTGACTTCGTTTATTTATAAAAAAAAAGCGTAACTAACTGGGTGATCATCGCGCAGCCCAAACAACTTATGTTAGCCAGATACTTCAAATCTTGTATGTAGACTCCTGTTCCAATGTATAGATAAAATAAGTTTTGGATTAGGGGATTAGAAATGAGTAAAAACGGGTAAAATCGGTAACCATTTTTCTCGTGATACAACAGAGGCAGACGTAAAATTCAAAAAATATCATTATTGAATCAAAATTTTTAATTTTAGTACTTTCCGATAACCCATTTATCTTCTAAAGCAATAAAGATAGAAGGAAATTTTAGATTATGTTTCCTCTCCTTAAAATATACAGTACATTTTGGTACTTTTCGGAATTTCGAGTATATTAATATTTTTGGTATACAAAAAATAAAAAAACATTCAAAATAATGTTAATAAAATAATTATTTTATGTAACGCCATGTAAGACACATATTTTTTATATTAGGTGATGCAGTTGTGGATACAGGAGAACGAAAAGTGAATACTCACTTACATCCCCATCGATTAAACAAAAAAAAAAAAAAAAATTAACCCATTTTTATCGAGTTTATAAAAATTTTTTTGGAAAATAGGAAGTATCAGTGAAATTTTTCTCCACCACCCAACCCCGCTCCAGCAGCTCAAGCTGGATCCGCGCCTGAGTTATGCGTAGATATACATATATATAGACATATATGTGTATATATAGGGTGATCCATTTCGAGATACTTTTTTCAAAAGCCTTTTTTTGACAGATCACGTGTGAGTCGTGTCATGCTGTCATGTTATTTTTGTTTAGTATTGTTTGGCAATTCATAACTGAAGCCGCTCGACCTTCCCAAGCGACATCGCTTCGCTCTATGGGCTCTTGAAAAGTTCCAAGAAGATCCGAAGTCTTCGAAGCAAATTTTGTTCAGCGATGAGGCCTATTTCTGCCTCAATGGGTATGTAAACAAACAAAATTGCCGCCTTTGGGACGAAGAGTAACCTGAAGAGACTCAAGAACTGCCACTTCTTCCAGAAAAAAAACACGGTTTGGTGTGGTTTGTGGGCCGGTGGAATTATCGGTCCATATTTCTTTAAAATGATTCCGGTCTTTAAAAATGATTCGTGCCATAATAACCGACTATTTGATTTCGGCGACATTTGGTTTCAACAAGACGGCGCCACTTCCCACACGATTCGGTGAGCGCATAATTTCACGTTTTGGGCCAGTCGATTGGCCACCAAGATCGTGTGATATCACACCGTTAGACTTTTTCCTGTGGGGATATGTAAAGTCTAAAGTTTATGCGGACAAACCCGCTTCGATTCAGGCCTCGGAGAAAAACATCACGCGTGTCATTAGCCATTTACCAGTCGAAATGCTCGAACGAGTCATCGAAAATTGGACTTAATGGATGGACTCTCTGCGACGTAGCAACGGCCAACATTTGATAGACATAATCTTCAAAAAATTAATGCCAAAGAATGTTCTTTCAAATTATAAAAAACATTCCCCATTATATTTGAATTTTCTGTGTTTTTTTCTTTAAAAAAGTAGGGAACCTCGAAATGAATCCCTCATTATAATCACACATGTTTATATAATATATTTTAACCATATATGATCATATATATATATATTTTTTTACTCAGTTGGTCAAAAATAAGGGGACGGGAGAGGAGCATACACAGATATTTCACAAACTACTAACAAAATCATAGGTATGTATACTTCCAATACCCGTTTTTTTAATACTTTTGGGTCGTCAATGCTAATTTGGCAAACAGCTGTATGTACATGCGCAAAATTTTAGCGAGGGGTCAAATATATTATTCATATGTTGGATACCAAATTTTAGCTATTTACTTAAAGAAATAAAGAAGTTATGGATTTTTGGCCGGAATTGACCACCGTGCACTGTGAAAAAATTAGTGAAGAAATTAGAAGAAATGTTTTTAAAAAATATGGGGCATTGTCATAGGAATCTAAGAAAGTCTTTGCAAAGGTGCATATGTCACAAATACCCACTAAGAGGTAAACTGTTGTGGAGGTCATAAAACACAACATCTTTCAGTATAAGTTATCCGATAAAAAACAGGGTTTACCATTATGTAATTTAATGTTTATGTCAACACTCGCACTAAATTCAAAAATCGTAAGGGAATAAATTATTGCAAAAATAAAATTGGTGCCTTTTGCTCGTAAGCAACTGCCTACGTCTAACTATACAATAATCGGTTGTAAAACATACTTTAAAGAATATTTAAAAAAAAGCTATATATATATTCGCATAAGTTTACAAGTTTACATCATTGTTTTGTGCCAGTTGTGAATTGCCCTACATTACTATATATATGAATTTGTAGCACAATAGAGCAGCAATATATGAAATTGTATCAAAATTTAAGAAATGCCATCATAATCTTTGCATCCGTGGACCGTGTAATCGAAACTTCCCCAAGTGATAGGCAGTTGGATTCACATTAAAAATTGAATTGCTCGTTAAAACGCGAACCGAATTGATCTAGAAAAACTGAGAGATACGTATATTTTTGTTTAAGTTTTATTTTCAGAATTTGGTCAGTTTGATCATGGGTGAGGACTAAAGTTTAAATTTGTCGTACTGTGTATTAATATAAATTTATTTTATTATAAAAGGCTCATATCTACTAGTATTAAAATTATTTTTATCAATATTGTTATGCACAATCTTCTGTCTGCGTTAGCGAAGTCAATAACGGGAAGGAAAACGAAAAGAGAATACATATACATCATTTGCAATTCTTAGACAATAATGCAGAAGAAAGTTTAATTTAAATAAACCTAGATCGCGAACTAATCAGTTTTTTGCTCTCCTAAACAATTGTATTAGATAGGAGATTGTGAATATATGCCCCCTATATATATCGTTTAAGAAATAAGTTTCTTTATGAAATTTTTCTTTTGAAATAATTTTGCGAGGGATGTAAAAATTTTCGTGAACTCACAGCAGGTGTTCAGTATGACGTATAAGTAGCCAACAATTTAAAACACTTATACGTACGAGTGTCAACTCAAAGAAATAATTCATATGTTTGTTGTCCGGAATAAATTCATCATAATTAATATTAACACACAATTCCAAATGGATTTTATTATTAAACTATGCTAATTATATAATTTTTTCTATAATTTGTTAACCACTGGTGGTAAATGAAATTAAACTAAGTTTGTCATTCCGTACGAAAGTGTTTTAATATTTATCTAAAACCCTATAACGTATATATCGCATATTCTGGGTCCTTTAGTAAATCTAAGTCGGTTCAGCCATTTTCGGCTCTTGAAAACACTCTTACCTTAGAACTACTAATTAGGTGTAAAATTGTTTCTAGTTCGCCTAAGCAGCACGTGATTTAAATCCAGCGAAATCGGTTCAGTAGGATAAGAGTTATGATTCCAAATGTGGAATAACCAGCCTAAAAATGATAATGTTGTAACAAAAACTTACATAATTGATGGCAGAATCAACAGATTGGTATACGATTTTTAACAAATACGTGTTATAGGGCTAGATATTAGATAGATGGATCATAATTTACCATAGCCCCCTCTGAGTAATCATTATAAAACAATAGCAAATATAGATATTGTGATAGAATTTTTTGCTTTTCTTGGAAAGCCTAGACAAGTGGTAGCAAATCCCCTAATCCAGGAGGCTGTAGACCAATCACTCACTCCTCTGAATCTCGTACCCGATATTGACAGAGCAAGGGCGGGCGTAGCCTTTCTTGTACACAAGGATATGGCTGATAACATATGATAATGAAAATTTGATATCGAGCGAAAAGTATGTTTAAAAATAAAGGAAGGAAAGGAATTCATGACACTAATATTAGCATATGCGAAATTTAATGCGATGATTAAATTGAAACAAAAGATGATTATAATGAAATAAAAGATGACATATATGATGTACTCCAACAAGCATTAGACAATTACACTACAAAGATTATAATTATCGAAGATTTTAGCGCAAGAGTCATATCAAAGCAGGAGGAAGTCAAAAAAGTAATTGGAAGATATGGCGAAGATATGGAGAAGAGCATAAACATTACAATGGAATGGGTTTATTACAATTCTGTATTAACAACAACATGGTCATCACTAATGCAATATTTTCGTATAAGAACATTCATCGTTACAGATGAGTAGAACGGAATAAAATAGTCCGAAAGAAATTTTTCAGATTCTCGATGATAACGATAATCCACCTAATTCCTATGGAAGAAGTACAACACCCATTAAAAATAAGCAAAACGAGCAAAGCAGTAGGGCACGATGAAATTGCACAAGAATTTTTAAAGTACATGGGTAACGCTGGAAACGAAATGCTGCTGAATGTATTTAATATAGCATGAAAACAGGCAAATATTCCCAGAGATTGCGAAGTGGCCACTATCAATACGATTTCTAAAAAAAGGGGGATAACCAAAAATGCGAAAATTACCGCGGAATATCCCTTCGTATTTAAGTAGAACGGTTAACCGAATAGGGGGAACATCATGCTGAGGAAGAACAAGGTGGCTATAGATCGAGCTGGGTACCCAAGACCTTATTTTTACTACGCGACAAATAACTGAGAAAGCGATTGAATTTTACAGATAGATCTGCGCTCGATTTATAGATCTAGAAAAATATTTTGATACAGGGCAATAACTAAAAATCGGAAAAGTCATGCTTAAAAGAAACGTTAGCCAAGCCCCCATCCGTAGATTTGATAGTTTTTACACAAAATTTCGAAACTACGTAAGAATTAGCAATGAAACTTCGGAATAATTTTATATAGGCCAAGGTGTTAGACATGGAGATATATTAAGCTCGTATTTGCTTATCATACTAATGGAAGTTAGGAAGAAGACAAAATATAGAATTCGTACGTTTAACGTTTCATATGCGGACGATATTTTTTTTTACCTATACTATTCCCGCAAAGCTCTTCGCTTGTCTGCAGGAGACCAGAGTCTCTGGCGGGAATCGAACCCGCAACCCCGGCACTGATAGACTAGCTCACTACAAGCTAACTTACCGTGGTTCTTTTGGCTGGTTCGGCAGAAAACTTGCAAGCCATCTTAGAAATAATAATAGATGATATTAATAGAAGAGGCCTTAGAATCAAAGGGCAGAAGACTTAAACCATAATAATAAATCGAGAAAAAGCGGGACATATTTAGGCGCAAAATAAAAGAAAATGGCAAGACAGATATATACTTAAATTCGAGAATAGCAGCGAGTACTCATACCTATACACTGCAACGTAGAAGAGGTCAGGCATTAGTAAGCAAAGGTTAAAATTGGTATAATTATATGGCCTCAAAAAACATCGTACAATTTTGTTTGAATCGGTCCACAATTCACCATAGGATCCATCATTCCATGATTCTCAAAAGCACTTTAAAACGTTTACAACACTAAAACAAATTTCGCTACTGTATTAAAATTTGGTCTAATAAATTTCTATTTAATACAGGAAACGAGTTTTTTTAATACTCTACAGAATTTTGTGATGTGTTTAAAATAATATAAACTTTCCTTCTGAAAATTATTTTATTACGGCTAAAACTGTTTCGAATCATGATATTTTTTTTTAAATTAAGTTTCATATGACTAAAAATAAAAGCATTAAATTACACAGTACAACACAAAAAATAACAAAGTTCTGCCAACTGATTCTTAAAGAGGGGACTAAAAAAGATATCGGTGCATCGGCGTTTTAAAAGTTTACATCTGAAACTCATTTTACGGTCTATATAAAGTTGCACCCTTTTGTAGCAAAAAACCGCAGCAAATCGTGTGATACTTAGGTTTTTGATATAGATTTATTTTTCAGAAGATTTATTCCGAACATTACAAGTAATATTTTGTTGGTATACCCTCTTCTGGAAATGGGTCTTTTTGACATTTTTTTGAAAAAAAGTAAAACTCACCCTTAAGACAGGGAATTTCATTTCGTTGTACAGTGTAATTTAACACAGGCCTAAACCGCATCCTTTTATAATACTGACGTCATTTTTTAAAAAAATAATTTATAGATCCCATATAGAGCCCACTCCTGAAATATTCTTACTGTCGGTGAAAGGTATCACAGATTCGGCACAGCCGAAAATAGCACTTAAGCGTATTTTCTCTATAATTTAACAGGTATACATACTATTTAAACAATCTGAAAACACTTGACAGCCATAATTTCGTAAGAGTTCGTTCTAGTCAACATACGAATCTGTAGAATTAAATACATTAAGGGCGTGATTTAACATGGATATCAGAGATTTTGTCATCTTTGATCTGTGTATTTAGTTTTTATGATGAGGATTAATGACTTCTACTTGCTGTTTAAGCGGCCAATGTTGGTGGCTTAAACTTAATCAACAAATGTCAACACATACACATGTGTGTATGTATAAAAAAGCAGCTGTTTAAATATAAGCAAAGAAAACCTATGGAATACATAAAAGAAATGATTTTTTAGAAAACAGAAAAATGTGTCATTTTAGTGAATATGAACCCTTTAGTGATTCTAAAACATATGAAAACTTAAAAAAACAATTAAAAGAAGAAATTTCCTTTTTATAAGAACTAAAAGGATGGATTTTCTTCTTCTTCTGAATAAATAAATGCAAAGGGCACTGGGAAAAGTACAAAATATGTTGTTGCCATTTTTGTTATTCAGTATGGCAATTCTGCGAGGTTTGAGCTACCACTTAAAAACGGCAAACACAATTAGTACACAATTAAATTTATTCTCGGATTAATTAATTAATTTTCTGTGAAGATTAAACTCGATGTAATTAACCCCATCTAATTCTTTAATTGAAATATGGGTGTAATTCTCTTGTCCTTCAGCTTAATGTTGGAATAATGTTTTATAAATAACAATTGTTTAATAAAACAAGACAAGCCAAATGTATCTATTATTTGAAATATTTCCTAATGTACTTTATTAAAATACTTGTTTTTATATCTAACTAGAATTTCTTGTCTGTAATTGATTGCATTGCTATACTCGTAAAACGCTAAACTCTGTTTGAAAAAGAAGTACTTAATCTCAAAGTTATTTTTCTTTTAAACACTTTAAAGTTCTTAAAAGAGCTTTTGTGCCCATAAACCATCATCTAATGTTGGTATTTAAATCAAACTCAGCTGGAAATATTATTACACTGCTTTTTAAATCTCATTACAAATTTAATGGGAATCGATTCTATTTGATTATATCACCGTTACAAATACTACTCCGGAAGAAGCTTTCGTTTATGTGTACATAAAATTTGGCAAAAAAAAAAAAAATAATAAAAACAAATAAATAAGTAAGATTTATTTATAGGAAAGTCTTTTAATGGCAGATCTCCCTCCCTAAAATTACTTTGAGATAAATAAATCTTATTTATATGTTGATATCTAGACAAAATGCAGCACAAAAATGTTAATAGGAGTTTCAACTTTATAGCACAATTTTGTTCTGGTACATCCATGATGTCATGGTTCCCAAGTAGTGTCAAACATATTTTGTAAATTCTACTGCGTAGGGTATTATATTGTCATGTGACAGATTATACCGTAGCACTTGTTTAATCTAGAAAATCTTAAAGTGCGTATAAACTAGAGTTTGCACGATTATTATAATCTTAATTGGGATTAAAAACATTATATTATACGTAATGAACAATGAAAATATCGGTGTCCAGCCTTTTCAGGTTTTCAGGAGAGCGAAATAACAGATTTATATTGTCATTGTAAGATTTTTTATTTACATCACATGCCTTAATGATTCACGGATTCATTTAGTAAAATATTGCGTTAAAAGAACTTCGGACATTTTATCTGACAAAATACCAAACAATAAATCAGTGATGAGTCTTATCTTTTCTTACATTTCCCGCTACAATTATAGATAAAACTCATCACTGATTTATTGTTTGGTATTTTGTTTAAGCTTTGATAACGTTGCAAACAAGACTTTTTGAGTGTTTGTAGGTAATTCTCATTCCCTCTGTAGTTTTGCTTGCTGATAGCTTTGGCTTTTCTAAAATTATTTAGGAGAACGTTTCCTGATGATCTGGCCTAAGCAACCAGTGAAATGCGCATAGGAACAGCTTATCCTCCAACAATAAATTTCAGTATTTTTTTTTATCAATTATTTAAAAAGGGAATTAAGCACAACAAACAAAATCTTTTAATAAATAATAGTATTCCCACAAACAACTTTGTTATTGATTACACTTAAATCTTTTTTATAAATTATAATAAATATTGCCTTAAAATAATTGCAGTCAAAAAGAAATTTCGTATAAAAATGGATAATTCTTATCTTAAGAAACGATTGACCTGTTTGGTAAAAAAAATATAATAACAAAAAAAAAATGGAAACTTCGAAATGCCCTAGTCATGTTGATTGTAGAAATGATTTGCCATTAAATTATTAAGATCTAAAAGTGTAAAGAAATTTCAAACTTTAAATGAAAATTCTATGGTATAAATGTTTTGATATTTCGTGTTAATCCAACGAAATATTTGATAAAAATATTTGGCCAATATTAAAACTTAAAATCTCACAGTCAAAGCAAGAATTACATTGTTAAATTGTTCTGCGTTAGGATCTAAAACGAGACTCTGGAAAATGCCACGATAATAGCTAGATATCCCTTGTGAAAGCGTGTGACCATTGCTGTCATATATGGCGACTTCTCGCCAAACGTGGCGATTTTTTAACCCATTTTGCGATGGAATTTTCCATTTGGCGATTTTTGGCGATATTTAAAATGACTGGCAATTATTTAAGTGATATGGGAAAAGCATTTTTTTAAATAAGTAAAGTTTTCTCTTGTTTTTTAATTTTATTTCAATTTTATATTTGTTGAAAAGCTTTTTCTATTTGGAATATTTTGTGAATCATTGTTTACTTTTATCGGGAAAAAAGTGTATGATTGGCAATGCGTTATTAGTTAGTTATTAATTGAAAATATTTCCAAATAATTATCGAAAAAAGCATTAATGGGATTATTGTGTAAATCCCTTCAACTTGCATTAAGAAATTTTTTACATAAAGTTTATTTTAAATTTTAAAAAATTGTATGAAAATATTTTTAACGTATGGTGGGTGAAGTGTTTTAAAAACTAAGTGGTAAATAAAGGTTTTCTTAATTTCTGTGTGCATTTTGAAATATTAAAACATTTAAATTTAAAATGATATTAGAGGTATAATTTCGAATAAATTTTCTTAAAGTTAGTTTACTTTCTAATCTTTAGAAAATTGCCTTTTAAAATAAGATTGCAACTTCAAACTAAACATTCTACTGGAATTAGTCTATATTTTTTTAAATTATTTTAATGAATCAGCCATGTCACAGAGTACAATTCCGTTCGGAAACGGAATTCATTCCGTAATTTGGTGCTTCAGAAAATTACGAAAAAAAAACTTTGCGGAATGAAACCATTTATGTTTTCATTAACGCAATGGGAGTTTTCTGTATCTTAAAGGCCAAAAAACTATAAAAATATTCTTTTTATCAATAAACAAATATGTTTTTCCGAACCGAACGGAATTGTACTCTGTTACATGATTGTATATATGAGTTTTTAAGGGGGTTTTAAGACTCACATTTTTATAAGGAGTTAGACATTTTAAAAGTCCGCCATTAAGCCAAAAAATTTACATTTTTAAGTTCTACGACTTAATCGAAACCAATTTAAAAGCCCCGATTAAAGCTAAAATTAGGTTCTTTAGATTCCCACTGCTGGTTTTTTTTTTTATTTTTTAAGGTTCTTAAATTATCACCAATTTTCTCAAAACATAACCAAACAGTTTATAATATGAACAATACACTTTTATTGATTGAGGCTTTATGCAAACGAAATACAAGTTTTAAAAAACAGATACAAAATAAATAAAAAAATTTGTTGATATTTTACAGTTTAACAAAATAACACATGCTTGATAAATGATGGATTTTTTTTTAACAGCGACATTGGTTAAGAAGACTGTGAATGTGTTGGATCAGAAATATCTGAAATGGGAAAAAATTTTATCACTGAAATCAAATCCATATATTATTTTTCTGAAAACGAAAGAATTTTTAAATTGTTCCTGATGTACACCTAAAGGATATAACCCAAGCTCTATTCAGGACTGTATTACACCCAATTCGGATAATTACCCACAAAGCTGCATCACTGCTCAAAACAAATGAGTTCCTATTTTTAAATAAGAAATTTTTAATAAAATTTGAACTCTTCTGTGTACTTTTCTGTTTACGGTTTATTAAATAGAAATTAAAAGCCATTTCGCTTGTATTTCTTGAACTCAGTTTTCAGAGGACAACGACAAGAGAAGAAGCTCTGCAGCTCTTCTAACGTTGTTAGCATCGACCATTGATTAAATGTAACCACAAAAAAAAAACAAAAAAAGTTGAATCGCATGAACAAGGCGGATAGTCGGGAGCACCATTGCGTGAGATAACTTAAAGATTTCTTTGAAGCGTACGCTGCACGGTACTGTGCGCCATCCTGACAGCACACATCGCCCAAGGTCAAAGCATAAAGCTGGTTCCAAAGACCATTCGATATCATAGCCCTATTAACTGATTTTGTCGCGAAAATTCTTATAACAAAAATAAAAAAAGTGTCAATCGCAGACATGAAATCAGCACTAAACAATGTATATGCTTCTATAATTTTAATCTTTACAAGCCTTAAATGGATAATAATTTTGTCATTAAATATGGGTTACTTAGTTTTGCATTAAAAAAAACTCACTCTGCCACTTTGTGTGATGGTTAGGCAATAATTTACAAGACTGCCCTTCAAAGAAAGAAAGTCACATCTTGATTTTGGTAGTTTTGATATATTTACACGCAAAGAAAAAACATGGTTGATACAATCACAATCGCAAACTATCATTAATGTTTGTGGCTATGATTGTGTCAAACACGTCTTCAGTAACAATATATGTTCAGACATGTTTATAGCTTATTATTGTCTCAAAAATATTATTATGTTTAGAAGAAAAACACAAATGATCTTCCTAACCATGTATTTATTTTTCCCAATACCATGCAAAATGTCTATTTGAACAATAAAACCAATAAAAAATCAATTTCAAAAATGTCATGTTTTAATAAAATTACAACATACATATATATACAGCTAAGCATATAATAATAAATAAAATTCAATACATACATTTATATATATATGTATATATACTAATAGCTTTACCTGTTTCAATAAATGTATGATAATTAATTTTGCAATCATGCAACCCCTTTTTCTCCCGAAAAACTTTTAATTATTTTGAAGTCATTCATGTTTCCCGATTAACTGACTCTCGCAGACTGAAAATGATGTGGAAGAAGATTGTATTTGCTTTTTAAACAGACACTGTTTGTTTTGACAATAAATGTTTGCTCATTTAGAGAATGTGTTTTAGAGCGAACAAAAATGATGGTATCAAACATATCTTTTGTGTACAGCTAATATTATGATTTTAATTGTATAGTTGAAAATATATACATTATAGTAGCAAATATTTCACCTAATTTAATATGTTTAGCTAGATCATGGTAACTTTTTAGGTGTAAAACACCATATAATATTTTTATAATGAATTAAAAAATGTTAAGGGGAAAAAATATTTTTTCAAGTTAAATAAGGATTACAATAAGTTTATTACGGTAAACATATTAGGCAAATATGAATAAAAATGGTCGCAGTGACCATTCATTAATCATGTTTTTTCTCTGCGTGTAGGTTTTATGTTCTTTTTCTTTCGCGTATTAAAATTTAATATTTTTGAAAAATCTCAGAAATGACTTAAAAATATATTATTTGATTCGATTTTATTACCGTAACAGACACGTGAAATTCTGATGATAAAGTAGAGAAAAAATCTTACGAAAACCAAATTGTACAAATAAGTTCAAAATTTGGAGATGGTGAGTATATACCTATTTATTTTCCTAGTCAAGCCATTTTTTTATCAGTTGAACATACATACATATATAAAATACATCAAAAATACATAAAATACAAAAAATACATCAAATACATAAATACATCGATATTTATCTACGACTATCGAATTCGCTATTCTTAAGATATCTTTATAACAAAATTCAACATTTACAATACTGTTGTGTTTTAAGAATTGCATTATATATTTTTTAACTAATTTTAAGAAAATTTCGGTGCTTTTCCATTGTACATTTTCATAGATTACACAGTTCAGTTCTGTCTCGGTTTTTAAGAGATGACAACAAAAATAAGAGCGGAAAATATTCTGGAAATACGCCTTAATTGTGGCGTATTAGCAGCAATATCCTCATGAAAGTTGGAATGTTAATAATAAAAAAAATTGTTTTTTTTCGAATTTGAGCATGTCCTTATATATTAAAAATAAAATATTGCACAGTTTACTTGCATAGTATGTGTCACAAGTTTCGTTTACTGGTAGTATATAGTCCGGCATTATATAATCCCAATTAATTTTTTTTTTTTAGATTTCATATGGCGAATTAATAAAAAAATTTTTATTCTTTTTTTTATTTTAGAATTAACTGCCGGTCCCTTGATCTCAAACGAAAACTTGGTTCGCATAACTTACATAAAAACTAAATTTTAAAATTGGCTTTTGTTTTAAATAAAAGTTAAGCGAATGAAAGTTTCGTTCGAAATCGAGGGACAGGCAGTAAATTTTAAAATTAAAAGAAACAACAAAAAGTTAGAATGGAATTACATGGAATATGTTTGTACATATGTAAATATGTATTGACATAGGTATATTAAGTTTTTAAATTTGGTCATAATTTCAGCTTAATAAGTTCGATACATCGATATATAGATATTTTTAATTAATAAATATCGATACTCTTTAAAAATATCGATACGATATATATCGATATATTTTTTCAATTTGCCCAGCCCTAGTGGCGAGGCATTTTCTACAATTATAATTACATTTTGTTCAATATTAGGCAATGGTAACGTTGACGGAATGTTTTGATCAGGAGATGATAGGGATGGTATTTCACGATTTATTGGTTCCTTAAGTAGTGTAAGTGATGACTCCTTTTATTTATTTGTTGCTTTTCTGCTGCTTACTTCCATCCTATTTTTTTGAGCGAGGTCGGAGTTATGAATTGCTATGCAAAGTTTTTTTCTCGACCCATTTTCTGTTGTTATTATCATATAACATAAATAAAGTATCACTTATAGTAACACAAATAAAAATAAATAAGTTTTAATAAAAATAAAAAAATTCAGAAACAATCAAAATTAAAAAGCAGCAACAATTTTTAAAATGAAGTCTTCTAACCTGCAGCTTTTAAATGTGTGTATGAATGAATGTATTTGAGTATGAACTGAAGCAGGCTGGCCTGCACTAATGCACAACTAGTGTGACCAGATCTAAAAACATCTTACAGCTACATCTGGCATTAAACATGGCCAAAAAAATGCTAAAAGTAATGCTGAATTGTTTTTAAAGATTTTTGGTAAAATTTATTACCAGTGTGAAGTTTTATTCGAAACTAAATGCATTTAAGTGACCAATTTTTTAACGAAATTGAAATAACTGGTTATATTTAAACAAGTGGATAGCTTTTGGTAAAGTAGCTAATACACATAAATATGAAGCACAGGTAGTTGAAATCAAATTTTAAATTTAGGTGCCCTCAGACCCCTGATACATGCTAAATTTAAACGATTTATTTCGATGATACACAAATTTCTGAATTCGTTTTATTTTTATAGTTCAAGAATTATTTTTTAGATTTTTGACACATTTACACTATTGAATTTTTATCTTAATAGGTACAAAGTAAAATTTTCTTGTAAATCAAAGGGCAAAAAATATATACAATTAGTCTGATAAGGGCATTTCTTATATTTCCTGAATATTTTTTTTTTTTTTGAACAAGACAGGTAAGATGTTTCTTCCCTTTTCATACGAAATTATTTTAGGTACAACTATTTTAAGCTAAAATTTGTTATAATTTATAAAAAATTTAAGTAAAATATATAGAACTGTTCGTCCTAATTTTTAAAATAAATAATGCTAAAAAAGCTAAAAACATTTTCTAAAAATGCTAAATAAAATGCCAAGTGCTTAATGAAAATTTTGCAGCTAAATAAAAAATTTTAATGCTAAATTTAGCTGCAAAAATGCCAAAATGGCCACACTGTGCACAACGTTAATTTTTATTTCATACCGACAGCTCAATTCCAAAACATCGTATGTCGACTTAGCATGTCGACATACGATTGAGTATTGTCCAACTTGAATTCTGTCAAATTTTGGTGTTGATCGGCTTATCCAAGCCAAAGTTTTGCACAAAAATGTTACTTGGCATACAGAAAAGATCTAATATAAAGCTCACTCCAAAAAAAAAAAAAACACTTCAATCAGTCTAAATCCAAATCAAATAATGGCATTTAAGTAAAATTTGGTCTCATTTTGTTATATATGTGACTTAAAACAATATTTTAAGCTTTCATGGTTATTGGTTCATAATTTACAATAAGTCCCATCTATAGCCCCCTCCCGAAATATACATAAATACGCATAAAACGTTAACGAAAAATAGTAATTATGTGATCAAGTTTAGCTTAATTCAAAAACATATAAAAGTTTTGTATAAAATGTATACAAAACTATTAATTTTACAGCTGCAAGACTCAAGAAAATTTACAAAAAAAAAAAAAAAAAAAAAAAAAAAAAAAAAAAAAAAAGATTCAAACAAGATCTTAGTTTATAATTAACAGTACATCTGTTGCTAATATAGTTTTTGTTGTCAGCATCAAATAGTTCGATTATAAATAAATGACTTCATTTTCTAAAAATAGAAACAATTGGAAAAAATACAGATAAGATTGCTTAGTCGATGATGCCCGAACATATGATACTCTATATAACAGTATATACAAATCAAATTATGACCCATGGTACCCTTTGGCACTATTGAACCCATCAGAACAAAATTATAGTATAAACTTATGATATCTGTAAGAGTTATTTGTGCAATATATTCAGCTTTATTCCGGTTGTCGTTGTCGTATACGACTATGTCGTTATTGTAATATATTAAAGTAAAACACAACCTGTGTTTTTTAATCTACTACAAAAAAACGTAACAGTCGTATACGACAACCGAAGTAAGGCTGATTATCTAAATATTAACATCTGTAAGCGTGTTCTTCCTAAATGTGATTCGGAGGTTCAATATTATTGCTTCCATCAATAAAGTCTTCAATAGCATACCGGAAATTTATTACAACTCCAATATTTATAGGGAAATTATTGGTATTGGAAGCTATTTTGGTTTAAGTTTAATAAATTTTCAAATGTACGCCTTTAGTGTAGCAATACAACACATTTTAAGTGAACCAATTAAAACAAGTAAGAGGACTATATTCGGCTATGCCGAATCTTTTATACCCTTAACCACGGTGCTATAAGAACAGAATGTTTAAATAAATACCTTTCTTTAGATATAAATAGATCTGTTTTGTGGCACGCCTACTTATCAAACTTCGCACACATTTTGTCGGATGTTGTCTATTGATAACCTAGATACTTGTACCTAATTTGAAAACTTTGGCTCTTGCCGTTCTCTAGATATAAAAAAAACAACATGGTATTTGTGGGTAAAATAAGAGGGAGCCGTGGTTTTTTTTTCATACCTCAGCAGTATGAGAACCGATCTGGCTGAATTTTAAAAGAAAACTTTTCGAGACCCCATTATATTTGGGGTTTTTGGAAAACCCATTTCAACGGATACGTGGACAGACGGACATCGTTAAATCAACTTCGATACTCATACGAACCCGGAATATACATATATACTTTTTAGGATCGTTGAAATTGAAAACGGCATGACAATCATATGTATAACCACAAAACGCAATCGGACACATTGTAAGAGAACAACAAAGAGCATTTGGTCTCTTTCTACAGAGGCCGTTACAAGGCAACATCGAATTACATTCATACTGCTTTATGTCGGCGCTTTTCAATCAAATTGTACATATGGGTAAACGATAAGATACTAAAATCATACGTTTTTATGTTCAGCTACTCATACCATACGTGGTACACATAGAAAAAGTGTTACGTTGGTGTACTTGGAACTCAAAATAAAGCCTAATTAATACCTGTTTCAGACTTTGCGACATGACCCTGCAACAATATTCGTTATTGTTGTTTAACAGCCTTCTTGTGCTGGTGTTGCTGGGTTAACAATCTTTGGTCGGCGCATTTGAGTTCTCCGAGTTGTTCCGGTACGTAGACCCAGTCGGTGCGATGACGAACAATATTCGTATTTATTTTTGTATTACTTTGAAAAATTGTGTACATACGCTCAGATATAACGTTTTTTGTTGCAAGCTACAAGCCACAATTTGACGTCTAAGACGTTTAATTATCAATTTAGAAAATTGTTACGACTAATTTAAAAAGGAATATCAAATTGTTGCTTAATTTTTTGTTTCGTTCGACATTGTTTCCCGCAAACTTCTGTTTCATGAAATATTTCTGTGCAAAATGTCTCATAGTCTGAATCAGTTATAAGTCTTATTTAAGAATTTTCATTTTATATGAATTAAGTTATCCCAATTTAATTCAGACCGCCATATAACAAATATCAAAAATTGGTGCAAACTAATTACTATTATGAGGTGTCCCACTTATAGCGGAAGTAACTATATAAGATTGTCTTTAAAATTGTAACCTGTACTTTGCGCACCCGGTTTACATATACAGACAACCAGCAAGCCCGGACCGACATCGTAAGATCTATTCCGAAAATGATTTTAGGTCGATCGGTATATTAAAAATAGTTCAATATATTGCACAGATCAGCAGAAATACATTATACCCATCCCACCTGAGATATGGTGTAGGGTATAAAAATACAACAAAGCAAACAGTTTAAAAGAAAAAAATAATTAAAAGAAAACATTTTTATACATTTAATACAAATGAAAAACTTTAATTTACATCATAATAATGTGAAACAACATGTTTGATATTATTTTTTTTCTTTGTTTTATTTTGTATACCTTCTTGTGTGTTGTATCTAGATATAGAGTTGATTCTTATGATTATCTTGATAGACACATACATTTGAATGTTAGACATTTGTGTAGATTTGTTTTTTATGCATGTTTGAAATTTAACAAAGTTCTCATATATGCCAAGAAATTTAGCAAATCAATGTGTGGCCAAGAAAAAATAATGAATAAAAAAAATCAGATTTTTGTCAGCAGACATGTTGGCGACAGATATTTGAACAAATTCGAAGAATCACAAACAAATTATAAATTGTTATGAAAAACAAGTGTGGCATATACTTGTGCATACATGTATGTAAGAATGTAGTTAGAGGTAAAACAAATAGAATTTCCTTTGTGGTTTGAAATGGTACCCTACATTCATTTCAAAATATTTAAAAATATGGTGTTGTTAAAATTATAATAACTAATATCTACATTTAGTATAACTGTAATGTTGTCTGCTTAAAACAAAATAAAAATGACACAGAAGCTTTAAGAACAATTAATAGGTTTGTCGTATTGACGAATTTGTTAAACAGTTTTAAATCGAATTAACTGCCTGTTTTCTGATGACGAGCGCAAGACTCGTTCGTTTAACTCACATTTAAAACAAAAGCAAAATTAATTGAGTAAGTTTAGCGCTCGTCATATAAAAACCGTATATAAGAACTTGAATAATAATTCCTTTCTAAGTAAACCGGATTATTGAGTTCTCTTTCATCGTATCATGTTTAAAATTATGCAAAGATTTATTACATTTCTCTAAAACGGTGTCCTACTTTCTTGGTGTGTTTAAAAGTTTAAAATTTAAACGGAATAAAAGGATCAGTACTGTAGATGCATTAAGTCGCACTTTGAAGCTAAATGGCCCAAAATAACTTCTAATTCTTAGGCTAAGGTCGACTTATCTTTGCAATTATTTTCCCATAGTTTGTTAAAGGGATATAAAATGTTAATCTTAACTAGAGAGCATATTTTTTAGAAAGCAAAAGATAAAAAAAAATTTATAAATGGTATCGCGTTTTTGCACCCTCTCGCAGAACATAAAGATGGTTGGAGGTTACCATATTGTAAGAGCAACGTAATATGGTTGGATTTTAACAATTCCTATGTTTGCAGGTTACCATATTATGGTTAAATATAACCATAATATGACAAGCAACTTGTGTTTTTAATTTACTTTCTAATGCAAAATTTGACTACCCTGCATTAAGGACATGTTCATACACAATAAACCAGAGAACGATATGATTGCAAAAATGATATGATATTTTCATGGAAAAACGATATTATAAGAAAAGGTACAATTTAAATACTTTCGGAATATAAGCTCGAAATCATATATTATAATTTATATAACCTAGACGATATCGTTATAATATTGTTCGGTTGATTGGGAAGTGTAGTTTTTATTAAACTTTTTTATTATAAAATACATATCAAAATCAATTAAGTATTTAAAATTTTCACATTCAAATCTATTACAAATTGTTCTCCATTTATAACAAATAAAAAAATAAAAACAAAGTGTAAGAACAAATATGCATTTAAAATAAATTTAAATAAATAAAACCTTAAATGCATTTTATTATGAATTAATTATAAATTTCGTTAATCAACTCATAAGCAAGTGCTTATATATATCAGATTATATGTCAGCCATTACTAAGCTACTTCTATGTAATGCAGATGGTATGAAACAGTCATTGAAAAGTAAGTTCAGTAATTGCAAGTCATTATCAAGTTTTTGTGGGGTGTTATCTTCCACTGTTATAAGCAAATACCTTTTATTAATTTTCCAGCCTGTGACAGCGTTCATAAGCATTCTTCCCGACTGGCTTATCCAACTACCTAAATTTATCTATTTTAATCGATAATTTAAATAAAATGATTGAGAATTTAAAGCAAACCCTGCAAGTTTCTAATTAAAAAGCATTCAACTTTTGAAGAGAATTAGGAGTTGGCGTGTGGCGCATAAAATATGTTTTCTCTACTAAAAGAGTAAAAAATTAACGCATTTTTTCTTAATATATTTTATTGGATTGTACACTGGGTTTCAGTATTAAGTGGGGAACAGAATAGTCGCTGTAGTACAACGTTACGAATAGCGCTGCAAGTTGTGAAAAGTTAAAAACGGCAGTTTGAAAGTAGTGTCAAGAGAATACGTAGTGTTGTTGTCGTTGCAGTTGAAGTTGAAGCGCAAAGTTCGAAATTTTGAACTTTGTTGCGCTACAGAGCATTCGTCAGCTTCAGCTTCTACTACAACTACTTTATTCTGTTCCAGGCCTTACTGTAAGTATGGATTTCCTTAAATCAAGATTGACTGACACTTATCCCCAGAGAACTAGAGAGAGAGAGAGTGAGAACATTATTATTAAATTACTCGATACGCATATGTTTTGTATCATTTTTGTTATATTGCCGCTTTGTTTACAGAAGAACTCTTAATTATGAGACACAAGCTGCAAATTATTATGAAAACCATATCAAGCGGGTTTTCATAATAATTTTACTCTGAAAATAAGATGTTTTTAACTAAATAATTTAAACAAATAGAATATGGGAATTTTTGTTTCTTATTTTTCTTTAAAAAAATGAAAATAATATATGTTTTTCTTCTATAGTGTTGTTCTTGTTGCTATACAAAACAAGAAAATCGTTTTTTACCAAATTCCATTGCAGCAGCTTTGAATTATCCAAACGCTGGTTCAACATTTTGTTGCTTTATACATATTTTTTTAAATTTAGAATTAAACATAAAATGTGTTTAAATATTATTTAAGCATATTCATGTTATTTTTAACCAAAACAAGTTTGGAGACAACCATAATGTGTTTGTAGCCTTTGGATGGATTTATTTAACCCTAATATGTTTTTCGGTGAAAATAATATTGTTCAAGTAACCATAATATATTCAGTTGTTTGGTTGTAGCTTTATTCTATTTAAACATTATGTTGTTAAATTCAACCATATATTATGTTTCATGGGAGGAAAACACTTTATTATTAAATGAAAACAATATATTAGTACTCGTGAAAAAATTAATGTTAAAAACAACAATACTTTGCTTGTTGCCATTGCGGGGACCATAATATGTTTTCTCGACAATACTTCAACCATGATTCTTCTCTGCGTGCTGCAACAGCAATTTTGTTCACAAAAAAATCATCGTTGGCATTAAACTAGGCAACATACAACATGGTCACTTTTCATACTCAGTTTTTTATGAGCACTTTAAAACTTCAGTGTTTTTCGCGTGTGGGCTTTTAATGAGACCTATGGCTAGTTAAAGACCGATCAACATAAAAATATGAAGCGTAATATCCAGTCACAAAAGGCTAAATTAGACCAAATTTTATCACAGTTTTATTATTCGTTGGAGTTTAAGACATATTAAAGTTTTGTTTTAGTGTAATTTTCAGTAGAACAGAAAACACATTATGCCAAATTTCATGAAACACCTACAGTTCCCAATTAAAAGTATTTCAGAGATTCCCTACCTTCGCAAGTAAAGGAGATAAGTCCAAATTTTTTTAAAATTCAGTTTTTGATGCAGTTAAATATGCAAAATAAAACTAATTTTCATAGGAAATTCGTTTCAAAAACCTGCTATAAGCCAAAAATATTTTTTATTTTTTGTTCGGTTCCTTCAAGAAAAGCATAACTAACAATTTTCAAATCTTTTTTTTTATAGTTTGTGTGTTTAATTAACATTTTTTAATTTATTAATTGCTGACGAATTCAAAGAAAAAACTTCCCGGAAAAAATCACTACTTTAAAGATCATATTTTATAGTGATGTGTGATGAGCAGGGAAACCAGAAATATACTCTAAAAACGCGTTTTATGCGCATTAAATATGCAGTAAAAACTCGAAAAAATGCCCTGAAAATTGTTCATAATATACCACAAAAAATTCAAAAATTGCTCATTTGAAAACACACTATTCAACAATTAAAAAACATTTGCATTTAAAAAGCAAACAATCCTAAAATTATAATCGGTAAAGCCCAAACGCCAGACAAATCTTCGAGATTTTACCCTATTTGGAAACGATGGGCAGTCATGGGCTAACAAAAAAAGTTATGTTTAGGGCTTAAAAATAATATGTCAGTTATTTGTGGCGAATATTATCTAGACATTAACATCCATATGAGATTTTTTGTCTTAAAGGGATTTCAGGGACGGTCGCTAAATTGATTATTAATGTTAACATTTACAAAGAAGTTAAAGCTATTTATAGATGGGAGGTTTGGACAAATGTGAGTCGGTTCGAATAGAATTTAATATGAAGTAAAATAGTTTTGTGGCGAATTAAATCTAAATACGAACATTATTAGATGGTTTGCGGAAACAAAAAGTCTAATTTGGAAAGAAGTTTTTATGGTTAATATGTGAAATTATAGACTGATTTTCAACATTTACATAGCCCTTGTGCTTAGTGCAAATTAAATGTACTTACAAAATTTGATAAAATTATTTACAAAATTGCAACTTTTACTTTGCGCACAAAGTTAACATGGACAGATAACCAGCCAGACGGACGGATGGAAATCATTAGATCATTTTAAAAAGTGTTTCTGAGTTGGTCGGTATACTAAAAGGTTGGTCAAGATTTCTATGTATTACATAGCCAAAAACGTATATAATTGATTTTCCTTAAATTTTGCTTATATATTTATATAATTTGAAAGTTTCAAATAACATTTATCTTTAATGGCAACGTGTTTTGGCCTACAATTTTAGAGAAAAAATTTTATGTAGATGGCGAAATGGAAGCAACACGTTGTATACAGACAGATATTTAAAACAGAAACACCAGCAATTAAAAACATTTTTTTATTTGCTGCTAAAGCTCTTGTGATCATCTAAAAAAAATTAAAGTGTATCAATATATGACTCAAAAGGGCAAAATATGCTGCAAAAATGCTCTTTTAACAAAATGATGCAAAAATAATGCTGTAAAGGATAAAATATGCAAACATATTCGCTAAAAAATCGATGCCAAAATTCATTAAAAGCTCTAAAACGGATAAATATATTGTTTCTGCCTTCATTGGTCGCACAAGAAAAAGCATGCAATTGCATATTCATGGTGTCCCTGGTGATGAGCCCATAACTATTATCTACTTGAAACTGGACGTAAATTAAAGCGACATAGCACAAAAAAAAAATTAATGGCTTTGAGGACTTTACTTTCATATGTGAAGCTAAGAACAAATTCCCTAATCTTCCTTAAATAAAAGTCTTTTGGAGGTCTTACTGTCTCCACATAGTTAGTACCCTCATTTCCGAGTCCAGTCTCTCTAACTCATCACCGCTAAGAGCCACCTGGCTCCCACATATATATAAAGTTACTTTCGAGCCCGCAGCAAGGTTACTCCTTATCAATTCTATGGCATTTATATTCTAAGACCTCCGTCAATAATATACTGCAGTCGTCAGGAATATTTGACCTTATAAAATCTACATTCTCAAAATATAACTCTGCACCCATGTCGCTTATCCACGAGTCATAAGAAAAAATAGAAAATCACTAACACAATCTGCCCTGACCTGACCAATACTGCATAGACTATAACTCCGCCCTCCGCAAATCCCCAAATTCAACTATAGTTCCCACGTAATTCGTAGACCCGGGTAGGCCAAGGCAATAACCACCAATGCCATTCAAGATCCGCGAAATTTTCAAACAATCCAAGTTTCTTCAGTCTAAGAAGACTTCTGGCAGTCATTCCCATCAGATACTGCTCAAAATGGAGAAGAGTAAAATAAATTCCAAAGCCGCTTGAGAGGTACTTCTCATGGCTCCTGACATGCCGATCGAAGCACACCTTTGAGCCTTGGCATTCTTATTGCTTCCCACCAAACACAGCACCCATACGTAAGAATGGGTCTCTATTGAGCATATCTATCGCACTTCTGACGGCAAGAGCACCTAGTTCTTACCAATCGATGATCTGCAAACATAGCAGTCATTGAGACCCCTCTAAAATACTTTATTCTTCGCTAAAAACATATAAGTTATATTATATAAAATTCAAAGCAAGTGAGAGAAAAAGTGATAAGTCCACATTAAAAGTACAAAAAGCCTCGACCTGAATTCGAATCCACTAGCTCGAAATATTTTAAATGATAGCGGCCACATTCGCATCAGGAGAAGAGATACTGCAGGACTCATCCGATTAGAAGAGCGCTAAGCACATACACATGTGAACAGAAGCCGTGAAGGGAAACAGTTTCGTCCTGCACTAGCAGGACATAAAATAACGTTTTAGAATAGCTCTTAAGCTTAAACCTGCCAGGCAGGAATAGACCCGCGTGCCGTCCAAAAAATTGGCTTTGTTACGATCTTTCGCCGAGAAACTACTTTAAGTATGCCAAATTTCTTCTTTCTATGTCATCAGATGTTTTCAGAAAGTTGCGGAAAGAGAAAAGGACATACATACAAAACTCCGGATATACTAAGAAATTATGTATTATAAAGATTTGATTAATTATTGTTACTTAATATTTATTATATGAAGATTTAATAAATAAATAATGGAAAAAAATAAAACGGGTTAAGACACAAATCTTTATTAAACAAAGATCCATAATTATTAGTTGCCATTGTCTTGCATGACAAAAAAAGACAATAAAACTGCATTTACAGATTTAAAAAATTTGCAGACCTAAATATGTTAGCAAGTTTTTTTCCTCTATTTTAAAATTTATCAAATAAGACTAAGCTCCTTTATTGGTGAAGGTAAAGATTTATAAATTATAATAAAAAAGATCGAACAACTAAAAACTTAAAAAAAGAGGTAAAGATTTTTACTATACAGGGTTTGATGTACATATCAGTGATGCCACTAGGATACGAAAGATACATTTTTCGTATCTTTTGATGACTTCAGGTACCATGTATAATCCTGATATTTTTCGTATCTTTTGAATCTGTGCCCAAAATGTACAGAAATCAAATTTTAAGCTTTCCTACTCTGACAAAGTTTATTAAAGTTAACATTTCGTTATGAATACTAAAAAAACAGTGACAACTAAATACAAAAATAACATGTATTTTGTTGTTAGGTTTTCTAAGTTCTTCTGTCGGTTGCTTATTCTTGTGTATGTGTGTTGATGACATTTTAGAAGAAACATTTATATGAACTTTCTAATATAATCGCCTTAGTATAAACGCCTTAACTCGTATATTAATTTTTACAAAAATGAATTTGTTTTGACAACATCCAAAGATAGTTACATATAATAAATTTTAAAGTTTGCTTACTGTATTTTTAAATTTACATACCTAATATTTATGACTTAAATAAATATAAAAATAAACTTATATGATATCATTTTCTTTATAATATTCATTAACTATGTAATAAAAATGTTATGTTAATAAATGTTAAACGTTAAAAATTTTTTCCAATATGTATCATTTTGGAAAAAAGTGTATCTCTTTGGAAACTAAAATGTATCCTTCTCGAAATTTCACTGGCAACACTGGTACATATATTTCTTAAGGCCTAGTTACTCTTACGTAAACGTATACGTTGTGGATCAGTTGTTGGATTTTACTAACCAAGCTTTTGTATAAATAAGTATTCTGATGTAAACGTGAAGTTCTATTGCAGATGAAGCTGACGAAACTACAATGGTTCTCCGTTTTAATATATCAGCTGAAAAAAATTTTATGTTTGTTGATAAAGCGAGCATTTCATCAACGTACACGACTTTTTTTATATTTTTATGCATTACATACCAATAACAAAAGATACATTTTATAAATTTTTAAAAATTTTTGTTTTCTTCTTATCACATTTCAACACGTTTACGTATTTTTTGTTTATATCGACCGCAACGTTTACGTGTCCGCATATTTTACGTATAATTAGTATTTTACATGTGATGACGAACGTAATGTCCCCTAATTCTTCACTCGTTATGGCGGAGGATACAAACATGAAACTGTGTTTATATTACCCCTGCTCTGTACGGACAAATAGGCAAATGTTTACGATTTATAAGCTAGTGCGTTTAAACTTTCCGAGCATCAATAACGTATCGATTTATATAAGCATATTAAAATTTGTTTTATCAGGAGCGGGAGGAAATAATATACCCCACCCCTCATACAACTTAGGCACTTGTTATTGTTTATATTTCTTAGTATTAATAAAGAACCAATCCGGATTACCAGCTTTTGAATAATGCCACAACGAACGTTACCCTTTATACAACGAAAATGTTTGTCACCGTTTATTTCAGGGCTGCGGATTAGGAGTCGCGGTGTTTGTACCGGTGTCGGAGTACCTACAAAACTCGTGCCTCCGGCTCCAAAATTTCTCGAGATTGTATAAAAAAACTCAAAGAATTTTTCAAATATTTGTTAATATAAATATTATTTGACTTGGAGAGTTCAATAAACTACATACATAAATTAAATAATATAAAAGTATATAGTAATTCAAATTATTTTTGTATTTTATTCATTAGTACTGGCGAGCGTCTATGCGCCTTATGCTTCAGTGGGAGAAAGAGAAACAAATATGTATGTATATCAATTATGGTTGTATTGGTGCGAATACTCTTGTCTCTTTCATTCTCAGCGGGAGGAATCTGCGGTTGCGAGGCCTAATTAACATACATATTTTGCTATGAAGACTTTAGAGCAATTAATAATAATACAATTATCGAAAAATGTTGAGTTATGGACAGACACACTCAGTTATTATTTAAATAAATTTAATTTGGAACCTGCATTTCGCAGAAACTTTGCTTATTTTTTGGAAAAATTGAGCATTTGACAATATTTGAAGTCATTTTACTACCTTATTAAATTCTTTCTAATATTTTTAATTTGGTGCTCAAAATACCTTTGCAAATGCCAACAATGAAAATTCATTTGCACATGCTAATGCAAATAATAACTCCATTAAGTTTAAAAATATTCTATAATTATTAACCACCATTATAAAAAGAGAAGATTTTACTAGCCTATAAAAATATACTTTTTTACCAATAATATCTTCTAAATTTAAATTGCAGTTTCGAAACAACAAAACATTTTTTAGGTTTGTGGACGTTAAACAATAAAGTTTCATTAATACATTAATAATGCACATCTTCTTACCCAAAAATTTTACCTGCTGTCACATTTGCTTTTATGTGTATAGGTTTACACATAAATTGTAGGAAAACAAGACTTTTTTTAAATATTTTTACTTACTTGAGAAAAGTGTTTTCAAAGGAAAAAAAAACCCATTGACGCGATTGGTACAGAAAGAAAAATATTTTTACAAGCACAAAATAGCAACAAATTCTTGTGGCTATTTTTTTCTTAATAATTTCTGCATTTAGGTACGTCTTTTTAACGAAAGAAAAAGGGACCCTTTAAAAGGCAACAAAGAATTTTTATCACAAACAAAACACATATCGTTAGCTTAAATGCAAAACAATGTAGATATTATTTGTCAATCATTGTACAATGTCAAAAACAGAAATAAAACACAACATAAACAAAGATAATAAATAATAAATATATTATTTCTGTTTAGAGGCCTCAAAACAGGCCGTGCGATATTTCGATATTTCCCGCTGAATGAGAGTGTTTTGCAGTAAAAAATTATATTTTACGCTCGCAAAATAAAAGAGCGTAAGCGTACATGTGAGTTTTGCTGACACAATTGTGCATGACGCTGACACCCCTGATGTATATAAAAATTTAATGAGCGAAACTTATAACCGGTAATTGATACAGTTGGAAAAAGAGATTTGTGTTTTTTTTAAGGTCTGTGGTTATTATAACACGCTCGGCTGAATTGCAGAAATTCCAGTCATTTGTTCACTGGTTCTAATATAAGTTAATGACAGGAATGTTCGCTAAGTTTAAAATCAAATTTTTTAACCGATAACACTGAAATATGTTTAACATTATACAGAATTAATGTTGCTGTAGTGCTAAAAACTAGCTATAGCAAGCAAGATCAAATTTAATTAGCGAATTCCAATTAGAAAAATTGTGAACGTAAAATCAGTAATGTCAATCAATCATGACATTTGAAAAACGGACGGAAAAGGTCTAGATTTAAAAAATTACAAAATTTTAGTTAAGGTAGGAGTTGGAGTCGGACCTAAACAATTTCAGAGGTTGAGGTTGTAATTATAACTGGTTTAGTTAAAACAAACGATAAAATGTATAGCATTATAGCTTTATAATGTCCACTCTTTTTCTTCGTTTCAGTTTTAAAGTGCTACTTAACCAATTCTATTCAATTAAGATATAAGTATGGCAACACTACTAAATACACAACAAATATTAAAAATCAGCTGGTAAACTTAAATTAAGGAGCTATGAAAGTATATTTATTTCCAAGGTGGCTTAGAAGAAACAACTGATTATTTTTGGCTTTGCCTGTTGTTTTTGTATTGTTGTAATATTAGGGTCACCTTGTCGGGATAATATATAATGGAAAATTAAATATGCCTTAATTAACCTACGTAAGCTATTAAAGTACTTTTTAAAAAGTACTGGGAAACTTAATTTCGAATTTAAATATAACTTAAAAAAAATAATATTAAAATACAAAGTCAAAAACTGATACTAAGTGTTAAAAATGCTTATTTCCATTTAAGGGTTCAAACTGATATTATAGCATCTGGAAGAAAGCCCCTCTACAAAAAACGTGGATACTTATTATCGTTTCTATAGATCACAAAAATCATAAGAATTACTTATCGCATTTTAGAAGATTTACACACAATTCAGGTGAATTTTTATCCGATGTCAAATAATTTAGTAACCTTACAAACATGATATCATTTATTTCAATTGAAGTAGCATTTCACTCTGGATTGAAAAAACTTAAATGTGCCGCTATCTCGCCAATATGACGTGCTATGAATTATATCAATATAGTTTCCCATTACTTTTACGATAATAATAACAAATAAAAATAGTCTGAGAAAAAAATTTTCAAAAACTATAATTTCGCTAATAAAATTTTGTTTGTTGTGTTATATTCCCAATTATCATTTTTGATAAATACACTGAAATTTATTTTTGGAGAATAAGTTAGTTCCTATACGCATTTCACTGGTTCCTTAGGCCAGATCATCATAAAAACTTTTTCCAAAAACTTTAGCATATTTCGCAGGCCTGTGTTATCAATGTATTTCCGATTTGGACATAATTTAGAAATATTATGAACAACGTAATTTTTGTTAAAGAAACTGCAAAATTAAATAAATCCATTGATGCAAAAATAATTGATGAACATGCTGTGAATTCGCATGCTGTGTTCCACAATTTTCTTAAGATGCCATGCTTTTCGCCACATGTGCTTCATACGAATTTTTTTTTTTTTATTAAATGTTTATTTGAACAAAATTTAATTAAATCAAAAAAATTTTCCTCAGCGCCCTTAGGCACTATTGAGGAAATATTGAGGATTGGTGTACCAATTATTTTGCTGCGAAATATTACTCCCCCTCGACTCTGTTAAAGCTCTGCTGTCAAAAATACTGTAAAAAACTAATAAATAATTTTATAGAAGCGACAATTTTAACCTCAAAACATTACCGAACGGATGTATTGCCACCTCATATATTAATAAAAACGACGAAAGTGCCATTTGATTTTAAAAGATTGTTGTTTTCTCTTCGATTAGCATTTGCGATAACAATTAATATATAGTTAGAACAATCTGCTGCACATAGACAACATCATGTAATGTAGCAGGTTCGCGTGTTAGAAAACCATCGAATTTATTTTTTATGCAACGAGCGGAAAACCCTAAAAATTAGAAGTGTATCCTTAAATTTTAGAATAATAAATTATAGTTGAACATAATGTTAGAATATAAAGAAAGTAGAACAATAGTTATACAATAGTGGTATAGTTAATACTAGATTATAATTAGAATAATTAGATAAAATAAGAACAATAAAAATTATATAATAACGAAATCAAATACATTAATATAATTTCGTTACACTTAAACTGTTATTTTATTTCATTACGTAGGGGTAGCAAAGCTCACTGGGTTGCAGTAAGTTATTTATATAAAAATATTATGTATTATGATTAATGAAAACGATTTATACTACGACAGAGTAATTTCAGATTGAGCATGAAATTCTAAGATAAAATGGTGTAAAAACTATAGAGTTCGAGGGCGTTTAAACTTCTAAATTTCCTAAAAAAAAAAAGTTAAAAGCGTGTTTAATGGCTAATCAATATTTTTAAGACCAAGGCGTCTGGCATATTTATATTCTTTATTATATTTTAAAGCAAAATGCCGAACAGACTATACATCAAAAATTATGCTTGACCATCGGCATATTCAAATATTTGTATAGTCTTATCATACGTGTGATAGTATTTGCGACATTCAGCTGTTGATAATACAAAACCCCTTTGCATGTCTACCAAATATTTCTACAAATTACTTTAAATTATTGCGATAAATAAATTATTTAACCTTAATTAAAATCCAATGCAAAAGATAACCAGAGTATGTCATTTATATTCCTGGCTTCTATAAATGTGGAACTTACTTTTGTTAATTAAGAATTAACCCCCCTATTCATAAAAACTATTTCAGGTTTATTGTAGTCTTATGCAACGAATTTTGTATGAAATTTTTTTTAATAAACCTTTTATTAATCATAAATATTTTTTATGAATATGAGAGTAAATGCTTAAACTAAAAGAAGTAAATTGAACTGCTCTTTATAATACTTCGTGCAGAGTTAACATGATGATGGTTATAACCAAAATTTAATGGTTAATAATAACAATAATTTGCTGACCAATAATAACACTGGTGGTCTGCAAAAATGTTCTCGCCTTTATACGAAAATGAAATAACCTAAGCCTAAACAAAATCGAAATAATACCCTAATATTTGGGGGCTTATTCCATATGAAATAAGACCCCCATTTCTGAAATGAAATGAGATCCTTGTATGTAAAATACAATTAATTGCACTTTTTTGGCTTAAGGGATCGCGCGATAGATGCATGAATGGGACTTCGAATGGGCGAAAGGATTTTCACCTCTATAGTATAGCAATACCGGCTTCACTAACTAAAGCTTCTCTGCAAGGGGCTTTATTTCATAATGATTGTTCGAAACAAAATGATATAGGGTACGTTCGTAAATGCATCACTGCGCTGCATCAGTGATTTCAAATGTTTATATATATATATATATATATCAATGAAGTAGATATGGATCAAAAAATTGTCAAATACTCTACAAAATTAATAGTCACACAATAAAAAAAAATTATAATTACATTTTTATCGGCATTAAAAAAAGTTTGCTTTTCAGATGCATTTACGAACGCACCCATACCTCCCAAAACCGTTGTTGCTGTTCTATTTTTTTTTTTTTTTTTTTTTTTGGTTATATTTTGGTGTGTTATTTCATACCGCAGTTTTTTCTATCGGGCTCAAATTTTTTTATGAGCATGACCTAAAATTTCGCCAGAAATAAAGCGGTTATGCTAACACGTTACATAATCGAAACTGGAGAACCTACCAAATGCTGCAGTAAGAAAGAACAGGATGAACATGTATAACTGCACGTATCCAAGCGCAACTTTTATTTTCGAACGTAAGTTGTAAAGTCGGCCGAAGAAGAGCACAAAAATATTTTTATACAAGCCTCTGAGAGGTCCTGTTTGATTCAAATATACTTATGAACTTAGGGTACTTATTGACTGCAAAATATTATCAAGTACTTTATAGCTATAAATATTGTAGTTTTGCTCCACACTATTCAATAAGTTGCGCAAATTAAAAAAATGTTATGGTTAAACTTTCAGTTCAAACTCATATATAAAGCGGACAAACAAATGCCAAAGAAACATACTATTCTTCTCTCCCCTCTCAGCAATAATTTCAGACATTCTAAAAGAAAATTTTTATAGTAAAGTATTGCTCGTGGAGATGGAGAGCCAAAAAAGGGCGTTAAAAAATATTTGATTCTGATGGAAACTGAAAAAAAAATTTCAGAAACTCGAGTGCTCGAAAAGAAAACCGTTACTGTCAAAAATTAATGAAAAATAGTACTTAAAGTAAAGTTACACATACATTCCACATGGGTTATATATGCAAGTAAAAATTGCACACAATATGTGTAATTAAACATAGATTGCCAGTGAAATTTCGATAAAGATACATTTTAGTTTCCAAAAAGTTACACTTTTTCTCAAACAGATACATTCCGAAAAAAATTTGAAATTCCATTTTTAACGTATAACATTTATTAATATAACATTTTTATTTCATATTTAATAAATATTGTTAAGAAAATGATATCATATAAATTCATTTTTATATTTATTTAAGTCATAAATATTAGGTATGCAGACTTTAAAGTTAATTATATGTAACTATCTTTGGATGTTATCAAAACAAATAAATTTTTATAAAAATGTATATACGAGTTGAGGCGTTTATGCTCAAGCGATTATATCAGAAAGGAAATTTTTCTTCTAAAGTTTAATCCTAACACACATACACAAGAATAAGCAGACGACAAAAGAACTAAGAAAACCTTACAAAATACATGTTATATTTTATTTGATTGTCACGGTTTTTTTAGTATTCATAACGAAATGATAACTTTAAACAACTTTGTCAGAGACGGAAAGTTTAATTGTTTATTTCTGTACATTTTGCGCATAGATCAAAAGATACGAAAAATGGACGGGTTATACATGCTACCTGTAGTCGTCACAAGATACAAAAAATGTAACTTTCGTATCCTAATTGCATCACTGGTACGTAATAAAAGAGAATAGAAGAGATAAGGGAAAACGCGGCTCACAGAATTTGCCTATCGCAGCTGTAGAACAACCACAAAAGGAATTCATGTTGCTGTATGTAAAACGTTTAAGTTTGGCTAATGTTGACCATATTACGGAAAGCTTTGACCATATTAGGGCTAATTTTTACGATATTATCATATTATGGATCATTTGGACTTCATTATCCTAAATTTAAACCAAGCTATGGCTAATTTCGAGCAAATTGTACTAATTTTGATCAAATTATGGTGAATTTTAAAGTAATTATGGTCATAATTTACCATAATATGGTTACTTATAAGCATTAGCTTTATTAAAATCTAACCATAGAATGTTGCTCTTAGAATATGGATACCCTAAACTATATTTTTTTGTAAAGGAAATCATTTTTTTCTCTTTTTCTTAAAATTTGTGTTGAAAAAATTCCGGTAAGCACGCGTTGAATTTCCGGGAAGGTAGGATTTAAAAACAGTTAAATTGCATAGAAGGGGGTTACCGAAGAAAAAACTGTAGTCATATCTGCATATAGTAAATAATTAGAATCGGATCCAAAATATGCAGTGGATTTTATTATTCAAAGACCTCGCCACTATATTTATTGACCCAAAACTCCAACTTATGCACACTTCCAGTGATCTTACACTTTATATTCAAATGTTAGCAAATGTTAACGATTACAAATGTCTTCGTCGACTTTAATTAGTGGTCATGTTCAGTCTTAAGTGTATACAAAAGTTTCGGATTTTAAATTATTTAAAATAATGTGCTTCGTCTTCAAATGTAGTACCCAAGAAAGTGTAATAATACTTAGAAAAAAATTTAAATAGTTTGTCCCCTTTTTATAAACGTTTATTTGTATTGAAACACTTGGGTACAGAAAAATAAAAGCAAAAACAAACCAAACGTGACATTAAACAAATGCTGAGATCATTTCTAAAATGAAAACAAAATAATTTCCTCTATCTCAAAGACATTTATTTAGTGCTTTTATACGATTATTCTTTAATTGTTATACTCTACACCACAGGTGTAAGAAGTATACATATGCATATCAGTTTGTCATTCCGTCTGTAATTTCTACATTATTGATTTAAGGCATAATGTATTCTGTTGCGATGCTTGCTTGTTCGCCCAGTTGTTCAAATAGGTTTTCCGAAGACCCCGGATAACCGTGGCCTAAGATATTAGATATGTTTTTCTATCATAAATAGTTTCAAGATTTTTGCTATTACAATTAAGTAAGATCTGCGCATAAGTGGCAGATATATGAGAAAAAAAAACTTTATTTTTAAAGTTCATATGGAAGTGTTGCAGTTTCATGTATTACTTTGGAACTGTTAGGCATTCGGTATGTACAGTACTAAAAAAATACCCAAATCGGTGCATTTCCTCCTTAAAATAAAATGTGTAATTTTTTTTTTTTTTAATTTTATTTCTTTTATCTAGTCCACATTTAAAAGTTCTCTTCAAATAAGGGTTCATGACGAATACGATCAGAAAAACTGAACTAGCCTAAATTTTTGAACAAAAAACAAATAACCATTCATTATATCAATGAAATTAGTTTTTCGATGCATTAAATGTTAGTAAAAAAATAAAAATTTTAGTTCTTTATATGGATAGCCAACAGGAATGGCATAAAACCAAAAAAAGAAAAAAAAATTAAATTATTTAAACAAAATATAGTACAAAATATGGGAACAGCAACGTTCGCCTAACTCAGCCTTTACACTTTTATCGTTAATGTACTTTATTAGCTATTTTAAAAGCTATTTAAGCGGTTTATACCCACTATTACGGTTTGGAAACAAATATTGATATCAATGGCTTGACAAAAACTGCAACGATATTTTTCATTTTAATGTGTAAACATTTTATATTGAGTTATGACAAATAAAATAAAGTCTTGGTTGTACAAAAAAAGTAGAAAGCACCAAAGCTGTAAAACAGGGCAGTATGAACACCATATGAAAAAGTGAGGGCAAAATAGGCAACATGTTTTGCATCTTTTTCATCAACATATTCACAAAAGAACTTGAAAAATTTTCCCACAGTTGTATTTTTTGAACAAACGAACACGAAAATGTAGAACATGTAATATTTATGCAACATATTTCTCAGAAAAACGGATAAGTATCACCTACATCTGATTGAATTTTATGGGTGATATTAGTTTATTCGTTATTGTTTTTTCATTAAATATTATTTAGTCTAAAAAATACAATACAAACAACTTCCGTAAAGTAAAAAGCCCCGGGGGTTAATTCAGGCACTCGTGATTGAATACTTTTTCGATTCGAAAGCAATTCAATTTCTAATTCCTTCAGTCGATTCTGAACGAATCAAAATAATTTTTCAGTGTTGTAAAGCATTTTTTTAAGTTTTAACAGCACTGAAAACAATTTCGATTCGTTCAGTATCAACTGAAAGAATAAGTAATAAAATTGCTTTTGAATCGAGAAAGCATTCGATCACGACTGCCAGAATTAGCCCCCTGTATATTTTTATTAAATAATCAGTATGGGTGATTCTTCACCCGAAGAACTTTTCTGCAAGTTATTTTGAGGTACGTATGAGGGTTAAAGTTTTTAAAGCAGGTGGGAACAACTTTTTTTTCGCTTTTATAAAATAAATCTGGGTCCTAAAACACTTTTATTTTATTAGTTCGAAACTTCAGAGCACCAAACATTAAACATTACATTTCTTATCGGATTTGAATTTGGAAATATTTTTTGACATAACTGATTTACAATTATATCAGCAGGAAAGTTGGATTTTTTTCCCGAAAAATATGTGGGATCCCTGGATTTTTGTCCCACTAAATACCATATGAAAAAGACTAATTACAGAACTTAAAAAATTATTTGGTAATCGATGGGATGAAGTCATTTTTTTCCTAGAAAAACTAAATAAGTCTGTTTAAAAATTATTTTTAAAGTTGTTATTAAAATCATTTTTTGAGGCTGAAATAAGAATTACGAAACAGTAGTTGTCTATGATTTATATACAGTCTGATTTTACTGGAGCTTAATTTCCGAAAAAAATGATTTTTTCAAAATTAAAAAAAAAAATTCCATTGAATTTTGGTAAAGGGTATATAAGATTCTGCAAAGCCGAATACAGCGCTATTACTTGTTGTTTTTCTGTAGGTTATTTATATAGATTGTAGAGTCATACCTTTTGTAATGAATTTTTATTATAAATTATTAATGCATAGTTGTTGGCGATGTGGTCATGTTTAATGTTAAATTTTCCTTAATTAACCTTGAGAAAATGTTCCCTCTATGATTTTGTTAAATATAAATGAATAAATTGTTTCATATTGACAGATAAAAAAATTAGACATTTGTTTACAGAATACACATCTTAAATTGTCATTAAGCCAATCAATATACAATTTTTATATAATTTATTTTAAAATTTTAATTTTTGATAAAATTTATACATTGTAATTTTTTTTATTTAATTTCTGTTTCGAGCTTAATTAAAAAACTTTTCGATATTTTATACATATGAAAAATTATTTATAGTCATAAACGTACATACATACCCAGGCAGCAAAATAATCCGACTTCTTCCAGATATCAGACTTCTGACCCAAAAATGTTTGAACTAGTGGACACGAATTCTGGTAGAAATTTTTGTATTTTTTTTGCCGGGTTTTCTGATAGATATTTTAGCAAAATCTAATGAAAAAGGCATTGGAAATTCTGAAGTGACAGCAGACATTTGTTTGGTTTTTGGACAGATAACTGAAAGAAAATTATAATCTAATAATTGCCCAGATTTCTGTAAGAAGTCTTTTATTTTACTGCAAACAAAAGTTTATAATTAAAAATTTTACATGTTTCTAAACACATACATGCATACCACTGTTTTAATCTGTTTTTTAAATAATAAAATATGTAAAATTAAATTATTTCCAACTGCGAATTTTAATTATTAAAAAAACACATATAGCAACTTTGACACACCTATATGAATTCAATCAGAAATCTATTAGACATATCGGTACCCCGATATATCCATCCGAAATCGATCAGAAAGTGGCCAGACAGTACGTATAATCAATGTCTGACAAAAATCTGAGAAAAGGGTGAGTTATCTTGAGGCTTAATTTCCAATATACTTTTTTTACAGATCTCGCGTGACTCATATCAAACTGCTTTGTCATTTTTGTTCAGTATCGTTAGACAAGTCATCATGGCACCAATAGCGTCTCCAAATTGTTGTGAATGGGTTCTGGAAAAACTCAATAAAATCCGGTGTTTTATAGTGAAATTTTGTTCAGTGATGATCAATGAGAATGGACTGATGAGCCACCCAAAGTCTACCAAGAGCTAGAGTGGCTCATGAGCTGGTGGAATCATTGGTCCATGTTTCTTCAAAAATGAAGAAAACCGCAATTTTACCATCAATGGTAACCGTTATCGCACCATGCTAACAGACTATGTGCTTCCTGAAATTCAAGAGCATGGTCTCCGTAAGCTCTTGTTTCAGCAAGGCGGCGCTGCGAGCCATACAGCGCGTGAAACAATGGCCGTGTTGAGAGAGCATTTTGGTGAGCACTTATTTTCACGCTTTGCTATGGTAAATTGGCCACCTAGATCGTACAATATCAAAACTTTAATGTTATTTCTCTAGGTATATTTAAAGCCTAAGGTCTTCAAGAATAAGCCACCTACGATTGGCGCTTTAAAAGCCAACATCACTCGTGTTATTCGTGAGATAACAGTGGCTATGCTCGAACGAGACCTTCCGAATGGGCCATCTCGTACGTAGTCATGGCCAACATTTACCAGATATCATTTTTAAACAGTAAATGCCATTTATTGCTCTTTTAACTGATAATACAAATTTCAAGTTCACTTTCAAATTTATGTTTTTTATTTTACATTTTAAATAAAACTTCACGTTAAATAACCTGATATTTTCATACTCTTGAAAGTCGGAAAATTGTAAATATTATTTAGCTAAAGCTGTTGAGTACATAAATTGTAAGATAATTTGGAACAGATATAGGGCTGCGACGAATCATCGATCACCTCCATTAGGAGTTGACATTTTTCAGCAGTAGTTTTGTATAGGAATTATAATTTTAAACCATTTATAATTCGTTGCGGTTTTAGTGGTATCAGAGTCATTTTTTAAAAGTTTGCTTTATATGGAAGTTGTGAGCTGATCATCAAAAAGTTAAACAATATTATTTCTAGTCATATAAAACTTAATTGGACCTAACTTCAACAAAATATCATGATTCTTTTCTATTTTAGGCTTATTAAGGCGGCTTTCAGGAGTGTTTTTTTTATTGAATTAAAAAAATGCTAAATTAGACCATATTTCAATGCAGCTATAAAACCTTGAAGTGCGTTAAGTAAAAAAATGTGTGTTTTTTGAAGCACTTAAGCGCATAATCGAGCGCTTCAATAAGAGAGCTTTTATACAGCAGTAAATGATAACGAATAAAATATACAAAAAAAGCTGCTATTTTAGTGCTGACAACGAAGCAGATTTTTTTTTAACTGAAAAAAATAAAAATATATTATGGTTTAGGAAAATGCTTGTAAAAAGGCATTTAAGCCAGTAAAAGAAAAACATTAATAAATATGTCAATATACTCGTAGTTAGCCCTTAAAAAGCATTTTAGGAGTGCTTTGTTTGCATGTCTTATTAGGATAAAAGAAGCGCTTATTGTAAGCAGAAAATAGCCCTCCAAATCGGGAATACCTCATACAAAAAGCAGGCATCAGCAGGTTTGAAGCGATTTGAGGTATGAATTCATACATAAAACCTTTTGGAGCACATTTTTTACTGGGTACTAAAATAGTTATTATAAAATAGATATAGCTATCTTCTTGCATTTAAAAAATAACTAGTACAAAAAATTATTCGAACTTATGCTATTGTAGACTAATCTATACTTGTTATTCTTGCATCTTATCTCACTTCGCATAGTCCGTTTTATTTAATAGAGAGCTAACAAATGATTTTTAATTACAATCACTAATCTTAATGCCACAATTGAGGCTTGAACTCGGTCTGTTTTGTTAAATTTTTCAGTTAAGCACTCTAGCAAACTTAGCTACGTGCATATGCAAATAAGTGAGATAACCATTAAAATTGTACCTGTATCGTAAACTGGGTGAAGCCAGTTGGTAGTGAGCTAGTCTACCAGTGTGCGAGTTGCGGGTTCGATTCGTGCCCGAGACTTTTGTCCAAGCAACGCACTAAAGTTCTACGTTACTATTGATCGGTAAATTGAGCTAGAATTATTGTTTCTAAAAAATTTACGTTTCTTTAAAAGAACGCCTGAAAAACTTACTCTGTTTTATTTTTGTAGACCCATTTACTTAAAACATATTTAAATATGTTTTATTTGTTGCAACTAAAGCATACTTTGTTTCTGTTTTAAATTTATATATTCATGTTTTGCGGTTTCCTTTTATCTGTGTGTATTTTTTTTTATCTACACGTGTCTCTATTTAATTTATTATGTATTTGTGTATATAAATACGACTTAATATCCTTTTATATTGGTTTGTGTGTGTACTTATAACAAGGGCCCAAAATCATTATTTTTAAAATATGATGATAGAATTCCGCATCAAGGGACCAATTTTTTTAAGTCATACAGTTGTGGGAAAATGTATAAATAAAATTTATATGTACATACATATAAATATTTAACAATTTTACGTTTAGAAACATTTTTTACGCCGGGTGGTTCTTAGCAGTTAAAGTCAAAGTGTCACTGGGAAATATTGTGGCATAATAAAACACCTTTTTGGAGCACACAAGTCTTAAAAACTTTAAGGAAATAATTTTATTTTAAGAGTTATTTCAGTTAAATTAAGAATGAAAGTTTTCAGAGGGTTTTATAGTTATCAAAACTTAAGTGTTAAAAAAATACAAAAAGTTTATATAATATTCTTATTTCAATATTATTAATTTTTTTTAATGGCAATGTGATTACAAATTTTCCTTAGAAACTCATCTACGATTCTATTGCAAATGCAAAGAAGCAATATAGCTGTTGCATAATTTTAATTTGCATACAGCTATAGAACAAGTTAACTGCATGCATATTCATATTTTTGAATATTTATTAAATTATTGTCTTTAGTATTGACGGCCAATTTCACCAAGTTCAGTTAAATTAACTATCACTATAACTGTAAAAAACATATTGTTAGCTGGCAGTTATACTAAGAGATTATTATATTTGATATATATTGGTGAAATTGGCCGTAAATATTATTTAATATAATAGAGACTAACGTTTAAAAGAATGAATTCTATGTGAAATAAATTCGCTTGAATTAATTACTTTATAAAACTTTTATTCACTCTTCTACAAATGAATAAATCAATGATTAAATAATATGATTTGAATAGATATAAACTGGAAAAATTAAAGGATTTCATACAAAATGAATACATATTTCAAAGAGAATTAATGAAAAGTTATTAAAATTATATTTAAAAATGATCTAATTTTAACAAATATTGATCATTCAAGGACATTTTCCATTTTATAGCAATAAATTTATCTAGCAACTAATTTATTATAATATAGATATTCAATTGCGGAATTATTTGTAAAGAGCATTTATGAATTTATTCTTTGAAACATTTTAGCAGAGTATTCTTTATTGTCGTAGTTTATTTAACGCCATTTATTGCATTTGCTTATGATATTATTGTATTTATAGCATTAGGTGTAAATAGGGAACACCTGAGCAAGTTTATTTATTACAATATAACAACATTTTTATATAATTTTTATTATTTAATAAACTTAGGAAAGACAAGACAAAACAAACCTACACAAAATTAATAAATGAAAAAATCATTAAGATATAATTGAAAATTTAATAAATATCGTCTATTCAATGTACAAAAGTAATTGAAATCGTAAGTTTTCTAATGCCAACTGACAATATAAATTGGGTCAGGGAAAAAAATGTTTCTGCAGCGATTCACAAACTCATTAACTTTTCCTAAAAAAGACATAAAGAGCAAGCAAATCTATTTTTGCAGCATATCGAAAAAAACATTAGAGGCCCCAGAGAGCCCTCGTTATGAGCTGTCACAAGATGCATAGAAAAAACTAAAAATTGATTTCAATTAAAAAATTTGTGATAGATAAAAAAATAGATAAAATTTCGAACAGTAAACAAATAAATAGTAGCAGTTAAATATCTTATGATATCAACAACATTTTCTGCAGTAATGTTGTTGCTTTAAGTAAAAGTTTAATTTTCTTGATTAAAAAATGATTAATAAAAACTGATTTTTTTTTTTTTTGATTAATGGTTTTTGTGTGGGACCTAAAAAATAAACTATTTCTAGATGACAAGTCAATTAATGAAAAAAAAACGCTTAAGGGGTTTGAAGAAGTGGCAATCTTACGAAGACAATGTTTGTCTCAAATTATTTCTGTCATATATATCAAAACTGTTAAATTACGATTAAAGTAATCAGTTAGATTATAATTTGTTAAAAAGAATCGTACTAATTATTTTATCCATTGGAACGCAATTTCTATAATCATGATTATTTTCGATTGTCATTAAATAATCAAAGATAACAGAATTGGATTGTTCACGAAAGGCGGATGGATTATCAGGTTATAGGGTTATGTAGTTATATTAACAGCAACAAAATATATTTAAAAAATAAAATAAATAAATGAATTTTGTTGTTGTGAATATATCTAAATAACCATATAACATGATAACCAGCCTTCCGTGAACAACCCAAATAATACATTTCATGTTGTAAATTCCTTTCTTCATTAAAAATAATTTAATGAAATTTGTTTAATTAAATTTTGTTGAACTTAAGCCTCAAAAATATGGATTAAAAACCATAAGCAGTTCAAAAAATAACCGGACAACTAATTATTGTTAAACAGCTAAGGTACAAGCTCTATGTTTACATTTGTCCTTCAAGTTGTGCTGAAAAGGTCAACGAAAAAAGAAAAACATAAAAAACAAAAAAAAATGTACTTTGGACTTCAAGAAGAATTCTTGACAAAAAGAATGAAAAAACAGAAGTAAAGGAAAAAACATGTAAATCAATTAAAAATAGATAATCATTCACAACAACAAACTTCGTTCCACCAGGAAAACTAAAATTTGATTTAAAGATTGATGTTTGACTATTGACTGCCAGCCGACGTCAATGGCGGTGAGTGTTAAACGGCAAAGATTTCTGAAGATCAACCTGTCCATGGGTTCAATCCCAGCTTCAGTCAATAAGGAAAAAATATCAATAAATTTTAATTCATTTCCTCATTACAAATAATTTAATAAGAATTAAATTTGATGAACTTAAGCCTGATTAAAATATAATAAATTGTATTAATACAAAATATAATTTAGAATATATCCAACTATTTTAATGATTATTTTTTATCTAAATTAAAAATAGTTGGATTATTTTTGATTATTTTATTATTATCTAAATTAATCGTGAACACATTTAAGTTATTTGTAATCATATCGTATTTATTCAATTACTTTTAATATAAAATATTGATAATCTAATTACTTATCATTACAATTAGAAATTACAGCTATGGTGACATGATTTTTTTGTGCTACGCCTAATACACTGTCCAACAAATGAAGACTTTTTGATTGGATCAGAATAACGACCCTTATATTCTGAAAGGGCATGTTCAGTAGTTAATTTCTGAGTTTTATTTTACAGTGGGTAAAAGCTTTAATTATATTTTATTTAACTTTATACTTAATGAAAATTACTAAGAGTCAAAAAAACTCTCATATAGATGAAGTTATCTAAATAAAATTCGGCACAAAGGACTTTTACATGAATATTAACCTCATAATATAATTTGGTTCTAGAGGGTTTAAGATTTCCCACGGGTCCCAAATATGGTACACTCTCGAAAATTTGTCTCTAAGTTCTGTGGTGTAGGTTATCATGCGGTCGGGCTTGACCGACTTAACTTTCTTAGTTGTTTTTAAATTTACTTCGATCGATTTCTAAATAACCTTAAACAATTTAAAAAAGCAAATATTTATTAGAAAATAGAATAATTTCATTTTTGTACAGGCCCTTTAAATTTCAAATGATCATAAGATTTCCTTTAAACTGTAAGTTAATGATGAAAAGGCTTAATTGATCCTAAGTATCACATAATGCGAATTTCGAGAGTTACATACATGTTTATCAGACCTATTAGAGGGCCTCTATTTGGATTTAAGTATAATAACTATTCACAATGTGGCTTCCAATAGATAAGGATGGTTTTATGTGTCTAAAGGAAAGTTTGTGTTAAAAACTCGAGTATTAGTTCTAGGACTTGCACAAATGAGTCTTAAATTTCGTTCAAGACTCATTTGAAATTTGTTTTAGTTTTAATTGTAAATTCTGTCGACATCGACAAACAAGCGTTTAGTGTAACAGCTCTTATTGGCCTATTAAAACTGTTGATAATTGATTTATATTTAACTTAATCTCCAGTGTTGTCTAGGAGCACAATTTGTCCTCTTAATAATTTCTTGACAATTAATTATTGTTTGTATTCAGCTCAATTATAAAAGTGTGTCATTTCAAACGTAATTACTTTCCCAAATTTTGAAGAAATTGTCTGTTATTAGACCTTACAAAACCTCACACAAAAGCAACTTTTGAAAATTACTTTTACCGCTAAAATCTATTTATTTATTGTTAATATATAATATTGCAAAGCTATATTTTTAAAAAGATAGAATTTCTAGTATATTTCATTCGTGAGACCTATTCTCCCGAAGTCGTCTGGGATCCCCAATATGAGGTACATTCTAAAAATTTGGAATCCGTACTGAATTAATTCCTCTTATTCTGTCTTCCAAACGCTGCATTAGAATTTAAATAACAATTTGCCTCCGAATGCGAACCGTTTAACACTTTCTAAACATCCAATCTTAAAAAATCGAAGAGTGTCCTGCATAAAAAACATCGTCTTTATTCTGAATGGTGAATTTCTTTCAGAGTTCCTACTTCGTAAAATTTAGCTTTTAGTTGCAAAACGCTCTTTCAGCAATTATGCGTAAGCCCCTTAGACTTAAAGATTTTTGGTCTAACTATGCCAATTTTGATCCCAACAGGAGAATGTGCTCTGAATTGGATGAATTGTATCCGTGTATCGATTTCTCTCATTCTATTTTCATTAAGAATAACTTCTTTAGAATTGTTTATTGTTAGTATGGCGCATTTAATACATGTAGGTCCAAAATTTACTATTAATGGGTCGAAATTTGGCAGCAATAATTACATTGGTACCATATGATATTTACTTTCCTCCTTGTTTTCTCTCACTAACTAACTTTCCTTCTCACCCAACAAAATCTTGACCAAATAAAGTTAGCCAAAATAAGAAAACAAAAAAGAGGGGTGGTGATGATTGTGTTTTGGCAACAGAGAACAAAAAAAAAAAAAATAATAATGACAAGTAAATATTACATACATACGGCACACATGTTTGTGGCTCTGTATATTTCTTTCTGTTCAATGTGTTCGATGTTCAATAAAAGCCGACAAAATAACTTTAATTAGTAACAGAAAAAGACAACTTGTGCTTTTCGTCTCGGCTGCCTTATATTATTTCTTGTTCTTGTTTAATACCATTCATTATTCTTTCAATTAATTAAAATACGTCTAAACATTGGTATGATGACAATGGCAAACTTTAAAATTTTCCTGTTTGTTTTCTTGAAGCAATAAAAATAAGCACTCGAACGATACTGCAAAGTTGATTTAAGAATTTAAAGAAAAAAATATTTTTCTAACGATTTGTTGTGCTTTAATAAAACAAATCAAAAGCAGGGTTCTTATTTGGGAAAAAATTCTCGAAATTTAGGTTTTTGTGTATTTAACCTTCTAATAAAAACAAACATGTCTGCAAGCAGAGAAAAACATGTTTAAATATTGTCACCTCCAACAAAATTATTTTTAAAGAAAAATTAAAACAAATATAATATGGGAATTATTTCTTTTTCATAAATTACTTTATTATAGTCAAGATTTTTTATTTTTCGAATTTATTCTATGAGCTTAATTTCAGCTATGTATTTTAAAAAACTTTTTGTAATAGTTTTGTTGTAATTTTTAGGAATGACTTTATACACTACCAGACTATTACCTTGTATCTTCTTGTTACATTTTAATTTAGCTATCATTTGGATAGCAATGAAGTATATTGTATGTACAGAAAAATTTACAATTATTAGACACCAGCATTTTCTGGCCCGCTACGGCCTTCGTCAGCATTCTTTGTATCACACTGGATAGTGATACTTTATAAATTTAATGTATTTAACTAAACTATTTTAACAAATATAATATGGGAATTATTTCTTTTTCATAAGTTACCTTATTATATTCAACATTTTTTATTTTTCGAATTTATTCTATGAACAAAATTTCAGCGATGTATTTTATAAAGCTTTTTGTAATAGTTCTATTCCTTAAATTTTTAGGAATGACTTTATACACTACCAGACTATTATCTTGTATGTTCTTGTAAAATGGTTGTTGGTGACAATAATATGGTTAAGTCAACCATAAAATGTTTACAATTTTCTTTAAAAATAGTTTTGTTGGAGGTGACCTTATTTAAACATGTTTTTTCTCTGGGTGTACGATTCCTATTGGTGACATAGACATTTCAGGAAAACCAAGTCATGAAAAAGCTATATATTAAGGTATCTTAGTCTGCACTCCCATAAAGCAGGACATTTACAAAGAAGCTGTTACAAGGATTCCTCTTCTTCTTCGTCTAAGCCACGTTGAGGATCTAGACATTAGAAAGTCATGTGGGCTTCTTGACGACTGCAGTGTATTTCGTGCAAAGCTTCTAGGGATCTTGAGTGCCGTGGAATTAGTAAGGGGCAACATTGCTAGGGGCTCAGAGGTCACTATATATGTGAACAGCCAGGCGGCTCTTAGAGGCTTAATGGACTGTTATGAAAACTCCAAGCTAGTAGATGCTGGTAGAAGGGCTCTAGGAGGAATCTTAGGGAAGTATGTGGTGATGCTGCGCTGGGTACCGGGTCATTTCAACATCATCGGGAATGAGACGGCTGATGACTTGGCGAGACTGGGCTTGGTAATTAATGATCTTGACTGTTTGGAGGCGGTCACTTTTTGGAAGAACAAGCGAATGGGTTCTGAGCGGGATAAATCAAGTCTGGAGGAACCGAATGGACTGCAGGTATCGCGTGAACTGTGGCCGGTGCTTAGGAAGTCAGATTTGTATGCGCAGCTGGGCAGGAGTAGGGTCTGCGTTAGGATCACGATAGGTACTTTCACGTGCTACTGTATTATAGGTAGGATGGCGGTGAGAATGGGATATGACTTGACGGATGTATCCAGGTTTTGTAAGGACCCAGATGCGTTGGAGACCGTTGAGCACATTCTGTGTCACTGTCCCATGCTGCAGAACAACAGACTTAAGTCGATAGCTAGTAACCTGAGAACTGGGTATATGTAGGGCAATTTCCTGTTAAGTAGAATGTTCTTGCATGTTTGGTTCGATTTTTTTCTTCCACTACTTTCTCTATTCTTGTGCTTTCACTCTTTATATCTCCTATTATTTTCTTATTAGATTTCTATCCCTAGCTAGTGGGTTGACTGGATGAAGTTGACTTCGCACCAGCCTTTCTGCCAAACCTTACCTAACTTTAGAACTGGAACTAATAACGTCTTGAGTACATTTGATACTGCTTTTTTCGTTGTACTTCTTCTACATTTAAAATTATAATACTCCATGTTTATTTTTCTGGTTTAGCGGTGTCACCTATATTTATTTTTCTAATTAAACAATGCGTTTTTCACTCTTTATAACTTATTTTAGGCCACTTCTTCATTATTAATTTACTTTTTGCTTCAATTGCGCACAAACTTATTTGTAAAATGAAAAACAATAACTGAACGCTTTTCTTTTTATCCCATTATAAAAAGGAATTAGTACGTTGAAAAAGTTTGAGTACTAGTTTCTTTTATCAGAATACTCATTCTTCTTTAAGGTAAAATCAACGTAAATTACGTAAAATCAATAAGCGAGTTCCTTGAAAAAATTAACACTTCCGGAAAGTTTAGTAAATTTTTTCCTTTGCTAAAGGAATGAACGTGTTCCTTGAATGTTACATATAATGCGTTAAGTCAGAAAACTATATCGCTGTTCAATTCAACGAATAAAATCAAAGAACGGTTTCAATGTTCAGTTAATTTATACATAAAATTTTACACTGAATTAAAATGAAATTTTTTGATACGGCTTTTTTTAACATTAAGAAATATATCAATGAACACGAATTCGTTGTATTTGTATAAAACTGTTTTTTTCAGTGTATGTTTGTGTGAGTATAAAAATGTGAGTATATAAATGGTAAAATTAAAAAAATTAATCTATTTGTTGTAAAAGCTCAATTATTTTTTAAGTTTCATAATCAGTATTTAGAATGTTTGCCAAAAAATCTTTAGAAAATGAAGTATAATGATCAGTATTTTGAATTTTTCCAAGATCTTCGCATTGTGATCAATTTTTATTTGCCAAAAAAAAAATCAGGGTTTTTAATGGCTGCGTTTGTATTATTTAATAAAATGTTAGCAACACAATTAGATTTTTTACAATCACTCTTCATAAGAAAAATTCCCAAGAATTGTAGCGAAAAAAACAAAAATTGTGCTGCTCTTCGCTGCTGCAATTCGGAAAAACATTCCACGTACTCGGAACCCTACTAATCTAAAATTTTATTAAACTATTAAATAAAATGTAACTTAATTGGCATTTATATGTTCGTAGCACGACTTGAGTAGGATTATTAGAAATGTAGGTTAAAAAAATGAATTGTAAACAAGAAAATTAAGTCAAATTAAATAGGTTTAAAAATTATTGATTTTAAATTTTAAAAACAAAGATAATTGTTAAAAAGTTATACTTTGGCTAAACATATACAGATACTAAGTTTTAAAGTAAATTCAGTAGGTTTAATATTAAATAAAAAAGTTGTCTTTATTGATTTTCTTAAATTTTATTTTACTACAACACCCTCAAAAATTAATTTTTCCTACGTTTTTTTTCTGCATACATACTTCTGTATAAATATATGTATGTATATGTATATCTAATGTATAATGAATCCACCCTTCATAATCTCTTTTTTTTTTCTTTTACATTTCTAGGATAAAATTCTTTTATTTGTTACTATTTTTGTTAAAGGCATTTCAAAAGGTTAAAGTCCCAAAAATCGATTGACAGTAACCAAACACACGTTTTCTGGCAACAGTTACAAACCGTAAATTTACAGATTTTTCTTAACAAAACAAAACAAAATGAAGGGTATAAAAAAATAAATAAATTGAAAATGTTTGTTGGTTGGTTGGTTGGTTAAATAGATAGATGGATGTATGGCAGCCAGCTTGTTATTGCTAAAACGTGCCAAATATATTGAAAACCTTTAAATATTATTCCAACAGAAATGATAAGAAAAAAAGTTACAATACCGAAAATATGTATTAACCACGGAAATAGGGAATAAACAAGTGTGTATATAAATAGAAAACAAAAAAAAGATGAACGGAATATAATTTTTTAACATTTAAACAAAGTTAAATTTGGTGAAAATTTTTGAAATTATTTAAGTAAAATATTTTATCCCCGCCTTTGATTCTAATCGAATTGTTTGGAATGAGTCATTATACCCACACCACAATAATGGAAATGGTAGGTTGCGTTTGTGCTGATGTGTGTAATTCAAAAAAAAAAATTGGTCCTACATCCACCCTTTAATATACATTTCGACTTAGATTCACATTCTGAGTCGATCTATCGATGTACGTCCGTCTGGCTGGTTGTCTGTCCATACAGCCTTGTGCGCAAAGTACAGGTCGCAATTTTGGAGATAGTTTTGATCAAATTTAGTAGATACGTCTTAATTGTCATAGTGTCGAATTATTGAAAATGGAAAGAATCGGTATATACTTCCACATTACCCCCATACAAATAGTCTTAAATCACATTAACTATCTTTTTTTTTTTTTTTTATTAGTATACTATCATCATTACAATTAAAAATATAACAAATATTCATATATACATTGTTTGAGTATTTACTACATTAACTATCTTATTATGTTGGTATCTTGAATAAATTTGGCTCAAAAATATTTCAATACAATTTGGATCGCCTGATAATTTTTTTTTTTTAATCGGTTCATATTAGACCATATCTCCTATATCAATACCTCTTCCGAAAATAGCTTTAAATACCATAACTTTCTTCTTTCTTTTGGCATTGATATCAAATTTGACTTTAACAATATAATTTTGTACTGGTAGGTCCAGAATTGACCATAGGTTAAATATAAGCCCCCTCTGCACAATTTTTTAAGATGTTAATATTTAGGTTATATTCTTCACAATGAACTCTTATATGTCTCTTAACATCATAACATTATTCTGTTTCGCCGGGCACAAGATTGGCCGTTAGTCGCAAATATGGTACAATCTCAAAAATGTATATATATGTTGAAACCAATAATAATGGCTTAAGTTAACATAAGTGTTTTTTCACTTTATTACATATTCTTTTGCTCTTCTTTCAAGTATACAATGTCATTGTTAATAAAACGCATTTATATTTCAACTTAAGTCTTTTTGGATAATAATACATAAGTCATAACATCTTAACTCAACTTAATTTTTTTAAGGTAACTACTTCAATATTAAAATGTTTGAGCATTAAAACTTTTATACAGTTAAGTTCAATTGCTTATGGCCCATTCAAATAATTCCTTATATTGAATTAAGCTTAACCTTATATTTAACTTATTTTACACTAATTTAACACTTATCTCGACTTACTATCAACAAAAATAATTTTGCATTTCAATATAAATAGTAGGTAGCTTCACTTTAGTTTTAATTTTGCTACCAATGGATTTTTTTATAGCATGTTAACTGAAAAACAACGGATATTATCTAAAATTTTTTTTTTTTATAAAATGAACAGTTTTGTTCTAAATAAATGTGCATCTTTTTCTGTGGCAAAAAAGTTTATATAAAAACAATTTATTTTAGATAAAACTCTTAATATCTCAAAACAGATACATATATACTGTGGTGTAGGTTATCAAATGGACGGACTTGACCCCACTTTACTTTCTGGCTTGTTTTATGTATATTGATGTAATTATTTACAGGAAAAAAATACTTGAGGCAATTTACGCAATCGATATCAATCGAAATTTCCATTTCAATAGTATTGTAATTTCGATCGATATCGAATGCCGTATTTTGCCTTATGATTTGATGTTCTGTATCGAGTTGAGGGCGTGAGTGTTTTTTTTTTTTTTTGGACTCATGCTAATGGAAAATGGTTCTAAGTGCGTTTTACATGGTATGTAAATCATATTGATTGATTTACCCATTAAGAGCCAATTTTTAAATAATCATACTTCTTGACTGACTTTTTACAAAATTGGCTTTATCTTTAAATTATGTGATTATTACAAAATTACACTGTGCTAGAAATTTACACCTTTTTTTGAGACAAGCGTTTTAACCTAATTCGGGCACTCTGAGTCCAATGGTGCTCACCGTTTTTTGAGGTTAGCTCTGGTTTTCGAGATATACCATTATTGGAGCAGGTTGCACAACATATGTTCGCGTAACTCAAAAACTTTTTAGTTTATTCAACAAACTCAAAAAAGCTAAACTCTGCAATAAAATTTCCTATTAAAAAAAAATTAAGCTTTTTTCTCATATGTGCAGTCGTGTTAGAAACCAAATTTTTTTTTGGCAAAAAAAAATTATTTTTTAGCAACATTTTGAAATTTTTGTTCTTTAAAAATTCATCAAAAATGGGAGTGTGCAGCAATCCTTCTAATTTTTTCCAGACATATAAAAATGGTTGCAAACAAAACAAGCCATAAATGATTGAAATATGTTAATTACTTTTGATTTTATTCACAAAAGACGAACAATTTTAATTAATTTAAGCATTTCATAAAACGCTATATTTGTATTGGAGCCCCCCTAAGAAGTGGATATAAAGGTCAAGTCTGTCTCGAGAAAAAGTTAAGGAAAAATTCATTATATCCCTCTATGGTCGACTCCTCGGCATTTATGGCACTTTTTCTTCAATATATTTCCCGTGACCGAACGCCAGGTCCCTTGTCTTTTTTATAAAACAAATAAAATTATTTGAAACCAATTTTGCGTTTTTTAGAATACAAATTAAATGAAAATTTTAATTTTCACATGAAAATTACATGTATAATATGGTCCATAAAAGCGTTTTGGAAATGAAGTTAAGTTTGAGATTTTTTCTTGAAAACAGAGAAGTCTTCTGTAAAATTACTTTAAATATTCGTGGAGGCATTCAATTGCATAGCTCCTGAGGCACCATTTAGTTAAAAAGTTATGAAAATAAAGTTCAATTTGCTTGTATGGTTAACCCTAGGATTACCGTCAAGTTCTGGCCAGACCAAATTTGTGTTTTGCTTGCAATATTTTTCGAATACAACAAAAAATCAACAAAACAGGGACATGAATTGTATAAATGATATGTGCTCAATCGAATAAAACTAATTTGGATTCTATTAGAGCAAATAAGAGGGGTGAAATTCCATTTGTATGTAAAAGTCTATGAAAAGTCTATGGCCTGGACAGACCAAATTTTTTTTTTTTTTTTTTGCTTGCGATTTTTTTCAAATAGACAGAATATTAAAAAACCAGAAACGTGAATTCTATAAATGATATGTTCTGAATCGAATGAATCAAGTTTGAATCAAATCAGAACACTATGGCTATTTATGTGCTTAGTTCCATTTAACTAAAAACCTAAATCAAAACTCGTTTCACCTGTAATAGATGTGAAAAGGAAATGTCTGAAATTAAGGACCTCATTTTCGATGACTTGAATGTGGAATGAAATAATGAATTAATAAAATTGTTGAATAAATTCGTATAATATTTATAAGCATACGTTCAATAGAAAATATGTTAATTTACTTTATATTTAATTGGGGGTTTTAGCTGTTATAATTGTAGACTGGAAAGACCAAGAGGATAACTTAGTGGTAACAAGTTACTGAAGATCCTAGGGTTAAATACTTTTTGCCATTTTCACGAAAATATTTCAAAAATTATTGCGAACAATTATATTTCTTCTAGGTTCGTTTTGTTGCCTTAAATAAATATCACTAGATGTGATCATTTAAGGGGGTCCACACCATGCGCTCAATGCGTTGATTCGCTATATACATTTCTCAAGAAAGTAGAATCTGTGTAAATGTATTGCAAAGTTACATAGCAAACGCACACGCAGAGAAAAAATATGTTCAAATATGGTCAACTCCAACAAAACTATTTTTAAAGAAAATTTTAAACATATTATGTTTAATTTAACCATATTATTGTCACCGACAACCATATTATTGTTAAATTGGTCCTCTATCAAGAAGCTACAACCATATTATGGTTGCCTCTAAACATGTTATGGTTAAATATGACAATAATTTGTTTTTAAATTAACAATAGTATTTTCCTTTTTTCCAAGAGCAGCATGCTATGGTTGAAAATCAGCCATGCTATTATAAATGTCAAACATACTTTAGTTATTATTAACCAAAACATGTTCGGAGGCAACCATAATGTGGTTGTGCCTTCTTGATGGAGGGCTTATTGAACCATAGTATGGTTGTCGATGACAATAATATGGTTAAAATAACCATAGTATGTTTACAATTTTATTTAAAAATAGTTTTGTTGGAGGTGACCATATTTAAACATATTTTTTCTCTGGGTGCATAATGTTGTTTATTTAACAATCGTACAGGTGTAAGGATACCATTTTTTTAAATGATTTTCGGCGCACTGCAAGGTACATTCGTCTTGTAAAAAAAGAGCGGACAATGCAAATTGGAGATACAATTTTATGACTAAAGGTACGTTCAGACCTAACAAATATTTGACAAAAAAAAAAAACCAAAAAAAAGTGTTTCCAGTAAACTGATCCAATTTAATCTTATTTTTAACAAATTCTTTTGATTTACTTAACTGTTTTTGTAAGAAGATAATTGTATTATATATGTAATTTAGAAACTATTAAGTGATGTTTGAACTAGTCAAACGTTTTGCTAAAACAAATATTTTTTTTAACAAAACTAGTGATTACGTGTAGGACGTCAAATATTTGATAGAAGACCTTTCACTATCTGTATTGGCATGTGACAGTGATAAATCAAAGATAGCTAATTTCCACTTAAGGGGGAAAATAAAATTGTCACTAAAATTTTTCATTTTTGGTGACTTTAATATAAAAGCTTTTGATACCCATCTTAAACAGGTGAATATAGCGGCATACAATTTTCACATTACCATCGGTCCTATCAGATAAATGTGACATGTAAGCAAGGTCCTTAGAGAAACATTATTCACCCCTATCGTGAATATTTGTTCGCCCGAAATATTTCCCTCTTCCCTAAAGTTGTAATCGTGAATTATTTCCACGTAAAAAACTCGCATGTTCGAAAAAAATTTGGCATCGCCGATTTTTATTCCCGTGTGTATTTTCCCAAAAAAGATGTGACTTTTTTCACAAACATTTTGATTATGAATAAAAAAGAAAGTACAATGTAAAAAATTTTTTTGTTATTTTTAATTGTTGAATTTTTTAACAGGAGTGGGAATGCAAACAAGCTACAGCTGGGTATATTGCTGAAAATTTTTCAAACAATTCTCTGGCTATAGCAGTTTTTCTTCTCTATTCGGTCAAACAATTCACCTCGGACAAAGTTTATTTTAAAAAAATCCGTAAAACTTCTCCCATCACCTCACTACATGATAACTTTCTTCTGCAAAAAATCGTAGACATGGTGCAAGCTTCACAACCGAAGGTATCGATGACGACTTTCTATCTGATAAGCAGTTCTGCACCCAGAGAAAAAATATATTTAAATATGGTCACCTTCAAGAAAATTATTTATAAATAAAATTGTAAAAATAATATGGTTATTTTAATTATATTATTGTTATCGACAACCATATTATGGTTAAATTAGTCCTCCATCAAAAAGGCACAATCATATTAATGTTGCCTCCGAACATGTGTTGGTTAATAATAACTTAAATATTTTTAACGTTTATAATAGCATGGTTGATTGTCAACCATAGAATGTTGTTCTTGGAAAAGAGGAAAATACTATTGGTAATTTAAAACAAATTATTGTCAAATTTAACCATAACATTTTTAGAGGCAACCATAATATGGCTGTGGCTTCTTGATGGAGTACTAATTTACTAATAATATGGTTGTCGGTGACAATAATATGGTTAAATTAAACATAATATGTTTAAAATTTTCTTTGAAAAAAGGTTTTGTTGGAGGTGACCATATTTAAACATATTTTTTCTCCGCGTGTGCACCAGTATATCTAAAAGGTACTTTAAAGCTACTTTGTCAGCTCTGAAAAGTTGTTGGAACTTGCAAATAATTTATTTACGTACATATATACATGCTGCCAACAATTTTTTATGTTTTCACTTACATACATTTCTTCCGATAAACACATTGAAGTTAATGCATCTCTCAAATTTCGTCTTTTAATTTTCACCAATAATTTTTTTTCTTCTTCTAATAACATAAATCATAGTGAAATACTATAGTTTTCACTAAATAATGAAAATTTATTAAGAAAATTACAAGAATACGCGTTAAAAATTAAATAACATTAATTCACAATAGAATGTTAGACTTACCAACGATGTTTATTTTATTCCATAACAATTGGCGATATCAAGTTATTGTTCATGGAAAAATTATTCTCTCGAATTTATTCCCTTAAGATTCGCGATAAGTGATTGTAGGCGCTTATGACAAATAGTCTTTTGTATTTAAAATTTTTTTGGAATTGTTGGGTTTTGTTTTTAATATTTGTGTAATTTAATTGACCTTTAAATTAAAATATCGTTGCCTAAAATGCATAATGCCCTAACTAAGCAAAAATTCAAAATCGTCTTTTTCATTGATTCCTTTGTATTGCATCAACTTAAATGTCCACAATGGAATCTTTCGACCAAAATTAGCGATTTCATTAACCAAAAACAAAAGGCCCTATCTACAAACAATAGCGCGAAAAATGCTAAAACGACTAACTAATAATTTGCATAATATGGAACATTGATAATTGTCAAAACAACTCGTTGGTCTTACCAAAAATAGAAGAAAAATTAATTATAAACAGTTTAATGTTATTTATAAATTTATATTATTAAATAGTTTTCTCTTTTCCTGTAAAATTTTCATAATGTTAGATATATAGCCTTTTGCGTTTTGGGTAACGATATATTATTTAAATATTATTTATATTATTTAAACTTTATTATTATTTTTTGTTGTTAAGTACTATGTACTAATTAACTTTTACATTTTTTAATTTCTTTTAATTTTTTTTACTAATATTAAGTAGAAATTTGTAAGCCGATTATAACCCATAGGCTAGGTAACAGAAATTTAATAAAAAAAAATATTTATTGCTCTGAAAAATATAATTCTAGTAAAAGAGAGTTACACGAATTTACCTTAAAATCAATGTTGAAATGGGGGCAAGCGGTTACTCAAGGAAATTTAACAATTTGTAGTGTTGCCGTATTAACAATTTTATTAGAATGTTGTCTCAAATCCAAAAAGATTGCTAAATATACATATACTGTTTTGCCATATTTTTGAAAAGTCCCTACATTTTAATGATATCAAAACATCTGTCTTTCTTTTCTCTACTGCCATTTTTTTAGGAGAAAATCCCTACGAATAGGTATTTTTCCCTACGTATAACATCACTGTGCTATACACGTTCAAAATGGTTAACAAGCTGTCTGTAGTATGATTGAAAATTTGTTAGTAAATGTGACACCAACGATGCTGGATGGAAAATCAAAATAAAATTTAATATAACGTCAATCGTATAAAAACCGCTTTAAACATGAAGCCAAATACAACAATGTATGTACGACAAGCAAGGAAGAAGCAACTTTCCAAGTACAGCAAAATATTTTCTCGCCTCTATTCTACTGTCCCTTCGCTCCTATGAACTAAATACTTTGCTAAGTAAACTTTGCGTATGAGAAATCGGGCTTATTGATATAATTTTTTTACTCGCTAAAATTGAACATTTTATTTGCGAACAGAAATAATTAGCTACGGGAATAACTTTAAACACACCAGGGCAATTTGAAAAAATGATTTTTACAATATTTTTATATTAATTTTATTAACGACCCAACACCTCTTACGAATGTATAAACGTCATCAAAATAATCGTATTCACGTAATTTATTCTTCTTTGACGACAAAAGCTTAAAAACAACTCAACATCGCGTGTTATAAATTGTCACGTACTTATTCATCATGTGCGTCTTTAATGTACCTCAGTCATCAGTTTATACACATACTTTTACGTCCTGACCTAAAATAACTTACGTTGGTTGGTTGCATGTAAACAAACAAAAAATAATAATAATTGAAAAAAAGCTTAAACATTTAGAGGTTATTAAATTTTTAAATTATTAAAATAACACACAACTGTATCTGAAACAAGTAAGAAAGTATATTTGGACAAGCCCCATTATCAAATTCTTTACACCCCTTAATCATAATTTTGAAAAGTGCAACCAAGTACCAACTTAATTACAAGATTTATGGATACATTGGCTGTATTCATGGAGGACATATTTATGGAAACTAGTGAATTAATGAAACGATCTCACCACTTCTATATGCTCCGTCTTTGGGCCAGTAAAATATTATGTATCAAATTTCACCAAATTATCTTTAAAGTTGCGACCTATACTTTGTGTACAGCCAGCCATCCGGGCGGACATCGTTAGATGACTGCCTAGGAGTCGCCCCTATGGGGATGAAATGTATGATCGGCCTCCATTAGTATTTCGCCCTAAACATTTTTTCAAAACATACTTGCCATTTATCATCACACCTTAGGGGGGCTCCAATACAAATATGGCATTTAAGAAATTCTTAAATTTAATTAACATTTTCCAATTTTTTATACCGTTTAAAAAAACAAAAATTCCGAAATATTGCTAATAATTTTTTTTTGCCCAAAAAAAAATGTTTCTAAAACGACTGCGCTGATTAAGGAATTATGACACTTCATTTTTAATGCATTGTTCTAGTTTTGGTGAACAGTGCAAAGATAATGTAATAGAAAAATTTACCAAGTGCAAAAAGTTCAGCTGTAACAGATAAATAGCAAACTGTCAAAAATTTTACTAAAGTTATCGATAAAAAATGAAGTTATGTATGTCAAAAACAATGTAAAATTGTTCAACTTAAAATTGACATTTCAAGCTTGAAATATTGAAAGTGTTGCTGAATCAGCGGTAAATGTCGAAATTCAGCGTTTAACCGCTTTTTGTTTGTTTTGTTTTTATGTTTCCTATAAACGAAAATTTGACAACATTTAATAAAATGAATAAAATCAAAACAAAAGAAAAACTAAAAAAAAATTTCTGTTTACATTTTCAATTCTATATCAATTCAATGAATAAAAAATGTAGTGTCATAAGGGCTTTATATAGCTACTATATCACAACAAAATGTTTCCTAGTAGGTTCAAAATTACCCATTGATCCCATATAAGCCCCTATCCAAAAATCTGATAAAGAAAATAACAGTCGGCACAAAGAACTTTTACATGAATCTTAACCTCAAAACATAATTTTGTTCAGGCGGTTCCATGATTGCGCCCATAGGTCCCAAATGCGGTAAACTCACAAAAAAAAATTGTATATACTATGGTGTTGGGTATCCTATGGTCGGGCTTGACCGAGTATACTTTCTTTTTCTTGTTTTATTTTGCCTTTGCTCATAGTCCAATTATTAGGTCAATGTGTGTATAACATGATAAAAAAAAAAAGTCAGAGAACAATTGCAAAAAAAAAAATTGCTATAAGCACAATTTCATGAAAAACACAACTCTGCAAACTGATTGGACCATGCTTTTTGTAAAATAGTTGACATAGAGCAAAATGAATGATTAATATCTCAGAAACTATAAAAAGTTTCGCGAAACAGGGGGTATTTAAAATATACATATATACCTCATACCTAATCCAATTTTTTAAAAAATGGTCGGTAGGTCAAACCAATAATGAGCTGACGATTTATAAGAAAGTAATGGTATTAAGATCTATTTTCGGTAGTAGTATTTATGTGGAAGCTATGGTCAATAAAGGACCCATGGCAACACGATTTGGAAGGATGATTTATATTGCAATTAAATCAGTTTGAACCAAATTGAATCAAAGTACCAATATTATAAAATGGTTTTCGGGCACAAAGACCCTACTGCGCAAAGAAGATTTTCAAAAGCCTTGATCCTTGTGACAATTAGAATCTATGCAATATAGTTGCTCTATCTGACGGCTCTATTCTAAAATATCTCAAAAATATAGTATGACAGTATAAATTAATTTAGTAAAGCAATGCATGAGATCATTCAGAAAACGGATTGTAACGAAAACTGCAGGCCTTATACACATGTAAACTAACTTTCCCTAAAGCAGCGAATACTTAACGAATAGCATGAATGGTTTTAATGCTGGCTAAATAAATCTCTGTACATATTATAGGTTGCATTGAACAGAATTTTAACAACATAATTTTGGTGTTTGTTTGGGAAAAATCATGGGTGAAATTACGAAAATCGTTAATTTTCTTACGACAGCTCGGAAATAATATTTTTTTCAAAAATTTTTTAGCACTTCATTAATTCCCATCACCGAAGGTAAAAGGGTATATTTAAGTTTGTCATTTCGTTTGCAATATCTACAATATTGATCTTATACTCTATAGAGAATAAATATTCTGGGTCCCTATGAGTAGCGAAGTTTATTTAACGATGTCCGTCTTTCAGTGCATATGTTGAAGTGGCTTTTGCAAGGACCCCAGAAAAGGAGAATACTAGGTTATTACATATTTATGTCACATATACTCCGCTTAAATTTGCTTTTGAAATACAGCTAGATCGGTCCATAAATGACTGAGATATAAGCCCACGACTGCCTCTTATTAAAATTATTTTACTCATAGTAATGCATATTTCTGTTGTTGTCGATTTAAAGTAATGGAATTATTTAAAGGCAGCATAAGCGAATGTATTCAATCTGCTCTCTAAGTCAATCAGATATACTTAAAGGCTGATCTAGCACCAATATTTTAAGCTGTTAGAAACATCAGCACAAATGCATAATACCATCTCTAGTATTGTGGTGCGGGTATAATGAAAAGTAAAATTTAAATTTGATTTCTTTCACATATTTTTAAATTTGGAAAATTTATGAAATTATCGTTTGAACTAACTTCAATGAAAATTATTTTTACTATTTATGTTACAATTTTTTTCTGTGTATGTACCTTTATGGTACATTGTACAGGGTGGCGCATAAATAACGTTATGAATTACTTAATGAATAAATTTATTCTTTCTTATTTTATTTAACGTTGGCATTTATTAATATTTAGATTATTGTATGGAAATATGTTCACAATATTTTTTGAAGATAGTATCGTTCAAATTATGCCCATTGTTTGCTTCGACCTGGCACGTTCTTTCCAGAGCGTTTCCTATATCTTTTCCTAGAATTTAAAGTCTCAGCGCCGTGGCTTCTTCTCGGATATTCGCCTTAAGTTTATTGTATATTTCTTAGCCTTTTGGCGGTCAACTTACCCTTCAGGTAACCCAAAACAAAAAATAATCGGACACTATTAAACCGGGCGAACGCGTTGGCCAGCTAAAATCAGAAAACCACAATTTTATTCGATTGGGAAAAATTTCGCGCTGGAGAGCCATAGTTGGACGAGCTGTGAATCCATCTTGTAGAAACCACAATTCTGGATTGTGCTCTACCTCGTACATTAAAAAATGTTCAACCATTGCCAGGTATTGAATGCCATTCACGTTAAAAAATATTTATTCACTTATTAAATCATAAAGTTACTAATGGGCTACCCTGTACTTACAAAAGACATTTTGTGTATTAAATGTTTTTTAAAACTCACGTATCCATAAAATGAGGCTAATATACCAATCTTACTTTATGCTTATTTCTATATTTTTCACTCTTTGTCTTTTGTCACTTACTGCCCAAATTCTACTTGAGGTAGTTCACAGTTTCCAAAGCAGGCTTTTTTCAATATAACTTTGACAAACCGCTGATTCCTAATGAAGATAATGACAAAAGTCGCACTTATACGTTTAACCTTCACCACAAGCTACAAATAAATAAATGAGAATAATCAGATTTATTTATAACGGGCTATATAAATCTGATTAAGCGTAAATTAAGTTTGCCATTTCATGCGTAGCACCAGCAATGGAGCGTTTGAAATTTTAAAACGCAATGTGAATTTCTGTAGGAAGCAACAACAAAATTACAAAATATTTATGACATTGTTTGTGCTTTCAATGTTATCTTTGGCGTTGCGCTGCGTTTTATATGATTAGGGCCTAAATAAAGATCTTTATGACTCTTTACATTTTATATTATATTAAGAAAAATAAATTTTCATTTCAATTCGAATGTGTATTCTAAGGCCCTAATCATCTAAAACGCAAAGCAACGCCAAAGAATTACATTGAAAGCAAAAACAATGTCATATTTTTTAAATATTTTGTAATTTTGTTGTTGCTTGCAACAGAAATTCATGGAGCGTTTTAAAATTTTCAACGCTACGTGCTATGCAGCGTTTGAAATTTTAGAACGCAATGTGAATTTCTTAGAAAACAACAACAAAAAAAAACTAACTATTTATGACTTTGTCTTTGCTTTCAATATTATTCTTTGGCGTTGCGTTGCGTTTCACACGATTAGGGACTAAGTGAAATTACAATTTTTATAGCTTTTATACTTTAAATATTCCTCAACGTGAGAACTAAAATTCCCAGATTCTATTTATCAAGAAAAATAGAAATATTGTCGGCACAAGTGTCTAGTATTTGAAATATTAACACGTAATAAGTTAATCCAGGAATGCATATATTGCACATTATATATAGCGACTCAGAAGAATATGTAATCAAATTCAAAACCAAGCCCATACTCTCTCTTATATAAAGTATTTTTGCTATGGAGTTTCGAAAAAAAAAATTTGCCAAAGGGAAGGGTCGCCTATTTTCATTTTTCGTTATAACTGTAGCGTCTATAGTCGGATCGTAAAGAACGATATGCTCTAAATGCCATTAACCTCAATACCGTTCTAGTATTCATCTACCAGATCTCTGTTTCTACTATTCTAAAGTACCACCCTAATGTCAAAAAATTAGGCTCGCAAGAAATCATTAAACTTTGCTTAGGAAGTAATTTAATTATTCAAGAAGATTTTTAATTATATAAAAAGAATTAAAAAAAAATTAGGCAAGATAAAAAGTTTAATCAATTATACTTCGACGTGATTCAAGTTGGCTGTATTTTTGGCGGTTCTCCAGCTTAGAAATAATATAGCCCATGCATTGATCACCTATGACCGCTTTGAAGTATTCATGCTTTACATAAACTAAACGCTCTGTGTTTTGTAAATGGCATGGGCAAGCTGTCAAAATAATTAAGTTTAGCAAAGGGAACTATCAAATGAATTTTTTTTCCTCGGGCTGACCTGGTAACTCGATTATTTCGTTGAAATACTGAACTGTTTTCAGCATGCTTGCAGCTCTATACGTACGACCAGCTGAAAGCATTTCAGAGTCAAACTTGATTTACCACAGTCGCCATATAAAGCCCACTCTTGGAAAACACTTTACTACTTTTAAAGCCGTAACGAATATTGTTTTGTCTGTCAAAGTTTTTTAATGCTTAAAATCAAACCGTAAAATTTCCTAAAGATCGGTAAATAATTATATATTTTACCATACGCGCCATATAAGCCGCGCTCTGGGAGATCATTAAATTTTGCCTAAAACCGTAACAAATATAGATATTGTGGTAAAATGTGGTTTAATTTTGTGATGATTAGTCTATAATTTACCATAGTCCCCATTAAACACTCCTTTAAGAAGCACTTTAAAACGTATAAAACGCTAAAATAAATTTAACTACTGTATTAAAATTTTTTCTAAAAAATTCTATATTGTATTTAATTCAACCTTTATAATATATTAATAAAACAACTTTTTTTGAGCTCGAGGTTCTTTTTTTATTATTCTGATTTTATAATAATTTATTTAATTGTGCCGATATTTTCTTTTAATTGTGCTCAAAATTAGACGATGCCCAACATAATCAGCCCAATTATGAATAAAAATTCCCTGGGAGTTTTTTCCCTTTTCCCATTTCTACAATTGAATTAACATAGGAAGAATGGGAGAAGTGAGAAAACTCCCGGGGAGTTTTTCTTTCATAATTGGGCTGAATAATAATTTTTTTTTCTGTTTTATGTACGTTAATAATTTTTTCAGTATTTTAGCCCAGAATATGTTTTTCGATGAAAATCGAAATATCGGCACAATTAAATAAATTCTTATATAAGAAGAATAACGAAAAAGAACCTCGAGCTCTAAAAAAGTTCTTTTATTAATATTGTCTATTTTAGATTTGTTAATGCCGTAAATCACTCTGCAGAATTTTCTGATGATTGATCCATAATCTACTTTGGGTTCATTATATGTAAATTTCCATCCTGAAAAACAATTTGGTACGGCTAAAATAGTTACGAATCAGGATATTTTATTCATATTTTTAAATAAACTTTTATATAACTAGAAATAAGAGCATGAACTGGTAGTCCATAATGTGTGGTCAGTTTTTATAAAGATTGATTCACAATTTATAGATTCCATATAGCGCCCACTCCAGAAATATTATGTCGGTGGGGGTATCAAAGATTAGGCAAGGCGAATATATGGAGCCCTCTAACTCGTTTCAATTCTTCTTCATTTAGGATTGTATCCTGTTCATAATACTACACTTTTAATAATAATATTATTAAATGTTTGTTAAGTTTTTTCAACTGAGGCCGACGTCCAACATTCATTTCATCTTTTTGGGGGCAGCCTTGCCCTCGAGATTTATTGACTATTAATTCAAGTGCTAATTTTGAAGAATTGTTTTCAGGCATTCTTCTCACGTGATATGTCCACTCTTTTCTTCTTATTCTAGTCAGCTTAGTCACGTCATCTCTGTTACAAGCTTTTCTAGCCTCTTCATTAGATTTTTAATTCTTTTAGTAAAGGGTGTCCCAGCAAGAATGCAATTTTTCATTTTAATATAACAACACCTATTCTTTGCAATTATAACATGTTTATCTTTTGTAAAGCGCTCCATTTTTAATAATCGGAATAAACATATGTGACAGCCGCCAAATTCCAGAGCTGCCACTTGCACAAAAAAACCACACAAAATTTCAAAAGTGCACTTTTAATAAGACACTTTTTTATACCCTCCACCACCACTGTGGTGAATGAGGGTATACTAAGTTTGTCATTCCGTGTGAAACTTTTTTTTGAAGATCGGTCCATAATTTACACTAGGCCCCATATAAACCCTACTCCCGGAAAACCGTTTAGTACGCCTAAAAACGTAATAAATAATGCTATCAAATTGAAATTCAGTACGTCAAAGTTTTATACGACGAGAACTCACACTGCCTAATTTCGTGAAGATTTGTCCATAATTTACTATAGGCCCCATATAAACCATACTCTCGGAAAACAATTTATTGCGCCTAAAACCAAATAAATCCCACTTTAGGAAAATAATTAAATTCACCTAAAACCAACACAGATATAGATATTGCGGTGAAATTTTTTACTTAAATTCATATGGCCAGAAAAAATATCATGCAAGTTTGTGAAATTATCTGTTAACGCTAAAACTAATTACACTGCTGTATTGAAATTTATTCTAATTTATTTTTTGTAATACCAGAAATCAGTCTTCAGAATTTGGGGATGATTGGTCCATAATTTACCATACGGCCAATACGAGTTACCCTCCTAAAAATCATTTTAATGCGGCTAAAACTATTACGAATCATGATATTTTACTCAAGCCAGTTCAAAGTTCTAACAAGAAACGCATAAAATTTTCTTATTGTAGGTCAATAATTTAATTCAGGTCTAAACCGCAACCAATTTTAATGCTTTTGTGACGCTTAGTTAATAATATAAATATATTTATCATATAGAGCCCACTCCTGTCGGTGGAGGGTATCAAAGATTCGGCACAGCCGATTATAGCACTCTAACTTGTTTTAATTTAGTTTTAACATGTTTATGCTGGAATTATCGAATTACTTCCTTAGTAACGGCCTAATGATTTCCGACATTAGGCTGGTACATTAATATGCTTGAAAAAGAGATCTGGTGGCTAAAGACTATGATTTTAAGACATGATTTTAATTACGGAAGTTACGATACGCATTTTTGCCAATACGATACCGATATTCAAAAGCAAATATCGGCGGTACCGATACCGATACGAATATTGAATTTGAATTCAAGTTAAAATCTCAAGTTTAGTAATTTTTTTACAATTCAAAATAACACAGTAAAGAATTAATATTTAAAATTGATATTAATAACACTTAAAGCCTCGTGCTAGCAACAATTTGGTTTTTTCTTCTATCTTATTTCTTCCCAAGGTATTTCATATATTTTCCTACCATTTTTCGAACAAAAATTTAACTTAAGTTTTTTTAAAAAGTTGAGTCTACTTCAACTTCAGCAACAATTTGTGTAAAATTGTTGATGACGTTTATAAAAATTTTATTTAGTTTGGAATGAAAATTTTTACAAAATGTTTAAAAAAATAATAATAAATACGTATTTTTTTTGGGAAAAATTTGCAAACGGTTTTTTAACTAAAAATGTGTGTGGTTACGAAAAAAATGTTGCTCTATTATGAACACCAGTGAAAATGTTGCTGCCTATTGTGAACGAAGCTAAAATCAAGTAAACGTACTATATTCGGCTGTGCCAACTCATATTTACCCTTCATTATAGTATTACAAATCCAAAATCTTATATACAGGAGCCTCTTACTAGTGTGACCAGGTAAAATAATGGTCCGATTTGGCCGATTTTTAATATATAGTGTTCCTTATATATAAGAAATATCTGGGTCAAATTTGTTTCTCACAGTTTACAATAGGTATAGGCGCTATTGTGCCAAAACTATAAAATCGATCAATTTCATAGATTATAGGCCAGTGATGGAAAATGAAAAATCTGAGAGTACTGACGACCAAGCAAAAGAATATTTTATTTAACATCTTGGTACTTTTTATAAAACATATTTTTTATTGAAAAATAGTTATGAAAAATAATAAAAATATATAAAACTATAAAAATAATTCACTTTAATATAAAAATTATAAAATTTTTGTTTACAAATTAAAAATTACTTCATTTTAATATAAAAATATATGTTAATGTACATCTACATATGTATGTACGTATACTTGCTAGAAATGTTTTAATTTTTGGGGTGTTTTTGGCTTTTAAAACTTCTTAATGTGATAATCTCGGCTATCATGCCGCTGTATATGGCTCAATCCACCAACTTCATTTTTTGCAAAGCTTCAAGGCATTTTTTATTTTCGTTTAATTCCAGAACGAATAGTTTATTTCATATTTTCTAATGGTGCTCAAAATATGTTTGTTAACTAGTGCTGAGTAAAAATAGTAAATATATACAATGTTATTCTCTTATCGGAACCATGTAGTTGAAACGCATTTAAAATTACATTAGTGCTTGCATTTTTGCAACAAAAAACATGTACGAAAAAAGCATAATAAATTTGTATAGGGTGCATATACAAATTAATAATGTTTTGTTACGAGTAGTATGTTATTGGCACGTAGGAAATGTTGCCAGTGTTTAAAAAAAATATAAACGATTGATTTCTAAACAAGGAATCATGATAAGAAAAAAGTACTAAAACAGACGTGGGGGTACCGTGGTATTTATTAAAACAAAAAGTACCGAAAAAGTACAATAGTACTGAATTTTCCATCACTGTTATAGAATTAAACAAGTTGAATTTTATGGTTAAAAATTGGGGGCAGTCGTGCTTTTTTGTTCATATCTCTGGCATTTGTGGGCCGATCTATCGAACTATTCCGAACTGTATGTGATACTAATGTATAACAATTAATGGCGATTTCTTTTCTGAGAAATATGTTGCATAAATGGTACATGCTCTATCTCTTTTGTGTAGAGCATGTACCATTTATGCAACATTTTTCTCAGAAAAGAAATCGCCATAAGCCACCATCATATGGGCAAACCCCCCCAGGAAAAACTTTTTGAATTTTGGTAATAGGTCGTAGTTATTTCATACGTTACCTGGTAAGTAGTTGTCATTACAATTGTCATTATTCTGAAAACCTCAATAAGTACTTGCTAGTAATGACCTCAGTAAGTACTTTTCACTACTATTATTTTCAGTTATGAATATTTGCTTACTAATAATCAGCTAAATAACTACTTATTAGCTGACTTGTTTTCAGTACTGAATATTTACTTACTGGTAACTAGCTTCATAACTCCTTATAGGCTCTATTACCTAGCGCCAATTAAATAAAAACTAGTTATTTTTTGGATTCTAGTAAGTATATTGTAAGTACTTACAATTCAACTTACTGGTAGTTAAATAATAACTAGATATTTTGTGACTTCTAGTAAGTGTATTGTAACTACTGAATTCTGTGGACAACTCGAACAAAAATAAGTAGTTATTCAGCCGAAAAATAAGTAGTGCTTATATTTCTCCAACATTACTTGCTAACTTACCAGGTAAGTAAAGTTTTTGCTGGGCCATTACGATAGACAAACTGACGGAAGAATAACAAGAATATATATGTATACTACGATTCGAATTGTTGAAAAATACAATGACATGCCATTGCGCTCATAAACAAGTGTATCTGCAACTCTAGAAATATTACTGTATCTATGGTATCTCCCAATTCTTCTTACGTGAAAATCAATGCAATAAAGCAAAAAAATCTTAAAACGTGGAAATACCTTCAAGATTTAGCAATGAGACATCATTTCATGACTATGCACACTGGAAAATTTCGCCAAAAAAACTTATAACTTTGTTATTTCATCTCGTTAAGCAATAAAACTAAGGCCGGGTTTTCGAAATGTGGATTAAGTTAAAATTTAGTTTAGCGCAGTCTGAAACTCGGATTTTTCCGGTGAAATGTGGTTTTATTATTTTATAACAGACCAATATTTTAAGCAAAACTAAGCTGTTCCGTCCAAATTTTGTATTAATTTTGTTGGTAATGGCAGCACAAATCTGTTTTCAGATTAACTAAACCAAGTTTAACTGAGATCTCAAAAATACAGCTTGAGTACTTAGGTGAAGCCGCTGTATTAACGTTTTTTATTTATATTTTTTTTGAGATTTGTTCGATGTTTTCAATAATAAGTGTTGCTATTTCATAATTTTTTTATTTTTATGTGCTTTCCACACATTAAAAACTTTAAAAATTTTAGTAACATGGATCACTGAGAACGTGATAAGTAAGCAATATAGCCTTACTTGGTTGTAAAACTCGTAGTATTTAGTTGTAAGCCTTTATACCACTCTGTGTTAAAACCGTTTAACATAAAAAAACTTTTAAAGAAAATCGGCAGCTTGCCAAACTTTGACCTTTTTATTGTTACATTTTTTTAAAAATTTTATTTACCAGAAATTTTATATGAGCGATGCGATAAAAATCCGTCACTCTTTCAGTCAAAGAAGGCGGCTGCACATTTTGATCGAAGTTTGAAGTGTAAGCTCTAATAATGCATCAATATTTTTTCAAAAATCAAAAAATAAATAAATAAAGCGTTTGACTGAACTATACTACTGCTATGGTGCACGGGGGTATGTTTTATTATGCTCTGCCTTTCAACTCGTTATTTCTCTTATCGTGCGGTCACACGATCAACTTTTTGTTGATAGTCTTTTACATATACTGTTTGTCAAAATTTACATAATGTGAAAGCTTTGACGTAGGCTGCACGCAATTTTTAAGCAATTTACTTTCAAGATGCCATCAAGAAAACAATTTATACTGACAAACGAAAAATTTGCTCACTAAACTTCTAATCAGCTGTTAAATTGAACGTAAAATTTCCAAACAAATGGATAGTTAAAATAGAGATCAATCTCGTGGTCAATTTAAAAAGTGTGAGTGTGTTAGTAAAAAAAATGAGAGTGAGAGCAAATTGAAAGACAAAAATTGATCGTGTGGCCTCCAAGTTAGTTGTTATACAAAAAATAATCATAGAAAATTGAATTGTTTGATGAAAAAAACTGCAAGAAACATGTCAAAAGTATCGTCGTATCGACAGTAAATATCGACAAATCTGAAGTATCGCCGATATATCGGTATCGGTATACGTTACATTAATTTTGATTTCCCTTAAAGCAAAATATTGGTATTCCGAGGCAAAACATTGATATATCATGCTTTAAGATTGGACTGTAAATGGCAAAGATATAACGAAACATTTTAAAAGGCAACGCCTGATTTCGGCAAAAATTTTTTTTCTCGAAACCGCCTTGCATGCTAGAGAGTGTAAAGCACACTTTTGTATTGTAGGGTGGTACGCTCAGGTTGTAATTGTGTAAGTGTTTTTTCCTTTCTGTGTTCTTGTAAAACTGTTCAAAGTATTAATCAGAATTAGGAGTATAAATTTCCCATACAAAGCAAACTCTACTTTGTGAGTCAATTTTGACGAACTCTACTAAAAATCTAGTAGTACTTAGTGCTGCAACTATGGTTTTTTCCTTATAGTAAAACAAATACCTCCCTGTTGAATAAGAAATGGCATTTTAGTAAAAATCAAAAATGATGGAAGTGAAAACAGTTAAAAAAAATTAAAACATTTTAAGAAAATAGTAAAACAATTGGAATAGATAAATGATATTTATAAAATAATTTAAGTTGTATGTATGAATGTGTTACACAAAAATCTTTCAGTCAGCTGTTTTTGCAATGAAAACCAAATCCCGCTAATGTGAGAAAAGTACAATGTAAACGCACAAGATTTTGAGCCAGATTTCAAATTAAATCTTCCAGATTTCTTTGTTATATAAACGGGATATATGATGGATAATATTTTAAGATCTAAAGGGGTCTGTACACGGCCAAGCATTTCTCATCCAGTGTTATGACAGTATTTGTGAAAATGTGTTTGTATTAGTGTTATCGACGATGCTGGATGGTAAATCAAAAAATTTAGATATGACGGCGAATATTGCATCCAGTACACGAGTGAATTAGCCTGCATCACAAGCATTTTGATAGTGTATACACCCCTTAAAACCAGAGGGTCTTCAACTCACTCATAACATTATCAATATCAGTGGCAGTATCGGATTTAAGTAAATGTATAAGAATTCCTTTTGAATAACTAAAATGTATTCGTGTTAGCAAACATGGGTAACCATTTAATCGGTTTTATTTATTAGTATTGAAATAAACTTTTTAGTATTCAGCAATAATTTTCAAGTTAATTAAAAAAGAAATTAAATCTATAATGAATATGTAATAGGTATATCTATCAGATTTAAATTTAGTAGATGATAGGCAATAAGGGAAAATAATTTTCGTGTTCCAACTCGCTTTAACTTTAATGGCACTGAATAATAACTTTGTTTAAACATCAATCATGTAGATTTTTTTTGTATCTGGTATTATTGCTGTTATTTTTAATTTTTGAATATATTTGTAAAATTTTATAGGTACATAGTATTATAAAATACGAAAATAAACGGAAAAATATTGTGAAACAATACACGTTTGATAAATAGCGTTAATGTCAATAACATTGTTCGTCAATGAACTCAAGCGTTGCCATTTTCCGAGTTCATAAGCCCAATTTTTATTTTACTTGTGTTTCTTTTTTGGTTTTTGTATGTGTTTTTTTTCATGCCACTGCTGTGATGTACTCATGCAACTACAAATAATATAACAGCATTTTTAAGGTGTTGCTAAGCGGTTTTCTGTTAATGATTTTTCAGTTTATTTTATACAATTTCATGTTTTTTTTGCTCTTGTTGTGTTGCTAAGCAATCATCATCAACAAAAACATATTTTTTCCTATAGTAACTGTCATCGTATCAGATTGGCTTTAAAATTGTGTGCACACTTACATCGAAATTGCAATGAATTTATAAACACTACTGAAATTTAAAACCTGATGTTAATACAATAAAAGGCTTTATATGATTGTCCAAATCTTTGAATACTGAATAGGTATATATCTTTGGTTGATAATTTAAATGTCGTATGTGGATTTTTTGCGGTTTTGAGTTAAGATCGAGTTCTTAGGTTTTTCAACCTGATCTTTCATTTGGCGTAATCAGTTTTTCTATACCTCATACGGTTTTCGAGATATGAAGTGTTGAGTTTGTCGTATGTGGTATTTGCTGAAGCGATTATTAAATTAATGTGTTCAAACTCAATTTACTCGAAACTATCGGAATCCACATACAACAATTAAATTATCAACCGACGATATGTTCTGAATATAAATGTTTTGCAAATATTAAGTGAATATGGGGTACACTGGTAGATCAAGTGGTAGTGATCTAGCATATTAGTGCAAGGGTTGGACTCCCGCCAGAGAATCTGGTCTGTTTCACTAAAACGGGCGGAAGTTCTACGTTTATACTCGGTAAATTTGGTCTTCGTTTAATCTGTAATTGAATTTATAACATATTAAACCTAATTATGAATAAAAATACCCCGGGAGTTTCCTTCTTTCTCCGATTTGTTCCATTTAAATTCAATTGCTTAAATAAGAGAAGGAAAAAACTGTTTGAAAATTTTTATTCATAGTTGTGTTGAAATCAAAAAGACAAAAAATTTTAAATTGATTAGTCGAGATATTTAGCCAAATATTGTCAAACCTGGCAACGACAATCAAATTTTTAACAGAAAGATAAAAACTTCTGGCATTGCTGCTCTACAGCCTACTGGTATGTGTCGAAGTTGGAATAAATCCATAAACCAATTTAACTTCATATCCGCTTAATAAATTGGAGTACAGTTCGGCCTCACTCTCTCTAACCTTACGAAGAAGGATGGCAGTGCTCCGACCAAAGATCACCATTATATCAAACAATGAAGTGTGCACTTGTTCAACATGCGACTTTTGTATTAAATACCCAGTGAGAGAAACCAAACGTCTTTTACATACTTCACAATCTTTCCGTCTCTTGATGTTCACACATAATGACAAAGTGATTTACCAATCAATTTTGATGATACAGAAGGTAAAACAAGTCAAAAGAATACACTGGTGACGAGCAAGGAAAATCTATTAACTAATGATTATTAAATATAATGATTAGTAATTAATTTTTTATGATTTAAAATCTGAAGAAAAGGAATTAATAAGATTACTTTGAGTTATGCCGAATACTAATTCATATAATCCAAAAACAATCACAATTACTTTAGATAATCGTAAAATAATTAAAGGTAAGCCAAAAAATTCGTTTTTGTAGCTTATTTGGAATATATTCGAAAATAACTTTTAAAGTGGTTAGATTATTATTGATTACTTAGCGAATATCTAAAGTAATTGTAATAGTTTTTCGATACCTTGTAGTTGTGATTAACTACTCGTACTAGTTATAAATTACTTTCTTACCATTATTTAATGATTACCCTGTGCTCGAATCGGAAACTTTTTGTTTGTAACAAGCGGGGCATCCGGCAAGTACTCCTAATTCGATAACGCTGAATCCATTGGTACTTACCATTTTTTAAGGTTAGCTCTTGTTTAAAAAATAATTAAGTTTGAAAATGATGGTTAAAAGAATCTAAAAACGCAGTTTTTTTCAGTTTTCTACCATTTATTAATAACATAGGTCGGCATTTGAAAATTTATTCATTTATAGGTTTTTTGGCATGCTAAATGTACATTTGTGTTTTTCGCAGTATACTTCTTTTTCAGCCGACTTCCAGAGTTTAATTGCCTCTTCAACGATCTCGATAGCAAATCGAAGCGATCGCCATCCATTCGCTCGACTTCGAATCAGATTTGGTTCAACCATTTCGACAGCTTTCGATCATTTGCTCTTACGAGTGTCAATATTTGTTACATACGTATTGAAAAAATATAGTATTGCCATATATGATATTTCTATAATTTTTTGAGTTTTTGTTCAAAAGAATCAAAAATTGGGGGGTGCGGCGTTGTTCCGATAAATATTCTTATTATGTTGGTATTAAGATTAAATTTTGTCCAAACCAATTAATTGCAATCAAAATCATCTTACCAAGTTTTATTAGAACCATAGTTCCCATTTGATCATAGCTCCCATACAAATTATACTCCCGAAAATTGCTTTAAATGCCATAACTTCCTTACAAATATTAGTATTCACATAAAAATAGGCGACAATGACTTTTACGATAACATATATGTCATACTTAACAAAATGTTGTTCTGGTAGGTCCAAAATAAGAGATAGGTCCCATATAAACCACCATCCTAAAATCTCATATATTAAGATGAAGATATCTAAATAATATTCGCCACAAAGAACTTTTAAATGAATCTTAACCTCATAACATAATTTTGTTCAGGATGGTCCATAATTGCCCATGGGTCCCAAATGGGGTACACTCTCAAAAATGTTCCGGCTTGTCCGACTATACTTTCTTACTTATTTAAACTATAATTTTACGTTCAAATAATCAATAAAATATTTTTATTTTACATATATCCTTACCATTTGTTCTCGATTTTTAATTATTATTTATTTAAATTACTCTTAATTATTTTTTTTTTTTTTTAATTCAACGATTCGACAACAAAACAACAAGTGAGTGGTTTTGACATTTTTGTTCGTAATTTTGACAATACCTTCGATATTGATAAACCGCTTTTTGTATGAAAGTAGTTATGCTTTCTTTCGATTTGTCGTTTGTACGAATGGTCATATAGAATATAGTTAGTTGAACCCTAATCCGTTTTCGATCGCTTAGAATGCCGAAGTCGTTCTTTCGAAATCGTTGAACTGGCCATTAGTCTGAATTATATCTGATTTGAAAGGCTACTAGAATTGTGGCTAACTTTGATCGAATAAAAAGTGCCTGAGTTCAAAGCAAAGATTTAAATAAAACTTTATGAAACTTTATAGTATACTTTATTTAATTACAAAAATCTTGAAGCCATAATGAACGGAAATCGGATGTAACTAGAATATTCCGAAATCGAAGAAATCAGTTCTTTTCTGGACCCTTTTCGAAAATAAAAAATTGAAAAAAAATATAGAAATTTTTTTTAAATTATTGTTGGCAATGTGAACAGATGTTTTTGTATCCGCCTTTTTGTATATTATTTTTTGCTATGCGGTTGTCATATGCAAATACTGAAACTTAAACAAATTCTGAGCAAACAAACAATCTTAAAAAGCAACAAAATCTACTAATGAATCAACGTTATAAACTTCACATGCATAGTCTTCTTTATCTTCTTCTTTTTGTTTTTGTTTCTGTCTGCCACAGAACCCATCATCATTTGTCACGTTTACCTATTGTGGGCTGTCGTCACATTAATTCAAATATATGTATATATGTAGATAGACACATATAAAATAAAATTACAACCCAACCAAATTTTTCGTTCGCGGTATCCAACCTTGTGTCTCATTCCTATTTTGTTCAAAAAGGGTAACAAGTAAAATTCTATTTTTTATTAATCTGGCGCTGCGTATTGTCCGAAAGTACTAAATGTGAAATATCCATATAACTTTATATAAAGCGGAACATCATGAAATTTTGGGGTATTTTATGGTTTTCTTCATTCTTTTGTTGAAGTGGTTTTTTCAATATAAGTGAAATAAAAAGTGACCCCAATACCAAGGAATGATAAATGGCCCCAAAAAAATTGCCGTTTTTAACTTGGGACTATTTTTCATTTACTAATATTAAAAGCTTTTATTAGCAAAGCCGGTGTTTGTTGTGCAATTGAAGAAAATATTAATTACCTTAAATTTAGGGGCATAATTTATTTTATTTTGGGGTAAATTTTCATTTGCCTTTTGATGCCATATTTCCTGGACCTACATTTCGAAGCGCCTATTTATTTTTATACTATTTCCTTATTTACCGAGCAACAGCAAAGAAAACCTTCAGCCCGTTGTAGTTAAGAAGACTTAAATCTCTGGCGGCAATCAAACCCGCCACGATCGCAACGAGAACTAGCTTACCCCAACTAGCCTACTGTACCCCCAGAATGTTTAGTTATTATTTATAAACAACATACTTTCAGCGTTAACACATTTACTTGGTTACTTTAAACGCTTATAAATTTTAGAATTTATTCATACGTACAAAAACATGGTTGAAGTATCGTTAAACGAAAACATGTTTTGGTCCCCGTAATGGCAACTAACAAACTATTGTTGTTTTTAGCATTACTTTTTTCATGATTAATAATATTTTGGTTCTATTTAACAATGAAGTGTTTATATTCCTTGAAACTTCAAATATAGTTATATAATTTTATATTTTAAAATTTCACTTTATGCAAGAAATCGATGTACCCACTGTAAAAAACTTACATAATTTTCTATGGTGTTTTGTCAAAAAAATTCAATTGTATCCCCTTTTGTCATATAAGGATACATATGAAAAGAAAACAATTTTTTTGGATCTACTGAAAACTTATAAATTTGGAGTTAACCCCCTTTAGAGGAACGAGTGCGATATAATGTTTTAAAAATATAGAGCATCAACCATATACTTAAACATATTATGGCTACATTAACAATATTAAAGTCACAGACAACCATATTATGGTTGAATTCATCCATCCAAAAGCCATAACTATAATATGATTATGTCCAAAAATGTTAAATACAATAATAACAGTAATTTTAGATAATATGCTTAAAAGCAAAAAAATTATGGTTGTTTTTCTCACTACAATAATTGAATGCTTTTCAATTACAAACTTACTTGGTTTTCTTTAAATTCTCAATCATTCTATTTTAATTATTGATTAAAGTAAATAAAATTACGTAGTAGTATAAAGTTTATAGTATGTATAAACACAGAAAAAAATAAAAATTGCTCCAAATCACCAAATTTATATAATCAAGCAAACAATTTGTTTTTGCACCTATTACCAAAATGATTACATTGATTATTGAAAATTGTAATAATTGAAAATTTGGAATTTTTTTTCAATAATTGATATTTTAAATTTTAATTAAAAAAATTATTAAAAAACTGTGCCATTTCAATGATTCAATTATCACAATAATAAAATTGAAATTATTTTTAAGCAATTTGTTTAATTGATGAAAAACTACTGAAAACAAAGAATGCTAATGATGGCCATCACAGGCTGGAAAACGAATTAAAGAGAATTTCTTATAAAAGTGGAACAAAACACGTAACACGAATAAAAAACAAAATAAAATTATAATTTGATACTTAATAAGTGAATTGAAAAAATGGCTGAAATAAATAACGATATTATGGTTAACATTGGCCATATAATTGCTGAGTTTGACCATAATATGGTTACTTTTGACCATATTATGCGTAAATTTGAACAAAATATGGTTAATTTGGACCATTATTGTGGTTAATATTCACCAAAATATGATCTCGGACAAATTATAGTTAATGTTACACATATTATGGTCATATTTAACCATAATATGGCTACATGCCAACATAAACATTGTTAAAATCCAACCCTGGTATCTTGGTCTTAGAGTATGGTTACCTTCAATCATATGTTTTCTGCGTTATTTTTGTTGTTTTTATACCTCTTCCATAAGCAAAGTAATCTCACTGTCAATATTCCAGATCTATCAAAATTAACATGTTCGAGGTAAAGGCTAGTCAAGCGCGATGATAAACATAAGTAGTACACTGTCCAAGTAGTGCAATGCCCAAACAAAAAAAAAAAAAACATTTTAAATAAAATGTTTAAATTATCATAATAATGACTTATAGTTCCTGTAACAAATTTCAATTTTAGGTGGCAACAAAAAGTTGCAAGCAATGAAAAATGTTAGCATAACTTGTTCCATATATCACAATTGCATCAAAATTATAACTGTGTGCCAAATTTTGTTCATTACTGTAGGATATTCAGAAATTTTTTTACATCGTATGTATCATGGCTTTCACAAAACTACTCGTGCGAATATGTATGTATCTAAATCGATTAAATAAAAAAGCTTACAAAACCAAACCAAAACAAATTTGCATGAAAGGTTGTTACTCTTTTCGTAGAGCGGAAATGTATTTTTACTAAACTCAATCAACTTTTATCTGCATAGTAAAATACTTATACCCACACCACAATAATGGAGAGGGTATTATGCGTTTGTGCTTATGTTTATAACAACCTTAAATAATTGGTCTTAGGCCAACTTTCTACTATAACAATCGACATAGAATACATTTTTGAACCGATCTTACGGTGCCCCTCCGGCAGGCTGGCTGTCCGTGTAAACCTTGTGTATAAAGTACAGGTCGCTATTTTAGTGATAATTTAATGAAATTTGGAACGTATGCTCTTCTCATTGTCAAAAAGAACTAGCCTATTAATAATGGAGAGAATTGGACCATAATTTCATTTAGCCCCAAACAGGTTACATCCCGGAATAGAGCCTTTGTAGCCATAAACCATTATATTATGTTGGTATGTAGATGAAATTTAAATTGTAAATTGACCAAACTTTAGCTTAGTTTTTTAATAATTTCTATTTATTTACTAAACTTTATTTGTCTGAAGATAATTGTATAAAGAATTTAGAAACTGTTAAATGATGTTTGATCTAAACAAACGTTCTGCAAAAGCAAATAAAAAATTATAAGAATTAAATAAGTTTATTATTTGAGATATTCTTCCAAATTTATTTTAAATATGCATCAGTAGTCTTCAACCATATTTTTGTAAAGTTTCAAGCAAACCCTCTTAGCCAGGATTATATATTTAAAATTATTTTGTTTCAGCATTATAGAATAATACATAACATGAACCTGTTTTTTGTATGAAATATTTGGCAATTCTTCAACTACAATTTTAAACCTTCCTTGTCAATAATTCATTTCTTTAATTTTGTTTTTTAGTTCTTGGTGTTTTAATCAATAAAACAGATGAATTTTTTTCCATATCGTTGATTCCGCCGGAATATTGTAGTTTTAAGCATGAAGATATGCTAGAACTACTTAAGAGCTTTTAGTACCTTAAAGGTCATTCTGTCCACGGTAACATTTCACCCAATGATTAATTTTACCTTGGTATTCTACCTTGGTAGATCGAAATTTGCTTTGAATGAATGATTACCTATTTTACATGAAAACCAGAAAAAATGTACTTTGAATTTCAAGAAGAATTCTTGACAAAAAGTACGAAAAACAAGAAGTAAGGAAGAACATGTAGATCAATTAAAATAGGTAATCATTCATTCAAAGCAAATTTCGATCTACCAAGGTAAAATACCATTTGGTTAAATGATTGATGTTTGATTAATGACGTCATCCGTCGTCAATGGCGGTGAGAGCAAAACGGCAAACCCCAATGAAGAGATTGTGGGGTTACAATCGAAACTAGTCTGGGCAACCTGTCCACGAAAATCTGGGTTCAATTCCCAGCTCACTCAAGAATGAAAAATTATCAATAAATTTAAATTCATTTCATGTTGTAAAATTCCTTTCTTCATAAAAATAATTTAATGAAAATTAAATTCAATGAACTTAAGCCTTATTAACATATCAAAATTTGGATTAAAAACCATTAACAGTTCAATAAAATAACCACAATACTAATTAAATTACACATTTTTAAAATGACTGGTTTATTTACCAAAATAACCGTTTTGTTCGATATTCGAAAAAAGGTCATTTTAAAATAGACGGCTTGGGCAAAACTAAAATAACCGGTTAAAACCGGTCGAATAATAACCGTTCGATCTCCCTAGTATTGATATTGATATACAACTTTGCGACGAATACTTTTATACTGAGTTGTAGAAAATACATATTACATTTAATTAAATTCAAATACCTTATTATTTATATACCCTCCACACCACTAGTGGTGAATGAGGGTATACAAAGTTTGTCATTCCGTGTGAAACTATTTTATTACACACCTAAGACCCCACAGAGTATTTTCTAGCTCCTTGAGTAATTCTAAGTCGATTAAGCCATGTCCGTCTGTCTGTCCGTCTGTTGAAAGCACGCTCACTTTTGAAAAACGCAAAATAAAAGAACAAACTTGTTCTCAAATTACTTGTAGTTATCTTAAGCAGTTTTCGATTGAAATCCAGCAACATTGACTCAGTAGGATCAGAACCATGAATCAAAATGTGGAACCACCACCCTACAAAAATTATAATTGTGATACAAAAACTAACATAAATGGTGGAACAATGCACGGCATGATATAAAATTTTGCGCGAATCTGCTTTATACGACTGCAAATACTGTTAAATTTCGTGGAGATCGGATCATAATTGACCATAGGCCCCATATAAATCCTACTCCCGGAAAACCGTTTAGTACGCCTAAAACCATAATAAAAAACGTTATCATACTAAAATTTGGTACGTCACAGTTTTATAGGACCAGAAATCACACTGTAAAATTTTTTTGAAAATCGGTCCATAAATAACCCTAGACCCCGTATAAAATCTACTTCCGGAAAAAAGGTTAGAACGCCTAAAACCGTAATAAATAATCCTATCATACTAAAATTTATTACGTCACAGTTTTATAGGACCAGAAATCACACTGTAGAATTTTTTAAAGATCGGTCCATAATTTACACTAGGCCCCAAATAAACCCTACTCTCGGTAAACATTTGATTGCGCCTAAAACCAAATAAAATAATTAAATTCGCCTAAAACCATAACATATATAGATATTGCGGTAAAATTTCATCCAACTAAGATTCATATGGCCAGAAGAAATATCATGCAATTTTGTGAAATTCACTGTTACCGCTAAAACTAATTACACTGCTTTATTGAAATTTATTCTAATCTATTTTTTGTAATACCAGAAATCAGTTTTCAGAATTTTGGAATGATTGGTCCATAATTTACCATAGGTCCAATACAAATTACTCTCCTAAAAATCATTTTAGTTCGGCTAAAACTGTTACGAATCATTATATTTTACTCAAGCCAGTTCAAAGTTTTAACAAGAAACGCATAAAACTTTCTTCTTCTCGGTCAATAATTAAATTCAGGTCTAAACCGCAACCAATTTTAATGCTGACATTCGTTTTTGTGAAGCTTAGTTAGTAATATATATGTATTTATCATACAGAGTCCACTCCTGTCGGTGGAGGGTATCAAAGATTCGGCACAGCCGAATATAGCACTCAAACTTGTTCAACTTAAGAAAAAAAATATATTTTTCAATATATATACAGTGCACTCGCGATAATATGAACTAATTAAAACCACGCCAGTTTGCTTTTGCAAGATTGTTCATATTTACGAATGGCAACTAATTTTTCCTCAAAAATATTTTCCGTGTCCGCTAACAGTGATTTTTTTGTCTCTCATATTCAAAACCCATCCGGAGAGCGCATTTTCAGGTCAAATAAACGTATTGTTAGCATTTTTATTTTTTGTCCACATATTGAACAATATTTCACCACAAATTTATAAGATTAATTAGTAACCCTGACACCTTTTCCGAAATGTTCTAAATCTTCTAAAATTTCTGACTTCTTAAGTTAAAAACTTATGCTTTTTGTATGCATATTTAAGAACTATTAACATATAAATAATGTTTAAAGATGAATATGATATTCTAGTTGAATGTGAGCACTAACTAAATCGTGTATACAAGACATTTTGATTGACATTTGAAGACAATTTTAAAGCAAGCAGCTAGAAAAGCTCCCCAATTATTATACAGTTGAATCAAAATTTATCCACCACCCTGTTGATTTAGACTTAAACCTGTATACGTAGATAAAATACGTTAAAAATATAATTATAAGTTGTTCATATTTTAAAGCTTTCGCACAAGTTAATATTTTAGAGTAGTCAATGGAAGAATATAAGTGTTCATATTTTGGGATGTTCATATTATCGCGAGTTCACTGTAATATATGTATGTATATAGTTTTAAGCATAGTATAATAAGTACAAGGTAGGTGCATTAGGAAGATTAATGTAATTTTTAACGCTTGTTTTATTTTTTTTCCTGATTTACTTTTGTTTGACATTGTATGGGTTTTAAAACTGAGAACAACATTTCTAATGAATATACCTTGTACTTATTCTACCATGGTTTTAAGTAAAAGTATTTTGAAATACATAATCGAAAATAAGTACTTACCGCACTTAATCGACAAGAGGGAATTAACTCAAAATTTTTTATTTTTTCACTTTTTCGAATAAATTGACACCTTATATTCATATCTATTCGCTATAAAAAGATCGTGCTACCTTTTCTACTTTTTGGTAATGATACAGTTGGTTTTAAAGTTGTTTTTCATAGCGTTCAATGCAAAATTAAAAATAGGTTTGCTTCTTCTGAAAATTTTTAAATTTTGAGTTAGCGTATCAATTGTTGATTAAGTGCAATATGTATTTAAAAATTCGTATTTTAAAATTACTTAATAAAAATAAAATTTAACAAATTTACTCAGAAATAAAAACAAATTAAGACATGCAAATCGGTACACTTTTGCTTTAAATAAAAAAAGCATATATTACAATACGCACTTTATGAGATTCCATGTAGACTCATACACTATTGAAAACGCTAGCTGAGACTATTTCAAATAATATCTAGCCTTTGCTGCAATAGAGTCATAACTCAAAAAACCTAGTTTTTTCGCTAATGTATTAATTTCTTTAATTCTATATACTAGCTAATAATGTGTATTTAATCGGTATATCGTTTCTTCATATTGTGTAAAAATTTCATACAAAAATGTTATATACTTAACTCTAGAGAGAAGAATTAAATTTTAAGGTGATATAACATTTAGTTTGAGTTATGACTCTATTGCAGAAAAGGCTCGATATATAAAATACATTTTAAGAAAATATTTTTGAATGCAAATAAGAAAACATATTTTCAATTTTGTATTTGTATTTTAAATAAATGTATCTTAATAATTCACATCTCTGCCTTTGCAACGGATACTATGTTATTTTATATCTGTGGATTCAGTATTACCAATAGCTCCCAGATACGCCCAAAACCGCTTTAAATTGAAAGAATCTCATATAAATCTAGATATCTAAATTATATTCGGCAAAAAGGGCTTCTTTATAAATTATAACTTCATAACATAATTTTTTCGAGGTCCATGATGGCTCATGTATCCTAAATAGGGTTCACTCTCGAAAATTTGTCATTATATACTGTGCTGTACTTAAAGATGGGTGTAGGACCTACATTTAAAGGTGTTACGCACATCAGCACGACCCCATAATACCCTTCCCATTATTGTGGCGTGGGTATTAAACCAAGTGAGAAAGTTTAGTCAGTCAAGCCCGACTGTATGATACACGACATCATAGTGTTTACAGAAACAGTTTCGAGAGTGTGCTCTTTTTGAGACCCATAACAAAATTATATTACAAGCTCCTTTGTACTGAATGTTATCTAGAAAATATCTCAAAAATTGCGACCTGTACTTGGCGCACAAGGTTAAGATGGGCAGTCAGTAGAAATTATCTGAAAAGTTGCGACTTGTACTTGGCGCACAAGGTTAAGATGGGCAGTCAGCCAGCTTGACGAACGGTTAACGTTAGATCGATTAAGAAAGTGATTCTCTGTTGATAGGTATACTAAACCCATACATGGGTCTACACACGCGGAGAAAAAACATGGTTGAAGTATGGTTAAAAGCAACATATTATGGTCCCCGCAATGGCAACAAACAAACTATTGCTGGTTTTAAAATTACTTTTTTCACGATTGATAATATTTGGTTTCTATTTGACAATTAAATATTTGCCACCCTTAAAACTTTAAAAATGCTTGAATTTACCAATATAATGTTTTAATAAATAAAGCTACAACCATACACTTAAACATGTTGTGGTTACTTTAAACATATTATTGTCCCTTGCAATCATAATTTTGGTTAAATTCATCCCTCTAAAAGCCATAACCATATTATGGTTGTCTCTAAACATGTTATGGTTAATATGAACAATAATATGTCTGCAATTATAATATGTTAAACATAATGTGTTTAATTTTAAATCTAAAAAAATTTGTCTGAAAGCAACAAAATCATGTTTTTTTGCTCTCTACAATAGTTGAATGAATGCTTTTTTAATTACATACTTGCTTGGCTTGCTTAAAATTCTCATTCATTTTATTTGAATTATTGATTAAAATATATAAATTTACGTAGAAGTACGAACCAGTAAAACAGAATGATTGCTTATGAGGGCCGTCAAAAGCTTGAAAATTATTTAAATGGGATTGCTTTTAAAGTTTAACGTAACATGTAACAGGAATAAAAATCGAAATAAAGTTATAAAATTAAACTTAAATGGAAATTGACAATATGGTTGAAATAAATAACATATTGTTATTGTAACAATATTATTGTTTATTTTGACCATAATATTGTGGCTTTTGTCCAAAGTCTGAAAATGTTTACCATATTTTGGTTAATTTTGACCAAAACATGGTTAATTTTGAACAAATTATAGTTAATTTTGACCATATTATGGATGATTTCGGTAAAATTTTTGTTAATTTTACTCATATTATGGTCATATCTAACCATAATATGGTAACTTGCAAACATAAACATTGCAAGAACCCAACCACTGTGTGTTGCTCGTAGAATATGGTTACCACCAACCATATCTTTTTTCTACGTGTACGACTATAACATTGTAGGTCAGTTTGTTCCGAAGCAAACTAAGAGCTTGACCTCGTCTTATAGGGCAAGCAATATTTCGTGTTAAAATTAACAAAAACTATCAAAAAAATAACACAAATAGTAATAAAAAATCAGAAAAATCAGATAAATATGATCCTGATCCTGCGGTTATTATCAAGTTCAAAAGCCCATACGAACGTAACTTTGTTCTTAAAACAATAACTGCTTATATAAAATCTTCGAAGGATGTTTTACGTTTAAATCTTATTGGTTTTGATAGCAGTGTTCCGTTTTATGTTAATGAAAACTTAACTCCTGAAAACCACCGAATTTTTCTGCAAGCTTATCGTTTAAAAAAAGGCAAAAAAATATCAGCTGCTTTTATTAATAGAGGCCTCGTCTACATAAAAAAGATTGGAGAGGATGATCCAATATGCATTAATGATTTTAAAATATTGGATCAGATGTTTCGTTCACCAAACACTGATGAAGCAAATATTTCGCCTAATTAAGATATTAATTTTCATGACTCAAGCTAAAGTTTTCCAGTATATTTTTCAAAAATATTTTTTAATTCAAATAAAATTGTTTGTTTTTCTAATTCCTTATTATGTTTTTAAGCTTCTATTTTCTAAAAATGCCATTTTTAAATATATATTTATAAAACTCATATGTGATAAAACTACTAAAATTATTTTTTGTGCTTGCATTGCTAATAACAAATTCGTTTTAAACTATGGTTTTACAATCTGTTGTTAATAGGAGAGTTAGTTCTAGAGAAAACCTTTACACTATGATCAGAATACTTTGTAAAAGAACTTCTGGTTTAAACATCTGCCATATAAATGCTCAGAGCCTTAACAACAAAATGGATGAATTTCGACTTATCTTTGAGGGGTCAGGTATGGACATAATTTGTATTTCGGAAACGTGGTTTCACTTTGAAATTCACGACAACTACTATAAACTGAGAGGATATATGCTTTTTCGATCTGACAGGTATTTAAACGCTGGTGGTGTGGCAATATATGTTAAATCATCAATTTCATGCAAAATTAAATGCCAAACGTCCGATGAAGACAAAGTTAATGACGAGGAAGTCGTTATTGATGATGATGTTAATGCCTATAATGGCGAAATATATGAAAATAATGGAGTATCTACCTTAAATACTCTGAAACCAGAATATTTGTTTCTTGAAATTTTCAATAACAATCAAAAACTTTTACTGGGAACAATTTATCGTCCGAATAAACAAATAAAAATTAAGCCATTGTTAGAAAAACTATCCATGCTTACTCTTGGTTACACAGATTTTGTTATTACTGGTGATTTCAACGCTAACATACTAATAGACAAACGTTTAATAGAGGATATGAGTGCCATTGGTATGATTTTGATAAATAATTTAACACCGTCACATTTTACATCCACCGCCAGTACTCTACTTGACCTTTGTTTTGTAGATAATCCTAATCGAATGCTCTTATTTGACCAACTTTCTGCCTCTGTTTTTTCAAAACATGATCTAATTTTTATGTCTTATAATTTTGAAGCAATATCACAAGAACAAACAATAACATTTCGAGATTTTAAAAACATAGATCTTCAATCCCTGGAAACGGAACTAACAACAATACCATGGAACCAAACATTCTTAATGCCTACAGTAGATGAACAGGTATCTTTTTTGCATTGCAATATACAATATTTATATGAAAAGTATGTGTTAGTTAAAGTAAAAAAAATTATAAATGAGAAACCGTGGTTTTCAAACGTAATTAAAGCCTTAATTAAAGAAAGAAATGATGCGTATGCAAGGTGGAAAAGATTTAAAACCCCGGAACTCCATAATTTTCTTCAAGATATGCAGAAGAAACGTTAATTTAAAAATTAGAATTGAAAAATCAAAATTTTACGAAGAAAAGTTCCAATCAGCGGTTTGCTCAAAAAAGAAATGGAGGGAAATTCGTACGATGGGTATCGTTAACAATTGCATGAAAACAGAAAACGCAATTGATGTTAATCAACTTAACTTAGAATTTGCCAATATACCAATGCCAGAAGCAAATCTCAGATATTACAATTCTACAAATGCCTTTTATAACGCTAACAATACTAATCAACAACTTTCATTATGTTTTGATTTCATACATGTTACCCAGGAAGATGTTCTTAAATCTATGCTTAGCATTAAATCTGATTCTTTGGGAAATGATGAGGTTCATCCGAAATTTATTAAGTTGATAGTTACATATATACTACAACATATAACACATTTGATTAACACAATAATTACAACATCTACTTTCCCATCAATGTGGAAACAAGCAAAGATTATACCTGTTCCGAAACCTGATAAAAATTACCGGCCAATTGCGATTTTGCCCTATTTGTCAAAAGTATTTGAAAGGTTAATACATACGCAAATGACTCGATTTTTGTATGAAAATTCTCTGCTCTCTGAGAGACAATCTGGTTTTAGACCTAGACACAGCTGTATTTCTACTCTCATCGATGTTTCAGAGGAAATACGGTCAAAAATTGATAACAATATGATATCTTTTTTGGTTTTGCTTGACCATTCAAAGGCGTTTGATACCGTCGAACACACAATACTTTGCCTAAATCTGAAATACATGTGTCATTTTTCAAACACAGCTGTAAAATTACTTGCTTCATATCTATGTGATAGAAGTCAATTCGTTTCTGTTGGTTCTAATAAATCAAACAGCTGCTTAATGACAAGAGGTGTTCCACAGGGATCAATACTTGGTCCACTATTATATTCAATATACTCCAACGACTTGCCGTCCAGACTCAACTACTGTGGTGTACAGATGTATGCAGATGACGTTCAGCTTTACATCAGCTGTTCCCCATCAGGTATTATTGATTGTATCAGCAAATTAAATCACGATCTTGATAACGTATTAAGATGGGCGTCAGTGAATGGTCTATGCCTCAATGCGAAGAAATCGAAGGCAATGCTTATAAGCAAAACAAAATATTTACCGTCTAGCTTGCCGCCAATCCAAATTGGACATTCTACTATTGAAATCGTGAGAAGTGCCAAAAACCTTGGAGTTATTTTTAACAACGATCTTACCTGGTCAGATCATGTAAATGCCATATGTGGAAAAACTTATGCTATGTTAAGAAATCTTTGGATGACACAGTATTTTACGCCAATTAACATCCGCATGCTACTCGCTAAGACATATCTACTACCCACTTTAATGTATGGATGTGAATTATTTTCCAGTTGTGATTCTATAAGCAAGAATAAGCTCAAAGTGACCTACAATAACATTGCCAGATATATATATGGACGAACAAGATATAGCAGTATAACTCAGTTTTCAAACCTAATCTATAATGTATCTTTTGAAAATTTATTAAAATGCCGTACACTTATATTTTTACATAAACTTATATTTAATAAACAACCTACTTATCTCTACAAAAGAATAACATTTTCAAGATCGAATCGGGGCAATAGAATAAACTCCATAAGATACCGTAAGCAAATATCTGAAAGACACTTTTTTGTTAATGCTATCCGTCTCTGGAATGAACTTCCTCCTAATATACAGATAATAAGCATTGCAATGCACTTTCGATGCGAAATATTTACCCTCTTGGGTTAACGAAAAATCACATAAATAACTAAAATTTTTTTCTTTTTCTTTTTTTGTTATAATTATTACTTTTCTTTTGTATTAAACTCTGTTACTCATAACTTATTAATTAGTTTTTAAATTGTTCTTAATGTGCCTTTATCTCCCCAGTACTATTAAATAAGATTAAGTCTTGTTGTACTGTTTATTTTTCAAATAAATAAATAAATAAATAGGGCAAAAAAAAATTAACTACGAGCTAGGAGCATTTTATTTACCAATGAAGTTTACTCTCTTATGAGCTACGTCCGGAAAATTGCCATTTTGAGGTCATTTGAGAAAGTAATTCTTTAATATTCTAATTTAAGTCGAATTAAAATCGCCGTTGCGATATTATGGAGACATTTTTCCGCTATTAAAGTTATTAATTTATAAAGAATATTACAGTGCGTTATCTAAAACCAATTAATTTAACATTTAAAGAAAAGTTATGAAAGTATCACTAAGATGTATTTATGTATTAATCTTAAATAACAAACTTAGGTTTATGGACACACTTACACATATACAAAATTTTTATAAAATATAATAACTTTCAATTAATCTGACATTTTGTTTTTTTTTCTTTTTTTTAATAAAGGAAAAGTTGTCTCATTTTATTACGAGTATCTCTCGTAGCGAAACGTGCTTTAATTGTAATCTAATTAAAACTTACTTTTGTACCACAAGGTCATCTCTTAGGGGAAATTACAAATGACAGGAGAAGAAATTATTGAAAAGAAAAAAAAATACAAGCACAACAAAAACTGATACAAAAGCCTATTATAATGCCACAACGAAAGCTGTTTAATTATAATACCCAGAGCAAATATTCACGAAAAAGATAAATAAATCATTTGACTAGAGTAAGAAGAATTGCCAAATTTACTTTGAAATTTGAATAAGAGCAGACCACCTACCTCCTCTTCCTTTTCCTGGACGGCAGTGTGAATGGTGTTGAATCGCAACACAACACAGCCACAATTGTTTCAGGGTATTTCATACAAACATTAAGTGACAAACAGGTTAAGACGTGGAAACGAGACATCTATAAATATTACTTACTGTTGGCATGATACTGAGGTGTGATTGCAGCCAAATACACTGCGTGTCATATTTATAGCCGCACTCTAAAAATCGATATTATAAGAGTTACTTATTTTAGTTTTATTATTTTTTAAGAGTTAGAAATCGTTAGCGTAAATGCAAAAATGCGTAACTAACAAAAATATAATTTACAGCAGAAGCAAAAAACTTTGTCAAATTAAAACTATAAACATTTTTAACGAAGTTTTTTCTCACGTCAGAAAAACATGCACTGATTAGACGCCCATGGAATTCTTCAAACAATTTTCAAAGAAAACCATTTCAGTATATATTATTAGAAAAAATGTGTAATTACGTCGTTTAGCATTTATCAAATAACCACACTTGTAGTTACGTCTCTTGGTTTTTTGTTACTAAAAGTGCATTTTCGATCGCAAAAGTGTACAATTTTGTCAAGACATGTTTAAACTACATTCTGGCATTCCTTATAACACTATGCAACAAATAGGAAGTTTTTTTCTTCCTTGAATAGCCACTATATTTTTTTGATCCGCTATAGTCACCTAACAGCAAAAATCATCAGTATTTCAAATTTTATGGTAAGGTTTTTTTAAAAAAATTTTTTCTAAAAATTGAGAAGTTTGAAAAGGCTGCTCCTTACATCTTATCGTAACTTTGGAACGACGTACCCGATTTTGGCATGCAATCCGCCAAAGCATTTTAAATTACGCCAGATTTAAGTTTGTCTTTTATCATTTTTTAATTAAGCCATTATTTTTGGAGTTATTGAGGCCAAAGTGGCAAAAAAAATATATTTTTTTTGTTTTTTTGTAAAATTTTTGAATTCAAAAAATTCATTAAAAATTGAAATCAACAAATACTTACCAGTTTTTTTTTAGTACTTTGACTCAAAGCAACATGTGTTAGAAGTAAAATAAATTTTATTTCATGAAAATCCATGAATAAATTCCTGTTTTATTCCCGATAAAGTGAAAGTACCTACTTTGACATTTTTTATCGCAAATTTGTGTAGAGCTAAGAATGTTGTGATTTTTTAACGGTTTTACCCTGTTTATTGCACAGTATTTTGTTTAATCCTTTATTTTTATTATTTTTTCATAAAGCTGTATATATTAGAAAAAAAATTAAAAAAAATTCCCGATAAAGTGAAAGTTCCTACTTTTGACATTTGTTATCGCAAATTTGTGTAGAGCTAAGAATGTTGTGATTTTTTAACGGTTTTACCCTGTTTATTGCACAGTATTTTGTTTAATCCTTTATTTTTATTATTTTTTCATAAAGCTGTATATATTAGAAAAAAAATTTAAAAAAATTCCCGATAAAGTGAAAGTTCCTACTTTTGACATTTGTTATCGCAAATTTGTGTAGAGCTAAGAATGTTGTGATTTTTTAACGGTTTAACCCTATTTATTACACAATATTTTTTAATCCTTTTTATTGTGTTGTCTTTATATAATTTATTTACATGCGTCCTATTTGAGACTATCGGTATACCATGTTCTAGTTGTTGATTTTTGAGTTAAAACCCTATTGTTGATCAAATGCGATATGTTTTCTAAATAAAACTCCTGTAATTTACTGTCATGCTTAGGAAAAAGGCAGTAAAGTGTAACAATGAAAATCAGAGAAAACTGAAATTTAGATTTTGTATTTTGTTATTAAATTAAAATATTTTTCAACATAAAATTTTTTTAATTAATTCATTTATTAATGATGTGCTAATAATCCCAATTTTTTAAATGAAAACACTGAAATTTATTGTTATGGGAAAGCTAGTTCCTATGCGCATTTCGCTGGTTGCTTAGGCCAGCTCGTCAGGAAACTTTTTCCAAATACTTTAGAAAAGCTAAAAATATTATACAAGTAAGACCATAAAGTGAATAAGAATTTTAAAACACTCTGGTCTTAAATGTAACAATATCAAAGCTTCAACAAAGTCACAACAATAAACCGTCAATTTTTTCTTTCTTACATTCCCCTACAATTGGCTGGGTTTTTTCCAACACAAATTGTAGTTGTAAGAGGATAGAAAGAAAAAACAAAATTAAAAAAAAACAAGTTACTTAAATAAAGCAGCTTGCCATTTCAGTTTTTTATTTGCCGGGCACATGCAAATTTATTATCAAAAATTTTTAGTGATGTAATTTTTTAATAATTGAGTAGAAAATTATCAAAGTAATTTACCAGCATTAAAATTAAAAAAAGAATTTTCTCAGCGCGGTAGCAGTGTGGCCATTTTCCCATTTTTGCAGCTAAATTTAACATTAAAAATGTTTCTTTAGCTTCAAAGTTTTCATTTTGCACTTGGCATTTTTAGAAAATGTTTTTAACTTTTTAAGCATTATTTCGAAAATGTGGACGAATATTTTTTTTTTTTTTTTAACTTGAATTTTTTTATAGATTATTATATTATATAATGCTCTTACGTCTAGAAACATCTTACCTGTCTTGGGAATTTTAAAAATGCCATCATATTGATTGTAAATATTTGTTGTTATAAAAGTACAAATAACTTTTACTTTCTTTTTAGATAAAAATTCTATAGTGTAAAGGTTTAAAAACATTTTTTGCTCTAAACTGCTGAAAAAAAATAATTTTTTAAACTTACTTAAACTATAACAAATAAAATGATCTAAAAAAATTTTATAGAATAGAAGTAAAATTCTTTTAATTTTGCTGTATTAAAGGTTTGCGGGCCCCATACATCTTAAATTCAATCTCAACCACCTGTGCTTTATAATTATATGTATCTGATGTTTAACCCAAATCTACCCCCTTATTTAAATATAACCATTTATTTCAATTTCGAAAAAAATTAGTCAGTAAGATGTATTTAGTTTCAAATAAAATGGTAATAAATTTTTAACAAAAATCTTTAAAAACTTTTAGCATTTTTTAAAATCATGTTTACTATTTTTTGGCCATGTCTAATGCCAGATTTGGCTGTTAAAGATGTGGCCACACTGCACCCAGAGAAAAAATATGTTTAAAAATGGTCACCTCCAACAAAACTATTTTAAAAGAAAAACTTTAATCATATTATGTTTAATTTAATTATACTTTTATCACCGACAAACATATTATGGTTAAATTAGTCCTCCATCAAGAAGGCAAAACCATATTATGGTTGCCTCCGAACATGTTTTGGTTAATAATAACAAAAATATGTTTAACACTTATAATAGCATGGTTGGTTTTCAACCATAGCATGTTGCTCTTGGAAAAGAGGAAAATACTATTGTGAATTTAAAAACAAATTATTGTCATATTTGACCAAAATATGTTTAAAGACAACCATAATATGGTTGTGGCTTCTTGATGGAAGACCAATTTAACAATAATTTTGCTATCGGTGACAATAATATGGTTAAATTAAACATAATATGTTCAACATTTTTCTTTAAAAATAGTTTTGTTGGAGGTGACCATTTTTAAACATATTTTTTCTCTGCGTGTGCACGACAGTATAGTAACATGTAAAATAGTTTTAGTACTTTAAAGTGCAATTTATCTTATTATTTATATTTTGTTTTAAATAAATTAATTTAAAAAGTACAATTGTATAGAGAAAAGTTCGGGTTCGGCCGAACTTTGCAAAATTTACAGAAGGTCGGGTTAGATCTGACGCTATACATCCATATAATCAATTAAAAAAAAGTCTTTTCAGTCAAACTTAACCATATGACATCGTTCATCACAGTAACCTACTTGTGACCCATGGGCAGTAATGGACCTACCAGAACAAAATTATTTTATAAGATTAAGAACGAAGCTTAAAAGCAGTTTTATGGCATATTGCAAAAAGCTTCCATCTTTGCCGGTTGCTTGAAAAAACACTAATACTATTATAAAGCTGTATTAGAAAAGTTAAATACAGAGAAAACAAATGGATAATTTATGCAGCCATAACAGTGGAGAGGGTATAATTGGTTTCTGATGATATGTGTAACTTTAAAAAATTGCTCCTAGACCCTTTTAGTGTGCCGATTGACTCACAATCACTTTTTTATTTGATCTAACGATGTTCGTCCATTTGTCCGGCTAGTTGTCCTTGTGCGCAAAGTGCAGGTCCCAATTTTGTAGATAATGTGATAAAATTTGGCACATACTTTTCAATTATCATAAGGATGAAACCGATAAAAAATGGTGAGAATAATAATAGTTTCACCTAGCCACCAAACAAACGTCTTTCCAGAGCAAAATGGTTTTGTGCCCATAAGCTTCCTTATTTTATTGGTATTTAGATTCAATTTGACTCAAAAATACTTTATTACAACATAAATCGTCTAGCAAATATTCTTTAAAAATCGGTCCATATTTTATCGTAGCTGTTATACAAATACCACTCCTAAAAATAGCTTTTAGTGCCATAGCACATAAAAATTGGCAACGTTAACTTTTATAAAATGTCATGGCAAAATTTTGTACTGGTACGTCCAAAATTTTCCCTAGGTCATACATAAACGTTCTCTCCAAAGTCGCTTAAAGACTAACAAAACACATAAAAATGCAGATATTTAAATAATATTCGGCACAAAGACCTCTTTTATAAATCTTTACCCAATAACATAATTTCATTATGTCGGGTCCATGATTGGTCATGGGTCCCAAACAGGGTATGCTCTCGAAATTTTTCTTTATGAACTGTGATTTACGGTATCAAATGGTCGGGGTTGACCGACTATACTTTCTTAATTGTTTTTAACTACGCCCCGATTTGCGTGGTTAATGGGGACCGGGTAAATGCAACGCAAACCGAAACGCCGCAAACCGGATCACTTTTTTATTGATTGGGTCAACAATTTAAATATTAAGCAAAAATAATTGTTAAAAAAGGTCATAAGGTTACGCTTTATTTTATTTATTACAGCAAAGGGGTTTAATTAATTTAATGAAAAATGAATAAAAATATATAAGTTTTACATACATATGAAAATATATGTTTTCGTTCATTCATTTCAATTATTCATTAAGGGTGCCCCGGTAAGCTAGGTTCTAGTGAGCTAGTCTAGTGCGGGCGTTGCGGTTTCGATTCCCGCCAGAGACTCTGGTATCCTGCAGACGTAGAGCATTGCGGGATTAGCATAAGAAAAAAATCATAACAAAAATTAATTTAATTAATTTTTCCATTTTCACATAAACATTAAATAAAAAATAGAATCTCATTTGAGATTAACTCGAGCTCTCTTGATCTGATTAATTTGTAATACTATCTCTATTGCAAATTTGTGGTGCTTGACAAAGAGTTCTTCAAGAATAACTTACCTAATAGAATAATATGGGAGTTCACCCTTTGACACGCAAATATAAAACTTATTCGCATTTGATTATGACTTCAGTGAAAACATCCAATCATATGTAGCAAAACAAATCGGAATCAAAATGACGCAAAGCGTATAAAACCAAATTTTTAAAAGCGACGCAAGTCGAAACAACGCAAATAGGTTTCCCGCAATGCAGGGCTCTAGTGTATCTTGTAGTTAGCCTATATAAAATATTGCTGTTTCCTTTGTGAGTCAAATATCCGATCACGATCAAAATATTTTATCAAAAAGATTTGCCATCACGTCACACCTTGAAAGTGGAAAAAAAAACATTAAATTGGAACCTTTGGTTGAGCCAGACATATCTATTTACCGGCGTTGCATATCCAGACATAAGAAATTTTGTAGAAGAATTAAGCAAAAACAGCTCTGCTTTCCGGTTTCTCGAGGAACAATTTTCCAAGGTTAGTGACGCAAAAATTCAAGAGTGATTTTTCTTAGGTCTAAACATAAAAATGCTAATACAATTTCCAGTCTTCTTTGTATGATATTAAAAAACAAGCGTTGATTTCACAAAAAATTTAATTGGTAACAGAAATCGGATGATTTTTCCGAAAATATAAAAGTTTTGTTGTACAGCAACTATTAAATTGCATTTTCATAACTCACATTTAAACTTTTTCCCTGAAAAGATGGACTCAGCCGTTGATAAGCATGGAAGGTACTTTAACCAAGATGTCGCTAAATTTGAAAGGTACAATAGGAAAGGACTGAAAATTTTTCGGACACGGAGCTTGGACACGGTCTCAGCATAACTTTTAAATTCTTGTAATAAGTTGTTATATCATAAATCGCTTAATTTTTAATAATTGGAATGAACATACAAATGTGACAGGTACCCAATTTCAGAGTTGCCACTTGCACAACAAATTACATCAAATTTAAAAAGTGTACTTTTACGCATCAGTATTTCGTGTTTTTTGAATATACTACTACAAAACACAAAAAAAAATTATTTATTTTCTTTGTATACCTATCATATTTTATGTCCCATAAATTTGGAAAAATATTATATTCAATTATAATTGTTTTCCAACTCTCAAAATTTGCAATTGTTGTCATTTTCCGATTTCTTTCTTCATATTTTTTTCTCCGAGAGTTGCAAAGCACCTCACTCAACAACTGCTCTCAACAAAATGCGTTGAGGAATTCAGGGGTAATGCTTTAAGTACATTCGAGGCAGCAGGCTACTTCAATATGTCGAAAATAGAATACATGGGGGTATATGAAAATTATTTTTTTTACGACGACACGGTTAAATGGCGGCAGGTTATTGTCTATGCAGATTTTGTCGTTGTGTAAATTAAACTATTTTCTATTATTGTCCACAACAAAACATATTGCTAATATAATCCAAAATTAGAAGAATTAATGCTTAAAAAAATATTTTTTTTTTGTTAAACAGCAAAAACCCGGGTTGAAAATGGATTTTATTATTACTTTTAAGTATCCTTAAAAAAAGTTCTATAGGTTGATGTTTTTCGAGCCAACGCTCCTAGTTTAGGAGTTATAGGTCGTTAAAATAATGTATCCATATCTCTTTAGGTATACACTTATAGACAATCCCACGATGTCACACGTTAACGTTCGCATAAAAAATAACATGTACAACAAAAACTATTTTTAGAATTTGTTTTTGTTTTATATGTAATTTTTTAACGTGTGACATCGTGGGATTGGCTATTAATCTTAACAACATGGTATCATTGAAAAATTCAAAGTACGTTTCATATGGTGTTTAAATCATATTTATTTACCCATTAAATACCAATTTTAAATATACTCATTGACTGACTTTTTTACAAAATTGGCTTTATCTTTAAATAATGTCGATATAATAATAACACTGTGCTAGAGTTGGACACTTTTTTCTGTCAAGCGGGGCACCTGGTGGGTTAAACTAATTTGGGAAAGCTGAATCCAGTGGTTCTAACCGTATTTTCGGTTAGCGCTTATTTTCGAGATATACTGTTATTTTGAAAATGAAGGAAGTTACACAACATATATTCGCGTAACTCTAAAACGGTTTCCTTAATTGAAATATGTACTAAACAACAGAAATATCGCAATAAAATTACATTTAAGAAAGCGTAATATATAAGAATTATATTTTTTTATGTATATTGATAAAAAAGTCCCATAACTCCCTCGAGTTACATGAATAAATGTGAACCTCCTTACTAATTGTATTCAACATTATTTTCTACATTTTTCCTTTAAAAATTAATTATCTTATTTAAGGGTTTTTCTAATTTATCATATATTTTCTTTAATTTAAGTCTTATCAAATATTTTCTTTTGTTTTGTTGGTGCCACGGCTACTTGAAAATTTAAATATATTAAAAGCTTATGTTAAGCACCGGGTTATCTGGAAATTGCTGCAAAATTTCAGAAAAATCGGCTCAGTAACTGAGGAGTCTGTAGAGAACAAACAAACATACGCTTTTTTTCATTTATATATTATATTTTTATTTTGAAAGAGGGGGTCCTACAAAGCTTGAAGACTTTTGTCTTCAGATATAAAGTATTTAATATTTTTTTTCTATTGGGGAATATTGCTCCTTCTTCTTCTAACCCGCCCATTTTTGTTTTTGAAATTTATAGTTTACCACATTTGAAGACTCTGGCTGTAATAGTTCTTTAGTTACGCGGTATTTAATATATGCTTCTTATGATGGTATTGTTCCCCCTGTTCCTTTCCCCTTTTTTTGTATTCTTAAAGGTGTAGTTTTCCATAAGAGTGTCTCCTATCAAGTTTGAACATTCTCATAAACATTGGCATCCTATGGGGGGAACCACTCCCTCTGTAGCTATCTTACTTCAATTTCGGTGCTCAGAAGATCCTACTACAAAAAATTCCAAGAAAATAGGTGCAGCGGCTCTTAATAAATGCGATACTTAATATTGGTATCCTATGGGAGGTACCACTTCCCCTGTACCTAACGAAAAAACAAGTTACCCATTTTATTTTCGTGGTTCATGTGATGTTACTGTAAAAATAAATCAGGAAAATCGGCTCAGTTGTTTAGGAGTCTATAAGCCATAATTTTTATAATTAGTATTGTGGTTATTTTGTTGAACTATTCATGGTTTTTAATCCAAATTTTTACTATTTAATTAGGCTTAAGTTCATTAAATTTAATTTTCATTAAATTATTTTTATGAAGAAAGGAATTTTTACAACATGGAAGATTAATTAAAATTGTTATTGATAATTTTCATTCTTGACTGACCTGGGATTCGAAGCCAGGCTGGCTGGCGTGTGATTCGAACCCAGGCGGCTGGTTACCCTGACATGTTTCGACCTCAACCACTAGGTCTTCTCAAAGGGATTTGCCGTCTTACACTCGCAGCCATCGATGACTGCTGACGTCAGTAGTCAAACATCAATCCTTAAACCAAATTGTATTTTAACCTTTGGTAGATCGAAATTTGCTTATTGAATGATTATCCATTTTTAATTGATCTCACATGTTTTTCCTTTACTTCTGTTTTTTCCGTACTTTTGTCAAGAATTCTTCTTGAAGTCCAAAGTACATTTTTTTGTTTATCATGTTTTTTGTCTTTCTTTTTTCTTGTTGACATTTTTCAGCACAACTTGAAGGACAAATGAACACATAGAGCTTGTGCCTTAGCTTTAACAATAATTAGTATTGTGGTTATTTTGTTGAACTATTCATGGTTTTTAATCCAAATTTTTACTATTTAATTAGGCTTAAGTTCATTAAATTTAATTTTCATTAAATTATTTTTATGAAGAAAGGAATTTTTACAACATGGAAGATTAATTAAAATTGTTATTGATAATTTTCATTCTTGACTGACCTGGGATTCGAAGCCAGGCTGGCTGGCGTGTGATTCGAACCCAGGCGGCTGGTTACCCTGACATGTTTCGACCTCAACCACTAGGTCTTCTCAAAGGGATTTGCCGTCTTACACTCGCAGCCATCGATGACTGCTGACGTCAGTAGTCAAACATCAATCCTTAAACCAAATTGTATTTTAACCTTTGGTAGATCGAAATTTGCTTATTGAATGATTATCCATTTTTAATTGATCTCACATGTTTTTCCTTTACTTCTGTTTTTTCCGTACTTTTGTCAAGAATTCTTCTTGAAGTCCAAAGTACATTTTTTGTTTATCATGTTTTTTGTCTTTCTTTTTTCTTGTTGACATTTTTCAGCACAACTTGAAGGACAAATGAGCACATAGAGCTTGTGATTTAGCTTTAACAATAATTAGTATTGTGGTTATTTTGTTGAACTATTCATGGTTTTTAATCCAAATTTTTACTATTTAATTAGGCTTAAGTTCATTAAATTTAATTTTCATTAAATTATTTTTATGAAGAAAGGAATTTTTACAACATGGAAGATTAATTAAAATTGTTATTGATAATTTTCATTCTTGACTGACCTGGGATTCGAAGCCAGGCTGGCTGGCGTGTGATTCGAACCCAGGCGGCTGGTTACCCCGACATGTTTCGACCTCAAACACTAGGTCTTCTCAAAGGGATTTGCCGTCTTACACTCGCAAAAAATAATTTTTATATATATAGATAAGTGATAAATACTGACAATACTACAATTAATATTGACCATATTAAGGAAAAAAGTACTGATATAAAATTGGGCGACGATAAGATTTATAATATCTACTAAATCATAACAAATCCTTGCCTTAGTAGGTGCAGCATTGACCATTGGTCCCACATAGCCCCCCAATCTTCACTTACTTTAAGACGAAAATTTTCATGCGGATGTTGATATATATATTCTATTCGGTACAAGTAACTCTTATATGAAGTCTTAGCCTCGCATATATAATTTTGTTAATTTATAAATTTCGTTTTTAAATTCTTTTTTTTTACATGTTTTAAATACTCGCTGCTAGCAATGTAAGATCGATTTCAAAATATGTTTATCGTTGCCAAAAATGAAAAAAGCGCTATCTAAAATTTTGAAAATTATACAGGAAAAGCAAAAAAAAATATATATATGTATACTGAAAAGTTACCTTAAGCTGTTTATAGTTTTTCTTGTAATACCTACCAGTTGATTTGCCAGATGACAATGGTGCTTATTATGCAAACTGTTAGTTAGGTCTTTTAACGTTTATCATTTAATCTTTTGTAAATAAGGCCGTTTGGTTTTTGATCATCAGATCGCTAATATTGGTCGAAAGACTCCGAAATTTGTTATAGACATTTGTGTTGATGCAATATATCAAAAGTAATGAAAAAGTAGATTTTTAAAATTTTGGTTGTTTAGGGCCTTTTGCGTTTTTGCTTTTTTTTCTTTTTTGATTATTAGTGTAAATATTTTATTTTGTGGGTAGCGTATTATAACAAGCTTAATAATAATATTTGTTTTATGTTTTATCTCTTATAACTAAAATTTGTCGCAGTGTAACCTTCCAAGATTCATAAATAAAACATTGCGCGAATTCAATTTCCTGTTTTTTTAATATTTTTTTTTTTTTTAATTTATTTAAGTAGAAAATGTTTTTTAAGCCGCCTTCAACCCTCTTCTTCCCTTGCTTTTTATTAAACTACACATGACCCAATAATTTTGTTTAAACACCGCAGTTGTACTTCGCTAACTTCTTGAATCTGCTTAAAAAATTTGAGTGTATGTGTGTTTGTTTGTGCAATCAAAATATCAATTTGGCAAATTATTAACATAATATCAATTTTAAAAAATACTCCAATATAGAATGATATCGATGTGAAAATTATTATGTTTGCATATGCTCCGTTACTACGTTTTCCTCTTCCACACCGAAAATTATTACAAATTCCAATAAAACTCATACTGTGGAATTGATTTATTGATATTTAATTTTATTTTTTTTTCGCTTTGCATTTTAATAACCAAAATCACTTTTTTTTTGCAATGTTTAGAAAGTCGTTACGTTCATAATGTTTCGTCGTGCCTGGAGGGTATGAAAAATTTCAATGGTTGAGTAGTTTGCATAAAGTGAACCGAAAGAATGACATCGAATAAATTTTACAACTGGTTGTCTTTTTTTAAGGGAAGATGAAAAACAGAAATACTTTAATAGAAAACATTGATTGTAATTTTTTTATTTTAATAACGACAGATTCATTACTCCTTAATAGAAATAAATCATTCGGGCATTTTATACGGTTTTCATCAACAGTAATCCATATACAATATTATGACTATCATACTTAAAACGCTTAGCATTATAAAACGTATTATGTATATGGTAATATGTTTTAGATACAATGTATATAGAGTTTTTTTTAATGGTTTTCAATTCCCACTTTCCTGGGAATTAATTGCGGGATTTCCGCGAAATTTTAAAGAAAATCTTTTTTAAAAACTTTGGTAAATCTCTTTGGGACTCGTGTCTTTAGTTGTTTTATCCAACTAAACTTCACCACAATATTTAAATTTGCTACAGTTTAAGGCTTATTAAGCTAATTTTGGAGAATGGGCTTTATATAGGGCCTATGATAAATTATAGACCTATCCTCACGAAATTTATTTCTTGTCCTAGCAAGCTGAAGTGTACATTTTACAACAATATTATAATGTTTTGCGGTTAAGGACGTAGTAAAGTGATTTTCAAGTGATTTTGAGTCTTATGAAAGTAGATAGTAAAAATATGGTGCGTTATAACATGGATTTGTTGAAATTTAATAACCAAAGGTGCATTTCGCCATAAATTTATGTTAGTTTTTGTTGAGCTTTTGGGGAGGTTTTTCCACATTTGGGTTCATAACTCTTTTCCAAGTAAAGTGATTCTGCAGGAATTCAATCCCAAATAGGCTAGAAGATCTACAAACAATTTTACATCCAAATGGCTAAATCGGCTTAGAATTAATGAAGGTCTAATAATACAAATACTTTATGGAACTTTTGACGAATATTAAAAAAAGATACACATGGAATGACAAACTTAGTATAACTTTATACACCACTGCTGATTAAGGGTTATAAAACTGTATAAAAATTTGTTATTAATATATGTAGTAAATAAAATTTCTCCTTCCTGCTGAATTTGCTTAATGGTAAATATGTTTTAGAATTCCTACTTCGTAATGTTGAGCTTTCAGTTCCTAATCGCCCTTCCAGAAATTATATTCCCCTAATGCTAGAAACACAACTGGGTCGTACGTCGTAAGAGCCTAGGACGTAAGGCCGTAAATTTCTTAAAACACGCTCTATTTACGCACAATTCCATCACAGACATACTTTGTTGTTCTTTGAATATAATATAAGAAAAATCGAAATTTTTTGAAATTGTTGTTAGTTTTTTCCTTATTTTTATTTATTTTCAAATATTCAATTAAAAAAAAACACAAAAATAATTTAATTTTATATTAAAATTTTTTCATTTTATATGACAATACGGCTGTAACCGGCATATGAAATAGAATTAGATCTATGTCGACGTACCACATATAAACGCTTTTACGTTTGAGCAAACTATTGTGTGCATTTGTATCAAATATCACAAGTTTTTATTTGACAACGTCTCTACCTCCTACGCTACTACGTTCCTACGGTGCAATTTGTGTTCCTACGGTAAGACTTAAATACTTTGATTCTAATTATGCAAATGAGCTCTGAATTGGAAAATGTATATACGTGTATTGATTTCTATGATCCTATTGATATCAAAATAACCACTTAAGTGTCTTAAAATAATTTCACCCTTAAATTTTTTACTTTTTTGTTATATCGTTACCTTAGTCGGAAAAAGTGCTAAGTCCATTTTTTCAAATTATTCAGGAGAGACAAAAAACTGTTTAATTTTTTATTTAGTAGACTTTTTAAAAATCTGTAAATGCAGTTCTTTTCTTAAGTCCATCCTCTTTAGTTACCAGTAGTCGTGGGATTTTAAAATAAATCATTTGCGGACTTATAGGCTTTTTTGGACTTACCACAATTGCTCTTTGAAATTTCAATATTTTAGATGGGACTTAGCATATTTTCCTTAAATATGTTTTCTTTTATTTCTGGAATTTAATATAAGGAATTGCTCCTTAAGAAGCATAATTCATTACAGCGGTGTTCGCTGTAACTAAAAAAGCTCAATAAAAAACTATTAAAAAAGTAAATGTTTTTGTATTTAGAAGAATGTAGCCAATAAAATGCGTTGATAACCAAAAAAATTTATTGGTTAACAATAAATAAGAATAAGAATTATTAGTTTAAAGATAAATAATAATAAAATTGTATATTTTTGCGATATAGGGAACATTCAATTGCTTAAAATTATACGATTATGTTGAATTCAATAGTGTATTCATTTTAAGCGGAAGCTTCTTATGTTAAAAAAATAGGTACAGAATATTTAGAAAATCAAGTCATGGATGAGGTAGATCATCATAAAAACGGTGATGGTCCTTGGGTAAAGTTTGTTTTAAAAGCGTAATAGCCAGCAAGAAATATTAGTTTCATTGGAGGAATAAGTAAATAAAAAAAAAAACATTTTGGGCGGGAATCCCGGAAATTTGATTTCTATTTCCCGCTTTCCCGGGAATCCTTAATGTGCGGGAATAAAAATCTCTAAATGTATATAATTTACAAAAATATGAACATATTCTATTTTGACACAAAATATAGGAGTGATCGGTCCAAAGACTTTTTGTTAAAGAATTTTTTTATCTCTAATTTCCTGAAAAGCGGGATTGATTTTTAAGTTTTCTGGGAAATTTTGGGAATTCTTGTCAAAATACAGAACGATGCAAAATATTATTTAATTTATGTGAACAAATAACAATTTATGAGATTTATTAAATAAGTTTATAAATGTATTAAACGTATATGTACATTAAATGCAAAGCCAACAGCATTGATAATATAAAACCAAAATAGCTAAACTAATAAAACAAAAATTACAAAATCTACTTTTGAAAGCAGGGTTTTAGAATAGAAAAAGCATTTGCAGAAGTTCATTAAATTTTATTTTCATTAAATTATTTTTATGAAGAAAGGAATTTTTACAACATGGAAGATTAATTAAAATTGTTATTGATAATTTTCATTCTTGACTGACCTGGGATTCGAAGCCAGGCTGGCTGGCGTGTGATTCGAACCCAGGCGGCTGGTTACCCTGACATGTTTCGAACTCAACCACTAGGTCTTCTCAAAGGGATTTGCCGTCTTACACTCGCAGCCATCGATGACTGCTGACGTCAGTAGTCAAACATCAATTCTTAAACCAAATTGTATTTTAACCTTTGGTAGATCGAAATTTGCTTATTGAATGATTATCCATTTTTAATTGATCTCACATGTTTTTCCTTTACTTCTGTTTTTTCCGTACTTTTTGTCAAGAATTCTTCTTGAAGTCCAAAGTACATTTTTTGTTTATCATGTTTTTTGTCTTTCTTTTTTCTTGTTGACATTTTTCAGCACAACTTGAAGGACAAATGAACACATAGAGCTTGTGCCTTAGCTTTAACAATAATTAGTATTGTGGTTATTTTGTTGAACTATTCATGGTTTTTAATCCAAATTTTTACTATTTAATTAGGCTTAAGTTCATTTAATTTAATTTTCATTAAATTATTTTTCTGAAGAAAGGAATTTTTACAACATGGAAGATTAATTAAAATTGTTATTGATAATTTTCATTCTTGACTGACCTGGGATTCGAAGCCAGGCTGGCTGGCGTGTGATTCGAACCCAGGCGGCTGGTTACCCTGACATGTTTCGAACTCAACCACTAGGTCTTCTCAAAGGGATTTGCCGTCTTACACTCGCAGCCATCGATGACTGCTGACGTCAGTAGTCAAACATCAATTCTTAAACCAAATTGTATTTTAACCTTTGGTAGATCGAAATTTGCTTATTGAATGATTATCCATTTTTAATTGATCTCACATGTTTTTCCTTTACTTCTGTTTTTTCCGTACTTTTTGTCAAGAATTCTTCTTGAAGTCCAAAGTACATTTTTTGTTTATCATGTTTTTTGTCTTTCTTTTTTCTTGTTAACATTTTTCAGCACAACTTGAAGGACAAATGAACACATAGAGCTTGTGCCTTAGCTTTAACAATAATTAGTATTGTGGTTATTTTGTTGAACTATTCATGGTTTTTAATCCAAATTTTTACTATTTAATTAGGCTTAAGTTCATTAAATTTAATTTTCATTAAATTATTTTTATGAAGAAAGGAATTTTTACAACATGGAAGATTAATTAAAATTGTTATTGATAATTTTCATTCTTGACTGACCTGGGATTCGAAGCCAGGCTGGCTGGCGTGTGATTCGAACCCAGGCGGCTGGTTACCCTGACATGTTTCGAGAATGAAAATTATCAATAACAATAATAGAGCTAAGGCACAAGCTCTATGTGTTCATTTGTCCTTCAAGTTGTGCTGAAAAATGTCAACAAGAAAAAAGAAAGACAAAAAACATGATAAACAAAAAATGTACTTTGGACTTCAAGAAGAATTCTTGACAAAAGTACGGAAAAAACAGAAGTAAAGGAAAAACATGTGAGATCAATTAAAAATGGATAATCATTCAATAAGCAAATTTCGATCTACCAAAGGTTAAAATACAATTTGGTTTAAGGATTGATGTTTGACTACTGACGTCAGCAGTCATCGATGGCTGCGAGTGTAAGACGGCAAATCCCTTTGAGAAGACCTAGTGGTTGAGGTCGAAACATGTCAGGGTAACCAGCCGCCTGTGTTCGAATCACACGCCAGCCAGCCTGGCTTCGAATCCCAGGTCAGTCAAGAATGAAAATTATCAATAACAATTTTAATTAATCTTCCATGTTGTAAAAATTCCTTTCTTCATAAAAATAATTTAATGAAAATTAAATTTAATGAACTTAAGCCTAATTAAATAGTAAAAATTTGGATTAAAAACCATGAATAGTTCAACAAAATAACCACAATACTAATTATTTGCAGAATTGTTAGACAGCCTATTTTAAATTGTATTCAAGAAAAATCATGTCAGTTAGTGTTGCCACATTGTGGGTAATTACCCGAATTTGGTGTAATATTTACTCTCGTGGGCAGAGCGCACAGCGGCTGAAAATTTTATTTCATTGGCCAAAAGTCCAATTTTTGTTTGTCACCGATTTCCAAAATTTTAAATTTATTTTATAGTAAACATATTAAAACTAAGGTAGCCAAAAAATTAGGTCACAATTGTGGTCGTGCCAGGTTGTTAAACACAACTTTTTTTTTAAATTCAGGAAAAAGTGATTTTTTTTTTATATTTAATCCGAAAGAAATTATCATTGCTCAAAAACTATCATCGATAATGACCTGCTAGCATTTTTGCTTTGTTGGTAGCCTTGTTATCTTTAAAAAAGTAATGTTTGTGACAGTTGTGTTATTTATATTTAAGATGTTAACACATATTTTCTAAACTACTATATTTTTGTCAAATTTCAAATTTAGTAGAATATAACTTTTGCGGATCAAAAGGGATTAAGAAGGTAAAACCACTAAGGGAAAGGTGAAAGTGTTTTCTTTAACCTTGTATATACTCTTTGGACCCGTCTGTTTAACCATTTTTTAATTTTGATGAAGTTACTCCAAAAAAATTTTTTTTTGTTTGAAATTTTTTTTTTTTACAATTTTTTTTATTCCGCTAAAATGTTTGCAGAAGTAAAAGAAATCATGTGCCATTGCCTTCAAAATTTTTTTTATGATATAGGAGATACTGATCGTGATCGAACAGAATACAGGTAGCACATATAAAATTTTTTATTATTGTTACACAATCAGAAAAACGTATAAGCGCCCTGATTCATCCTTATCCGTTACACAACGTTCACACTAGCGTATTTTATAGTAGAATAAAGAGCTTAAACACGCGGTTACGCTAAACAGGTATATTATGAATCCCACCTTAAACCTGATACTCTGTTCAACATTTCAAGTGAAATGCTGTCAAAACTCATATGAAAAAAACTTGTACGGAATATCTATGAAATAATGTTGATAGTGTAGTACTCTGTTCATTTTGTGAAAAAGCTGCGAAATGTTTCTGGCAACATTTTTTTACAACTGTGAAATAAAGCAAATGCAATGTATTTTGAATATTACTTTCTATTTTTTTTAATTGTTTATTAAAAAATAAAACAGTTTTTAGTAATATACATGTAGGTTTTGTTTATATACGCAAAACAATGTCGCATACTTTGAAAGATTAAAACGTCAAATTGTGCAAACTCGCGGGATAGGTAACATTGATGCATGTCAAATTTTTCGTATGAAATAATAGATGTTGCTAAACATTTTTCACAAATTGGAACAGAGCACGAGGCTTTAGAAGGGATTTTAAATTTGTTTTTGGTCTTTTTATTTGATCTGTTTTTATGACTCTAATAATATTCTATGATCCTTAAACTATGCAATACGTTGTTAAATTTGTGTAGGGTATTTTATAGCATATAAATAAAAGGATTTTAAGTTTTTTAAACATTGTTATTCTACTTGTATTTGGTATGAAAACGTTTAAAAGCAAAAACTCAGTGGATATAATATATCTTAGCAATAACAACGTTTTTCATAAAAACATGGAGAGCTTCAGCTATAAAGAATTGGGCGAATAGTATTTTAGAAACAAAAACGAGGAAGATGTTTAAAATTACATTCGAAAAAAGGGAACTTAAATTCCTATAGCACTGAAATACAATTGGACTTAGAAAATATATTATCTATTTTCATCCAAAATTTAAAACAGCGAAAATAGAAAGTTGATTACAGCAAATATAGAGATTATAAGAGCTTTGCAAACTGGTTAGAGAACGAACTTTTTGTCCAGATCGCTTCAGAAACTACAAATCAAAATACTCGTAGGAGACCACAAAAATCGCTAGACAACTGTAGCGATAGATCTAAGAGGCGGAATATCCTTAATCAGGGAAGAAATCGGATATGAAAATATTCAAGATAGTTTTCTACATCAATTACGAACAATTGACAAAAGTGGATATCATTGAAAAAGTAATTAAAGCTAGTCCATTGAGAACAAAACGGATTCTTAAAAGTATACAAACTCCTAGCGATGCAAAACAATTCACAAATGAGGAGGCATTAGCATTATCTTGATCTGATATTAACAACACAGCAATATATTCAGCTCAGATCATGTTTAAGATGAATATCGCAAATTTGGGTTGATTATAGATCAGCCAACAAACAAAGGTCAGGCAATACAAATGATGGCAATACCGCAAAAAGATTCTTTTCAGATCCAGAAACAGCATCTGAAATAACAGGTGTTGATTTTAACCTCCTTTTTAAATTTAAAATAATCCTAGAATAAATTGACTCTAGAAAATTTGGAGATTTTGCTAAGGAAACTGCAAAGAAATATACAACCAAGTACTCATGGAGAAATTTGTCTGCTGCAGTTCCCAAAATCCTTTACCATGGAGAAGATGTCATTAAATATCCATTGGTGCCACTTGAAGATTTATCAGAGGAAGCTCAGGAAAAAAGGAATAAGGATTACAAATTTGACAGCAAAAAATTGTTAATTTTTCAGTAATAATAGCAAAATTTCCAGTTGATTTTACTATTTTTTTTAATGTTAAAATTTTTTTTAGTGTAAACATTAAATTTTTTTTGAGTGTCCCATTATTGCAAAAAATTTTAATGATTATTATTTAAATCCAAATATGACATTTTTAAATAAATAAAAAAAACCATATTTCACGCTTAAGTTAAAAAAATATCTAAAGTTTCACTTTGCCCTTAAATTCCCCAATAACTACTCAACCGATTTTAATGAAATTGAAAGTGGAGAAAAGTTTAAGAATCTATCTGTCGATCAAAAAAAAACTTTCACTAAAATATCTCCTTCGGTTCAAAAGTTACAGAATTTTGGCCAATGAAAAACGATTTTCAACCACTGTGCATCTCAACAAAACAAATTCTACTGGGATATACCTGGAATACTTTTCAGTTCCTTCCATTTTTCTTCCGATCTTATAATGTAGAGACAAATTTTCAATTTGAGCAGATGCCATAAAATACATTTTAATTCCAATTATGTTTTTTCTGCACATTGATAAAACGATAGTGCATCGGGTAAAACAACGTTTTTAGATATTGTTATTAGCCACACTTTTCTTTAAATGACGACTTCCATATATGTTAGTGTATTCATTCGGTTAATTGTTAATCGGTTAACTGATTAATTATTATCCGATTAACTCAACGGTTAATGTAAAATGGCCTATTTTCGATTAACGGTTAAACCGGTTAATTTCAGTCGATTAACCGATTAACCGATATAACAAAATTTTTAACTCTTTGGAGTATTATAACATATTTTTGTTGTGTTTAATTATTTGCTTCGTCTCATATACATAAGGTATGTGTTTAGAAAATATTTTTTCAAACACACAAAGAAGGCGATCTTCATTTATGCGTTTAGTTTGTTGTTTCTTCTCATATCTTCTCAAATCAATCTTTTAACAGAATTAACCGAAATAATTAGAGGTGCTAAACACTTAAAAAACATTAAAACAGGACTCTAATGACGTAATGGAAGATTTTATATGTAAAGAAAAATCCAGGAAGAGGACTGAGAAATTAGATATTCTTTATTATTGGTTGCTTTTGATTTCTCCAGCATCTACGACAAATGAAAGAATTTTTTCAAAGTCAAGTTTTATCAAAACTAAAGAAAAGAATCGCTTAAATCCTAAACATTTAAACCAAATTATTTGTCTAAAAGATTATTTTTATAAGATCTTCATAATAATATGTATTAATTAAAAAAATATGTATTACATATTTATGAATTATTCTTTTTTTGCTCGTTTAAGTCCAAGAATTGTTATGTTTCTTATGTTATTGTTTTTTTTTTTATTAATAAACCCCAAATAATTAATAATTTAAGCATTTTTATATATTGAAATTACTTAATTTATTAAAAAAAATTTTATTAATCGGTTAACCGATCAATAACAAAATTAACCGATTAAACCAAAACCTCGGTTAGTTAATCAAGCGATTAACCGATTAAATGCATCCAATTTGTTTAATAATGTCATTCAAGCTTGTCAAAATATATTTATTTTTGAATTGAGCGCAGCTTCCGAAAGAAAATATTATAATCTTTGCAAAATGCCCATACATTTTCTTTATTTTGATTAAAAGGGTTAAAATAAAAATAAATTCGTCGTTTTTATCGTTAATTTTACTTGGCGGTAGCTGAAATGAGACCTTTGTATTTAGTTTTGGTGTGTCAACCTATAGTTGTTGGCAAAATCAACGAAAAGGATTTAAGTTAATTTTTGTTTTCTGAAAAACTTTTTGCCTGGGTTTTAAATGATGGTAACTTCTGCCTATTTGTATAACGCGAGCACAAAAGTGACTCGCTTAACTTGCATTAAAAACAAAATTTAAAAATTTGTTTTTGTTTTAAATGTAAGTTAAACGAGTCACTTTTGCGCTCGCGTTCTACAAACAGGCAGTTAGTTTCCATAGCAATAACTAACTCAGATAACTAACTCAGATTTTACGCCATTGTTGCCAGTTTACTTCATCTTTCATATTAGCCAAATAAGGAAGCGGAATAAATTGATGTTGTAAATCTGGCACTTCTTACAATTACTTGTCATGCAATATTCATTCTCAACATGCCAGTAAACTGCTTTAAGAATTGTTTCCAAATCTCTGGATAAAGATGGAATAAATTTTGTGCAACTTTCCAAAAGAAATTTGCATGATACAAACACATATTGTGCGGCATTTCATTTACTGTCCAGGACGAGGTCGAATTAAAAAAAAATGAAGTTGATTTGCCTACCTCTTCGCTTGGAAAATCTTTTTTAAACAACTCATATGATTCAGACAACATCATTAACATAAAGCGTTTAGCTATTAATTTTCCTTCAAATATAATGGTGTCTCTCTTTCCCGAAGCTTGCACACTAACATTATCATTCTGATAAAAATCATTGATGGCATTAACTAGGCATTCTGTCATTGTTTTGCAGGACTTTAAAGTGATTTTCGAAAGACGTCTGTGATAACAAGTCTTACAAATCTATATTGGACCAAATTTAACCACACCAACATTATTTTTAAAATTTTTCTTTTTTCTTTTCAGTGTACACTTTAGACACTGTACATATGTATCTACTTTATGGGCTCTAAGATGAATATTTTTTAAGTTTCACAATGAACTGTAATAGATACCGAACACCAGGCTTTTTTTCAACTTATAGAAGTCAATAATTTTTAAAAATGTGTTTGCTTTTAATAAAATTATAAATATTTTTAATAATACCAAATACTTTTTAGTGCCCTAGTTGGCAGTCAGCAAGTCGTTATGTGCGAGGCTTGCTGGTTCGATTCCCGCCGAAGACCATGTATGTATGTTTGATATAGTATAAATAAATAAAGTATACTTAAATTCTTTATTTATGTAACTTGACTTCCGTGTTGTCATTTGAACTAAAATATTGTTTTTTAGGTTGAATAATTTTTATTTTAAGATAATATTTATTAGCAAGCAAAAAAAAACACCATGTTAAAATAATATAACGAAAACACTTGAATTAAAAGTACTCCTAATAAGAAAACTAGACATAAATATTTTTGTTTAATAGTTATGTTGTTTCAACACTGTGTGTTTTAAAATTTTTTTAGATTAATTTTTTTTAGAATACGTTATTTAGAACTTAAAAACAAAACACAACTGTGTTTGATCTTTTTAAGAACAGTAAAAAAACAGAGTAAATAATAAATAACCTTCGTATTCATGTAGTCGTACATAAAGTTTACGTGTAACTTACACTCAAATTTATATAGAAGTAACAAAAACATTATAATTGCAGGGTTAAGGCAACACTATTCTTAATATCGCGATCTTGCCGATAAAAATAAATTAGTTGTTACCTTTGGCTTTTCTAAAATTATTTAGGAGAACGTTTCCTGATGATCTGCCCTAAGCAACCAGTGAAATGCGTATATCCAACGCTTATCCTCCAACAATAAATTTCGGTATTTTGATCAATTATAAATATAGGGAATTAAGCACAACCAATAAACCCTTTTAAAGAAAAATTATGTATTCCCAAAAACAACTTTGTTGACTTAAAAAATATCTTCCATAAAGAAAAATAATTATATCCATGGTATATGTATGCAAAAAAAAAAAGAACAGAAACTAACTTAACTGAGAATAGTTTATGTACTAATATCAGTTAAAGTTTTTTTTAAATGGAATATGCAGTCCTAGCTGCTTGTACTTGTTGGCCATCGCACAGTGGCTGAAAATTTTATTTCATTGGTCAAAAGTCCAATTTTTGCTTGTCACCGATTTCCAAAATTTTAATTTTATTTAAAAGTATACATATTAGAACTAAGGTAGTCAAAAAATGAGGTCAAAATATTGGTAATTGTTGTGGTCGTGCCATGTTGTTAAACACAACTTTTTTTTAAATTCAGGAAAAAGTGATTTTTTTTATATATAATCCGAAAGAAATTATCATTGCTCAAAATTTATCATCGATAATGACCTGCTAGCATTTTTGCTATGTTGGTAGCCTTGTTATCTTTAAAAATGTAATATGTGCGACTATTGTGTTATTTATATTTGAGATGTTAAACATATTTTCCAAACTAGTATATTTTTGTCAAATTTCAACTTTAGTAGAATAGAACTTTTGCGGATCAAAAGGGATTAAGAAGGTAAAACCACTAAGAGAAAGGTGAAACTGTTCTTTAACCTTGTGTATACTGTTTAACCATTTTTTAGTTTTAATGAAATTACTCGAAAAAAAATTTTTTTTTGTTTGAAATTTTTTTTTTTACAATTTTTTTTATCTTCCGCTAAAGTGTTTGCAGAAGTAAAAGAAATCATGTGCTATTGCCTTCAAAAAAAATTTTAAGATATAGGGGATACTGATCGTGATCGCACAGAATACAGGTAGTACATATACAAATTTTTATTATTGTTACACAATCAGAAAAACGTATAAGCGCCCTGATTCATCCTTATCCGTAACACTACGTTCACACTAGCGTATTTTATAGTAGAATAAAGAGCTATAACAAGCGTTTACGCTAAGCAGGTATATTGTGAATCCCACCTTAGAAGGGATTTTTAAATTTTTATTTGGTATTTTTATTGTATCTGTTTTTATGACTCTAATAATATTCTATGACCCTACATAGTAAAAAGTGTTTTATCAATTAAAAAAATTGTTTAAAAAGTATTTAAATTTAATTAATGTGATAATTGAATCAATTATTTTTTTAATTGAAAGAAAATTACAAATATAATTTTGATATTTCATGTTTGAATTGCATCAAGTCAGCTAATTAGGCCTATATTATTTAATGTAAATAAAAAACTTTTCTTTACATGTTTTCCAACGTTTCGTCAATTATTTGTTGACTTCATCAGGGTTACGTCTATTTAATTAAAAATTATAATACATTAATAAAACATAAATACACCAAATATTTTTTCTTTAAACTTACAAATTTAACATTAATTTTTACATTAAATTAAATATAAATAAATTTTACAAAAAACAAAGAACATTTAACACAAAAAATATATTAAAACCACAGCTTAAAAATTAATATCACAGTTTGAAGTTATATTGCAACTCTATAGCTTGTATTTATATTGTCAGTATCCTCCTTTCTGTTCATTGTTCTTTCTATTTTTTGTTGTATTCGTAAGCTTTCTATTGTGTACCTTTTTCTTTCTCCACCCTCTATGTCTAAAATTTTAACGTCATCAAAGTTAATTTTATGTCCAGATGACAGAATATGTGTTGCCAACCCTGTTGATTCTCTAAGTTTTGTTATGTCGTTTTTGTGTTCAATCATTCTTGTTTGCAATGATCGTTTTGTCGTACCTATATATATTTCATCGCATTTCTGTTCGTCATTTCCAATACATTCAAGTTCGTACACAACATTGCATTGTTGTTGTTTTTCTATCGGTGCTTTTACATTTGAAAAAATTGTACTGAGTGTGGAGTTAGGAGTATAAGCAAAACATATGTTTTGTGATTTCTATTGTTGTTTTTATATTTTTGTTGTCCGTTAAACCAGGAATAAATCGTACACTGAAAAAAATATTTTCCTTTTTGTCAGTATTTTGTGTAGTGATATTATTTTTTAATTTAAGCTGTGTTTGTTCAATTAATGAATAAATGAGTTTAATTGGAAAACTATTGTCAATTAATAAAAGTTTTATATTTTTAATATTTTTGGCATGAAATTGTTGGTCACTAATATTTAAAACTCTGAAAATAAAATTTTGATTTAATTAAGATTTTAGTTGTTTTGAAATAAATCTTCAATTAAAATTTTAATTAAATAACAAAAAGCCTAATTGACTTTTTTCGATTAAAATAAAATAATTTAAACATGTAGAGTTGTTGTTGGGAATTGTCAATATTTATTTAAATAAATTAACACATTGCTTGAAATGGCAAAGTTTTTTGATCAATTTTTTAATTAAAATTAAAAATATAATTTATTGAAAAAAAAAATATTCATTTCATCTTGGTAATAGGTGCAAAATCCACAAATTGTTTGCTTGATATTATGAATTTGGTATAAATTTGGTGATTGGAAAAATTTAATAATTTTTTCTGTGTATAACTATGCGATGCGTTGTTAAATTTGTGCCAGGTATTTTATTGCATATAAATAAAAGGATTTCAAGTTTTTTAATCCTTTTTATTCTTCCTGTATTTGGTATGAAAAAAGTGTGAAAAGGTTTAAAAGCAAGTGACATTCGGATGCAAGCTCAGTGGATATAATATATCTGAGCAATAACAACGTTTTTCATAAAAACATGTAGAGCTTCAGCTATAAAGAATTGGCCGGATAGTATTTAAGAAACAAAAACGAGGAAGATGTTTAAAATTACATTCGAAAAAAGGGAACTAAAATTCCTATACCACTGAAATACAATTGGACTTAGAAAATAAATTATCTGTTTTCATCAAAAATTTAAAACAAGCGATACAGGAAAGTTGATAACAACAAAGATGGTAAGAGAACGAACTTTCTGTCCAGATCGCTTCAGAAACTACAAATCAAAATTGCTGGATAACTGTAGCGATAGATCTAAGAGGCGGAAGCTTAAGGATATCAATGAAGATATCGGATATGAGAATGTTCAAGATACCTTCCTACATCAATTACGATCACAGAAACAATTGACAAAAGTGGATATCATTGAAAAAGTTATTAAACCTAGTCCATTGAGAACAAAACGGATTCTTAAAAGTATACAAACTCCTAGCGATGCAAAACAATTCACAAATGAGGAGGCATTAGCATTATCTTGATCTGATATTAACAACACAGCAATATATTCAGCTCAGATCATGTTTAAGATGAATATCGCAAATTTGGATTGATTATAGATCAGCCAAAAAACAAGGTCAGGCAATACAAATGATGGCAATACCGCAAGAAGATTCTTTTCAGATCCAGAAACAGCATCTGAAATAACAGGTGTTGATTTTAACCTCCTTTTTAGACTTAAAATAATCCTAGAAGTACCTGCGTGCAATGAATAAATTGACTCTAGAAAATTTGGAGATTTTGCTAAGGAAACTGCAAAGAAATATACAACCAAGTACTCATGGAGAAATATGTCTGCTACATTTCACAAAGTCCTTTGTCATGGAGAAGATGTCATTAAATATCAGTTGGTGCCACTTGGAGATTTAACAGAGGAAGCTCAGGAAAAAAGGAATAAGGATTACAGATTTTATAGAGAGCACAACACTAGAAAAATTTCACAAAATTCCACAAATGAAGATCTATTTAATATATTATTGGCAACGTCAGATCCGGTCATCTCCAGTATTCGAAATCAATAGAAAGTGGAACATCGGGATTTAGATGAAGAAGTCAAAACACTACTAAAGAACAGAAATAACACAGAACAGAATTTCGAATATTTGCAATCTATCATTCAATTAAATGAACAATAATTATAATTCATTAGATCTAAGACAGACATTGTATTAGTAAAAATAATAATAAACAGAACCTCAAATTTTTACAAAAGCTATTAAAATCTATTGCTGCTTTTATTTTTAAGAAGTTTTTTTATCCACATATGTATGAAATGTTTTAATAAATAAGAAATATTCAAAAAATAGCTACCCTTATTTTCGTATATAAATTTAAAAAAAATCCGAATTCAGCGGATTTATTTTGCTAATATGTATAAACAAATTTTACAGCAAAAAAAAATATGTTATTCTGTAACAAGACTTAAGATAATATTTCTAAAGTTTTTTAAGTGTAAACAAATTTAACAGCAAAAAATTGTTAATTTTTCAGTAATAATAGCAAAATTTTCAGTTGATTTTACTATTTTTTTAATGTTAAAAATTTTTTTTAGTGTAAACATTAAATTTTTTGAGTGTCCTATTATTACAAAAAATTTTAATGATTATTATTTAAATCCAAATATAACATTTTTAAATAATTAAAAATAAATAAAAAAAACCATATTTCACGCTAAAGTTAAAAAAAATCTAAAGTTCCACTTTGCCCTTAAATTCCCCAATAACTACTCAACCGATTTTAATGAAATTGAAAGTGGAGAAAAGTAAAATATCTCCTTCGGTTCAAAAGTTACAGAATTTTGGCCAATGAAAAATGATTTTCAGCCACTGTGGAGCGTGGGTAATTATTTTCAGGTGTAGATCAGGTGTTTTAAAACAAATAATATAAGGATTTGAATTTAGTTATAAGATTAATACCATTTAAAAAATTTCTGAACAAAAAAACTTACAGTGTATGCCACCAAAGTCGCTGTTTATTTAACCAATTTGGTTTTATTTCTTTAATAACTTTCTTAAATTTGCTTCAGTTAAAAATAAATTTTTACTCACTAAGCAAATTGTATTCTTTAAAAAAAACTGAGAGAAAATTTTTATGATGATTGTTAAATTTTTTTAATTACCATATGAATCTTAATAACATGACTTGTATTGATTTTATTTAAATTATGTTGGTACTTGGACAACATTTGGCCCAAATATATTTTATTTAAACTTAAATTATCTTACGAAATAAATTTTGAAATCAGTCCATATTTGACCATGGCTCCCATACAAATTCCACTCACGAAAATAGCTCGTAATGCCATAACGGCTGTATAAATATTGGTAGGTATTGAGAAAAAAATTAGTTACATTGCACTGTAGGTAATTTGTTCAATTTTTTTGACCAAAATTCAAATCCCGCACTTTAGGAAAAAGAGTTTTTTTTTTGTTGTAATGTGATAAAGAATACTTCAAAGCAAATAGAAGTGAATTTTGATTTTCAAAAATAAAACAAAAAACCGGTCATCGCTTGTCATTAAATACAATCAAAAGTTTAAGGGTGGCGCGCTTCGTGTTTTTTTTTTTTTTTTTTTTTTTTTTTTTTTTTTTTTTTTTAATATCAATCTTTTGGTGTACCCTCAATTAAAAAAAAAAATAGTAAAAGTTTTATACAGCTTTAAAGAAGCATTTTAAAAAAGTTTAAATATTTTTAAAGCTAAAATTAATAAAGTCTTAAAAAGTATTTCATTTTGAGATTGTTTAATCAATTTCATGCAGCTTTTTTATGCGATTTTTGAGGTATCCCATTTTTTTTTTGCAGTCAACCTCTATTCCGCTAATAGCGAACTTAAAGTTTGGTTCGAAGAACAAAACAAAGCAGAGAAAGAAACAGCTGCTTTGAATTATGTGCTGAGAAAATTTAGAAATGGCAAAACATTAAAGGTAGAAATTGTGTTTAAAAAAAAAAAAAAAAAAAAAAAAATACAAATTTTTGTTTTTATTTGTCTCAGAAATGCAAAACATCACAGGGAAAACGTTTTGTGTTTGAGACGATAAATTCAGAATGGTAAAGTGCTAAGTTCAAAATTTAAATTAAAAAGCTTTCCTTTGAGCTAAGTACATCCTCAATTGGAAGGCAAAAAAAAAAAAAAATGGAGATAAATCTGAACGTTCTAAAAGAATGGATGCTGATGAACTCTTAAATTCAGTACATCACGAAACGGAGATATGTATTCGCGCAGCAACAAAATGTGATCGAAAACAAAAGCACCTGCAAGAAACTCTAGCCCAACGAGGCCACCTAAATTCAGGAAAATATCAGAGAGTGCTACGAAGAAGCACAGATGATGTTTGTTAAAATTGGAACAGCAGTATGGCGATTCACTAGTAGGATTCACTAGTAGTGCGATAATCGTATCGTTTAAATAAATATAACGAAAATTTATCGAATTTGCTATTCAGTAATATTTTTAACGATATTCGCTGTCGATTAAAGTCAGCTGTTACTTTCAGCAGTTTTTTTTTTCGTTATTTTAACGACAATAATTTTCGTTGTGTTTATTTAATCGATAAAGTGTATTTTATGTTTAAAGTAGCTGAGGCCCGGCCCAACTTCTTACATACATACATATGTATATGTATGAACAAAAACAAAATTCTGAATTTAAAATGTACAAAAAAAAAAGTAAATTATGAACAAAAACAAAATTCTAAATGTAAAATTCACAAAATAAAATATAAAAACAGTAAATTAAGCACCATTTGATTTGTTTTTTCTTTATTCTCTTTTGTGCTTTTCGTTTATTTTAACATTTTGTAAACAGTTGTCATTTTGTAACATCTCTGTCTACAAAATATTAAAATAAACGAAATCGTTAAAAACAAATTACAGAATCACACTATCGTTACTGCAAGCGAATATATATGTCGACAAAAATTACGATTGTCGGATCGTTAAAAGTTAGTTAATCGCACCACAGGAGTACTAGGGCAAATCATTTTCCAAGGGCCTTTACGCTCCAAAAACGTCTTTTCCAATTCAATTAAACTTTTCAGTCTGGCTGTTATTAATTTTGGCCAAAAAAATTTGATAAATTACCCATAGTGCAATGCCATGACAGAATGTTGTGCTGGTACGTAAAGCATTAAACGTAGGTCATATATAAGCCCCCTCTCTTAAATCACTAAGCCCCCTCTCTTAAAGACTAAACAATCTCAAATAGATATAGTTTGCTAGGCAATATTCAACATTAAGAATTCTTATGTTAGTTTGGCCTGTTCATCGATTTCGATCAAAGACTTCTTTTTTCATGTAAAACAAAAAGAATATTTTATAATTTGTTTTTGTTATACCCTCCACCACCACTGTGGTGAATGAGGGTATACTAAGTTTGTCATTCCGTGTGGAACTTTTTTATTATACATCTAAGACCCCATAAAGTATATATATTCTGGGCACTTGAGTAATTCTAAGTCGATTTAGCCATGTCCGTCTGTCTGTACGTCTGTTGAAAACACGCTCACTTTCGAAAGACGCAAAAGAAAAGAACAAACTTGGTCTCAAATTGCTTGTAGTTATCCTAAGCAGCTTAGGATTGAAATCCAGCAACATCGGTTCAGTAGGATCAGAACTATGAATCACAATTTGGAACCACTACCCAAAAAAAATTGATAATTTTGATACAAAAACTAACATAAATGGTGGAATAATGCACGGAATGATAAAATAAAATTTTGCACGAATTCGCTTTATACGACTGCAAATCATACTGTTAAATTTCGTGAAGATCGGTCCATAATTTACCATAGGCCCCATATAAACCCTTCTCGCGGAAAACAGTTTAATACGCCTAAAACCGCAATAAATAACGCTAGCATACTTAAATTTGGTACGTCACAGTTTTATAATACGTCAAATCACACTGTAAAAGTTTTTGAAGATCGGTCCATAATTTACACTAGGTCCCATATAAACCCTACTCCCGGAAAACTGTTTAGTACGCCTAAAACCGTAAAAAATAACGCTATCATATTAAAATTTGGTACGTCGCAGTTTTATAGGACCAGAAATCACAATGTAAAATTGTTTGAAGATCGGTCCACAATTTACAATAGGCCCCATATAAACCCTACTCCCAGAAAACAGTTTAGTACGCCTAAAACCGCAATAAATAATGCTAGCATACTAAAATTTGGTACGTCACAGTTTTATACAACCAGAAATCACCTCTCGGTAACTCGGATCATTGCACCATTTCTGCCTCTTTTCCGTTCTCCGAACTTCGGAACGTTTCACGACAGGCTATGAAACGATCAAAATTTGTTTACGGAAAAGCACGTTGGGTTGAACTCAACGACTTTTTTCGGCATTTTAATTGGAAACTTTGTTTCGTTGACAATGACGTCAATGCCATGGCGAAAATGGTTGAAAATGTTATTATGCTAGGAATGAAAATGTTCATTCCAGTTAAAAATGCTTCGAATAAACCTAGATCTAAATCTTGGTTTAATCAGACGTGCAAATCAGCAGTCAGATCCAGAGAGGAAGCATTCAGAAATTGGCGTGACAATAAAACCGCTGATACTGAATTGCTACGCAAAATGGCAAGGTCGTCGTGTGCCAAAGTGCTAAGACGGGAAAAAGCTCTTCACGAGCAACGTCTTCGTGCTGAAGTTCTTACTGCTCCCCGGGGCAGTAAAAGCTTCTGGTCATTCGTTAAAAGAGTAAGGGTTAATGCTAGTTCTTCAATACCAACTCTTTTAAAGGATGGCCAAACATTCACGAACCTGGTTGATAAGGCTAATTGTTTTGCCGAATTATTTGCAAATAATTCTAACTTACCAGATAGCAATCAACCACTACCCGAACTCGAAAAAGTATCCGTAACTATGCCAAAAATATTTTTTCGGGCTCGAGCTGTTAAAAAGGTTCTTGCGGATCTCAACATAAACAAGTCTCCTGGCCCGGATGGTATACATGCACTGGTCTTGAAGCAGTGCTCTTCGACGCTAGCTCGTCCCTTAGCAAATCTTTTCAGCACTTTATACCATGCTGGTGAATTTCCCGTCTGCTGGAAAGTTGCTAATGTAACGCCAATTCCTAAAAAAGGAGTGGCTAATAACCCTGAAAATTACCGCCCAATTGCAATTTGTTCGGCACTTTCCAAAGTTATGGAGAGTATGGTAAATCACCATCTTGTAAAATTTTTAGAGTCAAATTACCTACTAAGCGACCGTCAGTATGGCTTTCGTAGAGGTCGTTCTACTGGAGACCTACTGGCCCTGTTATCAGAAAAATGGTGTCGTTCCATTCACCATTTTGGCGAAAGTAAGGTAATTGCTTTAGATATTTCCAAGGCGTTTGACAGAGTCTGGCATGGTGCACTCTTGTCTAAACTTGTTGCATTTGGTGTCGGTGATAATTTCTCTCGATTTATATCGAGCTTTCTCAGAGATCGCACTATACGGGTTGTTATAGATGGGGTTTCATCAAACGAGTTCAAGATTCATTCAGGGGTACCGCAAGGCTCCGTTCTTTCTCCTACTCTATTTCTTATTTTTCTAAATGACCTCTTATGTCAAACTTCCAACCCTATCTATTCTTTTGCAGATGACAGCAACCTTTGCCATTCGTATTCATTTGGTTACAGACCAGGCGTGTCCGATGTTTGTGCTATGAGACAGAACATGAATGATACGCTTGGCCGTGACCTAGACATAATCTCAGAATGGGGTCGTGCGAATAGGGTCGAATTTAATGCCCGAAAGACCCAATGTTGCGTACTGACGCATAAACGCGCGACGGATCAAGGTGCCTCATCTGTATGTATGGGTGGTATAAATATTGAGGAAACAGAATCTCTTGATGTTCTGGGCATGAGGATACAATGTGATGTCCGATGGACTGAACATATATTTAAGGTGTCGAAAGAAGCATTCAAGTGCCTCGGTTTTTTGAAACGGTGTAAGATATACTTCACTCCATCTGATCTCCTTACTATTTATACCACCTATATCCGACCGCGAATGGAATACAACTCTCATGTGTGGGCCGGTGCTTCAAAGTCTATTTTGGAGCTTCTCGACCGCGTGCAGGAGAGGGCGAAGGTTCTAATCGGCGACAGTAGGGTATCCAATTCTATTGACTCCCTTGAGCACCGTCGCAATGTGGGTTGTACTTGCCTATTTTATCGTTACTACAACGGGATGTGTTCTGATGAAATTAGGGATTTGGTTCCCGAAACCCATAGCTTTGTTCGTAATACACGTTTTTCCTCAAGAGCCCATCCTTTTGTGGTCGATTGGCCGGTGAATCGTACAACGCATTACAGGGAAAATTCGTTTTTTGGCCGGACTGTTCGTATGTGGAATAACCTTCCTGCTGAAGTCTTCCCTCTCACTTACAACATGAATAAGTTCAAGTCGAATGTTCACAAGCACTACTCCCTCTTTCCTCCTTCCCATAACCTATTTTCCTAGTTCCAACACAATGCAATGCATTAGTAGGGGTCATCCCCTGAGTGCTGGTCCTAACAAAAAAAAAAAAAAAAAAAAAAACCAGAAATCACGCTGTAAAATTTTTTGAAGATCGGTCCATAATTTACACTAGGCCCCATATAAACCCTACTCCCGGAAAACAGTTTATCGCGCCTAAAACCGTAATAAATAACGCTATCATACTAAAATTTGGTATGTCACAGTTTTATAGAACCAGAAATCACACTGTAGAATTTTTTAAAGATCGGTCCATAATTTACCATAGGCCCCATATAAACCCTTCTCGCGGCAAACAGTTTAGACGCCTAAAACCGCAATAAATAACGCTAGCATACTTAAATTTGGTACGTCACAGTTTCATAGGACCACAAATCACACTGTAAAATTTTTTGGAGATTGGTCCATAATTTACACTAGGCCCCATATAAACCCTTCTCGCGGAAAACAGTTTAGTACGCCTAAAACCGCAATAAATAATGCTAGCATATTAAAATTTGGTACGTCACAGTTTTATACGACCACAAATTAAACAGTAAAATTTTTTGGAGATCGGTCCATAATTTACACTAGGCCCCATATAAACCCATCTCGCGGAAAACAGTTTAGTACGCCTAAAACCGCAATAAATAACGTTAGCATACTTAAATTTGGTACGTCACAGTTTTATAGGACCAGAAATCACACTGTAAGGTTTTCTGAAGATCGTTCCACAATTTACACTAGGCCCCATATAAACCCTACTCCCGGAAAACCGTTTAGTACGCCTAAAACCGTAATAAATAATGCTATCAGATTGAAGTTCGGTGCGTCACAGTTTTATAGGACGAGAAATCACACTGCCAAATTTCGTGAAGATTTGGCCATAATTTACCATAGGCCCCATATAAACCCTACTCTCGGAAAATAGTTTATTGCGCCTAAAACCAAATAAAGCCCACTTTGGGATTTATAGATATTGCGGTGAAATTTTTTACTTAAATTCATATGGCAAGAAAAACTATCATGCAAGTTTGTGAAATTTACTGTTAACGCTAAAACTAATTACACTGCTGTATTGAAATTTATTCTAATTTATTTTTTGTAATACCAGAAATCAGTCTTCAGAATTTTGGGATGATTTGTCCATAATTTACCATATGTCCAATACGAGTTACCCTTCTAAAAATCATTTTAATGCGGCTAAAACTGTTACGAATAATGATATTTTACTCAAGCCAGTTCAAAGTTCTTGCAAGAAACGAATAACATTTTCTTATTGTCGGTCAATAATTTAATTTAGGTCTAAACCGCAACCAATTTGTATGCTGACGTTCGTTTTTGTGAAGCCTGTCGGTGGAGGGTATCAAAGATTCGGCACAGCCAAATATAGCACTATAACTTGTTTTAAATACAAGTTATCCGAACGAAGTTTTCGTTCGGAAATAGATGAACTGGCAGTTGGTCTTGAACTCATAACATAATTTTATTTTAATAGTTCCATAATTGCGTACCCAACAAAGGAACACTCCTTTATTAAGAATACATGATTATTGGTTTTTGGAATTTTGTCAATGATTAACGAAAAATATGTTTATCTCTAAAAAATTTTGTTTTTTTATGGTGTAGGGTATAAAATGTTCGGAATTGACCGAATATTTATTTTCTTATTTGTTCTTTTTTGCAAAATTTCCTCAAATGTCATTTTTCACTTATGTTAACATCTCTTACATACTTTTTTACTACATTTTCAGAATCCAAAATGTATTTAAAGCAGCTGCCACGATTAAGGCCCTAATCATGTAAAACGCAACGCAACGTGGGAATCACCGGGATTTTTATATTATGCCTTAATCATGTAAAACGCAACGCAACGCCAAATACTTACATTGAAAGCAATAACAGAAATTCCCGAACAATTTACGGGATCACGGGATTTTTTTCGAGAAATTCAACACTTTATGAAAACAGAAATCACTCGCATTACTAAATTCAAAATAAGCCTAAATAACTTCCAAAAATAACCACATAAATCAGGAATGTAAAATTGATTTTCCGATTTTTTGACACTTTTAAAACAAAATGCACTTTTGAGACCATGTCGATACTATTTAAAAAAAAAAACTAATTTCATAGCTATTGCATATTTCTTTAATAGGACTATAAGTAAAATTTATGGTGGGTTACTTCTGGGCAATTTCGCCTGTTAAAAAAACCATAAAACAAGTTTTGTTGCTGCTCAAAAAAATAATATATAGTCAGAAAATAATTGTTATTTTAAATTGAAAAAAAAAAAATTAATAATAAATTTGAGGTTGTTAAATTTTATTAAAAGCAAAAATTAGCTTTTATTTTTAAAAAAAAAACATCCGCTTCTGGCTTAAATCTGGCATATAGTAACTTCACAACAGAAGAAGTTATCATACTTACCGATTTCGAAAAAGACAATAATATTAGGTGAACAATTATAACATTTTGGGAACTGGAATTACATTTGCAACCAGCGTTCCTCTAAAGTGAAGGCAACTGAAAATTTACAAATTATCAGTAAAAGCAAAAACTGTGTATTTTTAATATTTACTATAAAATTATATAACAATTACCTAATGTCCGATATATGAAGAATAATATTAAAAAGACATGATTATTGGTTTTTGCAATGTTCTCAATGATTAACGAAAAATAAGTTATCTCGGAAAATGTTGCGTCTTTTATTAGGAGGACACTTATATGGAGAAATTCTCTTATGGGTTTAATTAATATTTCAAACAAACTCTACAGCATATTCTGCCAAACTTTATACACTTTATGTGCAAAATACTTATTTAAGAATAATTCTTAGCCAATTTAATTGAGCAATTGGGCCGATGTATTATTAATACCAAGAAAAATTTATGCCTGTGTAAAAGAGTCGGCATATTTCAAAATTTTAACTTCTTCTGTTTAAGAAATATCGTACCCAAATTCATTTTCGTAGCTGCCATTTGTTTTGGGACAAAATTAAATGAAGACTCAATTGAATTTTGAATAGAATTTTATATATTACTAGCATTTAACCCGCTACTTCGTTAGCGTCTCCTTTTCTTTCTTGGACATATTTTTACGCCAAAGTTTATGTTTCTAGGCCTTAACGGTACGAAAAAGTACCAAAAGACTACTCTTAAAGATTCTCATTCACTCAGGACCTTGCATGTTTAATTTTATGTTAATAGGTCTAATGTTAACGAAAATTAAAAAAGTACCAGTTAAAGAACGAAAAGGACCAAAAAGATCCCTCTAACAAATTCTCATTTACTCAGGACTTTGCATGTTTAATTTTATGTTTCTAGGTCTAATACTAACAGAAATTCAAAAAGTACCAGCTGAAGAGCAAAAAGTACCAAAAAGCACCCTCATAGGTTATTTTCCACTTAGGACATTGCATGTTGAAGTTTATGTTTCTAGGTCCAATATTAACGATAACTAAAAAAAGTGCCAGTTGTAGAACCAAAAAGTTACAGTAAGAAATTAAATTTCCCGTATTTCCCCTTTTTGGTACATTTTTTCTCCCCATTGATGCATGAAAAATTTCAATATTGTAGTGGGAGCCCATAATTTAATACGTTTATGTCAATAAATAAAAAAAAAATGTTTTATAAAAAAAGTACCAAAAATAGTTACGCCGAATTTCGAAAAAGTACCAAATTCCTATTTGGATTTTTTAGATAAGTTTCAAATGTGATATAACCCTAATTTCTATGTTTATGGGTTTAAAAGATAGATGGGGTGACAAAAAGTACCAAAATGCAGGTCTTACCCGTTTACTCCGTTAAAGGGCTGAATTTCCATAAAGTACTAGACACCTGTCCGCTTATTTTTCTAAAGAATAACGAAAAGAATTAAATTTTTTTTGTATCTCTTTTAGTTTTAGAGATATAAGGTTACCGAATTTACCCGTTTTTGCCCTTTTTTATACCCTAAACATTCGAATTTCCAAAAATCCATTCTTAGTGGATCGATTTAGGGGAGAGATCAACCCCTGGTCGAAATTTCAAGTTTTTAGCTTCAGGCGTTTAGGCTGTGCGATGATGAATCAGTCAGTCAGTCAGTGAGTCAGTAACGTTACAATTTTAGATATGTATATAGATTATAACAACTCTATATTTTTGTGCGAAGTTAAATTCATAGCTCACTATCTATAAAAAAATATTGTTTGAAACACCATATGGTAAAGATTTTATAGGGTAAGGCATAGACATATGTACCACTTGTAACTGTGTTTTCTTTTTATTAGTAGATCTTTTTTTAATTAAATTCTGTTGGTTTTATCCTGATTAATGGCAGTACATGTTTAAGTCTTCTATACATTTTCTTAAAAGACATCTAGGACAGCGTAAAGAGAAAATCCTTTAATGTTACATAGCTTAACAAAAAAAAAAAAAAGTATAGTACTCCATTCCTATGTAGTATATAAGGTTTTATTAATTACAATATAATTTCATAAAGGAATCAAATAACTTGATGCATGCCAACTTGAGGGGGTTTTAAAAAATAAAAAAACATTGTACTTCAAACACAAAACTTTTTATACAATATTTATGTTCTTAACCATTGTGCGCTCGTTCGAAAACAAAAGATTTTTACTAAAACGCGCAACAAAAATTAAGGAAACACTTTCGTAGCCAGTGCACTTTACTAAAGTGCAACAGCGTCTGAGCAAAGGTGGTGGTGGGTGTCAGCATTTAAGCAAACAACAGGGTGCAACATTCAAATCAAAAGTTAAATTTGTTAAATATTTAAAACTCGCGTAAAAAGGGTTGACTTCAACATTTACGTTCTTGACTCTTTTCCTACCATCCAAATACAAATACAGCTGGTTGTTGTTCTGTTCTGGTGCATTAAATATGTAGGAATACAATCAACAATTATGTAAGTGTAAGTAAGTATGTGTATGTATGTATATGTGTTTTTAGGGATATGAGGAATATTATTGTACAGGGACCATTAATGTTAAGTTTTGATTACTGTTTCTGCTGTTGTTGGTTTTGATGTTGACGTTGTTGTTGTTGAAGTTATTATTGTTATGGTAAATTTTTGTCTATTTCCTGAATTTCAAAGAAGCATTGAAAACAACTTAAATTTCCCTGTGGTGTGTAATCATTGTTAATGGGTGTCTATAATAATAATAAAGAAGAAGTATCTTACGTTTCCACCAAAGAGAAGGGGGAAGGCTTTATGACAATAATACAAAAAGCAGAGATAGTTTTTATTGTGGGAAATTCTCACCGTTTGATATGAGAACTCATATATAAAAATTTAAATCACAAAACACATGTACGTTTAACCAACAGATTCAAGTGTCTTTCTTTTAAAAATAATGGGGTAAATATTACACATTCACAAAATTAATTGGTTTTTGTATCAATTTGGTAAAATTGACCCAAAGTTTAATTTTTGGTTTACAAATAATATTCAATTAACTTAAAATTGTACAATGTTATCAACATTATGCCGCTCTCATTCTTTTCTTTATGTATGGTTATCAATTATATAATATTAAAAGGGATTTCCCTAAGATACTTCTGTTTTCCATACTAACTGCACTGTTTATGCTTTTCTCAACAAAAGGGAGGAATAATTGGAAAATGTGTGTTTTGAAAAAAAAAGTTTTTTTTTTTTCAATTTACTTTCTATTAAAAGTAACGAAAAATTTAACAATATGCAATATGAAACTTTTTATGCTTGCAAAATCTTTTCTACTATTTCCATTGGTTTTTTTCTATCCCCCTTTTTCCTTGCAAATAAGTAAAGAAAATACTGTAAAACCCTTTTTAATATAATTTCGAATTGAGTCAACCCTACAATATTTACAATGTAGTGAGTAAAAAGCTATTGGTTGTAGTTTATTTCAAGTAAAATTTCCAATTACTTAAAATGCAAAATTTCCCCTTTAATGGAGTCATTTGCACCCAATACCATTGAAACCAAGAGCAACGAGCAACTAAAGCAAATGATACATTTAGTGAAAATAAAAGAAAACTTTGGAAAACCCCAAGGGGTACTTAGTAATATTGTATTGTTTTTCTTCTACTTATACCCTTTCTTTAGAATTGTTGGTTCAATTGATTTTATTGGAAGATTCGTAACGTTTTTTTCTAAATGTAAAATTGTTGGTGACATAAAAATAATTCATGCTTATTAAGTAAACATCCTTTATCCTTTAAATTGTTCCTAAAAAAAAAAATACATAAGCTGAGTTCCAAAACATCATATTACTTAACAGCGCAAGGGAAAAATGTATCATCAAGTTTAGGGATACAAAGTTTTTTATATTATGTACGCATCGAATACTTTTTGGTGCACTTTGGGACAAATAACATAATAATAATCTACACGGTTGCATTGTAGCATGCAATTAAAAAGAGAGAGTTGCTTTGCAACCGACGTTTTAGAACTCAGCCATAATTATTCTTCCTACTTTATGAAAATCTATAATCTTAACAGTATTACATGATAACCTATATAAGCCATATTCACAAAATATGGTGTATCATTGTATCGATTGTATGTTGTATTAAAATGTATAGTTCACTATTGTTTTTTATACAGCATAGAATCGATACAAAGATACAAGGGCTTTTGTGAATACGGCAATAGAATCCGAACAATTGCATAAATATGGGAAGTTCATGACTCAAGCTGCTAAACTTGGCTTACATTGACTGTGATATCGACATGTGACATTTTCCAAATGACAAAGAATAGGTCAAAGGCAGTGCTGCCACGACTAATAAGATTTTTACAACCATAATTTTTAAAAAAGTTATCAAGTGTGAAAAAATATAACCAAATTAGAAAAGCCTTTTGTTGAAAAATCATTAAAATGAATAGGAAAATATTAATTACAAATAAAGAAAATAGAATAAGAAATGTAATTATTGTAAATAATAAACAAATAACGAGAAACTTTAATTAAATGTTTTTATTTGTTTGAGACCTTTTTGATAAAAATTATAATATATAAATAACAAAAAAAAAAAAATTAAATTGTTTTTTGCTTTTTAACTGTCAGTGGCAGGGCTGTCAAATGTTGCGATTGTTTAATCCTCTTGTTGATGGAAATTTACGTTTTGCGATACGGCGATTATTGTAAAAGGTTTGTTTTTTAAAACGATTCAACGATTTAACGATTCAACGATTTAACGATTTCGAAAGTAAACGTTCGCATAGAAAATAACATATAAAACAAAACCAAATTTTGAAATTTTGCTATAACGTGTTATAAAAAGTAAAATTTTAAATTTCTTAAATTCACGCCAATTTCTTACAGTAAATTCCATAAATTTTAAAAATATAGATTGTAGCATCTGGGAATTATTTCTATTCATAAGCTACTTTATTATATTCAAAATTTTTTGTTTTTCGAATTTATTCCATGAGCTAAATTTTAGTTATGTATTTTATAAAGGAATCTAATTCAAGACTATCATATTTGGACACCTTGATAATTAGAAGAGGATATAGGGTATTAATAGATTGGTATCAAAAACCAACATCTTCTGGTAGAATTATTGATTATTTCTCGAAACATCCGAAGAGAGTAATTATCAATACAGCTAAAAATTTTATAGAAAGAGTTCTAAAAATAAGTGATGCAGAATTTCATAGAGATAATAAAAGGAGGTTTTCAAATATTTAAGCTGATAATAGCTTTCCTAAACAATTAATAACAGATTTATTAATGTAACACAACAATTGTACAATAAATAACCGAAATAGTATTACAGAACAGATCATTTATATACATAACATATATACCAAAATTTTCAGAAAGATTAGAAAAATCAAATATTTATGATAGCAAACTATACAAAATAGCTCATAAATCTTTTAACACAGCAGGTAAACTATTTACGTAACTGATAGACAAAATAAAGAAGATGGATATGTCAAATGTAGTTTATAAAATACCTTGTAAGGGTAATGCTAGAGGACAGTGTAATAAGGTACAATGAAGAATAAACTAAAAACTAGGAAAGTAGAACATAAATCAGATCAAAAATATATTTGACAAAGTACGAATATTGGATAGAGAAAAAATCGAAAATAAAAGATTCACAATAGAGACGTTAAGGATACAACAGAAAATAAGGATACAAATGACAATAAACTTAAAAGAAGACAGACAAAACAATAATGCCAGTTACTGTGTTGCAATATCTACCCTGTGATATAATTTTTTAAGTTTGTGTTTAACTTCATATTTCATGTTTAATGTTTTTTATGTTTGTCTACAACAAATTATTGTTCAATGTAATAAAAAATTAATTTTTCTTATTGTTAGTCATAATTAATTGTTGAAAAATGTTTGTTGTAATATTATTGTTAAATATATTTTCTTTAATTTAAATAGACGAATCCCTTGATAAAGTGAACATAACATTCACGAAACGTTGGGAAAATATGGATTAAATGCATATTTAATTACATATAGAACTTTAGGCCGTATTAGTTGAAATAAAATCTAATTTAATAGAAGTATTTCATTACAAAAAACAGCTTTATCAACTCATTGTGCTAATCTAAACCATTATCCAGATTTTGAAAATACAACTGTTTTAAACACAGAAAATAATTATAAACGTAGATTTATGTTAGAAATGTTACAAATTATTAAGGTTCCAACAATGTCTAGAATTTATTTATTATTAATTAATTATAGATACTTAATTTATAAGAATAGAAACGGAAGTTAAAAAATTTTTTTTATTGTAATAGATCAAGTTTGATTTGAAAAATATTTTTTTGTATTTCATTTAAAAAATTTTTTTCTTTATGTCATTTATTGTTAAATTTGTTACAAATTGTTGAAAATTTATATAATAAGAAAAGAAAAAACCCTGAAGAAGGCACTCAGAGAAGTGCCGAAATAAAAGTTTAAAGTTTTTTTAAAAAAGACCTCAAGCTCGACAATTTACTAATAATTGAATTTTGATTAGAAATAACCAAAAATAGCAGCTCTGGGCCAAGGCCTTGTTAAGTAGATAATTTCTTATTTTCAGAAATTCAATTGCATCATTAAAATTATACACAACTACGTAAGAAAGTATAGTCAGTCAAGTCCTGGGATCACAGCATTTAAAATCCAATTTTCGAAAGTGTACCCATTCTGCGACTCACTGGCAATCACGGACCCGCAAGACCAAAGTAATACTATAAAAGTTCTTTGTGCCAAAAGACTTGCTCCTTGTGACAAGTTAAATCTATGTACCAAATTTAATTAAATGATCTCCAAGCGCACAAGGTTTATATTTCCGGACGGACGGACTTCGTTAGATCTTTTAAAAAGGTGATTCTAAGTAGATCGGTATAACTAAAGGTAGGTTGTTAAACAATATTTTCATGTGTTACAAATATCAGCCTAAACGCATAATACCATATCCGCTATTGTGTTATAAGTATAAAAACATTATTTACGAGTACTTACCCTCTGATTTAAAGCTTTAGAACTTTTATGCAAACTTACAATTAAAATTCAGTTTATTTTTCGACATTTTTTGATGTATTCAAATTAAAAGTAACGATATAAAATTTGAGAAAAATACCAATCATTAAAAAAACAAGTAAGAGTACTATGTTCGGCTATGCCGAATATTATATACCCTTCAACATTGTGCTATCAGAACAGAAATGCATATAAGAAATATGTATAAATGTATATATATGGGAAATTTCATGTCAAGTGACCCAACTTTTGAAATCGATGTCTTCCGATTTGGATGAAATTTGCACCAAGGTTACTCTTATTGGATAGTAGTTTAGACACAAGATAGGTCAAAAAGTTTCTGAGTTAGAGGGTGTCAAAATTTGACATTTTGGCCAAACCGGTGTTCTTTCTCATCCATATAACTTATAATCTATTGGTGTTAGCAAAATTTGTCCAAAACAAATTAGAAAGCTATTTCTACAAGCTTTAAAAAAAATTTTTTTTGTATTTTTTTCAAAAGAAAGCTTATGTATTTTCCTTTTAGGTAGTTTCGGTCGCTTAGTGGGATGAGAGTGGGATATGTATAAAAAAAAATTATTTCTAACTCAAGACGAAGGTTTTTCAATTTTTAGTATATGCACTATTTAAATTTTTTCCTTTTTGTGTGTTAGTGTTTCTAAAATCGTGAAAATCAAACTTATGCTGAGAAACTAGACAAATTAACTTTTCCGACGGTATATAACATACACTCACAATATTCTGTACGTAAAATTAACTGAAATTGTAATTTAAAATAAATGAATATCCAGTTAAAAACCGGTCTACTTATTTTTCATTTATTTTTAACGAAAAGTTCATTTAATTTTTACTGTCAAAAATTCAACTGCGAATTCCGTAAAAACAAATGAATTTTCAGTTATTTTATTAAAATTACATATCAAAAAAAATAACCGACAAATTTCGTAAAAACAAATGAATTTTCAGTTATTTTATTAAAATTAACTATCAAAAAAATAACCGACTAATTCCGTAAAAACAAATGAATTTTCAGTTATTTTATTAAAATTAACTATCAAAAAATAACTGACAAATTCCGTAAAAACAAATGAATTTTCAGTTATTTTATTAAAATTAATTATCAAAAAATAACTGACAAATTCCGTAAAAACAAATGCATTTTCAGTTATATTATGTAATTCAGTAATTTTATATAATACAGGTTTTACACGAATTTCTAAAAAAATACCAGACTCCTGTCCGCTTGTTATTCTAATGAGAGAGAGAATATTTATTTTTATTTACTTACCCCGTTATACAAGTTTGTTTTAGTTTTGTTGTACTGACCACTTTGTTTACAGAAAAACTTTGAATTATAAGACACCAGCAGCATGCCCGATATGGTATTCGCAATTAGTTTACCATAAAAATTTCATGTATTTAACTAAATAATTTTAACAAATAGAATATGGGAATTTTCTACACAAAACAAGCAAATCGTTTTTACTTAAAAAAATAATTTAAGTCAAGACAAGGATTTTTAGCATATGACGTCTTGACTTACAAATTATTTTTTTTTTATACATAACCCACTTTCATCCGAAATAGCGACCATAACTAAAGGAAAAGACCTAAGCTTTCTTTTGAGCAAAAAAAAAAAAAAGAAAAAAAAAATACCCTTTTCAAAAAAAAATAAAAAAATAAGTTTTAAATTTATAAAAAAAAAAAATTTTAAAAAAAAAACAAAAAAAATTTTTTTCGAAAGATTGATAGCTATCTAATTTGTTTGGGACAAATTTTGGTAACACCAATAGATTATAAGTTACATGGATGAGAAAGCACACCGGTTTGGCCAAAATGTCAAATTTTGACCCCCTCTAATTCAAAAACTTTTTGACCGATCTTGTTGAAAATTTGTTTCTAAACTACTATCCAATAAGACTAACCTTGGTGTAAATTTCATCCAAATCGGAAGACACAGATTTCAAAAGTTGGGTCACTTGACATGAAATCCCCCATATGTATTAGTGATGTTACGAATATTCGAGTTCGTATGTATTCGCCTATTTTACGACATTCGTATTCGTATTCGCCAAGTTAAAGCGAATATTTCACGAATATTTTGTCAATACATTCCAAAAGAAAAAAAAGGTGTGTAAAAAATACATTCATGAAATGAAACCAAAATTATTAATTTTTAATAATTTTTATTAAAAAAAACCTTTTGTCTTTAACGCAAAATAAAATCTTCTTTTAGTAAAGTAAAAAACAAAAAAAAAAAAACATTGTGCCGCCACATAAAGAATTTATGAAAATTACTCAAGTTGTATTTAATGATTCCTACATAAATGAAACAATTGTCTAATAATCGTTCGAAAATTATCGACAACTGGAATGGGTCAAGCTAATATCAAGATAATTCCGATCCCATTACATAACTAAGAAATGCGTTCACTACGGTTGATTAACATTAAACATTTTAGTAAAGTTTAAGAGATATTTTCGTCCTGCTTATTACACAATAATTAGGAGTGGGAAGCTAAACAGTTTGGTATCCATTACTAAACACTGTGAGAAACAATTTCAACCAAAATAAATTAAATATGTTAAAAACCATCGAAATAGGTCGGCTAATTACTAAAGGCTAGATTACACTATCTCACAAGCCTTACGTATTCCATAATACTTTGTGAGATGGAAATCTAATGAGTTTTGTTGTGACTGTCAAAAAATCTAATGTAACATTACAGTTTGTAGTCACACTATCACACATGAACATGCTTTTGTTAAAATGCAACCCTGATCCAATGAAAAGTATTAGCGTTTAGAAATTTTTCAAAAAACGATTAAGTCGTATGGGATGTCAAACTTTTTTCGTAATACTTGTGACACATTGCATTCACACTATCACACTTTGTCATATTACTTGAGTTTTTGACATGTATTAATACAAAGTATAATAGTGTAATCTAGCCTTAAGTATATAAAAGAGCAAAAAGAGTGAGAAAAAACGATATTGCATATGCCCGGCAAATAAAAAACTGAAATGGCAAGCTGCTTTATTAAGCAACTTGTTTTTTTTAATTTTGTTTTTTTCTATCCTCTTAAATCTACAATTCGTTTTGGAAAAAACCCAGCCAATTGTAGGGGAATGTAAGAAAGAAAAAATTCACTATTTATTGTCGTGTCTTTGTTGAAGCTTTGATATTGTTACAATTAAGAGCTGAGTGTTTAAAATTCTTATTCACTTTATGGTCTTACTTGTATAATATTTTTAGCTTTTCTAAAGTATTTGGAAAAAGTTTCCTGACGAGCTGGCCTAAGCAACCAGCGAAATGCGCATAGAAACTAGCTTTCCCACAACAATAAATTACAGTGTTTTTATCACAAATTGGGATTATTAGTACATCATTTATAAATGAATTAATTAAAAGATATTAAATAGTATTTAAGTATGAGTATCAGGGTGACGATATTAGCATTTTAAACTTTCTATTAGCATTTAGGTATTTTATTTAGGATTTTTATAAAATGGTTTCACCTTTTTTTTAAATGTTGACAACAAACACTTGTACTCAAAACGAAATTTCGTATAAAAATGGATTAGTTTTAACTTATGATACGTCCTACCTGTTTTGTTAAACAAAAATTAACATTTAGGGAATCTTAGAAATGCTCTAATCATGTTGATTTTAAAAATTTTGTAAAAATTAAAATAAAGGATCCCAAGATAAAAATTCCATAGTGTAAATATTTAGTCATTTCATGTTAAACTAACGAACTATTTCAAGCAAATTTGTGCTGTAAGCTGCTAAAAAAAAATAAGTTTGATATTTTAGCTTTTCTTAAACTTTAAGAAATAAACTGGTCTAAAATGTCTTTTTATAGAATCTTTTAAGTCAGAGCAAAGCATAGAAATAAAATCGCTTGTATTTTGCTTACATCAGGGGTATTGCAGGCCGTCTAAATTTGTTAAAATATTTCCAATATTTTAAATTTTGTTTAAAATAAGTTCCTAAAATATATGTATGTAGCTTTTAATAAAATTTAATACTCTATATACATTGTTAGCAAAAATCTTGAAAAAATTTCAGCGTTTACTAAAGTAATTTTTAACATTTTCTGGCCTTGTCTAGTGCAAGATTAAGATGTAAACAATTTTAAAATCTGGTCACACCGAGAAGTATGCAAACAGTTCCTTGGAGTTATCTTAATGACTTCAGGTAAAGTATACAATCTCTCACCGTATAGAATAATTTGCTTTATTTGTTGGCTTAATATTCTTCAGTAAACACCTGGGCTCCACATTAGACCATTTGGGTCGCGGTGCTTATGGCTTTTATATTATAATAATGATGTTAGTATAAAAATGTTTAGTAGTGACATTCAGGTGGGAACATTGTAATTTCATTTAGTCAGTCAAATTTTAAGTATTTCCGCAGATATTCGTATTCGCGATTATTAAAAGTTGATATTCGTAACATCACTAATATGTATGTACTAGTTTAACCTGTTGCGCTTTGCTACCCTAATACTAAAATTAGTTTTTGGTGCCGCGCCCATTTCTCCCGCCCACCTTTTCGGAAATTTTGTTTTGAAATCGGAGATTTTTTTACTCAACTTTATAACTTTACTCTTGCTGGCCTATTTTATATTTGTATGGGAATTGCCACGTCCACTTATCCAATATCACCCAGTTTTTGACGAATTTTGTGTATTGACGAGCCAGCCATGTGTGCCAAATTCGCATAATTTTTCTCCTACAGTTCTCCAGATATAAAGAAATGTATTTTGTGCCACTCTCACTTCTTCAATCCCGCCCTCATTTTGTCGGATATTGTGTATTGATAAGCTCCCTAATTTGGAAACTTTGGCGCTTGCTGTTCTTTAAATATACAGAAAAAACAACTATAAGGTTTTATGGATAAAATTAGAGGCATTCTTGATTTTTTTACTCATACGCCAGCCATTTGTGTACCGATAAAACTGAATTTAAATATCAAACTTTTACGGACTATATGTGGTATAAATAGATATCAACCTAGTCCTCAGCATTCCTGGGGCCTTCGGAAATCCTATTTTAACATTCACATGCAAAGACTAATGAATAACCTAGGATATATATACATTGTAGAGTATAAGATTGATAAAATTACAAACGGGTATAAAAACAAGTTAGAGTGATATACTCGGCTGTGCCGAATCTTTGATACCCTCTACCGAAGGAGTGGGCTCTAAGAAATACATACATATACATATATTATTAACTAAGCTTCACAAAAAGGAAAGTCAGCATTAAAATTGGTTGCGGCTTAGACCTATATTAAATTATTGACCGGCAATAAGAAAGTTTTATGCGTTTCTTGTTAGAACTTTGAACTGGCTTGAGTAAAATATCATGATTCGTAACAGTTTTAGTCGAAATAAAATGATTTTTAGGAGGGTAATTTGTATTGGACCTATAGTAAATTATGGACCAATCATCCTAAAATTCTGAAGACTGATTTCTGGTATTACAAAAAATAAATTAGAATAAATTTTAATACAGCAGTGTAATCAGTTTTAGCGTTAACAGTGAATTTCACAAAATTGCGTGATATTTTTTCTGGCCATATGCATCTAAGTTGGATGAAATTTTACCGCAATATCTATATATGTTATGGTTAAAGGCGAGTTTAATTATTTTCCCAAAATGGGCTTTATTTGGTTTTAGGTGCAATAAACTGTTTTTTTGGGAGTAGGGTTTATATTGGGCCTAGGGTAAGTTATGGACCGATCTTCAAGAAATTTGGCAGTTTGATTTCAGGTCCTATAAAACTGTGACGTACCAAATTTAAGTATGACTGCGTTATTGATTACGGTTTAAGGCGTACTAAGCTGTTTTCCGGGATTCGGGTTAATATGGATCTAGGGTTAATTATAAAAAAATATACATAGTGTGATTTCAAGTCCTATAAATCTTTGACGTACCAAAATGTATTATGACAGCTTTATTTGTTTCGGTTTCAAGCGTAATAAACTATTTTCCGGGAGTAGGCTTTAGATGTAGCATATGGATAATTAGGGTCCAATATTCACGAAATTTTACGGTATGATTTTTGGTCCTATAGAACTGTAACGTACCAAAGTTTGTTATATTTTTTACGGTTATAGACGTACTAACCTGTTTTTCGAGTGTGGGGTTTATAAGGGGGCTAGGGTAAATAATGGACCGATCTTCACCAAAATTGGCAGTTAATTTCTAGTCCTATAAAACAGTGACGTAGCACATTTTAATATGAAAGCAATATTTATTACCATTTTAGACGTACAGTATGATTTCTAGTCATATACGACGAGTTTGTGCATAATCTGATATCATGCCGTGCATTACGTCACCTTTTATGTTAGATTTTGTAACAAAATTGTAATTTTTTGTATGGTGGTGGTCCTACATTTTGATTCATAGCTCTGAGCCTACCGATCGGATTTCTCTCCCAAACCGCTTAAGGGAACTACAAGCAATTCCTTGGTGTCAAGTTGTTCTTTCCTTTCGTAAGTGAGCGTGTTTTCAGTAAACAGACAGACAGACGGACATGGCTAAATCAACTTAGAATTACTAAAGAAACAAGAATTTATATACTTTACGGGGTCTTAGATGCATAAGAGAAAAGAAAAGTTTCACACGGAATGACAAACTTAGTATACCATCATTTACCACTAGTGTTGGAGGGTATACAAATAAATTTAAAGTCAAATAAGGACCAGTCTCATATACATTTAGCATCAAGGTAAAAGTTAGAGTCGGAGTCGTGAGTCGTAGTCGGTGTCGGATTCGCACTTAAAAATTTTCAGCGTTTGGAGTTAGAGTCGGAGTAAGCACTTTTTTCTGACGACTCCACAGCCCTGCTTTTAAGTCCTAATCGCAGTTTGGTTTTGGTACGATTTCATTTAAGAAATATAAAAAAATGAATTTTTAAATAAAATTAAAAAATAAGAAAAATAAATAATTTGTTTTTAACATTTTTAAACAATTAAAGTGCTTTGGTACCATTTGCAGTGTCACTTCTGTCAACAAATCCCCACTTGAAAGAACACCTCAGCAATAAAGAGCATTTATAAATTCGCTACAGCCGAGAGTAATACCTTCTCTACCACTTATTTTTGTGTGTAATTTTTGTGATGGTTTTAAAAATTTTCTTAGAATCTAAAAATAGAAAACCAAAACACCAAAAAAAAGTATTGTAATTGTTGTAATTCTTTGGATTTAGTAACAAGAACTGTTTTCTCTCTGCTCCTCACTGAACAATGTCCTGTTTGTGTGCAGGCACTTAAACTGAGTATTTTTGTTGCTGCTCCTGAAAGAACTAGTTACAATGATGCTTTTAGATTCAGTTTCTATTGCAAAACAATACAATAGAAAACATTTACCATAAATCTTGGGGTATTAGTAAAAGGTATCAAAATAAAATTATGTATGTATTTTACATCTTTTTTCTCTGTTTGCAAAGTCTTATTTCTTTCTACGTCTTTTGCGTTTTTTCTTTCCAAAGAATGAAATGAACACGACCAACGATACCTGTGCAAAGGAGCAGAAATAAAGGCAGTAGAATAAAATGGCTTTGGCGAAAACCATAAAATTAAATTCATTCACAAAATTTCAACCATAAATACTAAACAGCACATTCATCCATAGAACTAATGAAAATGTTTAAGACTCTATTCTTGCAACAATACAAAAAGGACTTTTCAACAAAGTTGAGAGTCAGGTTTTTTCTATGGGTTTATGTGTTTGTCAATTTAAAGAAGTTGTTGTGTGCATGAGTGTGTAGACGACTATTACGTCGTTATTGTTGTATGTAAATTTTTTGGTGTAAATTACTTGGAAGTTTCTTATACACTTAATGGCCATAGTAATACAAAATGAACAATAATAATAATTCTTCTATTATTTGTCTTTTCTTCCTTTTCTAGTTTTTGTCCCTGTTTCCACTACTGAACTCTATAGTCAATGATTTTTTTTACAACTTGTTTTTTTTTTGTGATTATTCTTTCTTACGTAAGGAAAAATCATAAAAATCCTTTTGTTTCCTATTTGCCCTATTATATTCACATGTTCAAGGAACTCTGTGCCATTGACTCCGCCACTCGTGCACTTCCTCTATAAGCGAGTATGAGATTTGTGTATTTGAAATGTACTTTTCTTTAACGTGTTGTATGTAAATTTTTAAATCCTTAAAGATTCCCTTTCTATAGTTTTATTTAAGCAAGACTTAATTCGATGTCATTGTTTTGAAGAATTTTGTCCATAGAGGGGTAGTTCCTTTTTGCAGTTTTCTTCGTTTACTTGTTGAGATGCGTAAAATCTTATGTCAAGGGATTTGTTTTGTTTAACTAATAGACATTTTACCGGAAGTAAAACAAAACATACGGTTGATGAGTACTTATTTATAGAAACGTAGTTTATGGTACATTAAACGGTAATAGAAACTATTAAGTCTTTTCAGTACTCGAAGTCAACATGTTCGGCACTAAGTCATTAGTTACAAAGCAAATAGCGCGGGCTTATGTTGATTAATTTTTATCAATTAACGCCATCAAATTGTTACCGAATAAGCAGTAAAGTCATTATATCTTTAATTAAAACAAGTTAGAGTACTATATTCGGCTGTGCCGAATCTTTGATACCCTCCACCGACAGTTAGAAGATTTTCAGAGTGGGCTTTATATGGGACCTATTATAAATTATAGACGGATCTTAACGTAATTTTAAAATGAGATTTTTAAAAATATGTCTAACCAAGTTTTATTGCAGTTTCATAATTCGTTACAGTTTTACGCATACAAAAGTGTTTTTCAAAAGTAGGCTTTATAAGGCGCCTACGCTAAATTATAGACCTACAGAACTTTGACTGACTTATTATAATATCATTATTCGTTACGGTTTTACATATACCAAAGTGTGTTCCGAGATTAGGCTTTATTTGGAGCGAATAGTACAATATTGACTGATATTCACGAAAGTTGACAGAGTGATTTCTTGTCTTGTAAAACTGTGAGAGACCGAGTTCCATAGCAACAGCATTATTCGTTAGGGTTTTAGGCGTCCTATAGTGTTTTTCGATAGTGGTTGTATGGGAACTATTGTCAATTATGGATCGATCTTCTTGTGTTTTGATTTCTAGCCCATATAGAACGAATTTGTGCAAAATGTGAAATTCTCTACTATTTATGTTTGTTTTTCTAACAATATAAAAAATTTTTTTAGGGTCGTTGTTTTACATTTTGATTAATAATTGTTATCCTACTGAACCGATTTTGCTGGATTTCGATCCCAAACTGCTTGGGATAACTAGGAACATTTGTTTTTATATTTAAAGTTCGAAAGTGGGTGTGTTTCCAAAAGACAGACATGGATAAATCGGCTTTGAATTACTAATGGACCTAGGACTTTATGGGGTCTTAGATGAGTATTAAAAAAGTTCACACGGTATGACAAACTTATTATAACTTCATTCACCAATAGTGATGCAGGGTATAAAAATTACGCAATGTTAATCTTTACAGGAAAATGGTAAAATGAGAGCATAAGAAGTGTATTTTCGGAGTCATGTTTTCGCGTTAAATTATACATTTTTGCTCCTAAAATTATCTTTGGTATTCAAAAAACACTTTATATTTCTTCTTACTGTTTTTTGAATAGTTGCTGATTAAACCCCAAATATCTTCTTAATAATTTGGACTCCGCATGGTTCGTAAAAAGTTCGAAACAATCAATTGAAATTAATTCGCGGCAGCCTTTACATCGGGTGATAATAACGTCTCGAATGTTGAGCTACGATGAAGTTTTCCGACTTTTGAACCATCAAAAACTAATTTGTTTGACTTTTAAGGATTCGGGAATATTTCTTTTATATAACTAAACGCTTGCTCATCTTCGCCTAGTGCGTTAAGAAAATTTTTAATTAATCTAAACGTTATAAGTAATGACGGCAGAATCTAATTTTTTTTTTTAATTAGAGCAACAAGTTTTATATTGTGTGGACCAACTTCGTTACTGGCTCTTGTCGGGAAATCTTTTTTTACATAATGGTTGCCTGGATCTCGGCAACTTCAGAGACAGAGAAAACAGCAATTTATTTTGTTAACATCTCAGGTATCCCTTGATTTACATGGTACTTCTTTTAAGCGATTTAAATATAACACGGATCAATAATAGTAACTATTTTTGAATTACGCGCTTTTTTACGCGATTTTGGAAATCCTTATTTTACGCAAAATGCAGCACTGTGATTCATGAAACTTCATCAGCTGGGTTTATACGTAGCAATATTTATTGCGGCAAACGTCAAATTTGATTGCTCCCAAAAATTTGCGATGTGTGGACCGCATACTGCCATGAGTGGCAATCCATTCCGCAATGATTGCCCCTCTGATAGCTTGAAAAATTATTGCTTACCAATCTGCTCTCAAATCAGTCATTTATCTGACATTTCATTTCTTTCTACGTTTGGTTATGGTAAAGCAATTTCACGCGATCTTCAGCAATTTAATCAGCAATTACAACGCCATTGTTCCTCTGACGTTTTTGCTTGTGCTTAGCAAAAAAATTGCTGCGTGTGCATACATATTTAAAAAGAATTAAAAGATTTGTTATACAATGTTTCATGTGCATACCTACTGGAAATTTTTACAGTTTACTGCAATTTATTTCAGTAACCACTCGTTTCTTAGTCAATTCGCCTTGGTTCGATTTGCTTTTGACAGTTTCACAATTGTTAAAAATGTTCTTATATTTTTTATTTTAAATATTCATTAAAATTTTTCGTTCTCTTTTAATTCAAATGTTTTATCTATATACATACTAGGGTATTCATTCGGTTAACCGTTAACCGGTTAATTACTACCCTATTAACTGATCGGTTAATTTAAAATTGGCTTTTTTCGAGTAACGATTAAACCGGTTAATTTAAGTCGATTAACCGATTAAGCGTTGCAACAAAATTTTTTACTTTTTATAGTATTATAGAATAACTTTTTGTGTTTATAATTTTTGTTTTGTCTCGTACACAAAACGTATTTGTTTAGAAAATATTTTTTCATACAAACAAAGAAGGTGTTCAGTGATCTTCAGTTTATATAAGTGTTTGCTGTCAACATCTTTTTGTTTCTCGTACTTTTTATATATGTATATGCGTTAGATTATTTGTTTTTTCTCAAATCTTCTCAAATCAATCTTTTAACAGAATTACCGGAAACAATTAGAAGTGTTAAACATCTAAAAAAAAAAAAAATTAAAACAGGATTAACGTTATGGCAGATTTTATATGTTAAGAAAAATCCAGGAAGAGGAGTGAGAAATTAGTTATTCTCTATTATGGGTTGCTTTTGATTTCTCCAACATCTGCGATAAATAAAAGAATTGTTTCCAAGTCAAGTTTTATCAAAACTTAAGAAAATAAACGCTTAAACCATAACATTTAAACCAAATTATTTGTATAAAAGATATATTATATAAGATATATATATATATTTATTAAGCAAAAATATATTGCTGATAAAATTTTGACCTGGTACTCGTACATAGCGCTCAAGTTGTTAACAAAATTCTTCATTTTAATCTAAATTTCCGGCACATTAAAAGGTATGCATTTTTTGTTTATGTATGAATGAACCCGATATGTGGCGCAATGGTGATGCTTAACAGGTATTCATATTTGCGGAGACAGTTTACTTAAAATTAGAATGTATGTGTGTATTTTTCCTCATGACAATTGGTTTTATGGACGTTCGAAAAAATTAATTGTCAAAATATTAAAAATGTTCTTACTACAAATTTTGAAAGACTTTAAGTTTCCATGAAACTTTGGAGCAAATATTATAATTTCAGAGTAGAATTAATCCATGAATATCATTGTCATGTACTTATATATTAATGCCTTAATTAAATTTATATATACATACATACATATGAAGGCTTTCTTTATATAATATGTTTACAATGTATTGCAAGTTTAATCGGGATTTGGCTTTAATCGGTTAATCGCTCGATTAATTGACCGAGGTTTTGGTTTAATCGGTTAATAATCGGTAAATTTTGGTCTTGATCGGTTAACCGATTAATAAAGTTTTCTTTATAAATTAAGTAATTTCAATAAATAAAAATGCATAAATTATTTATTATTTGGAGTTTATTAGTAACATAAAACAATAACATAACAAACATAACAATTCTTGAACTAAAAGGAACAACCAAACAAATAATTCATAAATATGTAATACATATTTTTTAATTATTAAATAATATGTGAGATCATTTTATTAGTTATTGTGAGATAATAACATTAGTTATTTCAAGAGTTTAAGGATATCTTATAAAATAATTTTTTAGACAAATTATTCTGTTTATATGTTTAGGATTAAGTCATTCTTTTTTTTTCGTTTTAAAAACCTTAACTTGGAAAAATGTCTTTCATTTATCGTACTTTTTGGAGAAATCGAAAACAACCTATAAAACATAATATCTAACACTTCTAATTGTTTTGGTTAATTCTGTCAAAAGACTAATATAATTGACATACATACATATAAAAAGTACGTGAAACAAAAAGCGGTTGAAAGCAAACATTTTCCAGCTAGCAATATCTATCATAATCGAATCTTTACGGAATCAGCTTCAAGAACAAAATAGCCACCTATGAGCTCATTTTTCGATCATAAATAATATCCTCGTTGTGAGAAAATGGTACCCTTTCGCTGAATCACCTCAAAGAATCATTTGTGATACAATTTGCTGATTCCTTTTTAATCATATGTGAATCCTTTTTCAATCGCTCTAGTGACAAATCAGTTTTAAATTAATAATAGTTAGGAATCATCATTTGAAAAAAATATGTTTAATAATATGTGTAATATGTATTTATATTATGAATCAATCCATGTTTAATCGCTCAAGTGATAAATAACTTTTTAATCTCAAAAGTAATCTGGAAAGGCTCATTTAGATGATTTTTACAAAAAATTATTATCCAAATGCTATCTGGGTTATTTAAAATAAAGATCACTGAACACCTTCTTTGTTTGTATGAAAAAATATTTTCCAAACACATTCCTTTTGAATATGATACGTAACAAATAATTAAAAACATAAAAAAATATGTTATAATACCACAAAAAATTAAAAAATTTTGTTACATCGGACAATCGGCTAATCGACTGAAATTAACCGGTTTAATCGTTAATCGAAAACAGCCACTTTTAAATTAACCAATCAGATAATCGCGTTATAATTAATCGGTTAACCGATTAACGGTTAACCAAATGAATACCCTAGTTGCACGTAAGAAACATGATTTTATGATTATACAAATTTATGTAAAGGGAGATCCATGGTGGGTTTGATTTTCAATGTGTTACAGATCACGCGTTACTTATATCAAACTGCTTTGTCATTTTTGTTCAGTATCTTTTGGCAAGTCATCGTGGAAAGACTCACACTAAAACAGCGTCTCCAAATTTTTCAGCTGTATTACGAAAGTCAGCGTTCTGTGAGAAATGTTTTACCGTGAAATTTTGTTCACATTTTGGGCCCAATAGATACTTAGGTAAACAAAATTGCCTTGTTTGGGGTGATGAGCAACCCGAAGAGTACCATTAAATCCCTTCAAAACAACGGTATGGTGTGGCTTATGGGCTGGTGGAATCATTGGGCTATATTTCTTCAAAAACAAGAAAAATCACAATGTAATCGCAGTTATCGCACCATGTTAACGGGCTATGTGCTTCCTGAAATTCAAGCGCATGGTCCCGGCGAGCTCTGGTTTCAACAAGACGGCGCTACGAGCCATACAGCGCGTGAAAAATTACCTTGTTGAGAAATCATTTTGGTGAGCACTTAGTTTTACGTTTTGCTACGGTAAATTGGTCACCCAGATCGTGCGATATCACACCTTTGGACTATTTTTTCTGAGGATATGTAAAGTCTGAGGTCTTCAGGAATAAGCCAGCTACGGTTGACGCTTTGGAGCCAGCATTACTCGTGTTATTCGCGAGCTACCAGTCGCTATGCTCGAACGAGTCGTCCGAAATTGGACTATCCGCATGGACTACCTTAGACGTAGTAGTGGCCAACATTTACATGATATTATTTTTAAACAGTAAATTCCATAAATGTTTCTTTTAACCGATAATAAAAGTTTTAGGTATACTTTAAAATTTATGTGCTTTATTTAACATTAAATATCAAACCTGAAGATGAATCACCCGATATATCAATTTTCATTATTGTGTGGCCCCAAGCAACGCCGGGACTTAGATGCTTGTAAAAATATAATAACAAAGCTTTATACATATCATTTTAAAGAAATATCCTTTAATTTTTAAAAATAAAAAAATTAAAAATTTTTTTCGAATGTGCTTCTATGAGTTGTATTTCAATTTATAAAGCTTTTTACAATAGTCTTATTCCCTTAATATTTCACATACCATTTTGCTTAAGCCCACTTTTGTTAACATTGAAGCTATAGATATGTACTAATGAGATCGAACGGCTATTTTTCGACCGGTTTTAACTGGTTATTTCACCTTTGCCCAAGTCGGTTTTTTTAAAATGTCAATTTTTCGAATATCGAATAAACCGGTTATTTTGGTAAAATAAACCAGTTATTTTAATAATCTGTAATTTATATACATTTTACTTACTCTTGTTGCAAATGTATCCGTAATTTAACTATTTTTCTTATTGCATATTGAGCAAACTTAAACTTTTTATGAATAATGTAAATACAAATCGTTTATAAGTGCCTGTGTTCTTGTAAAAAACCCAAAAACTATTCAAACTACTACAATAGCGTGTCCGGTTAAAAAAGTAAATAGTAATTTGTGCGAGAGACTTCTAAATATTTACTATATTTTTATAAAGATGTTATCTTTGGACATATTTCGAAAGGGATTAAGAAGACAAAGTCAGGTGCTTGAAGTGCCCTAAAATAATAAGTTGCAAACGGTTTTTCACGTCACGATTTATTAATCACCTTTAATTAGTCCACATGCTTGATATTAATGTACTCCAAGTAAAACTTAACTGCGTTTGAAGTAGTTCTAAATGGATAACAAATAATACTGAAGTACGCAGCGCAGCCTTTACGCAAAATTACACCATTGGGTGTAATTGTAGCTCGTTGTGTTGCCTAGAACAGAATGCCCGTTAAGGCATTAAAAACTCTTAAGTAGTTCTAGCATATTTTCATGCTTAAAACAACATTCCGGCGGAATCAACGATATGAAAATAAATTCATCAGTTTTATTTATTTAAAAACTAAGAACTAAATTGAAGAAATTGAACAAAAGTCATGGACGGTTTTAAATTGTGGTCGAAGAATTGACAAATAATTCATACAAAAAGCATCTTCAAATTACTATTAGTTTTTCTAATGCTGAAACAAAATAATTTGAAATATATAATCCTGGCTAAGACGTTTTGTTTGCAACTTTTCAAAAATATTGTTAAAGTCTACTTAACCATCAATAAATTACTTATTTAAAATAAATTTGGTACAATATCTGAAATAATAAATTTATCAAATTCCTATAATTTTCTATTCGCTTTTGCAAAACGTTTGTCTAGATCAAACATAATTTAAAAGTTTTAAATTACACTTATACAATTTTCTTCTTACAATGAGAGTTTAGTAAATAAATAGAAATTTTTAAAAATAAGGTTAAAGTTTTATCAATTTTCTGTTCTCGTTTTTTTTTTTTTTTATTTTATCGTCAAATGACTTAAGGTCTGAACAAAACTTAAGTCATATCTTTTTACTTTCCTCATCTTTGCGATTTGTTTGTGTTTATTCAAATTAACGTTTTATTTAAAAAACTTATTTGATTTTTGTGTTTTTATGTATTCGAAATAAAACCGGTTAACCGGTTATTTTAAAAATGTTTAGCCGAAAACCGGGTTTTTTAAATAGCAACTATTCGTAATATCCGAAAACCGGTTATTGGAAAAAGTCGAATAATCGATCTTCCTAATATGTACTTATACTTAGGAATGACTTAAACACTACCAGAATATCTTGTATCTTCGTGTTACATTCTGGTAGTATTTAAAAGTCATTCCTAAGTATAAGTACATATCTATATCTTCAATGTTAACAAAGGTGGGCTTAAGCAAAAAAGTATGCCAATTTCACCACGTTGTATTGGAATTGTTGCGTTATGTTATGGATCTCCTTAACTAATAAAACAGAAAACTAAAAAGAATAAAGACAGGAAATTAAAAAAAATTTACTAGAAATTAAGTTTAAAAGATATGGATACTGTTGTGTTTTAAAAATTTAGTTCTGTTACTGCCAGATTTTCTGAATTTAATTTTTTTGGCTGATAAAACATATTTTTTTAAATTTGTATATCACCTCCCATTTTATTATTTAAGTTAAATTCGTTTTATGCTTAAGTAAATTCTTTATTTTATGGCCTAAAGGTGTGTTCAGACCTAACAAATATTTGACGTAAAAAAAGCAAAAAAAGCTGTTAAATGACGTTTTGCAGAAGCAAAAATTCTTTTAATAAAAATATTGGTTACGCGTAGGACGTCAAATATTTAATAGGTGTGAACAAACACGTCTTTAGAATGCAAAAAGTGACTTTCAGAAAGTTTATGGAAGAAAATTAATTATGAAATTTTATATTTGCCAAATTTATTATGTCAATTCTAACATTTATAAGGAAGTTATGGCATTAAAGGCTTTTTTCAATTCCAATAAAATTTGGTTAGACTATTAAGATTCTAATCAAATATGTTTGGACCAAAGTTAGTCTACGTCTCAACAAAATAAAATGGTTTACGGGCACAAGACTCTATTCCGGAACGGACACCGTTAGATTGACTCAGGAAGTGATTCTGAGTCGATCGGAACACTTTAAATGGGGTGTAGGATATATTTTATGGTGTAACAAATATGATCACAAACGTATGAGGGGGTGGATGTGGGTATAAAAACCTAAAATGGATATATTTAATCATTTTATTTTTGTTGTAGTTTGTGAGGCTTATAGTTAAGGTGGCCATATTTTAATACCAAAATACATACAGAAAACAAATATTTGTTGTTATGCAAATTAGAGTTCGAAAAAAATATACACTAACGTAGTGTAGTTTTGTTAATATACAAACTCTAAATATTATATTTGTGTTTGTGAATTTGTATACAAACAAAATATGGTATACAACTATTGTGAGCTGACGAACACAAGCACTTAGATAACTTACCGAACTTATTTTACAGTACGTGCAAATATTTTTTTGAGCTACTTGTTTTTTAGAGAACACGTAGTGATCTTCTAGCTAACGTGATATGTTTTTTAGTGTCTGCATAGTGAACATTTATTGTACTGGCTTCTTTCTTAAAAGGAAATATTTAAAATAATAAATCCTCTTTATGTATGGAAATGAAAATAAGAAATATAGTTTTATGATGTTTTGTTTGTTTGTTTATTATTGAAAAAAAAAAAAAAAAAAATCTATTTATAATTTTAAGTTGAGTTTTATAACAGTAGTGCAAAAACATAAGAAACATGCAAAAGTATACTAATGTTTTACGCTGCATTTACACATGAAAGTACTTTCATGAAATCTCTGAATACGTATTTTCACCACAAATTTCACAAAAAAATAATAAAATTTCATAAAAATTTTCATGAAAGTGAAATCTCATTTTCAAAATGTCGTCAAAGGGTAAACTTCTATCAAAAATGTCTCTTCTTCTTCTTTTATTGTTTTGCTTATTTCAAGTTTCAGAGTTACCGTGCCAATTATTCACGCCGAACTTCAGGCATTTGTTTAAAATAATATTTATTTTTATTAGTTTCCATGATATTTTTAAATTTGAATTAGAATCATTGTGTTCTTCATATTTAGTTAAAAAAAATATATTAAAATTCTTTATATATACGAAAAAAACAATTTGAATTGGCAACACTGCTTAGTTATTGTCATTTACTTTCATGAAATCGGTTTCTTGAAATTTTCATTGAAAGCTAGCTGAAAGTTAGACTGAAAGTAGAAAGATGTAACTGTTTTAGTGAAAAAGTGTGAGTGTATTGCGACTTTCAAGAAACTACTTTCATGTGTAAATGCCCATTTAATAAAATATAGTATTTATATCAAGGCGAATTCAACTAAAGGTGGTGTCGAAACGCCATCTGATTTTGACAGTTCGAGTCACTTTGATTTGTTAGTGTTTTTTAGGAATGGTTGACATTTCGGACCGTGAACACTAACAATGCAATACAAAAAACCCTATGTTGTTTCTGTTGCTTTTTTATTGTTGTAGTTGCGACACCACCTGAAGTTGAATTCGCCTTGATTTATATCAAAAAATAAATCTTAATGGGTGTTTTTAACAGTCTCTCAAAAAGAGAGTAAAAAAAAACAAAAGTGCGTTTGTGTTTTTAGAAATTCATTTAAAACAGTAAAAGTATCTATTATAAAGGTAGACATTTTTATGCGTGGGTGTGTTAATCAAAGTATTGAGTCATATTTTGTTTTGATTTTGGTATATTAAATTGTTGATGCGAATGGATGTATTCAAAATAGAAAAACCAATTGCCATATTGTAATAGCAGATCAACGCAGGTCTGCAGCAGAAAAAAGAACATTGTAACTAAAGATCAGTTGTAAAGTGTAAGGAGTATGCGCAGGTGTAAATATGTATAATTATTTGTGCACATTTGTAAGTGGTTAATGAAACATCGAAAATTGTTTTTGTGCTTTAATTTAAAATAAGTTCGTTAAGTTATCTGAGTGTTTGTTTTCGTCAGCTCACAATAGTTGTGTACCATATTTTGTTTGTGTACAAATTCACAAACAAGTTAGTGTGGTACACTAACTTGCTGTACTTTTCTCTTGATTTTCGAACTCGTATGCAAATAGATCATATCGATGCATATTGGTTTTGACGTGAGGCATCACCTACAATTAAAAATCACCTACAGTTAAATTTTTAAATTAAGGGCATTTTATAACCAAAACTATTTTTAAACCCCTTTGAAACTTTTAATCGAATATCTTGTTTTTTAAAACTTCGGAATTTAAACAAAAACCTCGAAATTGGAATAGTATCAAGGAAAGTCGAAAAAGAATATAACCGATCATAGAAGGAGATATTTAAAAATTAAAACCCTTTAAAAAATTTACAGAATGTTCAATGGGCATTATTTCAAAATTCTGTTGGAAACTAAAAATCTCATGGGTTGTGCACGAAAGGTGGATTATCAGGTTATATGGTTATGTAGTTATATTAACGGCAACTAAATATATTTAAAAAAAATTTTAATAAATGTATTTTGTTGTTATGAAAATAACACAATAACCATATAACCTGATAACCAGCCATCCGTGATCAACTCAACAGTGTTTGTTTAAATTTTTTTTAATTCCTTAAGCCTATAGTACACGGCATGTAAAAAGCCACATGTGAATGTGGTTCTGACGTAATTTTGACGTCATCACACAACACGCAATGTTTATTGTGGCTTTGCATTGACGTCAAAATTACGTCAGAACCACATGCGCATGTGGCTTTTTACATTCCGTGTACTATAGGCTTTAGTGTCGGAAAGAGTATTTATGAGCCTGGAGTGGTGAATTAGGCATATGTATATTAAGATTTTTTACACTACAAAGTTATTATTCCTTAAAATTTTTTCCAAATAGAATGAAAATGTGGCTAAGTTTTCAGTAAGGCAGATAAATTGGGAATGTATTTCTTTTGGTCATTTTATTAAATACATTACAAATACAAAATATTTAATTGAATCCAGAACAATTAAAGGTTTTCACTAAAAAATAATTCACATAGAACAAGGCTCTAAAACGCTGTATTGTTCTGTGTAATAAAGAACGGATGGTCACCGTATTTATAGCACTTGTCCGTTGAACATTCAGTTTGAATTATTTATGCGAAACAGGTAAATGAAAAAAAAGAATCCGAAGCAATAACAAGAAATAAAAACGTCTAAAAAAAATAAATTCGACTGAATTTATCGAACACAAGAAGGTATGTATTTATGTTTGTGTTTATTTGAACTAAAATGTGTGTTTTAATATGTATTGGTTTATCTTTCAGGACAATAAATGAAATTTGACACTTTTTGTCAATTTGTACTCCTGGGCTGTTGTCTTACAAAACTCAAATAAACAATAATTGAAAAATTGAATAGAAAATCCAATTCATTAAAAATGATAAATTTTCTTAAATAAAAAATGATGGATGATAAAATACAAGTTGAATTGATAAGAAGTTTTTAAAAAGAAGAAAATAAAAATAGATTTATTTTAAGCAAAAATATTATTTTTTTATCCCCGATTATTTACACATAAATGAGGAAAAAATTTTAAATTAATGACTGCAATTGACATGCTCAAAAATATTTGGCAAGCATTTTAGAAAGAAGCTAAAAAAAAAATTGGGAAACAAAAAAAGGACTACAAGTCATTTATAAAAATTTATTAACTGCCTTTAACAAAGATAAAAAAATTCCTTAAAAACGGAACACAGCCTACTAAATAAGATAAATGAAAATTGCCAGCAGCAAATAACTGCAGCGCTATGTTGTAGCGTGATATTGCAATAACAAATTGTGTTAGCTAGTCTTAAAATTGTAGATACAAGTATAAGCATTTGCCACACATTTACAGTAATTGTTACTGGGACAAAAATGTAGTTGTAATTAATTAAATAACTTTTTTGTGTGCATAATTTGTGTTTTGAAATTGAAAGTCCTTTTACATATCCGCTACTATAATTCTTAGTTAAATGAGCTAAACGAACGGAGTATAAAAATTTCAATTGATTGACAACATCTAATCCGTCTTAATGGCATTCTAAGTGTCTTAAAACATTTGGGATCCTTGATATGTCGCACTAAAAAAATCTCATACTTTTAATAGCAGTATTTCATCCACTAAAAATCGCACAATATGCAAAAATAAAATAAAAACTATGCAATTGAAATTGATTTATTTAATCATAATATGTATATTCAATTCAATCTTAACAGTAAAAAAAATGTTTTTAAAAAGTAGTAATACTTAAGATAAAGAAAAATAAGTTTTTTTTATTGAAGTTACTAAAAGTAAAACGCATTCTATTTGGTCTCAAAACGGTTTTAAGCATTGAAAACGGCCGTTCTACATCAACGAATGTAATAGGTGCATATTCGAGGACGATCTTTTCAAAAATTGACTATTCCACTTTTTGTGCCCTTGCACAATTTGAGAAAATTATTTTTAGGGATGTAATTTTGAACTTGAATAATCTACTTTGGACGTAATTATGCCTTTTATTCATTTCTTTTCTGGTTTAATTATAGAGTTTTTGTCCAATATTATTTTCGCTTAGTTTACAACAAAAAAGAAATCAGTTCTGTCGAAAGTTAATTATTCAAGTTTGAAAAAACCACATAATTTCAAAGTGGTCAACTCATTACAGTATTTTTCGTTTAGCTGCATTTCGCTTAACTGCATTTGTTGCCTTTCTGCACAAAATACAAAATATTGTGTATGATGGCTTAACTTTGTTAGAAAAAAAAAATCGTGCACGTGCATTTTGCTTAAGTGCATATTGTGGATAACAGCATTCGATTTTTGGTCAACAACGTTTATTTTTAATACAAAATATTTTTTAAGTGCCTCATAAAAAACGAAAAATCATAATTGTATCCAATCGCTATGTTAAGAAAAAAAAATGGGCAAAAAATTTCACTTTGCTTATGTGGTACCACAAATCGCTGAATTGACTTTCAATAATATAAGAGTTATGAATCCAAATAAACCACCACACGAAATAATTGATAATTTTGATACAAAAACTAACATAAATTGTGTCATAATGCACAGATTTATATATAATTTTGCACAAATTAGTTCTATATGACTAGAAATCATGTCAGCAATTTCGTGAATATCGGTCCATAATTTATCATAGGCTCCATATAAAGCATATTAGCTTAGTACACCTAAGGCTGTAACAAATGATGCTATTGTAATAAAATTTGGTAAGTCACAGTTTTAAAGGACGAAATATCACTCAGTTATTTATATTTCGTGAAGATCGGTCCATAATCAACCGTAGGGCCCATATAATGGGCTATTATTGAAATACGTCAATAACCGTCGAAGTAAGGTTATTATTGTAAAATTTGGTCCAATTTAACGTCATATTTCCAGAAATAATACCATGCAATTTTGTTATAATCGTTCCATAATTTACCTTAGATTTCACATTAAGCGGGATTATGAAAACCACTTTAAAACTAGAAAACGCTACAGCAAATTGCGCTACTTTATCGAAATTTGTTCTAATTTAGGTTTTTTAATACTAGAAAACACTTTTAAGAATTTTGTGATGATTTGTCCATAATTTACCATGGGTCCAATATAAATTCCCATCATGAAAATCATTTTAGTTCGGCTTTAACTGTTACGAATTATGATATTTTACTAAAATTTTTTTGAAATTCTGATTGTCGGTCAATAATTTAACTTATGTTTGTCTAAAACGCGACGAATATTAATACTGACGTCCGTTTTTATAAATATTTATTAATAATTTATAAATCACATATAGAGCACACGCCTGAAATATTCTAACTGCTGGTGCAGGGTATCTAAGATTCGTCACTGCCGTATATAGCGCTCTACATTGTTTTTTAAATGAATTGCTTTTGTTTTAGATACATAGATTTATATTAAATTTAAAAGGGGCTTAAAAAATTCGTTCAAATTAATGATTAAAGGATATTTTAGCCCTAAATCTATTTTTGAAATAAGAAAAAAACTTTTACATAATAGCACATTTGTTCAGGTAATTTATGCTACTAAGTGAATACTACGTAACAGAATATTTTGCGTAACAACACGAATTTTCGTGCAAACTTGAATGTGCATCTAAACGAAAAATACTGTATATCTCTCCTTTATCGATTTTGAAAAGGCATTCGATTCAATAATCTATATTGCCATGTAGAAGAGGTATAGACTTGTTAAGGAGTACCGCAAAAGCTGATTTATGTATATCATAAAATCAATGCAAGAGAGCGGACTATCTGCCAAAATTAATATCGACAAAGATGTTCGCCAGGATTGTGTCCTCTCACCTCTTCTCTTCAGCATTGTTTTTGATGTGATTACACAAGGTTTTTGTTGATTAAGAACTAAATGTTGCTTTTGGACGCTGAATTCAAATCTTCATTCAGTTTTTTCTCAGACTTTTCGAGATATGCCGTTATTTTCAAAATGAAGACACTTCCACTACATATATTGCTTGAATATAACTTGATAAAGGTGCACCATATTCACTTAAAAAACCAAATTCGCCAACAGTATTAGCTTTAAGCCGTGCTTACATTGTTTTTAAATTTGCCCAGTAGTTTCAGAGACATCGCTGAAGTTTTTAAAAAAAAAGAACAATAAAAAACAGTTTTGGTATAAAAACAGTAAGCTTAACATATTTCGAATGAGCTTTATTTCATAGTAATCGGTGCACAAATTTTGATTTTATTCACAATTTACTGAGACAATTGATAAAAATCGCGATTTCCATACAAAAATAATATTTTTAATATATCTGTGCTTGCTGCTTTTCTATTTACGTAAAAATTGTGTTATAGAAGTTATTTTTAGGCCACTGATTTCAGATATGAAATCAGATATTTCTATCTTCTATACTTTTCAATTTATCAATAAAAGAGGATTTTAAAGATATATAAAAATATTTAATACTGGAATATTATAATGTAATTACAACTCATCGAAAAATCTTTTTTTATTAGATTTTCTTCAATGATATTGTTAGAGGGTTTATTTTTAATGCTCCAGCAATAGTCTGCCATCATATTGGTATCCTGGTGACTCAGGCATCGCTCGTCTATAGTACGAATATCTTGATGGAAACGTTCACTTTGTTCATCACTGAAGTATCCAAGATTTTCAGGGAAACAATCTAAATGGCTGTGTACACGCAAAGAAAAAACATGGTTCTGGTAAACACATTCTAAGAGCAACATATTATGATAAGATTCATGATTGTAGTCAACATATTACGATTATTATTGAATAATATTATGACCAAATATATTCGTAATATTATATCATAATATTTTTCCCTTAATCCTTATTTGTTTTTATTACATAATATTATAATTTAATGTAATCATATTATTATCATGTTAATCATAATAATATGTATATTAAATCTAAAACCGAAAAAAGTTTATATACATATATATATCGTCCCCTTAATAAAACAATAGTGTATACGCATGTACACCATTATTTTTTTATTGCATAATAAGAATCTACATAACTGATTCTAAGTGTGGTAAAAATTTGGTGAAATTCTACTTCCACAAAGTGGGTCAAAAGATTAATTGAAATATTATTGTATAATTTCGTGTTTGAAATTTTTCATTAACAATTGTGTAAGTGCAGGTATGGTGTTTTACTTAGTTGTTACTCTGAATATCATTTCAAAGAAAAGTAGGGTATAAAAAGCATACACTATTTTTATTATTCACAATTTTTATTATTTCATAACAAAATAAAATCTAAAAATAACGTATATTGATATACACAATTTTTTAATAATATATTTGGTGTTAAATATTCAAATAAAAAAATAAAATAGTGTATACAATACAAAATAAAATAGTGCATTATGATTTTCATACATATTATAAATCAATAAAATAGCCTAAGTGACATCATGGTACTTTGAGTCCCATTTATTTGCAATTAAAGCACTTGTAAATTAATGAAATATCATCTCCTAGTAGCCTGATGATTCCATAACATATTTAAATGACCACAACTCAAATATATCGATTATTGGCAACCTTAACGTAAAACTGTTACAGATATTTCACATCATAATATGATGCAATTTTACAACATAATATTATTAACCTATTTTTGTCGTAGAATTTTCTTTTTTTTTCTCCAAAAGAACACAAAACAATGGGGAATATTTTTGCACCATTTTCAAGCAATATTAAAAAAAATTTTAGCATTGAAATTTTATTTTGTTTCACTTTACAATTTTTTTTAATGTACCTACAATTTCTTTATTTTTTAATTTCTTTAAACTTGGGGTTTTAATGGGTATTTTTTTAATTGTTTAACCACTGAATAATAAATAATTCAATAGGCATATGTAAAACAACTGATGCAAAATTATTTTACAAATGGCGATAACAAAATATTATTAAAGTAAAGATATTTTGTTTGCATCTTAAAGATATTATGAGTACGAGAATAGAAAGTTATCATGTTAGGGCTATTAAATATCATTAAATGGTTGTGTGGAATATAATATGTTTTCAAAGTTATTATTATTTAGTTGTTATAAAAATGATTATTTTTCAGTGAACCATACTTTAATTTATAATTGCGATAAACATTTACATGTTTACAATAACTATAATGTTGTTGATATTAAATAAATATAACAATATTTTGGGTACGACAACAATATATTGTTACAATAAACATTCTGTAATTGCCGTGACCAAGCCCAACCACATTTTTTCTCTGCGTGTAGGTAGTCTACCTTAATGATCATATTACAACCAAGCTGCTGCAAATGTGATAACATGTTATCCAGTGGCCCGAGTAGTGCTCATCCCTTTTGTTTCCCAGGAAATTGTGCAGTATCGAAACAAATTCATTCCAAGCATTCCTTTCAATATCTGCCATGAAACTACTAAAGTTTTCATCATTAATTAACCTTCTGATTTGAGGGTCATCCAAAATGCCACCTTTCACTTTCTCCCAACTTAAATCTTGGAGCTTTCTGCTGATATATCTAAAACAATCACCGTCCTTGTTGAGAGCTTTGACAAATTGTTTCATAAGCCCTAGCTTGATATGGAGTGGTGGCAGTATTATGCGATCCCTAGGCACAAGTAGTTGATTAACTATATTCTGGTTTCCTGAAACCACACCTTTCCTCGATGACTAGTCTTTCCTACTAAAGTATTCAGATCTGGCTCCGCTATCCCATAAACACATAGAACACGGATGTTTTGTGTAGCCTCCTTGTTATCCTAGAAGAAAATTCACCATTTTCAGATCCACACAAATTAGCCACCGGTATTCGTTGTACATTATTTTATCCATCATCGAGGCAATAGTAAAATATTTTTCTTTAACTTCTCTAATCCCATCGCTGTTACTAAACCAGAAACATCTGAATAATAAAGAAATTAATCGTCTTCAGAAAAGAATAGAAGTAAGTTTTTCTCTCTGTTACGGTAGTATGAAATTTTTGTTTCATGGGATAACCGATTTTCTTGCTTTAATCGAGAAGCCAGAATTTTAGAAATTTCAGAATTTATCTATACTTTGTACATTTTTATTGAAGTACCTATTTAAAATTTCTATCCACAATTTTCTGACAGGTAGTTATGAATGGACACATCTGTTAATGAGGCATGTCTACCTGATTCAACCTTTTAAAACCAAGGTTCATAGAAATTCGTTTAAAATTTTTTACAACTTTCCAAATAATGAGAACTCATAAATGTGGGCGGAGATTCGGGAATTCAAAAGATCAAACCTGGGATATTGGAATTTTCTTGGGATTCGTGGTTTTTGGAAGTTAAAACATACAGGTTTTTTAAAGATATTTATTAAAACAACGTCTTTAAAATGGGTTTATAAACAAAAGTTTTATATTCATTTAATATTAATTATCAAAATCAATTTTCTAGTTAACCACAAAAATCTTATTTAAATACTAACATATTTTAATACCCACCACAACTAGTGGTAGAAATTATGCAGTGTATACAATTCTCACCTTAAAATTTCTTTACAAATGTTGGACACGCTTAAAAAGAATATGAAATTTTAACTTTTTTCTTTCGTTTCAATGACAATCAAATAAATATGAAAGATCAATATTCAGCCCAATTATGTATAAGAATTCCGTAGGGAATTTTCCCCTTTCCGCATTCCTCCTATTATGTAATAAAATAACTTGGGGATTTTTCCCTTTTTATTTGTGCAGGGAAAAAAGTAGGTATTCTATAATTTTAAAAACACGAAAACCGGCTTTTATTTTGCTATTGTTTTTTCCTAAACAATTTTAAAAGGAGATAGAGTAAAAATGTTAGTATTTTACTAAAAATAAATAAAATTGCATTAACAAAAAAATTTATGTTTTCAGGTCCAAAAGCTCAAATAAATATCAGCTGCAACATTTACTGACCCTTATGGAGATGCATTTCAAAAATGTCAACCACTTCATTTAAAACTTTGCTAAAAGTTGGCTGAGCTAACGACACTTCAAAATCGTTTCCAACCCCAGTCTGGTATCCGCCTTTGGCAAAAAAACGCAAACAACCACTCAGTTTCACAATAGGACTAACACCAGATTGCCTCTTGTTAGGCTGATAATGTGATGTTAGCACTTCTAATAAATAAGTAAAGGCACTTTTGTTAACTCTGTAGCATTTTTGAAACTTATTACAAGAAAAATTTGTTACTTTTAATCAAATATTTTTTTATTTTTTACTTACTATAATGGCTCCAACTCAAGCGGATTTGATGCATCGCGCATCTTCCATCTAACAATTCTTTGAATGTGCTTTTCATCACTTTCTTGATAAATTTCCTCCGCTAGCACTTGCAAAGCTATACTACTATTCATTTTCAATTATTTATGTAAAATAAACACAATTTTAGGAAAAACAAATTTAGGAATCTATTAAAATTACATCCGTAAATTAATTCACAATTGCAAATAAAATCACAATTACAAAATAAAATGTCAAACACAAATCAGCTGTTTATGAAATTCCCTTCCTCTAATTTACCAAATCCTCAAGTTTATAGAATAGGAGTATTTTTCCTAGGGGGCAAAAAATTTTAAAAGAGAAAAATTCCGTGAGGATTTACATAATTGGGCTGATTGTGTTCCCTTTCCTCTCAAGGGAGAATGTCAAGATTAATTTTAAAATAAAAATATTAAGTAAACGATTTCGGGATTCATCATCATACACCAAACACAAGTTTAAGCATAAAAGAGCGTATAGAAAATGAGGGTGGGCATACTTTGCGAGATATAGATTTCGATTACATGACCGGAGCGCGGCTGACAGAAATGTTCACGTTATCACATTACTATGATAGAATTATATTTCAGGAATACAACAAAAACAATTTGGGAGGTATTTACCGAAGTCTGTATTTGTCACTATTGTCCGGTTTCTTAGGCAAAATGCTCGTAAGTGCGACGTTCGCTTAATGGCATTATTTTCGATATTTCTTAAACATCGATATTATCGAAAGGGTCATCGACAATTTCTCATCACTAGTACTGACAAACAACCTTTGCTTACGTTCAGTTAGCATAGCTTCCCTTCTAACTGTACGAATGTGTTCAAAGAAAGAAAAACGTTTTGGAAAAATAACAGATTCATACACAATTATTATTGCCAAGTTAAAACAACACAATCCATGTTTGAATTTCATAAATATCTACAATTGTATAATTCTGTCTGTCTAAAACATATATACTTGTATGTACGCATGTATGCATATACATACTGTGAATTTCAACAGACATTTCCTTCTCACATTAAAATTTCTTTATAATTGTTGGACAAGCTTAAAAAGAATAACAAAGTTTAGCTTTTTTCTTTCATTTTCTATGACAGTATTAACGGAGATAATCAAAAAAATATAAAAGATTAATATTGTGTTCCCTATCCGTTCAAGGGAGAATGTCATGATGAATTTCTTTTTATAAAAAAAAAGATTAAACAAAAAAATTAAGTTAACGAATCATCGAATTAAAAAATTAAAATCCAGGGATTCGTGAAATATCCTGGGACTTTCGGGATCGGAATTTCGGGAATGTCATCCCTAGCTGCCACCAATCAGTTAGAGTTACTTGTGGTGGAAGATTCAAATTAGGATATTTTCTTTAAATACTGAAATACGAAAAGTTTACTTTAATTTTATTTTCTTCTACATGATATCAAATAGAAAAATTTAGCCAGTATCAAATTGATTTCTAATTTCTTCAGCATGAGCTAAGCAAGTGACATGTAAATTTTTTGATAAACTACCCTGAAAAATAGTACAGGCCTAGCTATATATAGCGCTGCATCAGTCAAGTAGAGTAGAATTTTATTTCTGTTATAAAGTTCTCATAAAAGCGAAATTGAATTCTTAAAACTCTAGATATTGAAGCATAATCCACCTTTTCCAACTGTACAATAGTGACCAAAATAATAAAAAAGCAATTTCTTTTGTAAATATTACTAAATATGAAGAATAATATGGAAAATATGCAAAAATATGCACAAAAAATTTTGTGATTCGCAAAGATATTAACTTCTTTAGGTGGGTGCCAGAGTAACAACAACAAACATGCAATTGCATGAAGTCCCTTGACCTGTTTATTATCATTTACAATATTGACCTACTTATGTACATACTCTGAATGCTTTTGAATAGCGCAGTTGCTTTAACGATGTCCGTCTGCATGTGTGTCAATTGAAACAGATTTTCCGAAGACCCAGATACGATGGAGAGTTGTTTGCTACTGAAATTCAGCCAGATCGGTGAACAAGGGGAAAAATATATAAGCAAAATACCGCAATTGCCTGTAGTTGTTTCCATAAGCCTTTTACATTTAAAAGATTTCTTACACAGAAAAAAATGAAAATCGCTTTCAATTAAAAAATTGGTTTAAAAAGTGTATTATCAAAGTTATTCTTGGGAATACATAGTTTTTCATTAATAATGTTTTGTTTGTTGTGCTTAATTCCCAATTTTTTTATTCTTGTAGTGGGGAATGTAAGAAAAGATAAAATCACTGTTTATTGTTGGTATTTTGCTTAAGCTTTGATATCGTTGCAAATAAGAAATTTTGAGTGTTTGTAATCCTCATTCACTCTGAACTTTTATTTACTAATATCTTTGGATTTTCTAAAATTTTTTGGGAAAATGTTTCCTGATGATCTGGCCTAAGCAACAGCTTATCCTCCAACAATAAATTTCAGCGTATTTATCAAGAAAAAAAATTTGGGAATTAAGCACAAATTAATTAAACTTGCACCAGTAAACAAATGAAAAGTATCAATTAAACGTTTAATTCAATTGATTAAACGTTTAATTCACCTGATTAAACGTTTTATTCACCTGAATAAACGTTTAATTCAATTTTTAATTAAAACTTATTTTTTTTTGATTAATTAACGCTTTAATTGGTGAAAAAAATTGGAGAATTTTTTCTGTTCATGATTAATATACTTTATATACTCATTTTGCCTGAAATAAACTTAGTTGAATACTGGTAATGAAATAACGTAATCGGTCCATAAATAACCAATTAAAAATGTTTTTGCCAGATAAACTTCAGATTAAAATAAAAGACATTATGGGAAATATACACATAATATACAATACATATACACTTTAAATTACAATGAGATTTTTGGTAAGTAAAACGAATCATGGCATTGAAATTATTTTGTTACAAAATTTAATCGTGTCTGCGGCAAATTTTCTTTGTTAAAAAAAACTAAAATTTTTTTTTTTATTTCATTTGTTGTTGGACAAATGGTTGACTTGGTGGGAACCTGCTCTTTGTTTAATAAACTTAATCTTGTACATAAAGCAAATAAATTAATAGTCAATAGAGCCGTGGGCGTTTGATTTTATTTATTTGTAAAACTTAAGATAATTTTATAACACTTGGCTTAGTGATTTCAACTTTTTTTTTTAAACTAATTTGAATTCTAAGTGCATGTGCTTTGAAGAAACGCTATTGAATATCCATAGAAAACCGACTATTTGTTTAACAAGTTACAAGCACAAAAAAAACAACCTTTGTCGAATCTTTGATACCCTCCACAATGAGTCAGAGGTGGGCTGTATATAGAATTTATAAGGACAGGATTATTAACCAATTTTTTTAACAGCTGGTTTAGTCGTATTAAAGGGATTTTGGTTGTGATGTGATTGGGGTTAATTTTTTTTTTTTTTTTGAGAGTAACCCTAATTATAGACAGGTCTCTAGAAAATATGGTAGTGTGATTTAATTTCTAGATATATAAAATCAATTCTTATAAAATTTTATGACAATCGGTGCATTCTTACAACAATTTTTGTTAGGGTTGGCACAGAAATATCAATTTTTTAAGGGCGGTAAATCCACATTTGAATTATTAACTCCAGGGTTTAAAAATGCTTGACTATTTTTAATCCTTTTGTAATTGCCTTAATAAACTTTAGGAACAGAATAGCGCAAAAGCAAAGAGCAGAAAATCAGAGGGTTAATAATTTTATAAGCTCACTATATGTTTGTTCTCTGCGTAAGCATTTAGCAAAGCATTAATTTATTTTTTTTTTTTTTGCTCTTGCTTCGCTTGATCTTAGCAAGCATAAACTGCTTTGCTGTTGCTTACCGTAAACAAAAGCAAAATAAATTTGAATGAATTATTTTCTAATATTTGAAATAAATGTTATTAAGTGTAATGTAATAAGATATTCTATGAAATTACTATGGTTTCATTTTTTCAATTGAATTTAAGCGCAGCAATTTACGGTTAGGTAAAAGTTAAAGGGTCAAAATGCTTGTCATGCCGGCGAATTCACTCGTGTGCGTGTGATGGACGTAATATTCGCCTTCATATCTAAATTTTTTGATTTTCCATCCGGCATCGTCGGTGTCACACAAACAAACACATTTTCACTAATACTACCATGGCCCTTGATGAGAAATGCTTGACCAAGTACAGAACCCTGAAAGGACTTTTTTACTAACAGCAATATCAATTGTTTTTAAAGTGGTTGCTTTGCTGCCTGCTAAAGTACAGATCATACACATATTGACATTAAACAAATTATTTACTATATATTTTTCTGTCATTGATTTTGCTTATTCTTTATCAAATTGGTAAGTATGCATTCAGAAACACAGTTTTTTAATTTGTTCCAAAAAAGGAAGCAAGGAAAATATTTAAGTGCTGTTGCAAATTTAAGTCAAGCAATTTTAACACTGCTTAACTCTTTTCTTACTGAACTGATTGTGCTGGATATTCAATTGGCTAGGAGAACTTAAAACTGTTTGACACTAAAACCGTTATTTTCTTTTGAAGGGTATGGCCTATTCGACATAGGATTGCACAGGGAACTGCAATATATAATATGCTGTATGGGGTCTTGATAAATGTTTAGACAGATTCATACGTAATGACAAACTTAGTATATCCTTTCACGATTACTGGTGGAAGATATGAATAACTTGTAATTGGAATAAATTAACTTGAAGTCAACTGCCACTATTGAAACTTATTCTTAATGTTGAAGAGAGAGAGAGAGAGAGATAATGCCTGTCTGTTAGTGTATATATAGAAAATAAATATTTGGTGTGTGCTGTTAAATACTTTTTCAAAGTTTTATTGTTTAATAAATTGGTAATTATAAGTATTGCGTACATGACACTTGATACTTTTACCTTCCTTAAAAGAAGTCAAGAAATTGGTTATTAATTTGGTTAATTTTTCGATTAAAAATAAAATGTTTAGAATACAAACTAAGCTAAAAAAAAGGAAATACATGTCTGCTAAAAATAAAACAAAGTAACTTCTTTGTAAATTAAAGGTTTTAAGACTTTTTCTAATTAAGATGTAACAATTATAAATTTAAATTAATAGATGGACGCCAGTATTTTTTAAGCAGTATTCTTGATGCATACAAAAATGGATGTAATTCAGACCTTTTTGGACGCTTACTATTATGGACTTTCAAGTATCTTTTTCAATTCTTATATTTAGTACTTTTATGTTATAAAAATTAATTGAATGGGATTCAATTAAACTCAATAAAAATTCAATAGGGTACCAATTAGTTTTTGACTCGAAACAAAGACTCAGCCATAATTGGCCCTGCTTAAAATAAAATGATTTATTATAAATATTCAAAGTTTAGTCTCTCTCTCTCTCTCTTCAGTTTTCACATAGCATGCACATATCCTATGCTATTTCGTCACCTAAAATTGATAAGACCATAATCGACAAAAATTTCAGAATTGACTTTTTAATTGACTATAATGCATTTTACTTAATTCTATCATAATCAATCAGAATCGGATTATGATTTTTTTGTAGCTTACGGGCTTTTAAGATACTCCATTGTAATTACCAAATAAGCCGTATATAAAGTGAATATATTTCACTTTCATGGGTTTTCATGGGTAACTGCGTATGTATTTCTTATAATCAAATTTTTCATAAGAGCCGAAAAAACATTCTAGGTCCAACTATGGGCTAGGTATTGAACATTTTAAAATTGGTCATTATGTAAAAAAATCGAAACTGGTCCATATTTTTTCAGAAAATTTAAGAACCATATGAAGAGCGTTTAAAATTAGCGATATGGCATCAAGATCTCAAAATCGAAAAAATTGGACATACGCGATTGCCCATGAAAACCACAGATATAAGGGCTCAGAATTTTTTAATTTGAATTTTTTTTCAAGACATGAGCGAAACGGTAATTTATCACTTATCAATTCCTGAGCGATGAATATGAATTTTTCAGATGACCTTTAATTAAACGTTGCAGTTCTTCTTCTGTTTAAGTACTTATCCTTAATACCTTATTCCGAGAGATTTTTTATGCGGGGAATAGGTAAGATAATATAAGCTGCGAAGTACGGCCCCAAAAAGAAAATGAAAATTTACCCAAAATTCAGGGCTATTTTTCATAATGCAATATGACCCATTTTTTTTTTAACGAAATGTCGTCCCAAAAAATTGAAAAAACCCCAAAAAATTAAATTTAGGGCAATTGAGTCCACTTGCAAATACCGCTAAGTTAAAAAAACGAAATTCTGAGAAAATCGATTTAAACAGTTTCTTAAAGTGAAATGCCAAAAAAATAGGGAGTATTGCAGGATTATTGAATATTTAACCAGGAATGGCGCGTAACTTAGCGAGTTATGAACGAGATTATTAATGGCTTAGGGGGCGTTTAAGAAAAACAATTAAAATGATGGCTCTAACAGAACTTTAATATTTTTGTTTTTAACTTTGCGGTGTTTACAAGTGGACTACTCAGTTCTTCATTATGAATAATCACTTTATATTTCTTAGTGAATTTTTACCCCAAAATAGTTACCCCATATTCATAAAAAAAATTTTTTACTAATAAAAGGTTTATTTAATAAATTTTCATAGACAATTCGTTTCATAAACCTGCTATAAGCCTAAAATATTTTTTATGAATATGGGGGATAAAATTTAAAAAAAAAACAAAAAAAGGTTTGTTCAAAATTTGGGCTCATATGCCCAAATCTTAAAATCGGCCGGGCGTAAAAATTTTTTCCTCTATGGTACATATAGCACTTGCTTCGCTGACTAAAACTTCTCTACATAGCCGGCCTTTATGTTTAAAAATGTATATATATTACCTTCAGTCGAAAACGATGTAGTACAATGTATAAATTTTATAGGAGAGAGAAAAAACTTTCTAAGGGGTTTAGTTCTGAATATATTTTAAGTCTGTAAATCCAGTATTGCCGACTCTTTATTGGCTTGCAAACCAACTAAAAATATATTTCATATATTTTATACTTTTAATGTACATTTTAGTGTGTCAATTTGCAAAAAATAAATTATACTATAGAATTATTTTATTTATTTCAATGTCGACTATTAACAAATATTAACAAATTTTTTTTGAAATTTTCAAATTTTAATGGGCTTTTTCTTTAGCATTTTTGGACTTAGAACTTTTACATATCGTTGCAAAACAAGAACTAGAAAAAAATATTTTTATTTTTTCCGCAAACGATGTAGTTTTGTTTACTCTATTGAACTGCAACAAAAACTTCATTTTCAAAAATTGTGGCATTAGCGCATTTACGACTGAAGGTACATATGTATGTATGTATGTGCAGCCAAAATTATTTTTGTCTTTCCATTGTTATTAGCTTTAAAATTCCTTTCTAAATAAAAATAATTTAAATAAAAAATTAGCTGTATTCAACTTAAACCAGAATAATTATATATGTATCTTTAGATTAAAACCCAAATAGTTCGACTAAAATTCATAACTTAATTTTAAAATTAGTGAAGCTATTCCTTCTTCCAAAATTTTGTTAACAATTGAATATGTATTTTTTTTTGGTCGAAAAATTGGTCAAACAATTTAGTATGATGTAGTCAAATAAATTGTTTCAATTAAAAAAAAAAAACATTAAAAATAAATAAAATTATTTTTATAGCCAAAACGTTATTTAAAAAGATTAATTTATTTTAATTTATATTAAACTGATCTTATATTTTATTTGACCTTATTGTTGATTTTTTTTAATATAATATAAACATATCGTTTTTAATAAACTTTTAAAAACAAATTTTATACATGTTTTGTATCATAAATAATTTTGTTACAAAAGCTAACATCAATGGTGGTACGGATTGATATAAGATTTTGCACAAATTCCTTCTGTATGACAAGAAATCATACTGGCTAATACTTTAAAATAGGCCCCATATAAAGCTTGCTCCTGGAAAACAGTTTGGTACGCCTAAAACCGTAATATATAATGATACTGTAATAAAACTGGAATGCCACAGTCTTATAGGACTAAAATTTACACAGTCAAATTTCGTAAGGATCGGTCGATAATTTACTAAAGGCCCCAAATAAGGCCTTCTCTCGAAAATCAGTTTAACACGCTAACGACCGTACCAAAAAATGCCCCTGCATTAAAATTTGATACATCACAGTCTTATAAGACTATAAATCACTCTTTAAATTTCGCGAATAATGGTGCATAATTTACCATAGGCCTCATATAAAGCCTCTTGCCGGAAAACAGCTTAGTACGGCTAAAACCCCTAAACGAACAATTTTTTGTAGCAGAATTTGAGCTTCGGTAGTTTCATAGGGCTTAAAATCTCAGTAGAAAATGTCGTGATGATCGGCCCATTAGTTACCATATATAGATATTGTGGTATAATTGGTTCAATTTAAGTTTATATGGCCAGTAATAACACCATGCGATTTTGTGATAATCGGTCCATTATTTACCTTAGGTCTAGTATTAAGCAGCCTTCTGAACTCCACTTGAAAACTATTAAACGCAATAACAAATTTCACTACTATATCGAAATTTGTTCTTATCTAAGTATTTTATACCAGAAATCCATCTACAAAGTTTTGTGATGATTGGTCCCGCAATTTGCCATGGGTCCAATATAAACATCCCTATTGAAAATAATTTTCGTTCGGCTAAAACTGATACAAACTATCAAATTTGCTCAAATTAAGTTTAAGATGACTACAAATAAAAGCATAAATCTTTCTGATTGTCGACCAATAATTTAAAATATAGACCAACATTAACCACAACTAAATAATTAATAACACTGTGCTTGAAATTGACACTTTTTTTGAGACAAGCTGGGCACCTGGCGTTTTAATATAAATCGGGTACGCTGAATTCAGTTGTGATAACCGCTTTTTTAGGTTAGCTCTGGTTTTCGAGATATACCGTTATTTCGAAAATGGAGGATGTTGCACAACATATGTTCGCGTAACTCAAACATGGTTTTTTCATATGCGAATTAAATTTTATTTTGCAAAAAAAATTATATTTTAGCAATATTTTGAAATTTTTTTTTTTTAAATTCATCAAAAATGGGAAAGTGCAGCTATGCTTCTTATTTTTCCCAGACATATAAAAACGACATATTGAAGACATATTAAAAGTTGGAAACAAAACAAGCCATAAACGATTAAAATCTGTTAACAACTTTTGATTTTATTCACAAAAGACGAAACATTTTAATTAATTTAAGCATTTCATAAAGCGCTATATTTGTATTGGAGCCCCCCTAAGAAGTGGAGATAAAGGTTAAGTATGTGTCGAGAAAAAGTTAAGGACAAAAACTTATTGAGGTCGGTCATACATTATATCCCACTAGGGGATATAATAACAGATATATAAAAAAAGAAATTCCAAATAAAACAAGCCATACACGCTTAAAATCTGTTATTATATCCCACTAGGGATATATCTGTAAAAAATGAGAAAAAAGTTTAACTTTGCTTAAAGAAAATTTCATTGTGGAGCTTCGGTTGTTGTATAAACTAAACCATTTTTGAGTTACGCGAACATATGTTGTGCAACCTCCTACATTTTCGAAATAACGGTATATCTCGAAAACCAGAGCTAACCTTAAAAACGGTTAGCACCACTGGCTTGTTTCTTTTAAAAGAATTCCACTTAAATGCGTTTCTCTTTTTTTAAGCAGTGAATTTGTAAAAGTTCTAAAAAAAAACTCGGTTAAAATTTAGTTTTTTAATATCGCTAAAAAAAAGTATTTGCAATAAATAAAAAAGAAAAAAATACATATGTATCGAAAACATTAACCAAAAATTTTTTCATAAAAAAAAATATTTTTGATTAATAAAAGGTTTATTAAAAAATTGTTTTCATAATAAATATTTTTGATTAATAAAAAGTTTATTAAAAAAATTTTCATAGAAAATTCTTTTACAAACCCTAAATATTTTTTATGAATATGGGGGCTAATAGTTATATTAAAGTTTTTAGATACAAACGCAGTGCATAGAGATAAAAAAGTTTCCATTTTGGACTTGTACTGGTATTTTCACAGCGTCTCTTATATCTTCTATGCCAGGTTTTTATGGCTAATCTTTATTACCTTTTCCATTGCCCTTTAAAACGGGAAACAGTAGCACTCCTAGTTCAGATTTCCCCCCCGAATTTGCCCTTCTTTTAATTGTAGCCCATAACTATGGTGTCTGCAGGGCAGTTAAAAATATCTCATTGCAGTATTTGCCCCAGCATTAGGGATGCCCCTTGGATTTCGCAAGTCTTCGTTGGCATAGCATCCAGAGAAATAGTTTGAACACGTTCACCAATTTTCCACTCTAACGAAAGCCCGTAAATGCAGGGTTGTCAGATTTACAGATAGACAGAAAATCTAGATTTTTAGTAAAAAGCTCGCCAAAAATCGCATAATAGGAGTACAAGTTTTTTACCTTTATTAAAATTTTCAATATTTAGCCTTATTCTATTTGTGTGTTTATATTTTAGTATTTTTCCTGTTTTAAATAATTCGGGAATTTTCTTACAGTCGCAAAACGCTTTACATTCACGATTCTAACTTGAAATCGCACAAAATTTCAAAAATTTTAAGTGAATTGTTTTTTTTTTCAATTTCTTAAGTAATGTTTATAAGAAATTTTTGATTTTATTGCGTAAAAAATCGAGTCAAAATTTATCAAAAATTTGTGCCTTTTTCGCTCTGTATGCCACATTGAAAAATACGCTTGATAATATCATACTTTTGCATACTACCCAGTATATATTATTATTCTTAAAATTTAGAATCAGTTTTTAGAATTTATTTTCCCAAATAAATTGAAATTTGACTTGGTTTTTGGTGGAGATCCGATGATTGATGAAATCTAATAAAGCTTAATTAAGCTTTATTCCAAATTTCTATAGACAAAAATTTAATTATCTGCATTTATATTGCGATTTTAATTTTTTTTAGAAATTCCAAAAAAAAAAAAGCAACCCGTAAATAAGTAAGAAAAAAGGGTAAACTGCGTTTTATAAATCGTCAACTTTTTTGAATTTCGCTAAAAAATCGCCATGTCGCCATACACAAAATTTCATCGCCAAATAGGTTTATAAATCTCCACGTTTGGCGAAAAATCGCCACATCTGTCAGCCCTGTGAAATAGCCTTAGCAATACTTTTGCCCTTTCCTTTACCGTTTGGCACTTCCGAGTATTGCCCGTTACCGTAATAGGTATCTACACAGAATGTTGATGAACTTTATTACAGCCGCACTGCACGTTCGCCAACAGTTGTTCCTCTGAGTGCATTATGCATTTTACATAAAAAATTGTAGGTAAAAAAACACACATTTTGTATAGGAGCCCTCTTAAGGAATATCTCTATTCAGGTGGATATGTTATAAACAAATGTTGGGATGAATAATTAAGTGGGGTTGGTTATTCATTTGATCCGTCTAGGGGTATCGTAGATTCTGAGGTGGCCAAGATTAAGCATTTCATTAAACCACCATGTTTGTAGGTAAACCCCCTAATGCGTAGAGTTAATTGACAGGTTTTGAGAATATTTTAAGGACAAAAAAACTAATGGAGGTCGGACACATATTTTACCCCTCTTGAGGTACTCCTAGGCAATTATGGGACGTTTTCTTTAACAAATTCCTGTATATATTGCATAATATTAAGGAAAGGAGATGGCTGAAAAAAAGTCTGATTGGTCACACATTAGAGTCGTCTAGGGGCATCATAGGAACTATGGTGGCGAATTGGTTACAGTTTCATAAGATTTGTCTCTTTGTAAGGGAGCTCCCTTCAGGAATGGTGATGCGGGGTAAATATGTTCGGAAAAAATTAGGCGGGGTGGGTCGGTACAACATTTTTCCCCTCTTGGAGTGACTATATGGCAGTTATGGAGTTTTCTTTGTAAATTTTTTCCTTTGTCCCGCTCGATGAGCGTCCACGTCCCCTCGTTCTACATCCTTCTATTTTTTGTCTTATGCATTTTTCCCCCAACCTCATAAAACTATAGGGTGTAGCACATCCAAATCCTGTTACTATGAAACTCCATTCATCACTACCCAATGCTATTGCCCGTGGGTCCTAAAGAGGGTACACTCGAGAAAATTCGTCTGTATATATAGGAACTGTGGTGTAGGGTATTAATTGTTCGGCCTTGGCTGACTAGACGTCCTTACTTGTTTCTAACAGATTAGTAATGTAATTTTATTTAGTAGTTATTATTCTTATAGATGTATTTAATGAACGAAAACCATTAAATCTCGTTCATCTCATAATTCATTATACCTCTAATAACTTACATAATAACATTAAATTACTACTATGGAAAATTATTGCTATTAAGCACATTAAATACATTTTGTTGCTTTTATTTGCGACTAAAATTGCCAAGAAAATCGTCGAATAAAACTAAAACGGAAAAACATCTTCAAGATACATAAACAATGTTGCATGATTTATATGCGTGCTATTTGGTTGCTCTTATTATTGCTGTTGCTACTTTTGTTCTTAATGTTGTTTATGTTTTTGTAACAATTTAATGGCTCACCCAGCCCCATTTCAAAAACATTTAAAAAAAGTGTACAATATAAATGATTCCTGTCAGAATGATACGAAAACCAACAAAAATAATGTTAAATGATAAAAAAAACAAAAACTAAAGAAAAATATGAAATAATAAAAAACAAAGAAAATAAACAAATAACTCGGTAACAATTTTATAGCCAACATTTTAGTTTTCAGCAGATTTGAAATATTTGCAATTCTCTTAAAGGCACCAACAATTGTGTTTAAGGTCTTCAAGAGTTTTTAGAAAATTCTTTTGTATTTTAAAAAAAGGCAATTGACGGTTTCTGTATGTATTAGTATGGGCAGAAAAAAATTTTATATAGAATCGGTTTAAATATAATTTGTATCTAGAGGATAGAAATCCATTCTCCTTCTTTACACTTTTTAAAGTAGCCTGCCTAATAATAAAACTGTAACAACCAACCATTTTAAATTTATTTGAATGTTAAAACTGCAAAGTACTTTCTTTCTTCTGTGGATTGATAACGTTGATATAAATGTATAAAACGTGATGTATCTTTGGGCAAGTTCCAACAATCAAACTAAAAAAGCAATATTAAGATGAAGAATATTATTAAGTTTATTTAATAGCTGTCTATACCAACAAAATCTAAAATAAACAAGTATGAAAGTATAGTCGGCCGAGCCCACTGTTGCCATATTGTTGTTTAATATATTTTGTTGCCTTTTGTGAACAGCCCAAATATTTTGAGTGTAGGGTTTCTGTTAAAAAATACTACATTTACACTTAGATGTTATTATATATGAAAAATTTTAGTTTTTTAATGAAAATAATTCAAATATTAACGTAATTTTACACAATATATTGAAAATAAGATACAATTTGGAAAATTTCTTACATATCCCTTAAAATAAAAAATCTGTCCTTTTTTCCCTACGCTTGAAAATATCTGAAAAATTTCCTAAAAAAAAGGGAAAAATGCATACAAAAACTGTTTTGTATGCATGAATGGGCACGAAAGGGTTATTTTATTTTTATGATAATATGAATAAGCAAAGGAAATTAGAAAGAATTAAATTTAATAAAACAAGTTTTTATTTAAAATTAAGTGAAACATTTTAAGTTGCACTCAAATGAGTGAAGAACAAAAAAGTTGCAATAAATTGATGATTGTTTTTTAAATGAATTTTTTTTCAGTGCAAAATTTTGTAACTATCACTCATGTTTAGTTAAGATGCTAGTTTTGAATTCATCACTCACATCAACAAAATGGTTGCAAAAATATTCACTAAGGGCTAATAAATCAGAGCAAGTTAAACTCTATTTTTGGTTTAAAATGTGTTTAAGCCAACAAATCTATAAATCAGAAAACATATAAACCATGTTTAAACGCATAAAATTGGGCGTTTAAACTACCAATACAAACCATATGAATTTGTCTACATTTATCGTAGTGCTGCCACATGTTACTTTTTACACTACATATAATACATGGGACACTGATTTACAACTGTTGAGTTTAAACTACATATAAATTTAAGTTTAGTTCAACTAAACCAGCGTTTAAACACTCACTGATTTATTAGCCATAAGTGTTAAAGTTAAAGGTGCAAAATTAGAGCTATGTCTATACTCTTGACCAACATAATGAAAATAGAACTAAATCCAATCAGCAAAAAAGCAAACAGCATGCGAATAAAAACTTATAACAATAGCGCTCTTCGCTTCAACAATAATAATATCGAAGAGGTGTGCAAATTTAAGTATCTAGGCAGCTTTGTGGACGCCATCGGTAGAACACAGTCCGATATCGGAAATCGATTACGAAAAGCTAAAGGTGCTTTTGCTCGCCTAAATCATATTTGGAGATCTAAATATGTATAACAATCCACAAAATTTAGAATATTTAATGCTTTTGCGTAAAATCGGTGTTACTATATGGAAGCGAAACATAGTGCGTAACGAAAACGAACACTTAAAATTACAACGATTCGTTAACCGTTGAATGCGAATAATCTGGTGGCAAGAACAATGTCCAATAGCCAACCAAGGAAGTATTGAAAATAAAGTACTGAATACAGCCCTAGGCAAAAAAGAAAAGGACGGCAGAGCTTCGTGACGCAAATCCATTATAAGCAAAACTTCCAAATCATTAATCAAGCGACATAAGCAGGGCTGCCAGACAAAATTGTGAAAAAATCGTCAATTTCCTGAGAAAAAATCCAAAAGTAGTCTTTTACTGGTTAAGAAAAATCGGACAATTTAAATTTGGATTTTAAACAAAGTTTGTTTGATTTTTATTCAAAAACAAGCAAACAAAAACATTTTATATAAATACATATACTCCCGTATGTTTATTGTTTGTTTGTTAAATTTAACAAACGTTTTTTAAGGAAAATTTTTATAAAAAATATTTTTTTTTTTCTTTTCATTATTTATTTATTGAATCTTCATATATTAAATATGAACTAACAACAATTAATCAAATCTTATACTAATACTTTATTTTTGTCCTGCCAATGCTAGACGAAAATTTTTCTCCTCACGGTTTCTGTTCACATATGTAGATGTTTAGCGGTCTTCTCGTCGGATGAGTCCTGCAGTATCTCTTCTCCTTAATCTAGAGTGGCCACTGTCATTTAAAATATTTCGAGCTAGTGGATTTGGGTGTGACTCAAGCCTTTTTAAATATTTTGCTGCGTATTTCGTAATAATAGTTTTTACTAATGGCACATTGAGATCCTTGTGAATATTAGAGTTTTTAACATACCAGCGAGCGACTGTGATTATTCGAAGAAGTTTATTTTGGCACCTTTGAATTTTTTCGATATTTGAGGCCGAGGCAGTGCCCCATAGCTGAATACCGTAGCACCAGATTGGCTTTGATATAGAGTTGTAAAGTAGAAGTTTGCAGTCGAGGCTAAGAACAGAATATCTTCCAATAAGCCAATAAATTTTAATTGCTTTTAGTTCCATTTTGTTAGTTTTGCTTCTATATGGCATTTCCATGTTAAACGCCGATCTCGATGAATACCGAGATATTTTACATGCGATTGCTGTGGCACTAATTGATTATTGATTTTAATAGGGGGACATGACTCCCGACGCAGGGTGAATGTTATATGTACGCATTTTTGCTCATTGACCTTAATCCTATATTGTTTTAACCACTTTTCCAGTTTAAATATATGGTGCTGCAAGTAACGAGATGCTTCATGACAGTTTTCGTGTACGCTTAAAAAACCTGTTTCATCAGCAAATGTTGAAGTAAGGGTGTGGTTGTTTGTTGGCATGTCTGAGGTATATATAAGGTAAAACAGTGGGCTTATGATGCTTTCCTGAGGGTGTCCAGCGTCAATTGGCTGAGGAGAACTTATAAAATCACCTTCTTTAATAATAAACCTTCGACCGACTAAGTAGCTTTCTAACAGCTTGTGTGTGATTACTGGTAAGCTTAACTTCAACTTATGTAATAAGCCTTCATGACAGACTTTATCAAAAGCTTGAGAAACATCGATGAAGAGGGCGGAACAATATTTTTTTTTTTCAAAGGCTTATCTTATGGCATTTACAATACGATGGGTTTGTTCAATTGTGCTATGTTCTCTTCTAAATCATCTAACAGCTAACAGCTTCTCAAACAGCTTTGATATATTAGACAATTAGCTTATAGGTCTATATGAATCAACTTTTGTAGGATCCTTTCCTGGTTAAGGTATCATTGTAACTAAGGATACTTTCCATTCTTGTGGGTAGTATTCAAGGCGCAAAATAGCATTTAAAATCAAGAGAATAATTTACTTTGCTATGCTGGGTAGCTCTAAAAGCATTTTGTGGCTGATCTTATCAAAACCTTTAATTACTATATTATATTAATCTATGGTTTTTTTAAAGTCTTACGAATAAAAGATACTTTCCATCGGGCCATTTTCTAAAAAATTTCAAATCTTTATACCGTTCACCACAGACCCAAAGGGTATTTATACAAGTTCGTTCTTATATAAGCTTATCATTCCGTTTGTAATTGCCACAATATAAATATTAGGTCCTATAAAGTATATACATATGTATATTCTGAGTCCTTATGAGTAAAAAAGTTGATTTAACGATGTCAATTAAACCATGTGTTTGTTGAAATGGGATTTCCGATTACTCGTACATAAATATTGCTATACATTTTTATTAGATATAGTTCGAAATAGTGTGCTATTATATTTCAGCCAGCTCGGTCTACAAATGGCTAAGATATGAACAAAACAAACGACTGTCTGTAATTTATACCCATAAATCTCTAATTTTGACCTGTAAGCCTTAACTTCTATAAATCTTCTTATAATATATTATTATTTTATCTATTTTACCTGAAATAATGTTTATTCACGAAATTATAGTTTTGGCACCATAGACCCCATATAAGCTTGGATGATCAAATTTGGCTTAGAAATTATTCATATATATGGAGTTTTAAATGTTAAAAATGAGCCAAATCAGCCCATAACTTCACCTGCTACTCTCAAAATCAAGGTTTTGGTACGAATTTTTACTTTAATTGACTTGACTCACAATTTTGCTTTTGCCCATAAAATTTTTTTATGGAAAAGAGAAAAAATTTGTGGTATAATTTTATTTAAAATAGGGATGAATATAAAAATATAAGCTTTCTGGTTTACAACAATGTTTTTTTTTCTGTGCTGCCTAATAACAAACATCAAAAGATTTAAAATTGTCTTATTTTGAAGACTGAATAAAATCATCACTTTTACGAAAAAAAATCATCAAATCGACACTTTGCTAATTTCGGAACCAAAAATCGTCGAAATGACGATAAATCGTCAAATCTGGCAGCTCTGGAGATAAGAGATATACCCAGATGTAGAAATCAGTGAAAATTATATTCCCAAAATCTTTGTGAGTTAGGATAATTTGAAATACCTATGGTTCCAGAAAATTCTATAATAATAATGTTGCGGAAGGTATTTTCGATTAATCTGTGTTATAAAATTTTCTTTCTGGTAGAGCTAACTTTTCGAAAAGTGGGTATATTCAAAATTTTATCAAACTTGTAAGGTCATGGAGCCTAAAAAAATGTATTGCTTTTTAAAATGTTTGACTTTGCAACTTTTTAAGCTTTTTTTTATTAATATTTTCTATCTAATCATATATTTACAAAAAGTAAATTTTTTCGAACAAATAGTTTCCAGCAAGCCTAAGTGAAATAACAGACCTATTTACTAAATGAATAAGCATTATGTAGAAAATCCATTTAATTCAAATTTCATCGGCCTAAACATTTTTTGTTGTCACAATTTTATCAATCACAATATTATGACAGGACACTTTTTTCTAAAAAAGGCGTTTTGTTGCATAAAAGTTCAAGTACCGTGAAAACTAAAAGTACTCGGTTAAAGTTCTACATCACTAGGCAAACAAATAAATGTCAAATATGTAGCGGTACTTTTGTGAAAAAGCATGAAAAAAGTGCTAAAGACTTTCCGTTATTAAATCCGATTTACCGAAAGTAATTTTAAAATGTAAAAAATATAACCATGCAACCATCAAGCTCAAGTATATATTCAAATCGTTTGCTTAAATTTGTAAAGTAATTATTTGTAAAAGTGTTTTTATTTTTTGATTTTATATGGGATATGCAAAAATAAAATTGGATTTTTTCAGTTTAAGTGGAAATAAAGTTATTAACTGGGCTCAATTTAGCAGAGATTTAAACTTTATTTTAAAAGTTGAACAAATCAGCATTATTTTAGAAAAAATTATTAGAAGTTATGTACAAATTAGTAGCAACACTCGTTGAGTTTACCAACAAAAAGCGCTTCTCGACCTCTGCTATAAATTGTATTGCTTTTTTGTTGTCATTGTTTCAGGTGTTTCTATAAGAGATGTGGAAATGTTGTGTTTTGTTACGTGCGAGTCATACATGAGTCACGCGTGACTGTGGGTGAATTTATGTATTATAATGATTAAAAAAATGGAGTGCGTGAATTAAAATTTAATTCTCACACTTTCACGAACTAACTTTTTTAGATTTGTTAACAAAAATTTATATTTGTGTAATTTGTATCCGAACTCATTCAGTGGCATGGCAAATCAGCGGAAGCGAGCGTGACTAAAAAATCACGTTTCTTAATTAATTGATAATCTTTTGTTTGGTTTTTTAGTGTTTCAGATATAAGAAAAAGGCGGTACCCGTCTCCCCCTCTTTTACTTCCAATATTTTCTTTAAACGTGAAGTTTGTTCTAAGAGTTACTCACATCAAATTTAGTGTGTCTCACTATTTTAGTTCTTCAGATAAAAAAAAAAAATAAATTTTTTTGTATGTTGGGTACCCGTCTCCCTCCTCTTTAATCTCCAAGATTTTGTTGAAACTTAAAATTTCTTCTAAGAGTTACCACATCATATAGTTGTTCAGATATAAAAAAAAATAGTTTTTTTTATGGGGATACCGTTCTCCTCCTCTTAAACCACCAAGATTTCATTGGAACATGAAGTTTGTTTTAGGAGTAGTTTGCCTCATTATTGTACGGCCACAGTGTGCGGTGTTTGAAATATAATTAGATATATGTCGATGTAGATACGCCTTAAAGTTTGAGCAAACACTTTTGTACCTTTGCATAAAATATTATTCGTTTTAATTTGAAAACGTATATACGTCAAAAGATACTACGTTAATACGGAGCAATTGTGTTCAGTTAAATAAAATTTCAGTTAAATATGTTTTCTGTTATATCGCTCAATTGCTGCAACAACTTCATAAGTCAAAAGTCGCAAATTTTGAATTAATATCACTAATGCATAGTGTTTCATTAAGTAGGTATAATTTCATATGAAGATATTGTTAACTCAATTCTTGAGAGACTAATAACATTTTCTCATGGACCGTAAATAACAGTTATCCAAACTGATAAACTCTTCACATTAGAGTCAACGCAGACCTATACTGTCATATACTGTTAGATTCGTATTGACGATCTCAACTCCGCAGAGAACAGTTATTTTCAACCGTAAAAATAAAAAAGGTCGATTAAAACTCTCAGAAGGAGAGTTTTATTTTTCCGTTTAAAATATAAAACTTATTAGAGGTGTTTTATATAATAATAAGAATAAATAAAATAAAACTCATTTAAGGATTTTTATTTTTTGTCGTCTAAAATAAAACTCATTTAAATAGTTTTATTTTTTCCGTCTTAACTAAAAATCATTTTGCGTTCATAAAATTAAGCTCCTTCGAAGAGTTAAAACATAATATAATTCACAAAAAGGAGCAAAATTCTCAAATTCTATTTGTTAAAGTTGTTGAGTTAAATACATCAAATTTTCAAAGAAATGATGACGAAAAACACATCGGACCATTCGGCTGGTGGCTGATAATTGAAAATTAATTTTGTTTGAAATTATTTTTAAATATCAAAAACAAATTTAACTAGTTTTCACAATTATTTCATAAAAAAAAAAAGATTTTATTCTTCAATAAAATAAATGCAGAATAAATTGTAAAAATACTGAAATGAGTTTTATTTTCTGACCGAAAAAATAAAATTCCTCAAATTAGATTTGTTTTTTGACGTCGAAAAAAACTCCTCAAATTAGTTTTATTTTATGCCGGTGAAATTAAATTTCGCAAATGAGTTTTATTTTATGACGGCGAATTAAAACTCCTCAAAAGTGTTTTATTTTATGACGGTGAAATAAGACTCTTCTTTTAAGAGTTTGTTTCGACATTTTATTTTTACGTTGGAAAATATCTGTTACAAATGGAATTTTGTCTTTTAATTCAAAAAATAACTGTTATAAAATAACTTTATCGATGTCACTTATAACTGTTACGGTCCTGAATTTTCTTTTTCCATTATGGATGACCGGAATTTGCATGTCTAGTCGATATGCCTAATATGAGACTGATATCGATCTATCCCTTCTGCAGGGAGCCGTGGTGCAGTGACTCCTGTGCAATAGTCTGGCGAATACTGGCTAAGGGTATCACAAGGGCTGTTCATGGAACCTAACCTATTATGTTGTTTCCAAAGTTACAAGTTCAAAGTTGATTTAGGTAAAACTTATATTTTTGAGTTATGACGATGTTGCAGCAAGAGGCCAATATATAGTCTTTCTCGCTATCTAGCGCGAACGATGCATTTTTTGTCCAAAATCAGTTAGCACTTTTGTAAAAGATAATAAACTAATATATATTTTTCAAAATTTATTATCAGAGTTGTTTTTGGGAATACTATTATTTATTAAAAGATTTTGTTTGTTGTGCTTATTTTTGCAAGTGCACGTGCATAAAAAACTGAACTGGCAAATTGTTTTTATTTTGATTTCTTGCGAAAACAATAAAAGCACTTTGTTTTTGTTTTAATATGTTTTTTCTTTACCCACTTACGACTACAATTAATGTTGGGAGAATTCCAAATAAGTGTAGCGGGAAATGTAAGAAAAGATAAACTTATCACTGATTTATTGTTTGGTATTTTTTGGTATTAAGGTTTGATATCTTTGCAAAAAAGACTTTTTGAGTGTTTGTAGGTAATTCTCATTCCCTCTGTAGTCTTGTTTTCTGATAGCTTTGGCTTTTCTAAAATTATTTAGGAGAACGTTTCCTGATGATCTGGCCTAAGCAAACAGTGAAATGCGCATAGGAAAAGCTTATCCTATAACAATAAATTTCAGTATTTTTTTAAAAAAATTTAAAAAAAAGGGAATTAAGCACAACAAACAAAATCTTTTAATTTTTCAAAATGTTTGTTATAAAAAGTAATATATGTGTTGTTGAAATTATAAAATTGGATCATTTATCTGGAGCTTTTAAGTTATTAACTTTAAAACATTATTAAGTGATGAGACTCGTGTAAATTTAAATACTAATTTAGAAAACCTATAAAAAGCAGAAAGTTAAAAAATTGTATTTCATATTTCTTCTGTAATTAGTAGGGAGATCGATTATTCGACTTTTTTCAATAACCGGTTTTCGAATATTACGAATAGTTGCTAATTTAAAAAAACCGGTTTTCGGTTAAACATTTTTGAACTAACCGGTTAACCGGTTTTAATTCGAATACATAAAAACACCTACAAAATACATATATATGACTCAAGATATTTTCAGACCTAGCAAATATTTGACGATAAAATCCAAAAAAACGAGACCAGTAAAATGATCAAACCTTAACCGCATTTTTAACAATTTCTATTTATTTACTAATCTGTTTTTGTAAGACGATAATTGTATAATATTATTTAAAAACTATTAAATGATGTTTGATCTAGCCAAACGTTTTGCAAGAGCAAATAAAATATTATAGCAATTTAATAAATTTATTATTTGAGATATTCTCCTAAATTTATTTTAAATGAGTTTTAATTTGTTGGTGATTAAGCCATCTCTATGTGAATCAGTAGACTTCAACCATATTTTTGGAAATTTGCAAACAAAGCCTCTAAGCCTGGATTATATATATCAAACGATATTGTTTCAACATTATATAAACGATTAGTAAGATGAAAATGCTTTTTGTATGAAATATTTGTCAATTTGTCGATAACAATTTGAAACCTTCCATGACATTGTTTGATTTCTCAATTTTGTTTTTTAGTTCTTGGTATTTTAATAAATAAAACTGATGAATTATTTCTATATCGTTGATTCCGCCGGAATGTTGTAGATTTAGGCAAAACGAAAAATTTAAACGAACTATTTAAGAGTTTTGAGTACCTTATGGGGCATTCTGTCCTCGGCAACACAACGGGTTTATTTTTCATCTAATGATTCATTTTTGGCAGCGTATTTTAGTAAAGTATTATTTGTCGACTCTTTAGACCTACTTCGATCGGGGTTACGTTTTATTTAGGGCACATTAATGTCAACCATATAGACTAATTAATTTTATTATATAAATTAATAAATTGTGACGTGGAAACCCCTTCGCCACTTATTACTTTAGGACACTTTAAGAGCCTAACTTTGTCTGTTTAATGCCGTTCGAAATATCTCTAGAGATAAAATCTATATAAAAATATTTTTAATATTTAGAAAACGGTCGCACAAATTAAATACTATTTACTTTTTAACTGCACACGTTTTTGTAGTATTTTGAAAAGTTTTAGGTTTTTTTTTACAAGAACACACGCATTCATAAGTGGTTTTTATTTACAGTGTTAAAATGTTTTTTTACTTTAGTTACATTTTGTTTTGACCTTATTTATTAAAAGTTTAAATTTGCCTAATATAGAATTAGAAAAATACTTAAATTACGGGTACATCTACAACAAGAGTAAGAAAAATGTATATAAATTACACATTATTAAAATAACCGGTTTATTATACAAAAATAACCGGTTTATTCGATATTCGAAAAATGGACATTTTAAAATAACCGACTTGAGCAAAGCTAAACTAACCGGTTAAAACCGGTCGAATAATAACCGTTCGATCTCCCTAGTAATTAGCACGTTTAGAAATAGACATATAATTTAATCCCAATATATAATTAAAAAAAAGAGCCATGCCGAAAAATTATCTATAGAATTGCTTAAAATAAAACTCATGCACGTTTATTTATGTATGTAAGAAAAGGGTATTTTTTAAGCCCCTTAGAACTTGAAACTAAAATATAACACAAAAAATATAATTATGGGGCTGAAAAGCAAAGGGCTGCTAGTGAAAAATATTAAAAAATTTAGTTACATGCACGCAGAGAAAAAATATGTTTAAAAATGGTCACCTCCAACAAAACTATTTTTAGACAAAATTTTGAACATAATATGTTTAATTTTAACCATATTTTTGTCACCAACAACCATATTATTGTTTAATTAGTCATCCATCAAGAAGCCACACCCATATTGTGGTTGCCTCTAAACATGTTATGGTTATATATGACAATAATTTGTTTTTAATTTAACAATAGTATTTTCCTCTTAATATGTTTGTCGGTTACAAAAATATGATTAAATTAAACATAATATGTTTAAAAATGTTCTTTGAAAATAGTTTTGTTGGAGGTGACCATTTATAAACAAGTTTTTTCTCTGGGTGTGCAAGCAAGAATCAACACTTAATACCAATATCTATCCCTCGACAAAAATTCAGACCTGAATGATAATCTCGAAATATATTATGTATGAAATGCATGGGAACAAATAACTTTAAAGCTTACTTATTCTAAATTTTGTTTTTTGTACTTGAAACCCTTTGCTTTTAAGCCCGACAATTGTAATATTAATTTATAACTGAAAGATCAATATATGGCTGTTCTTGACGAAGCAGATTCTGAACGTCCAATATTGGGTCCATATCTCGAAATCAACTTTACACCATATTTTGATTTCAACCAGTTGCTTACGCCTTATGGTAACGCCATCGCACTGATATTACATCTCGCCCGAATTAATGTTATCCATATTTTTAATCAGAGACTTACTGATCATGGCGCGGTAATGATCTCAATTGACCGTACCGTGAGCTCCGATTTAATTGTTGAAAAACAAGCCGCCTCAAACGCTGCACTTTTCTGAAAGTAAAAGAGTGTTAAGGTCTATTATGGATTATTGTCACTCCTTATGTCAGTGATGTTATATATATATAAGAGCAACATATTATGATAAGATTCATGATTGTAGTCAACATATTACGATTATTATTGAACAATATTATGACCAAATATATTCGTAATATTACATCACAATATTTTTCCCTTAATCCTAATTTGTTTTTATTACATTCCATTATAATTTAATGTAATCATATTATTATCATGTTATTGATAATAAGTTAAGAAGTAATCATATTATTATCATGTTACTCATAATGATATGTAGATTAAATCTGAAACCGAAAAATATTTTTAATATATTTATGCTTATTTATTTACTGGCAACCTTAACGTCAAACTGTTACAGATATTTCACATCATAATATGATGCAACTTTAAACGTTATATTTGTAACCTATTTTTGTCGTAGGTCGCAATTATTTATAAAAAATTTTATAGAATTTTTATTCTATTTCTCTAAAATAACAGTAACACTGAGTAACGAATAATTCGATAGGCATATGTAAAACAAGCGACACAACCGATGCAAAATTATTTTACAAATGCCGATATCAAAATATTATTAGAGTAAAGATATTTTGTTTGCATCTTAAATATATTATGAGTACACGAATAGAAAATGATCATGTTATGTCTATTAAATATCATCAAATGGTTGTGAGGAATATAATATGTTTCCAAAGTTATCATTATTCAGTGGCTAGTAAAATGATTATTTTTCAGTGAACCATACCTAAATTTATAATTGCGATAAACATTGACATGTTTACAGTAACTATAATACTGTTGGTATTAAATAAAAATAACAATATTTTGTGTACGACAACAATATATTGTTACAATAAACATAGTTTAGTTGCCGCAACCATGTCCAACCACATTTTTTATCTGCGTGTAGGAAAAAATCCCTATTCGTAGGAATTTTTTTTTTAAAAAAATGGCCGTGGGGAAAAGAAGGACAGATATTTTGAAATCATTAAAATGTAGGGACTTTTAAAAAATGTGTGAAAACTGTATATTTTTGGCAATTTTTTCGACATAGCGCTAATAAAATTTTGGATAAGGCAACATTGCAAATTGCTAAATTTTTTATGTCCAACTTTGATTTTAAGCTAAATTTGTGAAACTCTCCTTTACAAAAATTTAATTTCTCAGAGCAATAAAAGATTGCTTGTTTAATATGGGCATCCAAAACTTTTGGAGTAAATTCACCAAAATTAAAAATTTTAATAAAAATTAAATTTTCCCCCTTTAGTCGAAATTAGCTATCTTTGATTTATCCCTGCCTCATGATGATACAGATAACGATATTAAAAATAAAGTTTAGTAAATCAATAGAATTTGTTAAAAAAAGCTAAAATTTGTTTAATTTAGTTGTTACGCTTTTTTTTTGTATTATTTCGTCAAATATTTGTTAGGTCTTACCATTTCTGTAGTCATAAAATTGTAACTTGAATTTGCATTGTCCGCTCTTTTTACAAGACGAATGTACCTTCCAGTGCACCGAAAATCATTAAGAACACCTGTACGATTGTTAGAAAATTACCAACGGTCTTATTTGCATTGATATATTATCATTTAAAAGTTGTAGGGTTTTTTAAAGGACACTTTTTGAGCGCGTAGGGAAAAATAGGGACTATTTTCGGGCTGCGTAGGGACCTTTCAAAAAAGTCTATACCATCATTGCCACATGTGGCAATTTTATTTATTAACAAACCTGTTAAGCAAAAAATTACCCTCATCGCTGAAAACAGTTTTAAGATTAAACATTAGCGCGAATCTATAAACGAGTTTCAAAGTAAATTTGTATAACTTGGTAGCATTATATAAGCGTGAATCTACTCATGACAATTTTTCAGAATTTTCTAACCACAATTGCAGTCTGATTGTTCATTCGGCCGCTAAAACTTTTGGATATTCTATCGGGCTAAAAAAAATCCCTTTTTATATCCACCACCACCACTATGGTGAATGAGGGTATACTAAGTTTGTCATTCCTTGTGAACCTTTTTTATAATACTTCTAAGACCCCATAAAGTATATATCTGTGGACTTTTGACAAAACAACCTCTTTCAAAAACTACAATTTTACAGGAGTACGAAAAAACTGTTAAAATATCGAACAACTTTGATTTTGAAATATTTGGTGAACGGGTGAAAGTGCAGTATTAAATTTAAATACTAAATTGAAGTGAAGATATCAATAATTCTATTCTAATGCCAACAAATTTTCAGAAAAATTAAGAATAAAAAGATAGGATGTTTTGTCGAAATTGTTTTCAACAAAAAAATTAACTTCGATTACACAAGTCGTTTAGTCAAAATTAATTTTCTCTATAAACCATTTAAAAATTTATCTTGTCTCAAGCAAGTTAAATATTTTCTAAATTTCAGTTTTTATAAAACAACTTGTTTGAAGAGAAGTTGTTTTGTTAAAACAAAATGTATATATCCAAAAAAATATTAAATACAATTTAGATGTTTTGTCAAAAGGATATAACAATTTTATTTCTTGCATTTTAGAAAATTTTTAAACTCTTTCAGATAAGATATTTTATCAAATATTTTTCCCAAATATAATGAAAGAAGTTGATTTGCCAAGAACTGTAGATTTTTAACCAAATGGCGTAAAAATGCAAGGATTACACCAAAAGAACCGTCTTATAATTTATATTTAATATAAAAATCTTGCAAAAATTTCTTACTTCGAGAGAAGTTGTTTTGTCAAAAGTCCTGGCTCCTTGAGTAATACTTAGTCGATTTAGCCATGTCCGTCTGTCTGTCTTTCTGTTGAAAACACGCTTATTTTCAAAAAACGCAAAAGAAGAGAACAAACTTGGTCTCAAATTGCTTGTAGCTATCGTAAGCAGTTTGGGATTAAAATCCAGCAACATCGGTGCAGTAGGCTCAGAATTATGAATCAAAATGTGGAACCACCACCCTAAAAAAATTGATAATTGTGATACAAAAACTAACATAAATGGTGGAATAATGCACGGAATGTCATAAAATTTTGCACGAATTTGCTTTATACGACTGCAAATCATACTGTGAGGATCGGTTCATAATTGACCATAGGCCCCATTTAAACCCTTTTCGCGGAAAACATTTAAGTACGCCTAAAACAGCAATAAATAACGCAAGCATACTAAAATTTAGTACGTCACAGTTTTATAGGAACAGAAATAACACTGTAAAATTTTTTGAAGATCGGTCCATAATTTACACTAGGCCTCATAAAAAGCCTTACTCCCGGAAAACCGTTTACTACGCCTAAAACCGTAATAAATTATGCTATCAAATTGACGTCACAGTTTTATAGAACGAGAAATCACACCGCCAAATTTCGTGAAAATTGGGCCATAACTTACCCTAGGCCCCATATAAACCCTACTCTCAGAAAACAGTTTATTGCGCCTAAAACTAAATAAAGCCCACTTTGGGAAAATTATTAAATTCGCCTAAAACCATCACATTTATAGATATTGCGGTGAAATTTTTTACTTAAATTCATATGGCCAGAAAAAATATCATGCCAATTTGTGAAGTTAACTGTTAACGCTAAAACTATTTACACTGCTGTATTAAAATTAATTTTAATTTATTTTTTGTAATACCAGAAATTATGCTTCAGAATTTTGGGATGATTTGTCCATAATTAACCATAGGTCCAATATAAATTACGCTCCTAAAAATTATTTTAGTTCGGCTAAAACTTTTACGAATCATGATATTTTACTCAAGCCAGTTCAAAGTTCTAACAAGAAATGCATAAACTTTTCTTATTGTCGGTCAATAATTTAATTCAGGTCTAAACCGCAACTCATTTTAATGCTGACGTTCGTTTTTGTGACTCTTAGTTAATAATATATCGTCGGTCACAGGTTGACAACTCTTAACTCGCAAAAAAATCGAATCGGGGTTTTTGAAGCCAAAAGACTGTGTTTGTCCTTCTGCAGGTTAGCATGTTGTTTTCTTTACACCATCTTACAATAAATATCTCCTACTAATTTTGGTTTTTTTTTATTTACTTCCAACACGGTTTAGTAATGGAGTAATAACTTTTTTTTTTGTCTCCTGAAAAGTACAAAAAAACATGTCAACCTGTGACCGACGATATATGTATTTATCATATATAGCCCACTCCTGTCGGTGGAGGGTATCAAAGATTCGGCACAGCCGAATATAGCACTCTAACTTGTTAAACCTAAATACAATAAAGCTTGCGTGTAGTAATACGTATATATTTAAAAACTGTTATATACAATTTGGAAAAGTAGGTACATAAAAACCTTTTTAATCTCTGGTGACTTCTTTGCCATCATCATTATACAACTTTATTATTATTTGTTATTAATAGTTAATTTGCGGTTAATAGGATACAACTCATTATTAAACACGTTAGTAGAGACTAAACCGTTTTTTTCTGTATAGACAGATAAGAACTAGTGTTTGTGTGCTGACATACTTGACTTAATAATACACACCTTTTGTGGTTTGGTAGTAGAAATAAAAGAGAATCATGAAAATAATAAAAGAAATTGTGCAGCAGTGTGGGGTTTGAATATTAATATGATTTTATAGCGTTACACGGGCAAATAATAACACTAATTGACAAACGCATACGCAGTCATATTAACAAATACTTATAACTTTGCTTCACTAACACACAAACACATATAATAACCACCCTGCATTAATTCTGGGATCAAGTTTCTCTAAGACGCCACTTTTGTCTACAATTTTGTTGAAGTCTTCACTTTGTCCGCCTCGGAAAAAAGAGAAAATTTTTGACAGCTGTAATGAAAAGGATGCCACAGTTTATATGGAAAGTTCGGATTTTTTAAAAAATTATAAGATTATTTTGAATATTTTACATTTTGTTTTAGCAAATATATGCAGGTATTTGGCTTTAAACTATTGACTTATCCATTTATATTTTAAGTACAAAAATCTAGTGAAAATGTTCAAGAATTATTAATGTACTAGTGAATCTTGAATGCCAATGTCACCATATAGTCCCACAAAATCTAACAAGTTCTAGGGTCAGTAATCGATTTCCAATGACAAGCACATGCTAAATATCTGCAGCATAAAGCATTGTCTGGTCTACAGTTGGTCAGTGGTACTTCAGGCCAAGCTAATAGTGAACCAGTTTAGTTCCACTATTGACATTTCCTGTAGGGTAAACACAAGCCTTAAATGTCATAGATATACAAACATACATGCATCTTATATGATTAGTATCATATTATTTTTTCTTATATACCAAATATTTATATACATGTGTATATTTTGTCATTATATACAAAAGTGTGTACACAACTTTATAATTTTCGAATACATTTAGGTGTGTATGTATGTGTTTATTGGTTTCAGTTTATTACGAAAATCCCTAATAATCTCTAATATAATAAACTTTTTTATTTATGTGCGTATTTTGTTGCAAACACACATCACAGAAAACTTGCACGACAAGTAACCCCCTTAACAAATTACAATGCATGGGAGATAAAATTATAACAAATGCGATCAATATTTGTACACCCTTTACGGCCAATGGCGGTAAGACTTCTTTAATACTTAAACCCGGATATAAAAAATATTCATTGTTAAAACTAAAGACCTACATAATAAGTAACTATGTATGTATATTTATGTTGCATATAAAATCCATTGCAAAAATAGCTTTTACATAAATATTAGTAATGAAAAAATACAGCGTGATTAATTTGCAGAGAACCTAGTCTGTCACTGTCTTGTACTGGCCACTTTTGAAGGATGGTATAATATTTCTAGCGTTGAACTGGGGCGCAGTTTTAACTTTGTTCGAAGAACGTGTTGGTTTTACATCGGGGGTTCTGTTTACAAAAAATCCATGTAATCAAAACTGATTGCCATTTCTACCTAACCTGGTATGTGAACTTAAACGATTTTTCACATTTCATTAGAAACAGTTCCATAACTTGCTTCACCCATTAACTGAATTACCATGAAAATAAAAAAAATCTATAAACATCGATAGTAGTTATATCAGATGCCGAAAATTGAAACCCATGATAAATCGATTTGCTTGCAAGGGACCATAAAATTACAACTTATATGATGAAATATCACATCTTAACATGCTTTAAATTACCATGACGCCCTATATTACCTGTCTGCAAATGTTATAACTCCGCCAACCCTTGGGCGTGTTTGCCAATAGGCCAATGGTGAGTCATAAATTTCCTGTAGTAAATTCTGAACAGCGTTTAGAGTCCACTGAGTCCTTTTTCTATTTACAATGGGCCAGATTTTTCCCCACAGGTAGTTTCGTCGAACCAAGCGATAAAGTTTCGTCGAACCAAACGATAAGATAAAATAAATATGCGATAAGTTGCTTGCTCTTCGATTTAACCCATTCCTGCCTAATAGGTATTTAGCCCTGGATGGTTACTGTTAGTCGAATCGACGAAGCTCATTTATTTTTTATCGTAAACCTTTTTTATGTGTATTCTAATTACGCTCATTTTTTCAACAACGTTAGCTGATGACCAAAGCTTAAAAAAATAATTAATTTGAAAACACAAAACTTTTATTTTTTATGCTTTATTAATTTTAATTTTTAATTAAATGCTTAAATTAAATAATTATTGTTAAGTTTTTACTTTAAAAATCGGTCCTCTAGATTCGACGATGAGTTACCTTAATATTCTAAAATGAAGAGTAACCTTTTAGGGTTAAATACCCAAAAAAATTAGGACAGTTAACAAATTCTAGCAAAAGCCAGGTAATAGATAATTTCTGGAACTTGCGTTTTTATCTAAAAGTAGACATTGGTTAACCTGGGAAAAATTAAGACAGTAAAATTTTTTGGTTTTGCATTAAGTTATCATATATATCACTTAAGGTTTCTTCTGTGTCCGAAAATGCCAGAATAAAATGTTCCCAAATACAGCACAATGCGAAAAACTAAAAATGCTGACACAATCTAAATAGCTTTGGGCGTCTCCTTAGCAATGTAAAAAATGAAATGCGATTGGTTAACACGCCTGGCCGACATATGATATATAATAAAAATGGGATTTTAAATAGCGAACAGTCCACAATGAGTTCCAAATATGACTATTTTTCCATATTGCAAAAAAAAAATCTGTCCTGGCGTTAATTAAAAGCGATAAAATATCTATGACGGAAATAAACCCAAATTTATATTTCTAAAATTTATTTGAAGAAGATTTAAATTTTTGCTGTGTCATGTGGGACAACACCATTGTGGTAGTCCTGGATGCAAACTAGCCTGGCACATTAAGCATTCGTATTAGGTATTGCCACCACACTGTGGTGAACGATGACGTGTGGGTAGTTGTCCGATTAAATATATAATGTTCAGACAAAACTGCGTCGGGACAACATTTTCCATACAATTTGACATGAAAATTTTTCATAGAAAGCAATCGTAAAATAAAATTTATTTTATTTTGAGAACAGTTTTTCTAATGCTCTCACATATTTTGCTCTCACTTATTCTCCCAACAATGCTACCATACTTTTATTGAACTGCATACAATTTGCGAACAGAAAATGTCAAACAACAGAAAATAAACAAGTTAGAGTGCTATATTCGGCTGTGCCGAATCTTTGATACCCTCCACCGACAGGAGTGAGCTCTATATGATAAATATATATATATATTATTAACTAAGCTTCACAAAAACGAGCGTCAGCATTAAAATTAGTTGCGGCTTAGATATGAATTAAATTATTGACCGAAAATAAGAAAATTTTATGCGTTTCCTGTTAGGACTTTGAACATGCTTGAGTAAAATATTATGATTCGTAAAAGTTTTAGCCGAACGAAAATAATTTTTAGGAGGGTAATTTGTATTGGAGTTATGGTTAATTATGGCCCAATCATCCGAAAATTCTGAAGACTGATTTCTAGTATTACAAAAAATAAATTAAAATAAATTTTAATACAGCAGTGTAATTAGTTTTAGCGTTAACAGAAAATTTCACAAATTTGCATGATATTTTTTCTGGCCATATGAATTTAAGTAAGACATTTTACCGCAATATCTATAAATGTGATGGTTTTAGGGGAATTTAATAATTTTCCCACAGTGAGCTTTATTTGGTTTTAGGCGCAATAAACTGTTTTCCGGGAGTAGGGTTTATATGGGGCCTAGTGTAAATTATGGATCGATCTTCAAAAAATTTTACATTGTGATTTCAGCTCCTTTAAAACTGTGACGTACCAAATTTTAGTATGATAGCGTTATTTATTACGGTTTTAGGCGTACTAAACTGTTTTCCGGGAGTAGGATTTATATGGGGCCTAGTGTAAATTATGGACCGATCTTCATAAAATTTTACAGTGTGATTTCTGGTCCTATAAAACTGTGACGTACCAAATTTTAGTATGATAGCGTTATTAATTACGGTTTTAGGCGTACTAAACTGTTTTCCGGGAGTAGGTTTTATATGGGGCCTAGTGTCAATTATGTACCGATCTTCAAAAAATTTTACAGTGTGGTTTCTGGTCCTATAAAACTATGACGTACCAAATTTAATTATGCTAGCGTTTTTTATTGCGGTTTTAGGCGTACAAAACTGTTTTCCTCGAGATGGGTTTATATGGGGCATATGGTAAATTATGGACCGATCGTCACGAAATTTACCAGTATGATTTGCAGTCGTACAGACCAAATTCGAACAAAATTTTATGTCATTCCGTGCATTAATAAACCAGTTATGTTAGTTTTTGTATCAAAATTATCAATTTTTTCAGGGTGGTGGTTCCACACTTTGATTCATAGTTCTGATCCTACTGAACTGATGTTGCTGGATTTCAATCCCAAACTGCTTAGGATAACTACAAGCAATTTTAGACCAAGTGTGTTCTTTTCTTTTGCGTTTTTCAAAAGTGAGCGTGTTTTCAACAGACGGACAGACAGACGGACATGACTAAATCGACTTAGAATTACGCAAGGAGCCAGAATATTTATACTTTATGGGGTCTTAGACGTTTCACATGGAATGACAAACTTAGTATACCCTCATTCACCACAGTGGTGGTGGAGGGTTACTGCTGAAGTTTTTAATACGGTTTCTAGGATTTTTGCCTGAATTTGAAGACTCAATTCTGTATGAACACATAGTCTACGACCTTTTGCGTAGCCACGACATTTACCATGACAGATCTAGGATACGTACCAAGTGAGTTTGAGAGAGCATAAATTTCTGTTGGATCTCGCAGAATCTGTATTAATGACATTACCTAACATAAGCTGCTGCTTTCCGACACCACAGTGGAAAGTGAATAGGTCAGTAAGTGCCCATTGTGCGCTTTTTGTAAGCAGAAGTAACTTACTAAATTACGATGGAATAAAATGGCAAACCCTTAAGTAATCGAAAAATATTGATCTATAGCCGAGTTAATTCTCGTGCGGACTATCATTTCGTCATTTTCTTAATATAATGACAAGTTCTTAGTCCAATTTTTTTTAACAAAACTACTAAGCGGTAGAATTTTTAAACTGAATTTCTTTTTTGTACGACGCAAAGCCCAGAATAATAACGCAGGTTGAAACAATATTTTGGTTGCTTTCAACGGGACAATCCAAATCAATGAAATGTGTGTCGTTCAAATAGAAAATAACAATTTTAATATATTAAGAAATATAGAACACTAAAGGCTGTTCGATATTTAAATACCTACGTCCTATCCCAGGAATGGGAAGAGGTTCTGTTCACTCCAAGCAGCTTCTACGGACCCCAGGTACCTACTTAAAATTCAAGTTACAAATGTTCGAGCGGAACTTTGGGCAGGCATTAATGGTTTGAAACGATTTGATTCTATGAGGTACCTGCATCCGCCAGCGAGTCAGCTGTATAGTTTCCCAATTACCGCTGTGCCCAGGGACCCATTTAAGGGCAACCACTTATGACACTGCAATAGTTCGCCTTAGAGTAAGACTCCACTGCAACTGCTCAAAATAAAGGCCAGAACCGACACCATACTGTGTTCTCAACCCGTTAATGTGTACCTGTTCCACATCTTCGGTAGTTCGTAGGTCAATCTGGTGTACTATGTCATCCAAAATGCTTACGGTGAAGCCGGAATCAAAGATTAGCTCAGGTGTGACATGAACATGTAACTTTTACATCAAAATAAAAACAAATCTACCAAACATCATGTAAAAGGTCCACAATAATTATACAAGATCCGATTACATGAGTTATGTTTTTATCCATATTTGTTGTCAGTCTTGAAGGACTAAACTTTTGGACTACCAGTTAAGCTCGGAAGTGCTTATGTTTTACTTGTTTACATTTAAACAAAATGTTAACTGGGTATTTTTTCATAATTATATAATGTATGTGCACACTTGCTTTTAGTATTTACTGTTATTCTTATCTCCAAATTTTATTACAAGTTCCTTTCGTTTTGGTATTTTCTACATTTTAAACTTTTATTTTAGCAAATGTAATAAAAAATAATATCGATTTTGTTTTTGTGATACTTATATTATTATGTGTTGGTCTTAAATTTAAAAATCATTCATTTTTTTAAAGGAAACCTTAAAAATCCTTTTCTGCTTTTGTATGCCACTTTGAAAAGGAATTCACAAACTCTCTCTCTCATGAAATCATATGTTTAAACATTTTTTTAGTGCACGTGTTATTGCCTTTTTTTTTTTTTGTTATTTTTTGGAACTGTTAAGAAGGATGGATGTTTAAATATCGGTGTGTGCGTGGGTTTACACATAAACAGTTTGTTTAACATTGTATTAGGATTTTAAGAAATTAGGGTAGAGAATGTTTTAACTATAATCATTTTATTTTGGGGAATATAATTCAAAGCAGTTTTGGTGAGCTGCTTAAGAGAAGAATAACGCAAGCCAAAATTCAAGGAAATTGTAAGGCAGGTAAAAACTTTAAAAAAATTCTGCGATAAATTACAATTTAGTATATTTGGTTATGAAAATATTTATAATTTTCCTTTTGAAATACGTACCACCCTAATCTGTATGTATTATATGGCCAATATGATATATGAGATTTAAGTTTCCTTTTTTTTCTTCCTAATTCTTCCTAAGATTTTAAGTAAGAATTTGAAATTGGTATTAAGTCCTTTGTTTGATTTGATTAGTATCCACACTTAAATTTACAGTTTGAAGGATTAGTTCCCTCTTTTTAAACCTAAATAAATACTTAAGAACCTTTTTGGGAGGAAAAATATTTTTTGAGTTTTCTTGTAAATAAGTAACAATTTTTCTAAGCAAATAAACAAAGGCAAACATTTATCTACATATTTATTGTTTAACGGCATTTAATGTGGCTAAAAGAAGTCTTAGCGTAAATATTAAATTTAAAATTACCAACGATTTAAAGAAATATGAAATATGGTATTTATGTGGAAGAAATATGTAATAAATCAAGCTAAGGCTAATGTGCTTCCTGGTAATACTGAATATTATTTAATAATGATTAAGTAATACGAGTATTTTTATAATACTCCTCTGCATTTAAATCAATAGCTGACCATTTCCTAAATTTAATATAATCGGCCTTAATTTGACTATGACAATTGGTCTTCCATAATTTTAAAAGTTAAATACGCTGTAATTAATACGCTATAATTATTTCGCTATACGTACAGTAGGTAACGGATATAAGAAAATGAAAAAATAACACGAACATTTTTTATTAGCTTTTTTTATTTTAAGCAGAGTATAATATACAGAACAATGATGAACTATTGTTTATTACAATAAATACACAGTGCTTATTGAAAAAAACACAAGCCTGGCACCTTTTAACCTAATTCGGATAACGCTAAAACCAGTGGTGCTTAACGTTTTTTAAGTTAAGCTCTTGCTTTCGAGATATACCGTTATTTCGAAAATGGTCGAGTTTGCCCAACATATATCCGAGTAACTCAAAGAGGGCTTAGTTTATCGAACAAACTTAAAAAACGTAATTCCGCAATAAATTTTCTTTCAGAAAGGTTAAATTATATTCTATGTGTGCATTAGTTTCAGAAACATAATTTGTTTTCCAGAAATTTTTGTTTTTTTGAAAAATCATAAAATATTGGAAAATGCAGCTTTGCTTCTAATTTTTTATAGACATCCCATAAAAAACTTAACTTACAATGCTACTTTTAATGACTTCCTGAATTCATTACTTTGTAGCTGTATTCGCCACTTTATAATAACTTTCTTATTATATCTTAAATAATTCAAAATTATACATAACAAAATAATACTTTAATATTAAGATTTAAATAAGATAATTTTATATGATTTTAAAGAATTATTTGAATGAATTTGCAATATATTCCATTAATTTTTGTTAGATATACGGTGATATTATAAAATGTTAAGAATTATTTTGATGTGAAATACTCGTACATGGAAAATCCAAAAATCAATGAAATGTATGTAAATATATACATAAATATGTCCAAACTTACCCCCACAATATATTTTTTTTTTATCTGAATAGTAGTAGTGATATCAATTTAATGTTAACGAGGTTTTTTTTAAGAACATTATCAGGCCTGTCCCAGAAATTGTTCGGAATTGTTTTGAATCCGTATTTTCATTTCGATCGATTTTAATTTTGTTATTTTTAAGTTAAATGTGGCAATATTGTGCAAACGAAAACAAAAACATTTTTCGATCGAAAAATTAAAAGTCATTTCATTCCGAGAAAATTTACCGGTCTTTGTTTTCTGAAGAAGCTTTCTTGGAATTAAAAAAACTGGATCGAAATTGATTTCTGTGCCAGGCCCGTATATTAACATATATTAATACATACATTGTTATTACAGTGTTAGAACTATTTATAAATGATTTTGTGCAACAAATGTACTCTTTATTAAATATTTTCTTACATTTCGAAAAATATTTGAAAAGGCTGGAAATGCAACCAAATCCATGAGCTCGAAATATTTTAAATTATGGCGGCCACACTCGCTTAAGAAGAACACAGAAAAAAGTGTTTTATCAATTAAAAAAATGGTTTAAAAAGTATTTAAATTTAATAAATGTGATAATTGAATCAATTATTTTTTTAGTTGAAAGAAAATTAAAAATTAAATTTTGTTTAATTAACAATTTAGTAGTTTTGAAATAAATTTTCAATTAAAATTTTAATTAAATAACAAAAAATCTTAATTGACTTTTTTCGTTCAAAATAAAATAATTTAAACATGTGGAATTGTTGTTGGGAATTGTCAATATTTATTTAAATAAATTAACACATTGTTTGAAATGGCAAAGTTTTTTGATCACTTTTTTAATTAAAATTAAAAATATCATTTATTGAACATATTTTTTCAAAATTTTAAAATTTTTAGTAATCAATATAATCATTTTGGTAATAGGTGTAAAGTCAACAACTTGTTTGCTTGATATTATGAATTTAGAACAAATTTGGTAATTGGAGAAATTTAATAATTTTTTCTGTGAAGATACACATACATATGTGAACAGAAACCGTGATGACGAAATATTTTTTGTCTGGCACTGGCAGGACATAAAGCAAATGTTAGGATAAGATTTGATTAATTATGGTTAGTTCATATATAATATATGAAGATTCAATAAATAAATACTGAAAAAAAAAATGATAAAAAAAAAAATTTCGAAAAATTTATTATTGTTTACATCTTTTCTTATATTAAAAAAAAAACTCAACAATAAGGTAAAATAAAATATAAGATCAGTTCCATATAAATTAAAATACATTTATCTTTTTAGTAACGTTTTGGCTATAAAAATAATTTTATTTATTTTTAATGTTTTTTTTATTTGAAAAAATTTATTTGTCTACATCATATTAAATTGTTTGACCAATTTTTCGACCGAAAAAAATACATATGCAATGGTTAACAAAATTTTGGAAGAAGGAATATGCTTCACTAATTTTAAAATTAAGTTATGAATTTTAGTCGAACTGTCTAAAGATAAATATATAATTATTCTGGTTTAAGTTGATTACAGTTACTTTTTTTATTTAAATTATTTTTATTTTTAAAGCTTATAACAATGGAAAGACAAAAATAATTTTGGCTGCACATACATACATACTTCAGTCGTAAATGCGCTAATTTTTAATTTTTGAAAATTAAGTTTTTGATGCAGTTCAATAGAGTAAACAAAAATACATCGTTTGCGGAAAAAATAAAAATATTTTTTTCTAGTTCTAGTTTTGCAACGATATGTAAAAGTTCTAATACAACATTTACACCTACACAAAATCTAGTACTTAAGAGATTTTGAGCGAACTCTTGTTCATTTCTACTAGATTTCCCATACAAAACAAAATCTAGTTCGTCACTAGATTTTGGCAAAATCTTACGAAATCTTGCAATAATCAACGATAAACTATGAATTTCATACTAATATACTAAAAAATACAGCTCTGAATAGTATGTAAGTTGACAAAATAAAAAAAAAAAATATATAAAAAGAGCGGGGAAAAATAAATTTGCGGCAAATTAATAATATACAAAAATAAACATTTGTGAAAATTGATAAACCAAAAATTAATAAAGGGTATGTAAATTATATTAATATAAACTGTGTAGCATTACAGTGACCTTAATTTACGGAAAACATACCCACAAAAAGAAAAAGCAGTGGAATTCCAACGAAGAGGCGGTTTTAATACTTTTAATATTGTTTTTGATTGTTTTGCAATAAAAATGTTATATTTAAAAATTTTTAATTTTGTCTCTTATTTTTTCGCCTTTTGGGTTATAGTCGTAAGTAAACTCCTCGCCATTTGGCGCCTCTGTTGCCGTATCAAACGTCTTTTCTCAGGTATCATTTACTGCGGGTAGTACATTTGCAGCAGTTTGTGAAACCTTATATTTAACAAATGCTGGTTTTTCAAGCAACAATATTAATTCCGATTGTATTTTTTAGATCTGGATGTAAAACATAATAAAATTTGTTTTTGGCTTTCCATTTTTGCTAATAAAAGTATACAATACAATTTCTTTCCTTTTTCAATCAGCTGTTTTTATTATGAAAATGAAATTCGACGATATGTCAAAAAGCAGTAGTATAAACGCCAAAAAATTTCTTTAAGATTTTAACTAAAATCTACTAGATTTTGTGTAGGTGTTAATGTTGTATAAGTCCAAAAATGCTAAAGAAAAAGCGCTAGGGCCCACTAAAATGTGAAAATTTAAAAAAAAATTGTTAATATTGGTTTATAGACAACATTGAAATAAACAAAATAAGTTTATAGTATATTTTATTTTTTGCAAATTGACATCCTAAAATGTACATTAAAAGTATAAAATATATAATAGAAAATTTGATAAGTCACAAAAAGCTATGTAAAACATAAATGTATTATTTTAAGTTGGTTTGCAAGCCAATTAAGAGTCGGTAATGAAGCAAAACTGGATTTACAGACTTAAAATATATTCAGAACTAAAGACTTTAGAAAGTTTTTTCTCTCTCCTATAAAATTTATACATTGGACTTACATCCTTTACCACTAAATGATATATACTTATATAGGTAAATTATATTAAAAAAAACTTACGGACTCACCATTGTTTCACTAATTTGTATGTATTTCTGTATATCAAAGAACTTTTCTTATTAATGCACTTGAAATTTAACAGTTATATAATTCTTCTTTGGTAAACTTTTACTAGACCTATACATACATATATTCATATGTATATATGTGAAGGTAGAATGGTAATGCATATAAAATTCAAATTCAAAGCCTACTATGGTGAAACTATGATACGAAAAACGGTTATATTCAAATGTAAATAATAAATAATTATAACACAAATAAAAATATTGCATATACTAAAGCTTATTAATAATTCAACCGCTTGCATTTTCAACCCAAACCTTTCTTTTTCGGATATAGATGGCACTTGCTGGGATTGAATGTAGAATAATATATATTTAAATACAGTAAACTAGATGTTTCATTGGAAAAATATAATAAATAACTATTAGGACAAATACTTGGATACTTATTGAAAATTCGAATAGAGATTCAATAAAAAGCAAAAAAAAACGATGAGATTTCCAAAAATTTTGTACATTCTAAAATTCGTTTATTATCGAAATAAGCAAAACATATTTTTATAATTTAGGGGGGGAGGATTTCCTTTCCCCTCCCCCCTGAATCCGCGCCTGTCGTAACTACATATTTTAATACAACTTTTAAGTATAAAATAAAGGTATTCTTTTTTAGGTTGTAATTGACCAAATTATGAAGGATTACTTTTGGGACATCGCGAACAAAAATAAGTACTTTTTCTAGTAGAAAAATAAGTACTCTTTTTCCTCAAGTTCTCATTATTTTTCTGCTTATTTTGTAAGTAAAGTTTTTGCTGGCATATAAAACTTGCAAACAAAATCAACCATAAGTGATTAAAATCTGTTCACAACTTTCGATTTTGTTTACAAAAGACGAAACATTTTATTTTATTTATTTCATTTATTTATTTCATATTTATTATAATTAAAATTACAATAAATCTTAAAACTAAAAGCTCTAGCAGCAATGGCTATCGGCTTACATTTTATTTAAATTTTGAGAATTTCAAAAAACGCAATAATGGAGGTCGGTCGTACATTTTATCCCCCTAGGGGAGACTTCTTTGGCCCCTGCAGCGCCTAGAATGCCCCTAGATGAGTCAAATGTATGACTAACTCTACTTTAGTTTTCATTTCCATCACTTATTTTTAACATAACTGCGCGGTATCTCTATTCCTTAAGGGGGCTCCCATACAAAATTTTCAATACAGACTAGAAATATATTGAAAAAAGCCCCATAACTGCCAATGAGTCGAACCTATAAGGATAAAATTTATGGCCGACCTGCATTAGTTTTTTGTTCTTAACATTTTCCCAAAACATACTTGCACTTTGCCACAGCTAAGGGGCTCCCATACAACTATTGCGTTTTATGAAATGCTTAAATTAATTAATTTTGAATAAAATAAAATCAAAAGTAATCAATATATTTCAGAGCAATTCCATATGAAAGCGATCACCTTTTGGACGACCCCTCTCCGATTTTAAAATAAACAGTCTCAATCGATTGCCCAGCAAAAAATAATGTACCTACATATTTTTTTTTTTTTTTTATAGTGACTGGTTTAGTGGTGGTGTACACCACTGTCATGTGACAAAATTGAAGAATTCGTCATAAGGGACCTCATTGAAAGTTGTTTTAAAAAAAAAACTACTAAAGCGATCGCAACGAGTGATAACTCGTTGGAAAGGTATTGAATCAGGCTTTAATAGAAAAATAAAATTTTCCTAATTTTTCTTAGAAATTTACCTTTAAATTTTCCCAAGAAAATTAAATTTTCCGATTTTCCACAGAAGCTCCTAAATTTTCCGGCTAATTTTTTTTTTTTTGGATTCCTCATAATTTTTGCTTTAAGAATCAGCAATAAAAAAATGGGCCCCGACTCCTTGTTTGGACAGGAGAAGAGCATTTAAGAGACCACCTTGTTAAAAATACATTTTAAAAATTATTTTACAGTTAAAAATACATTTATGAAGAAAAAATCAATTTTTTTTTTAAGAGCCCCAAGTTGAGTGGTAGTGAATATGGTCTGCCTGCCTTCACAAGATCGGCCATAAATCCATGGATAATAGCAGCAGTGGCATGTAATGGCACACCAAACCCGACTGAGGCTACAGGTCATAAAATGTTTTGTAAATTTTTTAAATTACCAGGTAATAAATATTTCGCCTAAAATGACACGTGCAGAAACAAGTCATAAAACACGGATTTTCCATAAATATGGCGAAATATTTATTACCTGGTAATTTAAAAAATTTGCAAAACATTTTATGACCTGTGGTCGGCTTATTGGCAGTAACCAATTAAGTCCCTTTTAAAAAACATTTTATGACCAGTAGTTCACGCAAATTTTCCTATTAAAGAAAAGCAAATATCGCTTATTTTTTTTTTACCTATTTTTTACCAAAAAATAAATATAAATACTTCACACACTCTGAGTCAAATTTCAGTTGAATACTAAACGTGAAAGTGTTAAAGTGTTTTTTTTTGTAAAGTAAAGAGTGAAGCTGTAAAGACAATTTAAAGTAAAATGAATAAATTTTGCTGCAATCCGTTTAACAAGAGTGGACTTCGTGCGAAAAAGATAAAAGTATTAAAATTAACTGGTGTTTCGAAGCGATACATGAATGAATTAAATATACAATACGGTGAAGAAGCAGAATTCATTTGCCCCAAGTGTAAAATCGATTTGTCTCAACAAGCAAATGCATTGAAACAAATGCAGCCACAATCCGAGAGTGAAATGACAAGTAAACAAAATGTTTCATCTGATAGTGAGGCAGACATTCCGATGGTCAATATGTCTCTGAGTCCTTTGAATGAGGCTATTACCACTTTAGGTGAAACGCCTATTAGAAAAAGAAAGTTGCGAAGTGAAACATACAGGAAAGAGAAAAAAGGCAAGGTTATGAGTGCAATCGCGACAATATTTGATGAAGGCTCTGATAACGAATGCAGTCAAGCAGATGACGTTGATGACGGCAAACAAATGATTGAGCAGTTGAAAAGAAAATTCAATTTAGCGACCACTTTTCCGGAGAAATATCTCATTTTATCTGTGCTGCCTCAATCATGGTCTATACGCAAGATTTCTGAACAGTTTCAAACATCTTTTTACATCGCGAGAAGAAGCAAAGAATTAGTTCGACAGAAGGGCATATTGGCGACTCCCACCAAGAAATTTGGCTCAAGGACCCTCAGCGAAGCAACGGTGAAATTGATTCAAGATTTTTACTGCAATGATGACAACAGCCGCGCCTGCCCAGGTACACGTGACTATGTTATCACACGTGAAGATGGAGAAAAAGTACACAAGCAGCGCAGATTATTATTATGTAATCTATCCGAAGCATACCATCAGTTCAATGAGAAATACCCAGCAGAAAAAGTGGGATTTTCTAAGTTTGCCATCCTACGACCAAAAGAATGCGTGCTGGCATTAGACAGGCACGGAACGCATTCAGTCTGCGTTTGCATGTTTCATCAAAACATCAAATTAATTTTCTTTCCATGCAAGAAATTGAAAGTATTTCACGGTGAAATTGAAACATATAGGGACCTCCTGTCGAAGTCGTTGTGCGCATACCCCACGGAAAATTGTCATCTGTCCAAATGCGACAATTGTCCGAAGATTGACGAGCTAGAGCAATATTTGTCGGAAAAGTTTGAACAGCTGTTAATTCAGGAGGTGCATTTCAAACAGTGGATAATTAGCAGCGGCAGATGTTCCCTTGAGACCGTGGTAAAGCAGATTCCGGAATTCATTGAGGAATTCGGATTCAAGTTGAATGAACTGAAGGCGCACCATTTCATATCCGAGATGCAATCGAAATTTCTAAAGGAAAGTAAGGAGAAATTAGCCCAAAATGAATTCATTGTGATAAGCGACTTTGCCGAGAATTACATTTTTCTCGTTCAGGATGAAATTCAGGCTTATCACTGGGCAAACGACCAGTGCACGGTGCATCCTTTTTGCTTTTATTTCAAAAACGAAGATAACGAACTACAGACCGTAAGCCTTGTTGTTGTCGCGGAGAGTTTAGCTCATAATTATGTGTCCGTTTATTTATTTCAAATGAAACTGTTTGAATTCTTAAGATCATAATTCGATGCAATCGACAAAGTAACGTTTTTCTCAGACGGCGCGGCTTCTCAGTACAAGAATAAAAAAAATTTTTACAATCTTTGCATAATTGAAGAAGAACAAAACTGCAAGGTCGAGTGGCACTTTTTCGCGACGTCCCACGGTAAGGGCCCATGCGATGCGTTAGGGGGAACCCTAAAACGCATGGCGACTAAGGCAAGTTTGCAAAGGCCATATACTGACCAGATCTTAAATGTACAACATTTGTTTTCGTGGATTCAAAGCAAGGAAATTGCCATTAACACAGTTTTATGCACTCAAAAAGAACACGATGCCATGGAGCGACGAATTCAAAACAGATATAATAATGTCAAAACTATAACTGGAACGCAAAAGTTTCATTGCTTCATACCAAATATTTCTGATATGTCAATTAATGTAAAGCGGTACTATTCGTCTGCCGACGTGCTAAATTTAAAGTTACTTTAATTTTATAATGATGCCAAGACAATTGAAATTTTTAATAAATATTGTAATTAAGTATAAGCAGCAAAATAAGAAAGATTTTTTCTTCATAAATGTATTTTTAACTGTAAAATAATTTTTAAAATGTATTTTTAACAAGGTGGTCTCTTAAATGCTCTTCTCCTGTCCAAACAAGGAGTCGGGGCCCATTTTTTTATTGCTGATTCTTAAAGCAAAAATTATGAGGAATCCAAAAAAAAAAAATTAGCCGGAAAATTTAGGAGCTTCTGTGGAAAATCGGAAAATTTAAAGGTAAATTTCTAAGAAAAGTTAGGAAAATTTTATTTTTCAATTAAAGTCTGATTCCATACCTTTCCAACGAGCTATCACTCGTTGCGATCGCTTTAGTAGTTTTTTTTAAAACAACTTTCAATGAGGTCCCTTATGACGAATTCTTAAATTTTGTCACATGACAGTGGTGTACACCACCACTAAACCAGTCACTATAAAAAAAATATGTAGGTACATTATATTTTGCTGGGCAATCGATTGAGACTATTTATTTTAAAATCGGAGAGGGGTCGTCCAAAAATTTGCCAATTTTGATCGTTTTCATGTGGAATTGCTCTTCAATCATTTATGTCTTGTTTTGTTTGCAACTTCAATTTTTATATGTCTGGACTCTCCCAATACTGCACTCTTCAAACAAAAATTTTAAAATGTTGCTAAAAAAAAATTTTTTTTTACCAAAAAAAAATTTTGTTTCTAACGTGACTGCACATATGAAAAAAGTTTAATTTTTCTAAAGAGTTTCGGTTTTTTGAGTTTGTAAACTAAAAAGTTTTTGAGTAACGCGAACATATGCTGCGCAACCTCATCCAATAAAGGTATATCTCGAAGGCCAGACCTAACCTAAAAAAACGGCTAGGATCACTGGACTCAGTGTGCCCGAATTAGGTTAAAACGCTAGGTCCCCGGCTTGTCTCAAAAAAGGTGTCAATTTCTAGCACAGTGTAATTATTGTAATAACCACATAATTTAAAGATAAAGCCAATTTTGTAAGTCAGTCAAGAAGTATCATTATTTGAAATTGGCTCTTAATGGGTAAATAAATCGATATGCTTTACATACCCTGCTATAAGTCTGTCACTATCAGCCATGTCACAGAGTACAATTCCGTTCGGAAACGGAATTCATTCCGTATTTTGGTGCTTCAGAAAATTACGAAAAAACTTTGCGGAATGAAACCATTTTTGTTTTCAAGAACGGTATGGGAGTTTTATGTATCTCAAAGACCAAAAAACTATCAAAATATATTTTCTATCAATAAACAAATATGTTTTCTTCAATTCCGAACGGAATCATTCCGAACGGAATTGTACTCTGTGACATGGCTGTATAAAATAGTATATGAAACCGTAGTATACATACAATGGTATGTAAACCAGATGTCTGTCAGGGGTAGGATTGCCAGTTTTAAAATCAGAGAAATCAGTACATTCCAGAAAAAAAGCAGTACAATTGGAAAAAACAGTACATATACTTTTTTAATATAAAATTATATTTTGATATAATAAAAGGCTTTAATCGTTTTTAAAACAAAACTGGAATTCTTTGTATAAATTGCCCAAACTGTTTTTATTGCTTATTATTTTCTAAACTGATCAATTAATTTTTTTTAAATGTATGTACACTTTGTACTGTACGTTATTCGATTAATCGAGGAAAATTTTCGCATTTATTTGATCGAATAATCAAAATAGCCAATTTCAAATATCGAATAACACGAACAATTTATGTTAATTAATCGAAATTAAAATTAATTTCTTAGAAAATTATACTGTTTTAATATAAAAATATTTTTTTTTAGATTTCTAACTAATAAAATACATAACAACTAAAGAACATGTTGTTTTATTCCGTATCTTTTCTAAAAATATTTTAGTCCCTTTTTAGATGTGGATGTGTGTGAGACAAATCAAGTAATAAACGATTAACTACTAATTCCATACGCATGAAATTTCGTACTATAATATCGCTTTTCATATTGAGTTTGACGTTTATTGTAAAAAATTCATCAGCATTTATAAATATACGCTGTCAAATTATGGGTTATCTGTTTTTACCCGACTTTCAATTCCTTTTTTACTTCTTACCATCCAAACGGCTAGGTATTTTTAGATTCGTCTTAATAACCGAAGTGATATTAGATAGTTAATTGAAAACCAAATCACGGATTGTTAACGCAAATTAGTAACACGTTAAAGAGATTAATTACCCCAGCCTATAGAGTAGAGCTATAAAAGGAAGAAAAACAAGTTAGAGTGCTATATTCGGCTGTGCCGAATCTTTGATACCCTCCACCGACAGGAGTGTGCTCTATATGATAAATACATATATATTATTAACTAAGAGTCACCACAACGAACGTCAGCATTAAAATTAGTTGCGGTTTAGACCTGAATTAAATTATTGACCGACAATAAGAAAATTTTATGCGTTTCTTGTTAGGACTTTGAACATGCTTGAGTAAAATATCATGATTCGTAAAAGTTTTAGCTGAACTAAAATAATTTTTAGGAGGGTAATTTGTAATGGACACATGGTAAGTTATGGCCCAATCATCCCAAAATTCTGAAGACTGATTTCTAGTATTACAAAAAATAAATTAGAATAAATTTCAATACAGCAGTGTAATTAGTTTTAGCGTTAACAGAAAATTTCACAAATTTGCATGATATTTTTTCTGGCCATATGAATTTAAGTAAGACATTTTACCGCAATCTGTTTTTTGGTCTTATAAAACTGTGACGTACCGAATTTAAGTATGCTAGCGTTATTTATTGCGGTGTTAGGCGTACTAATCTGTTTTCCGGGAGTAGGGTTTATATGGGAACTAGTGTGAATTATGGACCGATCTTCAAAAAATTTTACATTGTGATTTAAGCTCCTATAAAACTGTGACGTACAAAGCTTAAGAATGCTAGCGTTATTTATTGCGGTTTTAGGCGTTCTAAACTGTTTTCCGGAAGTAGGGTTTATATGGGGCCTAGTGTAAATTATGGACCGATCTTCAAAAAATTTTACAGTGTGATTTGTGATCCTATAAAACTGTGACGTACCAAATTAAGGTATGCTAGCGTTTTTTATTGCGGTTTTAGGCGTACTAAACTGTTTTCCTCGAGATGGGTTTATATGGAGCCTATGGTAAATTATGGACCGATCGTCACGAAATTTACCAGTATGATTTGCAGTTGTACAAACCGAATTCGAGCAAAATTTGTTGTCTTTCCGTGCATTAATGAACCATTTATGTTAGTTTTTGTATCAAAATAATCAATTTTTTCAGGGTGGTGGTTCCACATTTTGATTCATAGTTCTGATCTTACTGAACCGATGTTGGTTGTTTTCAATCCCAAACTGCTTAGGATAACTACAAGCAATTTGAGACCAAGTTTGTTCTTTTCTTTTGGCGTTTTTCAAAAGTGAGCGTGTTTTCAACAGACGGACAGACAGTTGGACATGGCTAAATCGACTTAGAATTACTCAAGGAGCCAGAATATATATACTTTATGGGGTCTTAGATGTATAATAAAAAAGTTTCACACGGAATGACAAACTTAGTATACCCTCATTCACCACTAGTTGTGGTGGAGGGTATAATAAAGTTATTAGCCATGTTCGGTAAATGGAATACATATGAGTAAACTTGAAATCGAACAAATTTTGAAAGCGATCCAGTTTAAAAATTTTCTTCATACTTTGATTTTGTATCTTAACCATAACTTCTCTTAAAATCAGGAAAAATACGGTGATTTAAAAAAGTCTCAATTGATTTCAATTTTACTTGATTTTAAGGAATAATATATTAGTTAAATTGAAATATGAATAATGAATTTTTTTAAATAAAATAAATATTTAAAAGATAATTTATAAAAATGTGAGATGAAAGCCTTTGTTGAATTTCGGTATTAAGTTAAGCAGGCGGGACATAATTGCAAATTATAAACTGAAATAAAATTAATGGACCCCGACTGCTGCTAGCCCTAATACATGTTTTAAACTATGGCTTTCAGACTATTTTATAGTCTGTTCAACCGAAGTAGTGTTTACTTTGTTTATAGTTTACTTTTGTTTTATTTCCTTAATCTTGTTTCGGTCTCTTTAGCGCCTTAAAAACTGAATGTTTTGCAGCAGGGTTTTTTAATTTGTTAGTTATTTATTTGATTTAAAAGTTTTAAAACTTTATACGTGGTATAAATGAATTGTTATTTTATTGTTTATTGTTTAAATACATTTTTATTTTATTGTATTTTTTGTTTATTATTAAAATAAAAGTATCAAATCAAATATACATGTATGTTTTTTCATTGGATAATATTATTTGAATGAATCGAGTTATTCGAGTTATTCGAACATATTAAAACTCTTATTCGATTAATCGAGCAAAATTCAAATTTAAAAATCAATTAATTCCTTACTCGAACAAAACCAAAAGTCAAATAATTGGATACTCTAATGAACACTTACTTTTTTTTATTGAATAGTATGTAAGTATGAATGTATGTATATTTCAAATGATTAATTTCAAGGCTTTTTCGAAATGTCTGTACCAAAAACAGTTACGCATTTTGTAAACATCGGTAAAAATGGCCAACAAACTATAAAGTCAATAAAATGTATTTAAGCAAATGTACAGTATGTGACAAACTTTTTGTAAAAATCATTCCGAAACGTTTACTACATGCATTAAAGGTAAAAAAAATAAGCAGAATTAACAAATGTATAATGGATGAACTTTCTCAATTGGGCCAAATTACCCCACAAATACCATATGCGTCTTATTTTTTTAAGTACAGGACAAGGCTAAATAAATTGAACTAGCAAAAGTTTTTTAAAGCAATTTTTCAATGCCTATATATTTACATATAGCGGGAATAAAAAGTGAACAACGAAAAATATGAAACACAACAATTTGTTAAAAATACGACTTTTAATTTCTTGTTAGCTAGTTGGTTTAGAATTTTAAAAAGAAATATAATTTTAATAAAAGAAAAATTTGAGATATCTATGGCATGGTGCCTAAAGGGTCAATGTCAATAGTTTGATGTTTTGAGTTAATCGTTTCATGAGGTCTTTTTTCTTACTCTCTTTTATTTTGTAGAAACATTCAATATCTAATTTAACCGAAAACAGCTTCATAAGAGGTTTTCTAGCCAATTTCACTAAGAACTCTTCAATAAAAAAAACTATAATTTCAATTTTCTGAAAACTGAATATTTTGACATTTGCCCTTTTAGCACCAAGTCATAAATATATCGACAAAAATTATAAAAAAGAAGTTAATCATTTGAAATAACGAAACTTAAAATTGAAACTTGCTTAAAACTGATTTACATCATATTATTATGAATTGTAATTATAGCAAAAGGCACAATCGTTTTTCAGACTATCTTATACTGTAGATGTTTATAAATGATATACAATATACATACGCAAAGACATAATAATAAATGTTTCTGTAAAAGCGTTTGAATGCGGAAGGGAAAAAATAAAATTGCACATTTTCTTAAAATTCGTAAACGAACCAACATTTAGAAACAGAAATCCATATTAATATTTTTTATTGCAGAACAATTTGACAATATGGCAAACTGCTTTATGCATAAATCAGTACTATAAACAAAAAACAGTACATGTACTGATAAAAACAGTACGAATGGCAACCCTAGTCAGGGATATAAGAGTTTACTGAAACTTTAAAAAAAACTTGATCGTGTGACCCCCCAAGTTAAGAACACTTTCAATAGCAAATAATAATTTCTTTAGCAATTAGTTCTTCCAGGATCTCTAAACTAGACTCAATTCTTCTTTTAATATACATAATAATGGCTTTCGTACGATATTTCTATTTAAGACCTGATCATCTTGCAGCATTTGCCAGCAAATGATATAGAACGTATTTACACATGTTTCTATTGCATACTGATGTTACAATTCATTATGGAATTGCGTTTTCATAAAACTAACAAAATTTTTTTAAAAAAAAGTCCAAAATATAAAGAAAATGCATATAAAAGGCCAAAGTAAAGTAGGGAGCAGCAAAACAAAAGTTATTACCAACCAAATAAACTGAGGCAATATCACTTCTAGCTTTACTAGCTTCCTGAGTGTACAAACGACTATGAATCTGTAAGCCGATTTAGTCGTTCTTACTTAAGTCTAGAGTCCACGGAATTTTTAAATCCGCATGCGCATGTGGTACTGATGTAATTTCGATGTCATCACACAATGACCTTTATGGCTTTGAATTGACGTCAAAATGACGGCACAAGCAGATGCGCATGTGGCTTTTCACATTCCTTGTACTCTTGACTTAAAAAAAGTTATTTAAATTTTGTTGTTATACTCATTATGAGTATTTCATAATTATTGAAAAATGTAGAAATAAAAAATCAGTGAAAAAAATATTTCAATATTTCTGTTCCAATATGTGAAAAATGTTCAGCACATCTATTATTTCATATGAAAAATTTGACATGTATCAACCAATGTTACCTATCTCGCGAGTTTGCACAATTTGAAGTTTTTAATCTTTCAAAGTATGCAACATTTTTTTGCGCATGTAAACAAAACTCACATGTATTTTAGACCCCTTTCAGACTTGGCAAAATACTTTCGCAAGTCTCTTGCGCAACTTTTGGCTTGTCAGCGGCAAAGTCGGGAAAACAATTGAGTACAGACTTTGTTGTACTCGGCAAGTGACTTGCGCAACTTACTTGCCGAGTCTGAAAGGAGTCTTAATATAAAGAGTTTTTTAATAAAAGATTAAATAAAAATGAAAGTAAATATGCATGAAAAACTCTTGGCGGATTTGTTATTAATGTTTTTCCGTTTTCATTTAATATTAAGTTATATAATTGCGTGATATAATTGCAGCTTATATTATTTCGCAGTTGTAAAAAAATGTTGCCAGAAACCTTTCGTAACTTTTTCACAAATTGAACAGAACAAATCCAACATAATTTCATAGAAATTCCACACAAGTTTTTTTCATTTCAAATGTTGAACAGAGTACACTCTGCGAGAAAAGACGTTAACAATTTGTCAACCAATGGTAATAAAATGATAACAAAGTGTTGTCAATATTTCATTTGTTGTCAAAATTTTAACAAAATGTTTTTAATTTGTGCCGGAAGATAAAAAAAAACTTACCATTGTTGTCAAATTGACAACACCCCGTTGGCAAAACGTTACCGGCCTGTTGTCATTATTAATAGCGTATATATGCAATCGAACAAACAACGTTTGTATTAGCAACAAGTAAAAAGTGTAAATTTTTTCAAGTAAAATAATATCAGTGAAAAATTATATTATAAAACATGGAAAGAGAAGAGTCACCAGTGACGAAAGCACAGATTAGTAACTCTTCGGTAAATTTGTGTCAATTGTTCCAACAGTACTGGTCCTGGGATTTGTGAAAATAGAACAAGAACAAAAAGGATTAAGTAAGAACAAAAAGGTATTTAATTTTAATAAATTTTTTTTATTTATTAAGACCGTTTTTGTAACAGGTTCAGTATTCACCGGTGTTGTGATACATTTCTTTTTAAAATTTCAATTTTAAAATTTCAATCTCAATTTTAATTTTAGGACTTTTTTAGTGGATGAATGCTAAGGACTAGCATTGTAGTAGCTAACACTAATTACATTTATTGAGGATATATGAGTAACTAGTCAAAAGGTGGCTATCAGGTGTTAATTAACCCCCTCCAATGACAACCCCATGTAAAAGCGATAGGTCCCATTCAGATAAAGTGTAAGAACTAGGACCGGTCGCTGCTTCTAAAGAACCTATCACGGGAATACTTTACTGTCAGATCGCTTCCCTTTAGGGAAATAACACATTCGTTTAATTCTATGATTTTGAAGCTGTGTTTTGATCACTTTAACTATCCAAGACAACCCGATTTTAAATCCAAATAAAATTCGGTCGCTTTTATATACGACCGCAACGATGACAAGGACGTCTAAAATATTAAGTTGTCTATTATATTTCGTCTGAAATACATTCGTTGGTGTAAGGATTTTAAAAACAGTGTACTTCCCTAATAATGTTTTACGCTTAATAAAAATCATAAAAACTAATTTTTTTTTAAGTATGTACAAGAAAAAAAATTTAAAAAGCATTCATTATCAATATTATGGCTGCGATTTTTATTACTGTAAAGCAATTTAAAATACATAATCAAATGTTATAACCCTATTGTCAATTACCAGCAATGTCATTCAAGTTGATCAACAATCTGGTATAAAATAATCTTTATATGATTTTTTGGTTAATTGAATTTTTATAAAATTTATTTATAAAAATAATTTCATGTAGATACATAGTGGTGATTCGGTTTGTTTTAATAACGAACTATTGTTTTGGTTAGACCATAAAGACATTTTAAAATAAGCTTTTAATGGTAAGAAGTAGCTGCCATTCTGTGTTTAATCTGCGTAAAAGTTCCTTATTGGGATCCGTTCATGATACTTTTAGAAGCCGCCGGTATGTCCACATTTCAAAACTTTCTAATTTGTTCATGTGTGGTGTTCTTAGAGTCCACGATTATATTAAGTGGTATTATTTCGACCATATATCTTAAACATTTTACCATTCGATGAAGAATGTTGATATTATTTTCACGATGGCAAAGAATATTTTGAATTTAAGAAATGCTGCCTGGCGCATCTATGTGAAATAATAATCCAATTTGGTCCATTTTCTATATGAAAAGTCTCTTTATATAAATAATATCGGAGCCAAGCTACATTCGAAAAGCTAATCTAGCGTAGCAAATATCATGTCAAAGTAAAAATGGGTGCTAAATGAAGAAGCATTTCATAGCATATAAAAAAAATTTGATTTTCTAATGGAAATTAAGATGTCTGACAGTTTAAAAGAGTATTTTTGTCATAAATTGTTTCTTATACGAGGGCGGATCAATAAGTCCGTGACTTTTTGAATGAAACACAGTTTTTGTTTAATGAGCACTCGAAATTCACTTTGTTCCGTTTAAAAAAAAAATCCACGAGGTTGTATGTTTTGTACAGCTGTTAAACGCAAACTAAATGACGGAACATGCTCAAAACTTGAGAGTAGTCTATTAACAGGTGGTACTTGATGGGAGCGGTGTTGCATTTCATATAACTACGATGGAAGTTTGAAAAGTCACGGACTTATTGCAAAACACATTGAAATTCTATGCGAGCACATTAACCCTCGCCTTACCAGTACCCATCCTGTAATCCATTTCGGTTTTATTTTTATCAAAACTTCTTATTTCTTCATTTTAAACTAAATTTTTACTCACTGAACATATTGCTAAGTTCTGAAAAAATTTTTTTACAAACAATCATTTATTTCGGAAAGGGCTCAGGTACAAAAATACAATGTGTTTAGGATAAACAAAAAAAACTGAATATCTCTTAAACCATCTGACTATTTGAAGCAGAGGTTTTTCCTAAAATTGTAAGCCTCTGTTTATGTTATGATAGTAAAAACAAAAAATCCATTATAGTAACATTTGAAGGAGAAAATTGTCATTACAGTTTCCGGAGATGAACCCTTTTCGAAAACTATTTTTGAATATTCGTGGTTTTAGTAACAAAATGATTTTTTTGGTTCAAAATTATATCTTTTCTGCATGCACTTTATTGAAACATGGAAATATTCAAATATTCTATAACGTTTAATAAATATTTTGTATTTTAAGATAAGATTAACCCTTTGAAGATTCATGTATGAACTCGAAAGTGAACAACATTTTTAATGAAAGCTTTTCAATAAAAATAAAAAACAATATGAACATTTAGGTACATTTTTATCTGTTTATTAAGACTACAAATAAGAAAACACATACATTTATAACATATCAAAAACGAAAATATTTCATCCAGATAAACATATGAATTATAAATCTTCTACATCTGCTTGTGAAAGCGTGTTGGTTGGCCATTGCAGAATGTCTTCATAAAAATTTTGCAAATTCGCAATCTGGATATCATTATCCTCCGAGAAGCTGGATTCGCTCATTATCAAAATTAAGTTAACCCTCTACTGCATAAGCAGCAATATATGGCTTTTTAATTTCAAATGCACATTCTCAACAAAAATTAACAGTTACGAAAATTAATAGTTTTTGAAAAACATAAGTAGGCCTTTGTGATTATGAGACGAATGTCGTTTTCTCTTTTCTTTAGATAGGCGCATAGAAAACCTCAGTCTTGTTTATAAGTACGCGTTTACTGATAAGCATTCCTTGTGATGGCTTAGAAAGCGATGAAGAATTACCCGAGTCAGACAATGAATCAGTAGCAAAGCAGTCTTGGCAGGATTCACTAGTGATACCTAAAACGGATGTAGGTAGCGAATTGGATTTTGGCGATGTTGAACTACTGGTCAGTTTATTGTAGAAAAAGAAAAATGTTCAGAAGACGGAACATGAGATACGATGGATGAAATCTAAATTTGGTGAATACAAGGAAGACGATTTGCTTTTTTCGGAACCAAGGAATTGCCAGATGAGATGTCTAAATTGGAAACACCAGCTGATTTTTTTCAGTTCCTTTTCCCCGGTGAATAACTTGCCATGATTTTAGAAGAATCAAACAGAGAAGCCTTACAGGACAATATCAACAAACCAGCCAATACTACGCAATATTAAAGTTGCCTTCTGTTAGACGTTATTGGAAATCAGAACTCGGTCAGCCCTTCGTTTTCGTTGCATGAAACGCCATATATGGCAATACATTTTTAGGGTGATACAGATAGGAGTGCATATGAAGCCATATATGGCAATTTTTTTTTTAGAAAACTGACCTGCTTTTCTAAAAAAAATTTTGTTTGCATATCTAAATTATGCCATTTAAAAAAATTATTTAAATAAAATTAATTTGTAGCTGGATCATAATGCATGCAGTAGAGGGTTAAACAAATGTGCATTAATTTATATTTTTCTCCTGAAACGGTGTTCACTATTCAGATTTTTTAATAATGACACAATCAAAAATAATTTTTCATAACAAATCTTATGTACTTCTCACTGTAAAAATTTTGAATGCAAACTGCTTTTCCATTGCTTACTAAAACACACATCAATAAATTTTCTAAATAAATTTGGAGATGAACCCTTTTCGAAATTAATTTTAAAAAGCCACCTGTTTTTCACCGCTATTGGAGGGATATATAACCTTTCATTCTTACAGTATATCGGATGTGTAGCTCCAAAAACAAAAAACTAAATTTCCAAAAATTTTTACTGAGCCCTTTTCGAAATAAATGTTTAAGTTTTTCGTCACCTAAATTCATATGTGCAGTGCCACTAGGGTGGGTATTGGTAAATATTATACATAAAAAAAGTCTTTAGAAGGGCGAAGGTTAAATTGAAAAAAGTATAAACCGAGTACTTTCCTTCTAAATATTCGTAGGGTTGAGCTTATTTTTCATTTATAGAGCAAGCAGTAAATTGTTACAATGTAGAAACTAAAGGGGAGAAAGCACAAACTAAAATTGTGTTGATATTAAAGTGAATGTGACGTGCGTTGAAATGAACTTAAGCAAAGTAATTTTTAAAGTGGTCTTGGCCTTTTGGTGTAACAAGCCACCTGAATTAACTGGAAAAAACAAAATATTATAATGACCAAGGTATTTCAATATCTTACGCACTGCTTTCGAAGCAGTAAGCAATTTTAAGATATCTCTCTCTCTCTCTCTCTCTCTCTATCTTACTATGTTTTCTATTTGGGAAAAAAATCATTAAATTAACACTTTTTCTAACTTTTGCTGTAATTGTTAACCCTCCCCTACAATTTCGTTTTTGAATTAATTTTTCTTTAGTCTGTTCTTTTTCTTAAAACAAATAGCGAATAAATTATACATAAATATGTTTTTTTCTATTTAATGTTTCTTTTTTGTATACATATTTATAGTTTTTTTTTTTTTTTTTATTTACGCATATGTAGTTTTCTGTTTGAGCAACAATTTATGTGTTTTTCGTTTACTTTAGGAAAAAATTAATTTCTTTTATTTTTAGGGATTTTGAATTTTTTTTAGGCAGGTAGAGTTTGGCAGTGTAATCAAAAATATGTATTTACTCTTGTGTTGGGTATTTGAATTGTTGCCTCGAACACCGGAGTATTAAGAGTATTACGTTTGTATATATAAATGTAAGAAGTTACATTTGGATGTTGTAAATTAGTATGAATGTATTTAACCTTTACGTAAATTATAAATTCCAACGGAAATGAAGGTACTACATGAATTCGTTTTACGTGTGACGTCTAGTCATAGTTGCTAGCGGTTTTGTAGTTCTTTGTTGAAATTATTGATAAGGTTTTATTTTAATTTTTTACACTTGTGTAATTTAAGTGAAAGCACATTTTGTGTTAGTTTAGACCCTTTTTTTTCTTGCCCAACATGTGTTACAGGTGTGAGCAACCTTTCTTACAAAAAGGTTCGTCACACTTACATATCTTTTTTGCAAGATAAATATTATTGGGCATTTTTTTTAGAGGCGTCTTCTATGTAAAAGATTTCTTTAACTGATAACTTGGTTTTGCACCACGGAGCCGGTATTGGGAAATTCTTATTTCGGGTTCGATACACACAAAAAAATTTTGCAGTTACTGATTGTTGTAGTTTATTTTAATCGTCTTCAGCTACTGTAAAAACTAATGAAATTCTATTTGTTTTAAAAAGAAACATATGTTTTGACTCTGAACATGTTATACAAAAAATGATCTAGTATTTATTGATATATATATATGAATTACATTATTAAACATATTTGTTATTATCTCCACGCAAAGCATTTTATTTGAACTTCATTCTCTTACTATATGGGAATTGTTATAACCACACCACCACATGCTTGTATTTAGATAAACTCTGTCCAACAATACGCGACCTTACGACAACAAGATTCTATTTACACCTTCATTACATGAAAGATATATCCTTCCCAGCAAAAACTTACATTTCAAAGTATTGGGTTATAAAGCTAATATAACTACTCTTCACTACTTATACATCGGCATTTTAACTCATTATTTTAACACGGTGATGTCATTGGAGGCAAGTAATTACAACCCTCTCTTACAAATAGGGAGTTAAATAAGTCATTACCACGTCCGCCAACAAATATGTTCTTCACATTGGTATCAACACAACTGAATTTGTCAAACAAATTGTTCTTTTAATTAAATTTTTCTATTGCGAAATGTGACCACTCTGCATTAAGGTCATATTCATACCCAATAAACCAGAGAACGATATGATTGCAAAAACGATATGATATTTTAATGGAAAAACGTTATTATAAGGAAAGGTACAATTTAAATACTATCGTTTATAATACAAGATCGATATCATATATTATAAATTGTGTCTCCTAGACGATTTGGTTATAATATCGATTGGTTGATTAGGTAGTGTAGTTTTTATTCAAATTCTAAAATACATATCAAAATCAAATAAGTATTTAAATTTTTCATATTCAAATCAATTACAAATTGTTCTTCATTTATAACAAATAACAAAAAAAAAAAAAAAACAAATTGTATGAGCAAAAATGTATTTAAATTCAATTTCTATTAGATTTGCATAAATAACACCTTAAATGCATTTTATTATGAATTAATTATAAAATTCGTTAATCAACTCATAAACAAGTGCTTATGTATCAGATTATGTGTCAGCCATTACTAAACTACTGCTATGTAATGCAGATGGTATGAAGCAGTCACTGAAAAGTAAGTTGTTCAGTAATTTCAAGTCATTACCAAGTTTTTCCCGGGTTATTGTCCTAAGGTCGCAAATATTTGGTTGCAATAAAAATCATAACGCCCAATTTCATTGGAATCGGTCTATATTTGACTATAGCTTCCATACAAATGTCGCTCCTGGAAATCGCTTTTAACGACAACATTTCGGTATAAATGGTGGAATTGATATAAAATGAACCGCTATAATAGCAACTAGTCACGTATGTTGTGATGATAGGTCCTGAATTGACAATAGGACTCATATAAACTCCCTCCCTAAAATAACTATAAGACGTATAAATATTTTAAAGATGTATTTATGTACACAATACAATTGGAGCTTCAAACATAGCAGGCTTGTAAGCTATAAATGTAAAGTTTCGCTTATTGCCTCGCTTATGCTTATACTCACTGAATTTTTGTTATTCTTTAATATTTTCTCTTACAAGAAAAACTTTTAACTGCAATGATAATCGAATAAATTCTGTCGGGTACTTACATATATTTATAGCTCCTTATAAATAATACTATTTTCCACAAAATGCCGGAAATTTTGGTTACCCTTGGGATAACTAAGGGAACTTACTATTACAGAAGATGAAAAAGTTTGGTAATAGTAAAAGTTGGTTCCCCAGTTTGTCTGACAAACTAAAAATTTCAACTATCACCCAGGTTTATAATTTTTTCTTATTTTGATAATTAAGAAGGCTACATCAGCCATTCTTCCTTTAGTTCGAAAAGTTGACTTTTCGACAATTATTATTATTTATTTAGGCTCCTGGAGGGATAGAACGGATTGCAGGGTGTCAAGGGCCGTAAGGCCCGGATTGGACGCAGGTGCAACCAGGGTTCTATTAGGACTGGATAGGAGTAGTCTCAGGACTTTGATAGGGTTTCTGACGGGGCGTTGTTCTGTTAGGGCTTTTATGGGTAAATGGGACATTGCGAGACCGGACTTCTGCAGATTGTGCGGAGATGCCGAGGGGCTGGAGACGGTTGAGCATGTACTGTGCCACTGTCCTAGGATGCACGGCCCCAGGGAGAAATGGCTAGCAACTAGGTTTTACGACGAACTGGGGCGTATCGCTGGATGTAATCCAACCGATCTGCTGGGGTTTGTCAGGGAAGTAGGACGGCTGTTTCTGTTGGGGGGCCGTAGCGGGGAATTTCTCCTGCGCTTCTACAAATATACCGAACCTTAGGTCTATTTTCTTCTATTCTTCTTTACTTCTCTTTTTTCTCTTTTTCCTCTTTTCTCCTCTACTGAAGGGATTCACAATGGACCTCATTGGTCTCCGAGTGGAGTTGCGCCCTTGGGCCCATAACCCTTCTTAACCTAACCTAACAACCTGACAAATAGATGGAATTGGCCAAACTTAACCCGGCGCGGTTGTGGCTGGATATATCCACGGTGAACATTTGTTCTGTATTATATACACAGAAACAAATTTCAGTAGTTTTTTTTATCAACTAAACAAAAATTGTTTCAATTTAATTAAGTGATAATTGCATCAATTATTTTTTTAATTTAAAAAAAAAAAGCAAAATATATAACTTTGGTTTAATTAACATTTTAGTTATTTGGAGATAAATTTTTTATTAATATACTAATTAAATAACAAAAAATCTTAATTGATTTTTTCGCTTAAAACAAAAATTATTAAAATTAAATCATTAATTAAAAATGTATTTAAATAAATGTTCTGTTCTTGTACTTAATAATGTTCTTGTATTTAATAAAAAAGCTAAAAAAAACACATCCCCAATGAATCTATTAAATTTTTCATTACTGGAAACATGTAAAATTACTTTTTTTTCTCCAAAAATTTTTAAAAAAAATAAGTTGAAAAAGATATACACAGAAAAAAGTTGTTTATCAATTAAACAAATTGTTTAAAAAGTATTTAAATTTAATAAATGTGATAATTGAATCAATTATTTTTTTAGTTGAAAGAAAATTAAACATATAATTTTAATTTAATTAATATTTTAGTTGTTTTGAAATACATTTTCAATTTAAATATTAAAAAATATTAATTGATTTTTTTCGTTTAAAATAAAATAATTTAAACTTGTAGAATTTTTGTTAGGAATTGTCAATATTTAATTAAAGAAGTTAACACAATATTTGAAATGACAAAGTTTTTTGATCATTTTTTTTTTTAAGTAAAATTAAAATATCATTTATTGAAAAAAATTTTTAAAATTCAAAAACTTTTAGTAATCAATATAATCATTTTGGTAATAGGAGCAAAATCAACAAATTATTTGCTTGATATTATGAATTTGGTATAAATTTGGTGATAAGAGAAATTTTTTAATTTTTTCTCTGCAAGATCTTCTATTTAATTTTTTATTTAAAAAAAAATAATTTTTTAGTAAAATACACGTAGGTTTTGTTTACATACGCAAAACAATGTCGCATACTTTGAAAGATTAAAACGTCAAATTGTGCAAACTCGCGTCAAATTTTACGTATGAAATAATAGATGTTGCTAAATATTTTTCACAAACTGGAACAGAGTACTTGGCTTAAGTGGCCAAATTTCCGTGAAGGAAGATGTGCGCTAAGGATGTGTCCTATCTTTATTGCGTTTTAGCATCGTTCTTGATGCCGCAACGACTCGTGTATATCAAAATAACAGCGAAATAACTGTTTGAAATTACCATCTCAGTGTTTTCAAATTATTCTTGTTGAATAAAGGAAACGATCAAATATTTAGTTGCTTGTTGAGAACGGAAAATTCTTGCAAATCAAGACTGTCTGGCAACCCTAATGTGAATTTTTACCCTAAGGAAACCCCGAACTGATATTGCAAGCTCAGCACTCGATTGAAATGCGCAGGGTAGTCGCAGAATACCGGCTAAAACGTAGAGACGACTTTTAGAAGCAGGAGCTCTGGAAACATGCACGGCGAGAAACAAACAACTTAGTCTAAGATAAAATAAAATTTAAGTAAGTTGTTACGGCCCTATGGTCCTCCCTATGTTTTGACAGCTGAGAATGTCAAAATGTGTTGACATTTTTGTTCAGTAAGATTTGGCAAGTCATTATGAATCGTTTCACGCTAGAGCAAAGATTGCGAATTGTGGAAATTTACTTTTTAAATTTGGTGACAACTTTATTTCCAGAAGTGGCGTTCGTGAGATCTAACGACAAGACAGCGGCTCTTGAAGTTTTGAATGCCAATATTCAAACCACATTGACGCCATACGGTCTTGGAAAAAATATTCAAAAATTAGACTGATCGATATTATATTCCAAAAATAAATGCCATAAAATTATCTATCAATCCAATCCAACAACCGATTTAAACCCATTTATGTGTGAAGCAATTTAATGAAGTGTAATACAAAGAAAAAAAAATTAGTTTTATTTAGAAACTTCATTCATTTATAAAGGGCCACCATTTTCCCATTCCAATTAAATGAAAAGTTAATTTTTGAGTGTGTTTGTATTTTTTTTATACACACATATATTTTAAATAATATATTTTAGTGCCAACAATTGACGACCTAATGGTCGGAAATTTACTCATGCGTGTTGAAAATGCTCGCACCTACATCCTTTCGACAATGTTTAAAAATTAATTTATTTTTTTTCAGTTTTTTCGTTTACATACGAATACATTTTATTTTCAGCTTTATTTATTCATAGTTTTTATAGCAAACAATAACGCTTCGTAATATGAAAAAAAAATTTATATAAAAAAGTGATGAAAAAAATATAAAAAAGAGAATTACAGCAATGCTTCATACACTTCAATCTACTTGTAAAAGGCAAAAAGGTTTTAATACTTTAACATTCATGCCAGTATAAAAAAAATCAAGTAAAACAACAAAAAAAAAATGAAAATAAAATGGATAAACATTTTAAATAAACGTACATTTACGTATGTAAAAATGAACAAATGTTCATGGTGTTTGGCAGATTGAATAATTAATAAAATTTGTAACACTTAAAGAGTTCAGTTAATATACGTAGATAGTACATTTATTACATGCATTTAAATATAATACAATTACATCAATAACAAATATGGCAATATTAAAAAATTTAAATTAATTTTCTCTTAAATTGTTGTTAGAAACAAGATCTAAAAAGTTAATGAACGTATAAACATCTAATATTTTTTTGTTATTATTAATCCCACGGTGATAAAAAGTGAACAAAATAAAATTATGTAGGGTTTCTCATATAGCAATTCGGTTTTGTTACACTCCACTGACTGCGACTCTACATTTTTATACTCACCCATGTGATGGTATACTTAGTTTGCCAGTCCGTGTAAAACTTCTAGAACCATTCATTAATGTCCCCATTAAGTATATGGGGGATTTCACGTCAAGTGACCCAACTTTTGAAATCGATGTCTTCCGATTTGGATGAAATTTGCACCAAGGTTAGTCTTATTGGATAGTAGTTTAGACACAAATTTTCAACAATATCGGGCAAAAAGCTTCTGAGTTAGAGGGGGTCAAAATTTGACATTTTGGCCAAACCGGTGTTCTTTCTCGTCCATGTAACTTATTATCTATTGGTGTTAGCAAAATGTATCCCGAACAAAATAGATAGCTATTTCTTCAAGCTTTCGAAAAAAATTTTTTTTGTATTTTTTTAAATTTTTTAAAATTTTTTTTTTTTAAATTTAAAACTTATTTTTTATTTTTTTTTGGAATCGTTATTTTTTTTTTTTTTTTTTTGCTCAAAAGAAAGCTTATGTATTTTTCTTTTAGGTCGCTTAGTGGGATGAGAGTGGGATATATATAAAAAAAATAATTTCTAACTCAAGACGAGGGTTTTTCAATTTTTAGCATATGCACTATTTTGAATTGTTTCCTTTTTATGTGTAAGTGTTTCTAAAATCTTAAAAATAAAACTTATGCTGAGAAACTAGACAAATTAACCTTTCCGACGGTATATAACATACCTAACTAGCATTTCATTCCATCGATACTGTAATACCCACAATATGTTAATCCCAGGAATAAAATCACTTTTTTCTATAGAGATGTTGACAAATTAAATCTTTTTATTTATTTGTAATAATAATTAAATTAATATAAAATAATAATAATAAAAACAAAAAGATAAATAATTTAATATTTTTTTTTTTCTTAAATTTAAGACTATTTTTGTATTTTTTTTTGAAAAGGGTATTTTTTTTTTATTTTTTTGCTCAAAAGAAAGCTTAGGGGTTTTCCTTTAAGGTAGTTTTGGTCGCTTAGTGGGATGCGAGTGGGATATGTATAAAAAAAAATAATTTGTAAGTCAAGACGTCAAATGCTAAAAAAAATAAAAATCCTCGTCTTGAGTTAGAAATTATTTTTTTTATACATATCCCGCTCGTATGTATGTATATATCTATATAGCCTATATCTTTTAGTTAAGGAAATATAAGAAAGTATTTTGCAAATATAAGACTTAAATTTATCATAATTTTTTTATATATATTTTTGTGAAATGGAATCCTGGGACCCGTACTTGGCAGGGAAAACATTCCACAAAAAATAGAATAAAAACAAATTTTGGCGAATTTTATGAAGTTTTTTGAAAATGTTGGGATTACTTTTGAAATTTTAAACGAAATTTTCGTTGGTTTGCATTAATCGTTGAAAATCTATTCTATTGTAAAATTTCATTAAATAATATTAATTAACTCTAGTCGAATCCGATTAGCCGTTTATAAAATCCAAAACTATTTTAATTTTTTTTTCTCAAAATCTCCCACTGTGTAGCCTAACAACCGTACGAACGGAGGGACATCATTGGATCGCTACAGGTAGGATTCCTCCGATTCTACATCCTGGACTGCTGTCAATATTATAAAGCGTGCTATCCAGGTTATCGATTTTAAGTAAAAAGAAATATTGCTTGACGGAGTATACTTAACATAACATATTCTATTATTCAACTAAAAAAACCTTTAAGAATATCAGTCGAAATTTATATCCCACACTACCGTATGTGTAGAGGATATTATGTGTTTGTGCAAATATATGTAACATATTTAAATATAGGTTTTAGACCCACCTTTTAGTATACCGATTGGCTCAGAATCAATATCAGAATCGATCTAATGAAGTCCGTCCTTCCATCCGGCTGGCTGGTTGTCTGTCCAAATTAACATTGTGCCCACAGTACAGGTCGCAATTTCGGAAATAATTTGATCAAATATGATACATATGTATGTGGTTATTATCACAAGGTCGAAGCCTATTCAAAATGGTGAAAAGTGGTTCTTAATTTACATAGCCCGCATGCAAATTCCTCTCCGGAATAGAGTTTTTGTGCCCATTAACCATCATGTTTTATAGATATTTAAGTTTAATTAGGTCCCAAAATATTTTGTGGCTCTCACACAAATACACTCCCGAAAAAAGCTTATCATAAGTAACCTTTATAATAGCTTTTATGTTATTTTATAGTAGTAATCTTAGTAATAGAAAGAGATATTTAGATAATATTTGGAACACAAATTTCTTATGTGAATGTTAACCTCACAACATACGGAAACATGATCGCCCATGGGTCCAAAGCAGGGATGTTAAATGAGGTTTTAAATTTTGTTCCAACTTCCAAACAAAAATGTACTTTTTAGACCTTCACGGTACCATTTTTTTTAATTTATTAAAACAACAAAAAGAAGTGCATAAAAATTCAATTGTTCACAAGAAAACAAAACTTTAATTAACATACGTTATATGTATAAATAAATAAGGTACACAAAGTCTTATAAATATATGAGATCACAGTCAAGCACTTAGTTTAGTTTATAAACTATTTGGAATTTTTACATCGTAGCAGCATGAATTTGTCGATTTTAACCAGTCCTTTGTTTGTATGAGACTTGATAATGTTGGCACATGTTGTCTTCCTTAGTTTTTATTATATTTTGAAAAGAGAAAACTCTTTCCACTTTGTCAGGAAATATATGGATATAATTTGTAAATTAGCTACTGCCGACCAAAAACTACAAACGTTTTCAGTTTTTAACGACTGCAGTTGCCCCTGAAATAACATTTTCAGGGGTAAATTTATGGAACCACATTAAAACTTCGTTATTAAAGTTGACTGTGGTTCTCAAAACTTCGCAAAATTTTATATAAAATTGTTTTGCATTTTCTTTCATTTCTTTAACAATATCAATGCCGCAGTAAATTTCTTCAAAGGTCATGTGAATTTTGTAAAGGTCTACGTTAGAGATATCACATTAATCCAAAACATTTTTAATCATGAAATTACGCGAAATTTTTATTCATGAAATTTCGTGCTATTTAACGGAACAAAAAAGTTAGCCTTTGTAAAAATACATGCATTCGAGCATCTTCTGATTGCATTTCTAAATTAACCATGTTAATAATTTTAAGTGCATATTGCATAAATAAAAATTGCAATTTAAAAGAAGGATTTTTTAAGTCCTGATGAAAGAAATAATAATTAAGAAAATAAATGCAATGAAAAGGATTCAAAAAGTGGTTTGCTATCCTAAAAATTCAATAAGGGGGAACTATGACAAATTTTTATATTGTACCAAATGAGTCAAGGTAGTACCACGGTACTTTAGAAGGTCAAAATGTACCAAAAAAAAATACAATTGCACCAACTTTAACATCCCTGGTCCAAAGTGCTGTGGTGTAGGGTCGACTATACTTTCTTACTTTTTTGTATTGAAAATTGCCTTCTTTGCAATATATTTTTAAGCAGTTAACAATACATTTATTGTCTGTATTTTTTTAACAACAACTTTTTCTTTGTCGTTAGCTACCGATATTATATACCGACAAAAGTTGTTAAAAGTTCACTCCAGAATAGCTCTTAACGACAATTATCGTTTACTAACGAATTTTGACTACTTCACGACAAATTTTTGTCGTTAAAAAGTTACAGAATATCAGTACTGAAATTTTAAGAAAAATCGGACTTAAATGGGATGTTACTCTACAACGAAATCTAGTAGTATCTTGTGGTTTTTGCCTTGTTTTTTTTTGATTTCCCATACCAAACAAAATCAACTTTATTGCTAGATTTTGAGAAAAGCTGCTTAAAAATTAGCATTATTTCGTTTTTTCTTTTTTTTTCGACATTGCCCCCCTTTTTCAGCATATCGCTTGCACAATTTTCGCGTCTTCCCATGTAATATTTCACTGTCTTAGTTCTGGTAGCATCGAACCATTTAGTATTGTTATTTTGCATTGTATCAGTTTCGTTAATCGGTTATTGTTTCAGCTAAGTAGATTATTGGTCTGCTGCAGCAGGTCCTACGATAATGGGGCCGCCATTTGTCGTTGCCTAGAATTAACGTCGTCCGCTTATTTCCATATAGCACTAGAAAAAACCTTCCCTGCTCAAGAAAATATGACATTTTAATAAAAAAATAAATAAATAAATAAAAACTATTGCAAAAAATTTTAAAATTTTGAGGAAATAGTAGGCACGTGTTAAACAAAAAAGTTTCAGTCAGCTGTTTTTTAAGCAAACAAAATCGCACAAATGTCAAAAAAGTACAATACAAATGCACTAGATTTTGCGGAAGAGTTCAAGTCAAATCTACTCGATTTCGTTGTATTGTAATCGGCCTATAAGATTTTGCCAATATTGCTAAGCTTCGAAGATGCCTTCAATTCTAACCACAGAGAAATATGTAACTCGAACTTAAATGAACGACTAACTTCTTATCTTAGAGTGGTGTGGTAGTTGGATGCCCCTGTAGGCTAACTGGTAGTGAGCTAGTCTATCAGTACCGGGGTTGCGGGTTCGATTCTCGCCAGAGACTCCTGCAGACAATCGAAGAGCTTCGCGGGATTAGCGTAGGAATAATAAAAAAAAAATAGATAAACTTTCCAGACTTTTATTTCTAGTCCCAATGTGCAATAGCTTAAAGAAATCTATCAACAACCCAACCCCTGTTTCCCAAATTCCATTGTTAAAAATTAATACACATTTGCTTTTTTAATTTTTTAATAATAGCTTGTTTCTCCCTTTTAACAAGCGTTTCGTTTTGATTATTATTTATTGAATCAAAACGAAAGTTGCGTAGGGAGAAATTCAAAAAAATTTTTATTTGTTTTATATTCAGTTTGTTTTTCTTTGCAAATTTGTTGGTTGGTCTAATAATTTATTATAATAATTCATACAAAAATGATGATTAATTTTAAAATTTGTTATCCTAGGGAATTATTTATGCATTAAAAATTAATTTTGTTTATTTTCTTTTTTTTTTTGTTTTTTTTTTTTTGTTTTGCTTAAAATTTATTAATTCATTGACGAATATTTAGGATGTCTGTCACATTTCCAAAGATTATATTTTGTAAAAAAATTTAATTGAAAATATAGAACTTCAATTAAAAAGGGCAAAAAAAAAAAGAAAAGAAAATTTACATAATAATAATTAATACATTTCGTTAATACAAGTTAAAACTTAACTGCATAAGTACAATAATAATAATAATAATTGTAATCATAATCATAATTATTATAATTATAATTATAATAATAAAAATATTTTTTTAATTTGTAATAAAACGATTTATCAGTTATCGTTTTTTGTTATAAAACAAATTAATGAAGAACTTTATTGTTATATTTATTAAACAAAATCACATAAAATAAGATTGGAGATTAAAATGAATTGTTGTTTTTTTTTTCTTTTTTGTTATAATTTTCTGTGTAATATTGTTGTTGTAGCTATGTTTTTTAATAAGGTGATGTATTTGTTCTTTTGATAACACGTTTATAATAAATACTTGTTGTAATTTAAATTTATTCGTTAATTTTTTTTCAATAGGGAGGCGTGTAGACAAATATATTCTTTTATTGTTTTGTTAATTATTATTATTATATTTTTTATATTTTTGTATTTGAAACTTACAACTATGAAATATTCATTTTATATGATTTTTATTTAAATTTTTTGTTTTCAAATGATAAAAAAATTTATAATTTCTTTTCTTTGTGTTTGTTGTTTGTTTAAATTTGAAATTTGATATCAAGACGTTTTCATATATCGCAGATTTCTTTATTTGTTGTTTGTTTTTTAATATTTGTAATGTTTTTTTTTAAAAATCTTTACAATTGTTAATTGATTAATTTTAATTTAATTAAGGTCCTAAACATTAAGCCAGTAATGCAGCCTTGAGTTGTTGTTTTTATAAAAATGTTTTAATTTTGAATTTTGTTTTTCATTCACTTAAAATTTAAAATGGATGTGTTTTGAATTTGTTTTTTTTTTGATGTTTGTTTTTTTTTTTTTTAATTATTTGTTAATTTGTATTTTATTTCTTAACCTAAGCAACTTAATCAGTATCACATTTTTATGAGTTGGAGATCTTGGCAAATACTTCATATCGTTTCATGAAAGTTTATTTTATTTTTATGTTTTAATAAAAATTTAGATTTCTTGTTTTAAGTTGTATAAGTGCTGCCATTTTTGTTTTTTTTTTTTCAATATAATACTTATACCTTAATCAAATTTTGACAAAAAACGAATCGTTTAAATAATCATTATCGATTTTTAATTTTTTTCTTTTTGTTTTAATTACTAATTAAATGTATAAAAAATAATAAATAATTTATTAAAACCTAATTTGAACAAATGTATTAATGAGATTTGTTAAAAGTCTAAAATCCTATAAAATTTTTAAATAAAAAAATTCACTTGAGAAATTTAAGCAAAAAAATTAAAAGAATTTTTCTTTTTTTAAAAACAGGTTGGTATTAAGTGGGTTTTGTTCAGTTTTTTTAATTTTTCTGCTTTTACTTTGAAAAGTAGAAATCTAAAAAGGTGGGTGGTTCTTTTATTTTTCTTTTACGTTTTGGTCTTTAAAGTTTTAGTGTTAGTGTAAGTTAAGTGTTTTATGTTTATAAGAAAAAAAAGTTAATTAATTTTGTTTTTTGATTTTTATATCAGTAGTATTTTTAATGTATATATGTTTATATATTTATGATATTTTTTGTTTTATATGCCAACCAAATTGTTTTTAATATTTGCTTTTAAATTTATTTTTATCTTTTTTTTGTTTTACCTACAAAAGTTCTTATTTTTTGCTTATAAAACACAAACGTCTAACACAAACTCTTGGAGTATGGCCTATGTTTGGTTATATTAAATTCGGGACTTATGGTGATGGTACGTGATAAATTTTTCATGAATTGTGGCAATAACGCAGTCCAGCCGCGATGATCCTGGCTTAAAGTAACATAGATTTCATAGCCAGTGTTGCCCGAACGTTGATTGTTAAAGTCGAGCGTTGCTATGCGTCGGGAATTGTTGGGTTCATCCTCGAATTCAATATAAATGGTGCAGTCACGTAAACCATTGGCTTCTTCACGGGCTAAACGTAAAATTTCCAGCGCTATGCGTGGTGTGAGATCACAGGGTAGCGATACTTCTGTACAGGCCAAATGCCGTGATTTGGCTGCACGCAGCTCATCTAATAAACGCAAAGAAAGTCCTTGGACCGCTTGAGTTTGTAAAGGTTTGGTGTTAGTTGTTTTATTTGTCGCTGTAGTTCTTGCTTTTGTCGTATTAATTGTAGTTTTATTTGTTGTTGTTATAATTGTATCACAGTTTAATTTGTTTGAGGAGTTGGAGGTGTTTTTAACACTGTTAGATGTTTTAAGATTTTGTTGTTTCCGTTGATGATGGTGATGTGGATGATTGATGTGATGATGAGGTTTGAACGGCGTATTTGTGAATTTGTACGACGGCTGGGATTTTAAGGAGCCGCCGGTTGTAGGTGTAGATAATGTAAGTTGACTCTTCCAATCTAAAATAAGAAGTAATAAAATGAAAAGTCAATAAAGTGCTTAGAAATAACATTTCAACCTCAACGTTTTATAACGAAAATAATTAAAATTTTATTAAAATAAAAAAAAGTTTTTCTGTTTCATTTAAACGAAATATCTTAAAAACCAAAATTGTATTCTCATTTAAAAAATAAATTAATTTTGGAAAATAAATAACAACATTTCTCCTTTACATATATTTTTGCACAAGTCTATCGATATTAAAAGGCATTGTTTTTTATCAAACTTAATGAAATATTTTACAAAAAAATTTTTTAAATATAATTTTATATGAAAAATATTTGTAATGCAGAGTGTTTTTCATAGAAACTTTTTAGGCGAACATGAACTTGCGAAATATTTAACCAGGCAGTAATATTTTAAAATGCAACAAAACACAAAATGTTGAAATTAATTTGCATTCATTTTTTACTTATTATACGTATTTTAAATAATTTTAATACATGCTTTTTTAATATTAATTTTTAAAAAATTAAATTTTTGTATTCATGTGTAGCTTCAATTGTTCGAAAATTCATATGATCTTAAAGTATACATATATCCTTCTTTTAAATTCATGGACGTTAAATTTTTTTTCAAAATTTAAGCAGAAATCAAAGTGTTTATCTAATTTTACCAATCGAAATGATTTCCTTTTAACTTCGAAAGCCCTTGCTAAACTCCCAGTAATTTTCTTTAAAAAACTTTCAATAATTTGGTTTAAAGGAAAAATTTTTAATTTGATTTTCTTAAATTACCCAAAAAAAAAATCGCTAATATTTATAACTCAAACTCAAGAGTTTTTGTTCTCTTAAAAAAAAAACTCAAGAGCAATAAATAAAAATGTTATAAAAAAGCAGCATAGAGAATTTTATGCTCTTTTGAAAAGAGAAAGAAAGAAAATGAAATGAGAAAATGAAAATAAAATGAAAAAACTGAGAATTTAAAGAGAGTTCATATTTTAAAGATACAATAGCTATGAAATTAATTGGGGCCGGTTTGGCTAGGTTACAAAAAAGATACATACACACACACCCTTATAAATTATACATACATATAGATTCTATGTGTATGGACTTGTTTATATGTAACTGTTGGGGAGAAAAATTAATGTAAAACAGCAAAGTGGAAAAACTTGTTTCCAGCTGATAGCACAGCTGGAAATCAGTTGTTTTTTGTGTACAAATCGTCAGTCGTATAGGCCACTACAGGCAGATACACACCATAAATACGACAACAACTACGACGAGTGCCACCAGATACATAAAACCTATTGCTAGGGATACAAAATTTTCTTGGGAGTTTGTGTGTGCAAAAGATACACAAGCATTATTAACTTTAACTCTTTAACTTTGAATTAACCTTTTTTGCTGCTGTCTTCGGGATTCCCTTAAGGATCCCTAACATTGAGACAGGAAACCTTTGAGATATTGATTTTATTTTTGCTACACATGATTTAAATTCCTTAAAGTATCTACATACATACGTATACATACATACATGTAAGATAAATTACAATAGGAAAAATGGTATAGATATTTACCTGTAGCTAGAGCGAAATGAGCTGGATATTGATTTTGTACGGATAACACCTCCATGTTCATTTATTCAAATTTAACCAATTAATTAATTAAGTGTTTAATATATAGTAGATGTAGTAGTAATAACGATGAAGATAAAAACGAAAAGCAAGTATTTAAATTATAAAATATCACAATTGATTTTGGGAAAAACAATTTTCTTTCTGTTGCCTCTCACTAAAGAAAATGTTTGAAAAATTTTCTCTTGCTTGCTTCGTTATACGGCACTTTTCCTTATTAATTAAATAATTAAAAATTCAACTTGTATTTCTGTTGCAAATAAACTTTTATAGTTTATTTTGATATTTTCTATGCTCTTATTGAATTTATTTTAACAACACTTTTGCAATTTCTTTAGAAATGGAGATTTTAGCACTTATTTTTTTATATGTTGATTAAAATTTTCTTAATTACTTAGCTGCTGCTGAGTGACTTTTATTAGGTAAGAAAATTTTGAATAGAACAATATTTGTTTTAAATTAATAATAAAATAAACAAGTATCTAATAAAAGCAAAATGTTGAAAAATAAATTGCGGCTGCTGCTGTTTTAAATTTTTGGTCGGTCTTAATTTTTTAGTAATAAAATTAATAATTATTTTTGTTTTGCCTTTTTGGTTTGTGAATTTTTAAGGCAAAAATATATATTTTTATTGTAGTTGTTGTTTTCAGATGTGTTGTCAACAGCAGTGCTACGAAGCTACTATTCCGGCCGGTTAGTTGCTGCAGCCTTTTATAGCTCTTGACAGTCCTGTGTTGTAGCAAACCGACTCACTCACTGTCGTACAGGTCGGACATTTGGTATTGTTCTATGGAACACACATACGCACTCACAAATATATACATTTTACACTCGAAAATTTTTATAAACAAGCACTAAGAGCAAAAAAGTTTTATATATCCCAACCAACCCCCATCACCACTCTTCTTAACAACACCCTACTCTATCTTATATATAGACTTATATACATACACATATATACATATATAAGCACTATATCCACTATATATCACACTATTACTCAGATTTGGCTTTATTCAAGCTACTCAATGAGCTCAATTGCCAATTCAGTAACCAACAATATACTCAGCAAAAGAAAAATTGAGAGCAAGAGTATAAAAAAAGAGAGTTAATGTAGTAATATATTTTTTTTTATTGGATGGTTTTATTTTGATATTTCTTAGAGGCCTGGTAAATAAATGCACTACCATCCATCCCAATCATCCTAAAAGTAACCAAAGTAATCAACCATCCATACTCATACCATATACATACATATGTATGTATGTACTTGCTTGTATCTAGATACAATTTTACTTTCCACTGATATTTGAAAGAGTGAATTCATTATCTTGTAACTTTTAAACACATTCAAAGCTTTGATTTATAATTTTATAAAAGAGCAACAAAGTGGACTTTCAACATTTGATCACAAATCTATGATATGTCACATTTTCTGAAATCTTAAGAATTCGGACGATATTGTACACATACATTTATATACATATGTACTAAGGTCAAAAAAAAGATTTAAAGAAAGTATTAACTTACTGCCAGGCACACAATGTCGACAAGAACATTTCTTTCGCATTTTTATATTGAAAACAATAATAACAAATTTAAATTTGTTTTTGTTTTCAATATAAATATAAGAAAGAAATGTTCTTGTCGACATAGTGGGCCAGGCCCTTAATATTTAAAAATTTTCAGTAGAATAATTGGCGAAAGAGCACGATATTCTTACAGCGGGTAGATATGAATATAACGTGTCGATGTTTTCAAAAAAGTGGACTAAAAAAATGGGCCTAATTAATACTCTCTTTATACCTAAGTGCATATGGAGGTTTTAATTTTGGTTTGGAAATGACGATTTTTTTTTTAAGAAATTTAGTTAATTAAACTTCGTTTAGCTCTTTGTAGTTTGGATACCCTACTTAAATAGACAATTTATTTCGTAATTGTAGAAAATTTCTGTCTTTAGAGGTCCTAAACTATCTGTCTCCACTGTAGTAATTGTTATGGGCATTAAAAAAATGCAATGTGTGTTGAGGAAATCATATCGGATTAAGATAATATGGGCTCTGGAAAACGATAATAAAAAATCAGTGCTTACAGAAGTAGGTAAAAACTAGGGCCTCCACGTCGAATATAATCGTAATCGAACTTGATTTTAATTGTCAACGCGCACGATTACGATTTAAATTCCAAATGTTTACAATAACTTTTTCGAAGTATTTTATTTAAAAGATCAATTCATTTCATAAATAATTGGAAATTATTTGCGGCACCGCAGCTGTTATTGACGAAGCGAATTATGGACGTCCAATTTTGAGCATTGCTGGCCGCATGTCGGAAATAGCACAAACAATAGTGGTCTTCAAGGCGTTAGTTGTGGATGGTTTATCAGCATAAATCAGTAGCGGTATTCACACCGAGCTTGTTAGTTTGTTAGTCGTTAATAGTTACTTTTTTACACGCATTTTGTTTTTGTATATTTAACGCGCTACCGGATTAACATTTAACAAATTAACGACACGGCACCCCTGATAAAATAGTTGTTAGTTGGTAACTTTTTTTTACACTTTCTCGTGGCATGTTTTATTTTTTCCAGAATAATAAATTGTGTCAGAACAATAAATCAGTTGTTTTACTATGAAAGTTACCAGACTAACAAAGTTTTAAAAAGGGGTCGTTCACAGTTGGTAACTTTAACAAATTAACAAACTACCGAGTAACAAATTAACAAGTTCGGTGTGAATACCGCTAGTATGTTTACATAGAAATAATCGATAGGTGTTAAATTGCACGACCTTTAAAACCGCCAAAGCTTAATATCAATAAGTCTATAGTTGCGGCCGCTGTATGGCGCGTAGCACAATCCTGTTAATACCACATCTCGCCCGAATCAATTTCATGCATATTTTTTTAGCCAAAAATCATTAATCATGGTGCGGTAGCGATGTTTTCTGACCTAAACGCGTGCTACAGCTTCATTTTTTTAATAAATAAGATCCGATGATGCCAACAGCGTATAAGCCGGCCCAAACATATAATAACATAAATACTTATTTTGACAGAATTGAATGAGTTAAATAAAATTTATTTTGCATTCTATTGTTTATAAAATGACAGAGATGTGGCTAAAAATCAAATCTATATTTGGAAGCTTTTGAATGTTGTTAACTTATTACCAGATCTACCAAAACTATGTACTTTTTAGGACAAAATTATGAAAAATCCCATTTTTAAGGACTTTGACTTATTTTGTAAAAATTGTACAGTTAATGGTAGTTTCCTAATTCTAATCTTAAAATCCTCAAAATTGGCTAATTTTATTTCAGTAAGTTAATGCAAATAGCTTTCATTAAATGGTGCATTATAATGGGGCTTTCATTCCTCTATTTATTTCAAAATATATTATATTTTGCATAAACGCAATTAATCGATAATCGCAATTAACTGCGATTAACTGCAAACGCGGTTATGAAAATTTGCGAGGAAATAAAAATCATAGACTGAAAAATGCGAGAATTGATATAACAAATGAATAATTTCTTTAGCTGATCTGTCTAGTACATATGATTGTTGTTGCTTTGTATTGTAATAAGTGTTTTTTTTTAGTGATTTTCTTTTCACAGTGAGTAACCGTGTGTAACATTTTGGTTATTTATTTTTAGTGTTATTTTTTTGTTCTTAATAGTTGTGCATTCGCATGTATTTGTGAATACGAATTGTAAGTTTGTGTAAATTTTGTTTTTGTTAATATGTAATACCGTTTGTGAGACATGTATATTAATATTTATGTATGTAAAGATGTGTGTATTATATGTGAGTGTAATGTATGTTTGTAAAGAACAATAAGTGTTTGTGTACCCGTTTTGTTTTCCACCTCTTTTACAGTCACCTCTTTATTATACGAGAGTAAATACGAGTGTATCTTTGAATATGTGTTTGTATTTATGTATTGAGTGTATTTTTGCTGTTTGTTTGTTTATTTTTTTTTCTAGACATGCCCCCGAACCCGTTGTGCTGACGCTCCTTGTCATTGTGTTTTCAATTCTCAATTCTCTTTTTCGGTGTTTGTATCTTTAACAAAAAAAAAAAAAAAAAAAAAAAAGTAAATAACAGAAAACATATGTTTTCTATATGGATTTTTCATTTAGAGGTATATACCTATCAGCTGTTTTCTTTTTTTGCATTTCTCCTACAAAACGGCAACGACAGTATACAAAAACAGGCCTCTTCTTCTAATTCTGTCTTTGTATTGTTCGCTTCCCCTTGCTTTTGACTTCCCTGCTCCACTCAGTACTGAGTTTTATGTTAAAATTGAGGTTTCTTTTTTCGAACATATTTGTTTTTTTACTTTACTGGTGCAGAAAGAAGGTTCTTCTGTAAATTTATCTTGCTTGAGAAATCATGTTTCTACGTGTCTTGTCTTGTTTTTTTATGTTTTGAGTTTAGTTTTTGGTATTTGTATCTTATAGATTTATTGTTTATTATTTTGTTGTCTTTATACAGCTTTTTCCTTTTTCAGTTTAAGTTTGTTTTTTTACTGTTTAGCTTCGTTCAGTATTTTGCAGCTTTTGTCTTATTTTTTGCCAATTAAGCTTTCCTAAGGGAATTTAAATGCAATTTTATATCTTTTGGGTTTTCTATATCTTCGTTTTAAATTGCCACTGGCTAAAGATAAACACATATGTATGTATATATCTGTACTTACATACACTATCAATTAAAATTGTGTGTATAATATGTATGTATGTATGTGTCTATTTGTATTAACATTTATTTTATAAGTAAAATTTTTCTTACCCTTATATAGAAAAAGCCTAATTGGACATTTTAAAACATTTATCAATAAAGGCAAATCAGATAGATGTCTTATTCCATAAAAATAAAATAATAATTTATTTTTTTTTAAATTTTTGGTCTTCTTGTGCAAGTTAAAAATTGTGCACTTTAACCTGTGAAATACATACAAGTTTACTTCAATATTGAGGTTTATTATATAACTCAAAAAACTTTCAAATCCGATATCACGTTAAGTTCGTTCTTTTACACAATTGTTTTGCTTTTTTGGATATACATATGTATGTACCTATTTCTCTAGTTTTTGTATATTTGTATATTCCAATGCAATTACAAAAAAAAAAATTTCTATCATGTTTTAAAATTCATTTGTAATACTGTTGCCAGTATCTTTCTTCAGGCGCAATTTTTATCTGCTCAAATAAAACCGCCGTTGAATTTAGTATAATTTAAAACATCTTTTACATAAGCCAAAGCGCTGCACAGGCTTCGAGAAATTTTACCACAAATACTTGTTGTTTAAAATGTCTACTAAATGCATCCGAAAACATAAAAAAATGGCATACGCCCAGAGCCATTGTACCTTGCAACTTGAACCACGATATTTAAATAACTTTTTGTTAGTTGAAAATTTGTTTTTATATAAACATACAATATGCTAGTATTATAAATCCAATAAAACCATTTATGTTTGTTCCACGTAGCAAAATTGACATCAACCCTGGACAGATTAATCACAACTGTTATCGAGGTGAAACAATAAAGAGAAATTTAAGATTTAATTTTTGGTATATACCAAAAAAAAAAAAAATTCACCAATAACCCTTTTTTCGTATTATTTACAAGTATTGTGTACATGTATAAAACTAATTTCGTTCGTTTAAATCAAAAAAATGAAGGGGGTTATTTTTTAAATCACTTCACCTTGCGTGGAGAAATTTTTCATATAAATTATTTTTGAATTTTTAAAAATTTGTATGAAAATATATTTCGAGTGAGGTGAAGTATTTTAGAAACTAACCCCCTAAAACGAGTTTGTTGAGCTCGAGGCCAGTTATCAGGGGTTTTTACATTATTCGTTTTCGATTCCCTTCGGATATCATTCTCGCAAAAAATGAGTAACAGTTAAAGGCCTGCATAAATGTATTTTAAAATCAAACACACAACAAAAATCAAATGTGTCTACAAAACGTTTGTGTACAACAACTAAGACAAATGTTATGAGGTACCAATTGTCGCATAATATAAAAAGTGTTGGTAGGATACAAGAATTTAAAGAAATACACTCCAGACAGTACTTGTTTTTTCAAAACCTTTCCATACAGTAAAAAAAGGTATGCCTCTTAGGATGTGAAAATTATCTCGTGCAGTCTGCGAGAATTTCTGATGTTTACTTGTCTGTCGTATGTAGCGGACAAATTCAGAAAATTTGTTATGTTTACTTGTATGTCGTATGTGGCGTACGCATAAGAAGAGTTGAGCTTGCAATTTTATCAAAGAAATAAATACTCAAAATATTTCCCAAACTCACATTTAAAATTTGAAAGTGTTTATTTTTTAGTTGTTTTGAATACAAAATGATTTTATTACCAAAGTTGTTTTTGGGAATACAATTATTTATTAAAAGATTTTGTTCGTTGTTTTTAAGTCCCTTTTTTGTACAAGACTACAGAGGGAATGAGAATTACTTACATACACTCAAAAAATCTTATTTGCAACGATATCAAAGCTTAAACAAAATACCAACAATCAAGCAGTGAGTTTATCAAAATGATTTTGTTTAAAAAAAAAAGAATTTATTTTTTCTTTTTTGGAAGGGGTGCATTTTCCCACCCCAGAATAACAGTCTAGCTACGCGTATGATGAAGAATATGAATATAAACTTCAAATAAGCAAAAAGTACAATTATTTCTAGAGCGTGAAATTTCATGCAAATGCATGATTTTCATCGAAGATTCAAATATGAATATTATTTGTTTTGTAAACCTTTATTAAATTTAATTATGAATATGGCAGTAAGGACCATTATTACAACTTGCCGTTAGTAAAAGGTGGGATTTTGATGGACGTATAACAAGCTATTTATTATTCCAACTTAACTTTAGCCTACCCGGTAGGATGAACTTGTATTTCCTTATTGCTAATTTTAATTTACAGCAAAGTTGCTGTGAAAAACTTGTTACACGTAGTACAAAATCCTACCTTTAACTATCAGCAAGTTGTTATAATGGCCCACAATTTTTTTACTTAAAACGACATCGTTTAGTTAGTCCCTTTTTTGTATATTTTATCATTAATGCATTTTTTTTTTTGACATATAATGTTCAAGAATGCATATAAATTCGCATATAATGCTGGTTTTTTTTTCTAAAAAAATCATATTTTCTTTGCATATTTTTTGTTTTTACTCTAATTATTTTTGGTGCTCAAATTGTAATGACGGAGGTTTTAATTCTTGGAGGGGCATTTCCGAAGTTCAAAATCACCGCTCAACGTCTATTTGCGGTGTTATTTGAAATGAGTTTGCAAAATGTTTTTGTGCTTGAGAAAAATTTTTAAATTAGTATGTATCTTAATTTATGAGGTGGCAAACACACAACCAACAATTGATTCCAGAAAAAATAAAATGCATGACATAAAATTCCTTGCGAATAGGACAAATTCTTTCTGTTCTTATTAAGAGTATCTTGCTAGAAAAATAAGAATTTGCTTTAAATAGTTTTAAATGTTTAGTACAGCCAATAAAAACAAAATTTACTGTTCCAAAATTTCATGGTTTTGAATAAAATTTACTTAAATATATTATGACATAATAATAAACACACAAAAAAAACTACACTGCCAGTTTTTCTTTAAATAACACTGTGCAAGAAATTGCAACTTTTTTTTCGTGACAAGCTGGGCACCTAGCGTTTTAACATAATTCGGGTACGCTGAATCCAGTGTGCAACCGCCTCCATTTTCGAAATAACGGTATATCTCGAAAACCAGAGCCAATCTTCAAAAACCGTGGACACCACTGGATTCAGCGTATCCAAATTATGTCAAAACGCCATGTGCCCGGATTGTCTGTTTTTCAACTAGCATAGTGTAATTAATACATATTTTATTAAGTTTTAAAGCATATTTTGAATTTTATTAAACATGGCTTATGCCAATTTTTTCCAATAATAAATGCATGAGATTCCACGCCCTACTTAATTTATCCACAAAGTCCTATTATAATGTTCTATCAATTATAAGACATATATAATATTAAAAATATTTTTTTTACTTAGCTTTTAGGTACATATAACATTAATACAAAAATTTCTTAATATATTAATAATTATAAGCAAAACGAAAAACCCAAACTTTGGTTTAAGGGTAGAAAATCCTTGCGCCCGGAAGAAAGCCTGATATGCAAAGAAACTTTAGTTAACAAAGCCGCTGTTTGTGATACCATAAAGGAGAAATTTCTTGAAATTCCGGATTTTGATACTATCCCATATAATTATTTTGTCGTTCGTCGTAGAGCTTGAAACTAATGAAACTAACAATAATTTAATTAACTATTCGCTACATGGACTTTATGATACTTTAAAAGTGACATTATAAGCACGTACAATATCAAATTAGACATTATGGTATGCCATCGCAATGTAATATATAAAATAATCATGGAACGTTTATTTAAATCTTCGAATTTTTCTTAAAATACACACAAAATTCCCAATTAATTACAATTATAAAGTATTATTTACAAAAATGTTGTGAATTTTTAAAAACTTCAGGCTCAAGTTCAGCAAATTTAATTTTCATTAAATTATTTTAATAAAGGAAGCAATTTTACAACTTGAAATTAATTAAAATTTCTTGGAACTAGCATGTTTCGTGAATAACCACATCTTCATCATCAGAGTTCTTTGCAGATTTACCCTTTTAGTCACTACGACGACTGTTGGTCTATAGTCAGACATCAATCTTTTAACCAATAGTTTTTTAAGGTGGATCGAAATTTGTTGTAATTTATTACACTGCGGAACAGCCATTTTGCGGCCTGGAACTTTGTGTAATTTTTTTACTAATTTGAGGTCGCTGATTCCAAATCTAACCTTCATTTTTCTCTATCAGCTCCAGTTTTAGAGATATACCGTTATGTCCAAAATTAAGGTACTTTCAGCACATATATTGAAATAACATGAAAATGGTGCATCATATTCCCTTAAGAAAAAAAAAACCGAAATTCGTTAACAATATTATCTTTAAGACGTACTAACATTGTTTTAAATTTGGCCAGTAATTTCAGAGATATCGTTGAAGTTTTTAAAAACACAAATAAAAATTTAAGAAAAAAAAAATTTTTTTGTTCTTTAAAAATTCATAAAAAATAAATGTGCAACAAAAGTCACAGTTTGGGTCTAAAAGCATTTAGTTCAACATATTTCGAATGAAATGAGCTTTATTTCATTGCAATCGGTGCACAACTTTTGATTGTGTTCACAATTTACCGAATTGATAAAAATTGTGATTTCCATAAAAAAAACGTATTTTAATGTGTATGTGTGAACAAAAAAAAAAAAAAATATACATTAAAATATGTTTTTTTTATGGATAACTTGTGAATACAATCAAAAGTTGTGCACCGATTGCAATGAAATAAAGCTCATTTTTTTTCTTAAATTTTTATTTGTTTTTTTAAAAACTTCAACAATATCTCTGAAATTACTGGCCAAATTTAAAACAATGTTAGTACGTCTTAAAGATAATATTGTTAGCGAATTTCGGTTTTTTTTTTTAAGGGAATATGATGCACCATTTTCATGTTATTTCAATATATGTGCTGAAAGTACCTTAATTTTGGACATAACGGTATATCTCTAAAACTGGAGCTGATAGAGAAAAATGAAGGTTAGATTTGGAATCAGCGACCTCAAATTAGTAAAAAAAATTACACAAAGTTCCCGGCCGCACAAAAAAAGTTCAATTTTGTTCCGCAGTGTTATCTGTTTTAAATTTATTTACAAGTTTTTTCCTCACTTCTATTTTTTCGTATATTTGTCGAGAATTTCTCTTGAATACCAAAGAACATTTTTGTTTCTATGTTTTTTTTTGTCTCTGTTTTTCCGTTGCACTTTCAAATAGATTTTTCAATCTTTATTGTTACAAATTATATTCTCACTTTATTTGTTAACCAAGCCATAGAAACTACGGTTTTACCGATCTGCCTTTTTTGCCGATACGATACCGATACTCAAAAAGAAATATCGGCGATACCGATACGAAACATATTAAATTTATATTCAAGGTAAAATTAACAAAACTAAAACAAAACTAAAGTCATTTTTTATTATACAAAAAGCCTAGTATTTACTCTGTTCCAATTTGTGAAAAATTTTCAGCAATATCTATTATTTCATGCGAAAAATTTGACATGCATCAATGTAACTTATCTCGTGAGTATGCACAATTTGACGTTTTTAATCTTTGAAAGTATGCGACATTGTTTTGCGTATGTAAACAAAACCCGCAAACACCGGTTGTGTTATTTATGGTTTTCCGTTCTCATTTTAATATTTAGTAAAAACTTTTTTTCATTTGCTTAAAATTTCGCGTGAAATAAGTCCAGCTTATATTATTTCGCAATTGTAAAAACATGTTGCAAGAAACATTTCGTAACTTTTTCATAAATTGAAGAGAGCACAACTCCATCAACATAATTTCATAGAAATTCCGCACAAGTTTTTTTCATATGAGTTTTGACAGCAGTTCACGTGAAATATTGAACAGAGTATCAGGCTTAAGAGATTATCTATATTAAAATAAGTTGTCCTATGTTCGTCATTTTACAACTCGAGGACGACTCAACCGATTTTCAAACGAGTTCATGCCTTGGAAAGGTCTACTTTCACTGATGTTTTATAAAAACAAACCATCGAAAATTTTCTACGAATATGCGTTATACGCGCACTTTTATGATGGTGAGTTTTCTCTATATAAAATGTATTTTTTCCTTATGAGAATTACATATTTTTTAATACAAAGACGTAAACGTATGTTTTTTGTATTGTCCAGCAACGCAGGCAGGGTTACTCTAGGTTATATATAAAATTTAATTGATTATTGTAACAGAAAATGCATTTTTAAAATTTAAATTTAAAAAACAAAGTACTCTCACCTTTTGCAAATATAGACGATTTCGCAAATCCGTTTATAGCAGGCCTGCAGAGAAAAAAGTCTCATATATGTTACAGAACTCATTTGAAAACTAAAGTATTTCTGCGCCATGTTCTTAAATTTTGGATATAGAATTTTATTGCGCCAGTAAGCACGCGGATATGCGTTTCTAAAAATATATGAAGAAATAAGGTATCTCTAGACTTCTTCTCTATCGAATGAACTACAGCGTAGGATGGAAAGAGGAAAATCATTATCGAACTTTTCTTATAAGATTTTCACAATCGCTCAAAAGGTCAGGTCATCTGATAAGTCTACAAGAAGTTTTACTAGGTTTAAGGGTGACCGTGTCTTCAACACTTTCGGAATCTAGAGTCATGTTAAGCAGCTCGATAAGACGTTCTTCGATCTATTGTCATTGAAGTTTCCGACCTTTGTGTCGCAAATCTTTCATTCATTGAAATTGGCGGCTAAGTAACATTTTACTACTATGATGCAAGGCACAACGGCTAAAGCTGCAGGTCCACAGCAAGCGTTTAATGCGTTTATGCATCTGTCCAAGAAGTAGTAGTGTGAAAGTGTATTGACAAGTTACACAGAAAACGCGTAAAATGCATAAACATACGTATCGAAAGCATGCGTCTTAAAAAAAAGGTCAAATAAGAAACCTACGCATAAAACGCGTGATGTGGATTTATTATTCTGTTTGATTTTTTTCTCTGCTATTGAATGTGTTATTGCTCTTTAAAATAAATTTGAAAAAAATTTTATTGTTTGTTCAAAAATAAAGGATCGTCGTATCGCCAGTAAAATATCGCCGATACTGATATATCGACCAGTGATGGAAAATTCAGTACTATGGTACTATTTTCAGTACTTTTTCTTTTCATAAATACCACAGTAAACCAACGTCAGTTTTAATACTCTTTTCTTTTTATGCTTCCTTGCAAAGAAATCCAGGGTGACTTTTTTTAAAAACATTGACAAAATATTCTACGGGCCAATAACATACAGGATACACTACAATTTATTGTTCTCTTTCCTTCATGTTTCTTGTTGCAAAAATATTGATATTCTTCAAGAACCAATGTCATTTTAAATGCGTTTCAACTTCATGGTTTCGATTTCAGTATAATATAGTATGTATTTACTGTTTTTACTCACTAATAGCTAACAAACATATTTTGAACACCACTAGAAACTATGTAATAAACTTTTTGTTCGGAAATGAAGAACGAAAATAAAAAGATGCCTTGAAACTTTGCAAAAAATGGAGGCTGCTTCCAATGGGTTAAGGTTTATACAATTCTAGAAAGTATATGTTCATAAATGCACACAGAGAAAATACCAATGTGAAATCAACAAGGCGCAATGTTGATTGCAAATCATAGTCAATTTCGGCTAAAGTACGGATTTTATTGTAATTTATCATTGTTTCATATTAATTTTAAATGATTAATGTTAAAACAACATTGTTCAATTTTGAATCCACAAAATCCATTTTTACGTGTTATGTGTAAAAACAACAACACTTCAAAAGAGAAATACATGAATTTTTTATTTTTATATTTAAAATTATTTAAAAAAAGAAGGCAAATTCCCGAATTCTTTTGGTAATAATTATTTAGAAGTGCTTCTGTAAACATCGGGGAAGGCAACAAATTGCAACAGGAAAATAAATAATAATATTCTTTCTCTCTCTCAAGTTCAGGGGATAAGTGTTTACAATCATTCTAAAACAAAAACATTTATTGTTACTGCAGCTTCTTCTCACTGTTTTACGCACTCAAATTAAACTGATTCTACTTTAAATTCAAGTTGGTTCAACTTGAAACAACTTTAATTCAACGTGAGTCGTAGTGTTATTTCAATATCAATGTCATTTTGCTCTAATTTTACTAGAATGTTAAATAAATATGAATTAAAGTTATTTTAAAAGAAAAAATATTGTTAGCAAGTAATTGTAACCGAAAATGTAATATCAACCTCATTTTCGACGTTTTAACATTGATTTTCTTCTGTGTGTTTGTTTACCAAAATTTTATATTTTTTATATTCAAATAAAGATATTTTTTATTTTATGAAATTTTTGTGTTTTTGAGTATATTTTTTAATAAGAAATATGTTTTATAAAAAGTACCAAAATGTTTTATAAAGTACTCTTTTGCTTGGTGGTCAGTACCATCTTAATTTTAAAATTTTCCATCACTGATATCGACAAACTCGAAGTCCCTCCGATATATCGGTATCAGTATTATTTACATCCCTAATAGGAATGCACCTTCAGCCCAATGTACACGCAAAGAAAAAACATGATTGGGGTAAACATATTCTTAGAGCTACATATTATGATAAGATTCATGATTGTAGCAATAAATTACGATTATTATTGAATCATATTATGACCAAATATATTCGTAATATTACATCACAATATTTTACGCTTAATCCTAATTTGTTTTTATTACATCATATTATAATTTAATGTTATCATATTATTATCATGTTAATCATAATAAGTTAAGATGTAATCATATTATTATCATGTTAATCATAATAATATGTAGATTAAATCTAAAACAGAAAAATATTTGTAATATATATTTATGCTTATTTATTTACTGGCAACCTTAACGTAAAACTGTTACAGATATTTCACATCATGATATGATGCAACTTTAAACATAATATTTTTAACCTATTTTTGTCGTAGATCGCAATTATTTATAAATTATTTAATAGAATTTTCATTCTTTTTCTCTTAAAAAACACAAAACAATTGTCAAGATTTTTGCACCATTTTCAAACCATATAAACATTTTTTTAGTAATGATATTTTATTTTGTGACACTGTACATTTTTTTTTTAATGTACCTACAATTTCTTTATTTTTTAATTTCTTTAAACTTGGTTTTTTTTTATGAATAACAAATAATTCGATAGGCACATGTAAAACAAACGACACAACTTACGCAAAATTATTTTACAAATAGCGATAACAAAATATTATTAGAGTAAAGATATTTTGTTTGCATCTTAAACATATTATGAGTACACGTATAGAAAATGATCATGTTATGGCTATTTAATATCATTAAATGTTTGTGAGGAATATAATATATTTTTAAAGTTATTATTATATAGTTGTTATAAAAATAATTATTTTTCAGTGAACCATACTTAAATTTATAATAATGATAAACATTGACATGTTTATAGTAACTATAATATTGTTGATGTTAAATAAAAATAACAATATTTTGTGTACGATAACAATATATTGTTGCAATAAACATAGTGTAGTCGCCGTCACCATGGCCAACCATATTTTTTCTCTGCGTGTGCTGTCAATTTTTTAGTATGGATTTTTGACGTTTGGTATAAATATGTTCAATATAAAAAATGTCTAGCTGGGCGAATATGCATAGTATACATGGTATATAGTAAGCCAGGGTAACCTGAATAGATACACACTGTACATCCATGGTATAAACCATAGTTTCTTAATTTTTGTAAACATGTGTGCAGTCAGTCAATAAAAACAAAATTCGTTTCAAAACAGTTACTTTGTATTTTCTTTTGAAACAAATAAATTAAAAAATTAATTTTCTTTGGCATCAAAAAAGTTAATTTTTTTCTTGATGAAAGTAAAAAAAAGAGTACCGAACTTTTCGATTTATAGAATCGGCCTAACATTTTACCGTTCCTTAAACCGAGATACCACTGTAGATTGATTCTAAAGTAAAATGTGTGGTATTAAACGTTGAAACTTAATTAAAAGGTAATTCTCATTCCCTCTGTAGTCTTGTTTGCTGATAGCTTTGGATTTTCTAAAATTATTTAGGGAGAACGTTTCCTGATGATCTGGCCTAAGCAACCAGTGAAATGCGCATAGGAACAGCTTATCCTCCAACAATAAATTTCAGTATTTTCAAAATATTTTGTTTCTGTTTAAATAATTCATTCGAAAAAATATTTTGCTTAAATTTCATTTTTGTTTTTATATAATTCATATTAGTATTTAGTAGAGTATTCATTCGGTTAACGGATAATCGGTTAACCAATTCATTACTTCCCGTTTGACAGAGCGATTAATTTTCGATTAGCGATTAAACCGCTTAATTTCAGTCGATCAGCCGATTAACGGATGTAACACAAATTTTAATTTTTTGTAGTATTATAACAAATTATTTTGGTGTTTTTAATTATTTTCTTCGTCTTATATACAAAAGGTATATGCTTAGAAAATATTTTTTCAGACAAACAAAGAATGGAAGGTCTGCTGTCAACAGCTTTTTGTTTCACGTACTTTCTCATATCTTCTCATGCCAATCTTTTAACAGAATTAACCGAAACAATTAGAAGTGTTAAGCATTTAAAGAAATTAAAACACGACTCTAGTGGCATGGAAGATTTTATATGTTTAGAAAAATCCAGAAAGAGGACTGGGAACTAAGATATTGTGCATTATCGATTACTTTCGATTTCTCCAACATCTACGATAAATATAAGAATTTTTCCCATGTCAAGTTTTATCAAACTTAAATTCTTTACACAGTCTATTTTTTAATGAATACTTAATACATATGTATTTATAAAAAATATGTATTACATACATCTGACTTTTTTTTTTTTGTTTGCTCGGCTTTGTTCAAAAATTGTAATGTTATTGTTTTTTCCCTAAAAAAACTCCAAGTAATAAATAATTATGCATTTTTATTTATTAGTTACTTAATTTTTAAAAAAACTTTATTAATCGGTTAACCGATCAATAACAAAATTAACCGATTATTAACCAAGTATACCAAAACCTCGGTTGATTAAGCGATTACCCGATTAAATGAATACCCTAGTATTTATATCTATGGAATAAACGTTTAGATGGTTCACCAATTATCTTCTCTTAGGCAATTTGAATTATTATTTGAACAGTATTTTTTATAGTTTTTTTATTCTATTTTAAATGAAAATTTTAGTTTTAAATTTTTGTTATATGCTTTGTTATACATATGAACATACACAATATATTGTGTGTAAATTTAATTGTAAGTGTATATTTGTGTATATATTTTGTTTACATACATTTTGTGAATATTTAATGAAGCCGTTATTGTACAATCTGTAAACAAATGTTATTTTAGAGTATTTTTAGTGTAAAAGTGTAGATCATGATGAATACATATTTATTTTCTTTTTGTTGCTTTTCAATACCGTTGGTCGTTGTTCCCTTTGCATTGGCAATGTAATTTTTAAAATAATCAACCCTCGTTGTACATATTCTAATAAAACCACTTACATACATATATTGATTTTTATATTTTAGCTGCTTCCAATTGTTACTATACCCTCAGAGTTGATTTTTGACTAACAATAAAAGTAAAATTAATTGTTTTGTTGTATGTGGATATCTCTACATATGTTTTAAATTTCATAAAAATCGGTATTATCGTTTCGGATAGGCAGAAATTGCCCATCTGTTCCTTCATATTCCTAGCTTTGAAAAAATATAAGCACTGTGTGTTTTATTTACGCTGATCTTTATGATTAAAATTTCATCAAAATTGGTTAGTTATTTTCGGAGAGGCAGTAATTCTTACGTCTTGGTCCTAGTTTTAAAAAAAAGAAAAAGCCTAATATCCTATTTCCAATGTGCGAAAGAATTCTTTTTTTTCGCATAACTACATTGAAAACAAAAACAAATTCTTACATATTGTATTTGTTTTCAATGTAGTTATGCGAACGAAAGAATTCTTTCGCACATTGGAAATAGGCTATAAATTTCCAATTTCATCAAAATCGGTTCAGCTATTTACCGGCTGAAGCGTAAAAAACGCAAAAGTCACTTTCGCGTTCGGGGCCGGTCGAGTGAACTGATAGAAACGGCTTTATTTTTCTTTTGAGTACGAAAACTATTGCTTTAATAGATCTCTTCTAAAATGATTATTATAATTTTCTGAGTATAGGAGGTTTAGCGCCCCTATTTTTAGCACTTTTGTAGAACCTTTGTCCGTTAGGAGGTTTCATTCTTAATGTTGCTCCTATTTTCATTATGATGATCGGCCCATAATTTACTGTAGTTAACATATTAAGCCCCTACCCGAAAATATCATTAATATATCTAAAACTCTTACAAATAATGATATCGCAATGAAATTTTGTTTTATTATAAGCAATAAAGCACTTAGTATCTTTCCATTTCAATAAATACAAAATTGCTGTAATTTAAGATTGTAAAATCCATTTTAGTGACTATTAAATTCATTTTGCGCTACTACTACGCATTTCTGTGTAGTAGTTTCGTAAGGCCACTGTTTTTTTTAAAACGCAGCTAAATATGTTCTTACTCTTAACGGATTACGATATCGTTTCAAAACTGAAATATTTTTTTGGGTTCCTAAAGATCTGTGCTTTTCAAATATACATACATACATTCAATCAAGATGTCGTCTTAAAGATATCAAAACTTGTCCGTCTAAAAGTGATTTTAGAGCGGGGCATTATATGGAACCTATGGTCAATTCAGGACCTACTAGCTTGGTATTTTAAGGATTGTCATCGCCAATGCCATTAAAAGCTATTTTCGGGATCGATATTTGTATTGGAGCTCTGGTCAAATTTAAACTGACTCCAATAAATTTTGATAAGATGTTTTAGGTGGAAATAACATATTATTGGGGTCACAGTTTTATCTAACCAACATAATAAGATAACTAGCTCATGGGAACAAAGATTATTTATTTCGTTTACTTCGTTAACTGTTTTCAAAAGGCTTCGTCTCTATGACAATTAAAACGTATGTATCAATTTTCAACAAATTATCTTTAAAATTGCGATCTTTCTTTGCAAACAAGGCTTAAATTGACAGACATCTGGACGGATGTGCACCGTTAAATGGATTTAGAGTGATTCCAACTCAATCGGAATATTAAAAGGTGTCTTGAACCAATATTTTTATCTGTTACAGACAGAAGAACAAACGCATAATACCCTCCCCACCTATCGAAGTCTGGATATAATGAAATGAAGATGCCAGTTTTAAAGCAACACGGTTAGTGTACAGATAGATATTAAAAAAATAACCATCTATTATTAACCAGAATTAAACACTTTTTTTTTGTTCCGTTTTGAAAGCACAATTAAAAAGATTCAACAAATATCAAAATTTGCTTAAAAATGGGGCAATATGCGTTATAAACTTAAATAAATCCGAAAAAATACTGTTTTGACTATAATCTGTAAAAATATGCTGCAAAGGGCAAAATATGCACACCAAAATGTATGCCAAAATTCATAAAAAAAACTCTAAAATAGATAAATATATTGTTTCTGCCTTCATTGGTCGCACAAAGAAAAACATTTAATTCTAATATTTACGGTTTCCCTGGTTATCATGAACTCAAAATCGGTAAAAATTGTCTTATGCGTTCAAAATGTATTCAATGTATTCAAAAAAAATTCAATATAAGTGCATATCGTTACCTTAATATAAAAAGGCCCCAACTCATCAAAAACACTTTTTACAGGAGAAGGAAAAAACTTAATAAAAGCTGAAATAATATAGCTACACAACCATTGTCAAAAAACATCTTTATTAAAATTAAACGAGGAATTCAGATTGAAATACATAATATGTATTTCTTTCGAAAAATTGTGTGTATGAGTTAGGCCTTTTTTTCTTTAGAAAAATTGTGTGTATGAGTTAGGGCTTTTTGTATTCTGCTTATAACTTCTTTATTTTTAATCTAATTTGCTTGAAATTTTAATAGAATGTGTATTAGCAACCATTCTACAATAATCAATAAAAAAACGGATTTCCAAAAATAATGAGTTGGGGCCTTTTTATATTAAGGTAACGATATGTATGGTTATTTCAAATTGTATGCTGTGAATGCCGTAAGGCGAATTATAGGTTTAGCATTATTTGTTTTTATTTTTTATTTTTTTCATTAAATTTTCAATTTGTTTAAGTAAATTGTTCAAGGCACGTCTTGACTTGAAATGTTTACAAAATTTGGTACAAAAATAAAATTAAATTTAAGTTTTTTTCCATTATATTTTTAATTATTTTTCTTTTACATTTCGGTTTATTACAGTATTTGTTTGTTAATCTGTCCGTCCGTCCATCTGTTTGCTTGGTCTTATATCTTTTTATGGGTTATTTAAACAATATTTTTTTTTTATTTACATTACACACTCGTAAATGGCCTGTTACCTCCACCTTAGTGGAGACAATATACTTTTTTATTATTTATTTATTTATTTTTTGTTTCTAATGTTTTCACTTCATTGCTTATATCGGATTTTGTTTTTGTTTTTCTGTACACATACATACATACAATACAAAATGCTTATATGTTTGTATCTGTAAATTACTTTATTTGAATTTCAATATTAATAATTGAATGGTAATAATAAATTTTGTATTCTAAAGTGTTAAAATTTTAGTTCAACAAAAAACATAAATCCATAAATAAATATACAATTTGTTGTTTATTTTCTATATTTTTTTTTTATTCTGTACGAAAACAAATTTCATTTATTTTTTATATATATTTTCAATGTTTTCTATGCTGATTTGTCTTTTTTTTTTCTTTGAAATGGAAAAAGAAAAAATATATGAAAATTTGCATAAAATATTCTGTAAAACAATTTATTTTCACACAAATTATGCAAATTTAATAAATATCGATTCTATACCGAGTTGTTTTTCATCAATAACAATGTGTTTATTTTTTTGTATTTTTCTATTTATTTTTTACAAAGTTTTGTTAAAAAAAATAAAGAAAAAATGTATTTTTATTTAAATCGCATTTGGGGTAAAGATAAATTTATACAATATAATTGCATTGTATTCAAAATATGGGTTGAGATACATAGTGGCTTCATTTTTCCATATAGTGAGGCATATTAAAATAGATTCAGTCAGCGTTTTTGTTTTACAATATTTATTATAATTTTTTTTTTTTTTTTTTTTTTTTTGTAGAAAGTTTTTCATATTTAATGGTAATAGTGCTGGCTGTCTGGCCTTTTGATTAATTATTTAATAAAGATATTGAAATTAACATAATTTGAACCACTTTTTTTATTGATTTGGCGCCTTGTTGCTTATCTATTTTATAGTCGCTACTGCGATTAAGAAGTATTAATATCCAGTTAGACGTGATATAAAACTTGTTCCGATTTTGTCAAAATTTTACAAAACCACAGCAGATGTGAAGAAAATTTAAAATTTTAAGTAGTTGAAAACAAGAAACAAGCTAAATTCAAATCTTTGTTTCCATGTAAAAGAAAACGTTTTATAGTTTGAGTTTCTTGTTCCAATGCAAATTAAACTGACAATTTGAATGGAAATTGAACATCTGTTCACTATACCCACACAAAAAAAAATAATAAGGACAAATCAGTTGTCATATTGAATACCGTATTCGTCAATACAATTAACTTTTAAATTGAAAAGACACCAAATATATGTAAATATATTAAAATATTTTGATAAATAAAATTGTTAAAACTCAACAAATAATTTTAAAAATGAGTTTGTTACTCGTATATTGAGTAAAATATTTATTAATAATCGGGTATGTGATGAAAATCGATCTATTTCAAAACGAACGTTTTTAAAAAGTGTGATGAATTTAAAACGATTTCAAAATCAATTTCTGAATTACAATCTTAAGTTTTTTTTTCAAAATACAGTAGATTAAACTCATGTAATACACAATTTAAAAGAATATGGACTGGAAATAAGAGGAATATGTATAAGAAATCAATTTTAAAAGATTCAAAAAACTATATTATCGTTTTCAAATCGTTTCGTTTTCCAAATCAATTTCCATCACATACCTAAATAAGATAAGAAATTTAATCACGAGTTTGGCAAATTAACAAAATATTTTGTTGCTAATTAATTTAAATAAGAAATTGCATTTAAGAGTGGTTTTTATTATATTTTTTATTATAATATATATTAAAAATTACATTACAAAACCGTTATAACCTATTTCAGCAAAAGACATCGACCTGAAAACAATGGAAGCTTCTGAAATCTGCACAAAGCGATATCTTGACGTCATTATCAGTAAGATTTTAAAAACTATAATATAAAAACGACCCGTTAAAATTGCATTACGAGACAATAAATAATGATTTTACTTACTCTGTACATTGATTCAATTTCTCAATAATTGTCATATTTTCTTTAACAGATTTTAAACCTAAAAATATAGAATTTTTGTTTTACCTTTTTGACAAAAAATTGCTTTTTACTATATATACACAATAATTTTCTAGAAAAAAAAAATACAAACATGTTAAAAATATTAAAAAAGTTTTAAAAAGTTTTCTTTAATTACTTAATAACTTTTGTAATTTTGTTCTGTGCACAACACCATAAGTGGAAGGGTACTATGCCTATGTGCTGCTATGTGCAACACATAAACATATTATTGGTCTTAGGCTGGGTTTTAAGTATACCGATAAATTAATAATCACTTTCTGAATCGTTGTAACGATGTGCATTCGTCCGGCTGGCTGGCAGTCCATGCAAATTTGTAAGCAAAATACAGGTAGCAATTTTGGAAATAGTTTGATGAAGTTAAATTTCAACGTAGCATATTGCTTCGTTATGTTGAAGCCACAAATAGTCAATATCCATATCATATTTAATAGGCAACAAAAAAATATGTAACCGAATACTTGTAACGATATTGTACTCCAACTGAATTTTGAAGAAAAATGGTTAAATACCTTCACTAGACCAAAATGTCTCAAATAAATAACCATAATATCGTTAGAAATTACCATATTCTTAACAGTTTTGACTAAAGAATAAATAGGTTTAACCATATTATGGTCATGTTTAACCATAATATGGTTATCTACAAACATTGGCATTGTTCGAATCCAAAAACATATTTTGCTCCTAGAATATGGTGACTTCCAACTAATTCCTTTTTTTTCCTGCGTGTAAGTGCTTACTTGACTTATAGGTACAACAAAATTCTTTTTGAAACTTATGGCCAATTTCACTAAGTTCAATTAAAACTAACATTTATTTTAACTTGTAGTTAACAATATGTTTTTGACAGCTATAACTTATAGTTAATAATAACTGAATTGGGTGTAATTGGTCGTTAGTTTTTGTATGTTTCACAATCATTATTTCAAATTATAAACAAAAAATTTAACTGATTATTACCAAATTTAAAAACTTAAGATACTAATGTCAATACATAAGTATCTTTTAATTTCAAATTTAATGCCTGTCCCTCGATTTCGCACAAACCCAATTTTAAAATTTAGTTTTTAAGGTAAGTTATGCGAACGAAGTTTTCGTTTTAAACCGAGGGACCGGCAGTTAATTCTACAATTAAAAAACAGTTTTTATTTATTCGTCATATGAAATCTAAAAAAAAAACAAATTATTTGGATTATATAATGCCGGATTATATACTGCCGGTAAACGAAACTTGTGCCCATACTGTACAAGTAAACTGTACAATATTTTATTTTTAATATATAAGAACATGCTCAAATAAAAAAAACAAAATATTTTTTTATTATTAACATTCCAACTTTCATGAGTCTTGCTGGTAATACGCGATAATTAAGGCGATTCTTTGCATAATTCTACACTTCCCAGAATATTCTTTCCGCGATTATTTTTTTTTGTCATCTCTTAAAAAACCAAGATAAAACTGAGCTGTGTAATCTATGAAAATGTACAATGGAAAAACGTCTTTATTTTCTTAATATTAGTTAAAAAAAAAACCTATGATGCAATTCTTAAAAAACAACAGTATTGTAAGCAGTTGAGCAACGGTTAAAATGTTGAATTTTATTATACAGGGATCTTTAAAATATCGAATTCGATAGTCGTAGATAAATATCTATGTATCGATATATGGGCATGTTTAATATCATCGATATATATCGATTATAATTTTTTTTAATTATCGATATTTCGATATATCGATATTTATGGCCCGTCCCTATCTCAAAGGTTGCAGTTACTGCTCGCAATGTAGATCGAAATTATTAATTTGACAAAAATAAGTAAATGAATATTTAAAATAAGTAATAATTTAAATTATTCATTACTTTATAAGAACAAGTTAGATTTGGGTTGATGTGTCCAGAAAAAGCAGCGGGTTTGTTCTTGAAAAATTCAGCGAGTCTATGTCGGCCGACTTCACTTCATACACCGGTTGCACCATGTAAAGCTTCGAAGCCAAGTCTTTACGCGAAATTCGCAATGTGGTCGTTTCATATTCGGATCTTCTTTAACACTGAACCAAAAATGGGGGATAACACGCGTTGGTTATATATGTCTATCGTGATATTAAATGCAAACGGACCTATCAACACTTATTTACCAAAAGCGTTATAAAATCAAAAATAATGAAGGCGCTACCAACTAATTCCCCAATTAACAAATCACCGAAAGCAAAAATTAACTAATTTGCGCAAACATTTGCTTCCCTATGGTATACCAAACACCTGCTTCGCTAACTAAAGCTTCTGCAAAGCCGGCCTTCAGACGGTCGCAACGGTTTTTTTTCCTCCATGGTGTAACAAACATCTGCTTCGCTAAATAAAGCTTCTAAATTCGTGATTTGATATAGGGATTGGGGGTTTTGCTCATGTTTGGGGGGGGGGGTTATAATTTTGTTTTTGGGGATTTCTTTAATTTTAAAATTTGGGGTTTTAATTCACAATGATTCAATTCCCTAATTTTAGGGGCTTAAGTTGTTTTTGCTTTCGGGACTTAGGTCTTTAGGGACTTACTAAAGTTTTCTTCGCATTTTTTTTTTTATTTTACTTGTAGTATTATTTATCGATCGTTAGAGTTTAAAATTTTGTGTAATTATATAGTCCGACAAAACGAATTATAATCAGTTGTTAACAAGTAAAATGTCAAATTGTCATGTTATTTAAATTTTCGCCTGTTGGAAAACAAGTTTCTTGTTGAAAAGCCCGTTTTTTTGACAACTTATTTAATTTAATTTTTTTCTATAATTGTACCTCATTAGATCTTGCCTGCGAATATTATAAATGTGACAGTTTGTATGTTTAGGTGTTTCTTAGTTTGTGGCTCAATCACGCGAAAACCCCTTTATGTATTAAGATGAAATGTGGTAGGCGGTTAGCATATGGTCCAGATTAAAATATAGGGTACTTTTTAGGATGAAAATTAGGGGAAAATTGGTACTTTGTTTCTTTTTGCTAAATTTGGTATGCAGAGTGCATATGGTCCATATAAAAATAAAGATATTTTTTAAGAGATAAAATTTCTACTTTTCAAAGCTAAAAATGGGATAACATTTTTTCTCTTTTTAATAAATTTTATATACATACAGATTATAGACTACATTAAGATACAGTGTACTTTCTGACGGTCAAATATAAGGAAAAGCTGGTACCCTATGTACTCTTTTACATATTTAGACACCTATTGCTTTTCATATGAAGTGTTGAATGTTATTTGCTCAAAATTATCATCAAGTGCAAAAAACTTATTTGTTTGTTTTATTTTGTATTTAATTTTTTATTTATTGAATCTTCATATATTTCATATAAACTAGCAATAATAAATCAAATCTTATTCTTATGCCTAGGGCCAGTGATGCCAGGAGAAATTTCAAAAAAATCCCTACGTGTCTAAATAAAATTCCCTCTTTTTCCCTACAGACAAAAAAATTATCCCTACACTATTCCCTACGTTAAAAATGTATTGGTTTTAGCTTCAGGCAAATACATACTCTGTTAACATTTCGTAAATATTATAATTAAGGGATTTATTAACATTTATTAAAAAAAAGCATTTATTAACATCAAGAAAAAACCAAAATAAACATTCTCACACATGTAAAAATTCAATTAAAAAAAAATACTGTGTGACAAATTTAATTTAATTTAATAATTTAATTTGGCAGAAACGCCACTGTATATCCTTCAATCTAGAGTCAAAACTAAGTCAAACTGCGTGTTTGATTTTCATCTCCTCATCTTTTGTCCTTTTTAAAGGACTTAACCTTTTTCAAGAATACTTTTTTTATTAATATAAGTATCTAATATTTTTTACCAAACTCGGTACCAAATAAAAGGGAAGGCTTTGTTGAATATAAAAAAAATCTTTATTTCAAAATTTTAAAAAAAAGTTTTCATTAAAATTTTTTAAAAATTCCAAATTGTATGACTTTATTTCTCTTTGTTTCATTCATTAAACATTCTCCTTTAATATTCGCATATATTTTTAGCGAATGTGAGAGCAAATGCCAATAACAAAAATAAGCGATTAGTTCGCAAATGTGAACCCAAATATTCGGCTCCCCTAATATATACGTACATGATTGTGGCACTTGTTGAAGATTGCCAGGTTATTAGGGCTCTTAGTAAAATACTACATTTGTACCTAAATGCTATGGTATATGAAAAATTTTAATTTTTAAATGAAAATAATACGAATATTTATGTATTTTAACACAATATATTGAAAATGAGACAACATTTTAAAAATTCCCTACATTTGCCTTAAAATAAAATATCTGTCTTTTTTTCCCTACGCCGTAAATTTTCCGAAAAAATCCCTACAAAAAGGGAAAATTCCCTAGTATTGGCATCACTGCCTAGGGCAATGCCTGACGAAAACAGTTTATTTATATATTTACAAAAGCCTGGACTTTTATGCTATTTAACCAGGCTTGGCAACCGATACCGTTATTATTACTAATACCGCTAAAAAACCATTAAAAGTTTAATGCCAGTATTGATACCGATACCGAAATAGTAAATAGCTTAAAACCAGTATTGATTCCGATACCAAAATTCGTGTCGGTTGCCAATTAATATATTTCTATTAGCACAAGCGTTGAAAATTTTAATTAGTTTCTACTATGCAAATCAAAAATAGATAAATTTTGCAAAGATAATAAAATGTTAACAATATTTTAGAGAAGATTCCTTTTAATAATTGCCACCATGTAGAAAATGTATCTTTAGAGTTGTTTAGGCCGCTTTTTGTTTTTTGATTATTCTGTTGGGGTTGGTTTATTAAATCGCAAAGACGATATCTATACCGATATAAAAGTTGCACAGAAAAAATTATTAATTGTCTCCAATCACCAAATTTATTCCAAATTTATAATATCAAGCAAACAATTTGTTGATTTTGCACCTATTACCAAAATAATTATGTATGTATATTGATTACCAAAAATTGTAACATTGTGTAAAATTTTTTTTCAATAAATGATATTTTTAATTTTAATCGAAAAAATGATCAAAAAACTTTACCATTTCAAACAGTGTGTTAATTTATTTAATTAAATATTGACAATTTCCAACAGCAATTCTACATCTTTAAATTATTTTATTTTAAACGATAAAAGTCAATTACTATTTTTTGTTATTTAATTAAAATTTTAATTGAAAATTTATTTCCAAACAACTGAAATGTTATTTAAATCAAAATTACATTTTTAGTTTTCTTTCAACTAAAAAAATAATTAATTCAATTATTACATTAATTAAATTTAAGTACTTTTTAAACCATTTTTTTAATTGATAAACCCTTTTTTCTGTGTGTTATCGATATAATTTAAAAACCGATACCTTAACCGAAATAACAAATACTTTAATATTGATACCGTAATTCGTTCTGGTTGCCAACCTTGTATTTAGCCAATTTATTCCGAAACTATATATTATAATTACAAATATTGTTAAGAGAATATCTCCAAAATCGTTTAACATACACATATTAAACAACCACCGAATTTTTAAAATTTAATTTCAATACATTCTTTTTTTTTAAATACAAAAACATTCCGACTATTGAAAACTATTAAAAAGAACTTTGCCACCCAATTGCGAAACCACAATTAGTTGGAAACGAATACAAATCCATATGTTGGCACTTTACAAATACGAATATTGTAAAATTTACATCTGTCTGGCATATGTTTCTTTCGTTTAGATTTTACATTTTTTCCAGCAAACTTGTATACATGAGTTTAGAACTTGTTCACATAGAATTGAGGTTATAAATATGTTTCAGAATTCAAATAAATTATAATAGACAATTATAAAAAGAACGAGAACAACAACTTTTTGGAGCATTTTTAATAAGTTTTAGTGTTAATTACTGTATAAAAACTGTTTAAACTGATGGCGTAATATGAGATCAGAATTTGTATCACACATTAGAAATCGAGCAGTTTTATTCAAGATCAGAAATAGAGCACCTATCCTTGTATTACCCTTGAGTTTTTATTTCAGTGTGTGTAACGCATATCAGTTGAAATAAGCCTTTTGTATTTGTTCGGAGTCTTTATAATTCGAGCTTCAACCTTCTCAAACATTTTCAGTCAATCTATTTTTTTGTTTGTTTTTTTTTTTTGCTACATCCGGAATTTCCTTTGAAATTTATAAATATGTACCACGTTGCTGTGGCAACTGGTCAAAAATTTTATGAATTCGAATGATGCGCCCCTAATTACGCCAACGTGGTTCTTCCTCTAAATTGTAAATTGCAAATTTATTCAAGTTGATGGATGATATTTTGTAGAATTACAACATAAATATTTTAAAATTTAAATTTTTTATTTTGTTTATAAAAAGGATATTGCAATTTGATATGTTCACAGTGAACTTTTTACACGTTAAGCAGTTTTGTTATTTTTTTCCATTCGAAATGTACATAAGATCTGCGTATTGTCAAATGTTCAATATGCAAATAATTAAAGAAAAAACGAATTTACAAAAACCGTAATATTTTCAGTTCAAAATGTTATCTTTTTTTTTAATTTCAGGTAATTGGATTCGTAGTAACTAGGGTATTCATTTAATCGGGCTTTTGCTTTAATCGGTTAATCTCTCGATTAATTAACCGGGGTTTTGGTTTAATCAGTTAATAACCGGTTAATTTTGTAATTGATCGGTTAACCGATTAATAAGGTTTGTTTTATAAATTACGAACTTTCAATACATAAAAACGCATACATCATTTATTATTTGGAGTTTATTATTAAAAAAAAAGCAATAACAAAACAAACATAATAATTCTTGAACTAACACGGCCAAACAAAAAATAACTCATTAATATGTAATACATATTTTTTAATTAATACATACATAAATTATATGTAGACATTAAGAAATAAGCTAATTTTAGATAATTTTATTAGTTATTTCAATTGTTTAAGGAGACCTTAAAAACAATTCTTGGAAAAAATTCTTTCACTTATTGTTGATGTTGGAGAAATCGAACGCAATCCATAATACAGAATATACAATTTCTCAGTCCTTTTCCTGGATTTCTCTTAACGTAAAAAATCTTCCATTACGTCATTAGAGTCCTGTTTTATTTTTTTAAATTTCAATTCTTCTAATTTTTTCGGTTAATTCTGTTAAAAGATTGATATGAGAAAATATGACAAGAAACAAATAACTAAACACATACATACATATGGGAAGTTCCAGCGAAAAGTCTTCTTTTTGTAACGTAACGCCAGAAGTAACTTAAATTGTTTATCAAAAGATGTATATGTATAACTTACTTTTTTATATGTTGTGTAAAGCGCAACTAGCTGTACATTAACTTACAAAAGTGATAACTTTTGAACAACATGGCACTAAAATACATGCTTATTTGCTTTCTGGCTTTACATTACAAAAAGTAGAAAAGTAAATCAGCTAAGATTTTAAAATTTTAAAACTTGGAAAATAAATCTTTATAAGACCAAAGCTTATTATGTTTTATACAAAAACTCTTGCTCAATTCGCTTCTGTTACGCCGGCGCATATTTTTGCTTATATCTTCCAATCCTTTGGGTTGATTGTTGTAATTTTTTTTCTGAATTCATTACTTTGTAAATATAGAAAAACCTTTTTGACTTCTTTATTTAATTCGTTTTGTCGTACAAATATCAAGTCACGTCACAATGGAAATGCCTATATATCAAAAAGTACGTGAAACAAAAAGCTGTTGAGAGCAAAGATCTATTTAAGATGAAGATCACTGAACACATTTTTTATGAAAAAATATTTTCTAAACTCATACCTTTTGCATATGAGATGAAACAAATAATTAAGAAGACAAAAAACTTTGTTATAATACTACAAAATTTAAAAATTATGTTAAGCCGGTTAATCGGTTAATCGAATGAAATTAACCGGTTTAATCGTTAACCGAAAATAGACAATTTAAAGTTAACCGATCAGTTAATCGGGAAGTAATTAATCGCTTAACCGATTAACGGTTAACCGAATGAATACCCTAGTAGTAAGCCAGCAAAAACGCTTACCTATAAGACGATCTTAGGGACTCACTTACCAAGACGCATTTATGAGCTATGATTTTAGTTCGACACGAGCCGCTTAAAAGCAATAGTTTCTTTTAGGGTGAGCGAACGGTTATTATTCGACCGGTGTTAACCGGTTATTTTACTTTTGGCCAAGCCGGTTATTTTAAAATTTCCATTTTTCGTATATCAAATAAACCGGTTATTTTGGTATAATTAACCGGTTATTTCAAAAATCTATATTTAATGTAAGTTTTCCTTAATTTTGTTGTAAATGAACCCGTAATTAAAGTATTTTTATTTTTCTAATTGTTATATTGGGAAAACCTAAACTTTTTATAAAGAATGTCAAAACAAAATGTAAACTACGTCAAAAACATTAGTAAACGATATAAATACAAATCGCTTATAAAAGCATGTGTTCTTCTTCAAAATACCAAAAAAAAAATTATTCAGTTAAAAAGGTAAATAGCAATTTGTGTGAGAGTATTCTAAATATATAATATATTTTTATACAGATGTCATCTCTGGAGATTTTTCGAAAGAGATTTAAAAAAAAGGTGCATGAAGTGCCCTAAAATGATAAGTTGCAAAGGTTATTCGAAGCCACGACATATTCATCATCTTTAATAAGTCCACAATCTAGACATATGTGCTACGTTCGAAGTAGTTCTTAAGAGACGGCAAATAATACATTACCGAAATACTACATTGTGAAATATTAGCCCGTTGCGTGGCCGAGGACGGAATGCCCGTTAAGGCACTGAAAAATCTTAACTAGTTCTAGCTTATTTCATGCTTAAAACTACAACATTTTGGCGGAATCATCTTGTTTAGCATGTTCATATTACTCCGTTGCTATAATACTGAAACAAAATCATTGGAAATATATAATCCTGGCTAAGAGGTTTTGTTTATAACTTTTCAAAATTATACTTGAAGTCTACACAGAAAAAAATAAAAATTGATTTCAATTAAAATTTTTTAATATTAATTAAAATATAACTTAAATTTGCACATGTAAGCAAATAAGTAGTATCAATTTAACGTTTAATTCACTTGGTTAAATTTTTAATAAAAAATGATTTTTGATAAATGCTTTAATTGGTGAACAACTTTGGAGAATTTTTTCTGTCCTCTGATTCTAATAGAGATGCTTAATCACAAACAAACTTAAAGTTATTTAAAATAAAATTGGGAGAAAATTTCAAATAATAAATTTTTCTAAATTGATATAATTTTTTAAAACCAAAGTTCTTCAAAAATTCTAAGTCTTATCTATGTATTTTGTTGGTTACTTACCTTGTGAATTGTTTTGTTTTTATTCAAGTTAACTTTTTATTTCGAGAACTAGTCTGAGTTTTGTGGTTTTATTTACACGAATTAAGGTTAACCGGTTATTTTTAAAACGTTAAACCGAAAACAGGGATTTATAAAATAGCAACTATTTGGAATCTTCGAAAACCGGTTTTGGAAAAAGTGGAATAATCGATCTTCTCAGTATCTATCAGGGTTGGCAAATTTGGTACAATTATACTTTTTTTTGGTCATATTTCAACTCGAATAGTACAATGGTATAGCAATGTCTAATTTAGTACAATTATGACCCTTATCATGTAAAACTCAAAGCAACGCCAAGGAGTTAAATTGAAAGCTAAACAATGTCATAAATATTTTGTAACTTTGTTGTTGCTTTCTATGTAAATGTAAATAAAAATTGAAAATTGGGAATCATTTACAGAAAATTTCGATCTACCAATACCATTGGCTTAAGATTGATGTTTGACTATAGACTGGCAGGCACCGCAGTGGCGCAAACAGTAGAACGCAAAGAATTCTAATGATGGGAATGTGATTATTCACCAAACATTTAAATTCGACCCGAGTTCAATCCCGTGTTAAGTCAAGAACTATCGAAAATAAAAAATTTAATTAATTTCATGTTGTAAATTCCTTCACTTAATACAAACTATTTAATGAAAATTAAATTTGATGAACTGAAGCCTAATTAAAATATCAAAAACTTCATTTAAAAACCAACAGTTCAATTAAAAATCAGTATTGTTACAATTGTTCTTTTTTTTAATTTCAACGATATCTGTGAAACTACTGGGCAAATTTAAAACCAATGTAACTACTGCTAAAAGATAATATTATCGACGAATTTTAAGTTTTTTTTTAACTGAATATGGTGAACGGTTTTCAAGTTATTCCAATATAAATATGTAGTGAAAGTGCCTTAGGGAATAACGGTTTGTCGCGAAAAGTCGAGCTGAAAGAAAAAAACTAAGTGCAGATTCGGATTCAGCGTCCCAAATAACCTTAAAAACAACATTCAGTTCTTAATCAACAAAAACCTTGTTCCCTTGTGTAATGTACATATAAGGCGAAATTTACCCCAGGAAATTTGATTCCAAAGTACTTAATGAGAAATGGCCAAAGACCAACATGATATGGTTAAAAAATACCCCAACTTCTATAAGTGTTATATATATTATTTTTTATATTTTGAACCATAACATGTTCGGAGGTAACCATAATATCGAGCCATAACCGCAAAAAAGCTCAAGCGAGAAAAACAAAATTTTACAGGAGAAGATTTTTTTTTATTATATTTTATAAAAATATTGTATGAAAATTGGCGCTTATAGGCCCCATACACGACTACAGTATGCATGTGCAATCAAGTGATTGTACCAGCCGATTTACCGTGTATGAGCTTGTGGTGTGGTTGTACCAGGTGCTGGTGCTAAATCAAAAATAGTTTGATATTTTTATGATTGTACCAGCATGATTGCGTCATGTGTTGTAAATTTAGCTCATAAAAGTTAAATCGTCAGTGCATAAACATCAAAAAAATAGAAAATTTTAAATTGCAAAGGTAAATCGTCAAGGCATAAACATAAAAAATAGAACTTTTTAAACAAAGTATTTTAAATATGAATGCTAAAGAAAAAATATTTTGGGGAGAATTTCTCGAACTTTATAAAACAATGCATTGCCTCTGGAAAGTTAAAAGTACAGAATACTGCAATCGTAAATAAAAAAGCAATGCTACAATAAAATGGTATTTTGTAAAAAAAAGATCGAGTCTGGCGATGAAACAATAAAGGAACCACCATGCAAAAAACGAAAAGCAACAGCGGAAGATAATTTGCTACAAATGGCATGACAAAAATTAAGAATTGTACCAGCATGCTGGTGTATTGTGTGCTTCAAGCTTAATTGCACAATCACTTGATTGCACAATTATGATGGTGTTGTGTATGGGCCCTATTAAACTAAAATTGCTTTTGCTATAAAGTCGTAACGGTACCTTCTGTGACCATGAGATTTTAGGAGATGAAACAAGTGTTGCCAAAATTTAAAATGTTGTCGCTTAAGCTTTTTTTTTTTGCGGTTATGGCTCGATAAGGTCGTGGCTTTTTAATGGATGACTAATTAAAGCATAATATGGTTGCCGGTGTCAGTAATATGGCTAAATTAACCATAATATGCTTAAAGATCTTCGTTTGAAGTAGTTTTGCTGGAGGTGACTATATTGAAATATGTTTTTCTCTGCGTGTACCACTATTCGTGATATTGTCAAATACTAAAATTCTAAAGGAGGATTTACCACAGTTTCTGTTTGGACAACGTAGGTGAATCTAATGTAGACCTTTTTCTGTTATATTTTGTTTGTGTTTTTCTGATAAAATTGCAGACTTCTTCTGACAGCAGACCTATCGGAAAAAATAGTTTACTGGGTATCCGTATCCATATACAAAAACCAAAAACTCTTTAATTTATTTAAATGTATGCCGTAAATTTGTTTATCTATATAAATCTTTATGTATGGCTGTCTGTACGTACGTCCCCTCCGTCTGTCTGGGTGTATGTATGAAGATTTTGTATAAGCCTTAATTTAAATTTGGTATAAATAAATTAACACCGTAACAACTGGCAACAAACGTCCATTTGTTGTTTTGTTTTGTGCTGTATTGTTGTTGTTGTGTGTGCTGTTGTATGGAGATAAATTAATAAATGATTCATTCAAAACGTAATGATGTTTAATGATTTTCTACTTCGTTTGTTACTTCTTCTGCCACTATCAGTGATGTTTGCTGCAGTCGTCTTTTATTTTCGCCTCAAGTTGTTTTTGTTACATTTAGTAGTGCTACTGTCTTGTTTTTGTTTCTTTTTTTTTATTTTATTTTAATTTATTTCAATTTTTTTTCTTGCTTGACCATCATTAAGAATCAGATTGTGGAATTGTTAAAGACAAATAAGAACTGGAACATTTTGTCGGTAAGATGGTTGTTTAGAGTTGGTCGTACCATTACGGACGCAGAGTTACAAAACTCGTTTGTGTTTTTTTTTTACCCTACACCACCATAGGTGAGGAGGATATTATTCGTTTGTGCTGATGTATGGTACATATAAAAATATATTCTAAGCACATTTTAGTAAGCCCATCGACTCAGAATCGCTCTTTATATCGAACTTAGCATCCTCTCTCAGTTAGCGGCATGAAATAACCCACCAATAATTACCAAAAAAAAAACGAAATAAGCTTCCAAAAATTTGTACAGAAAGAAACAACAACGTGTTTTGGGGTGTTATTCCTTTTTCTAGTTGGGCGGATTATTTCATATGAAATTACCCACCAAAAAATCGTTATGAAATAAAGCCCCAATATATTTTCTGGTGGATTACTTAATTTTTAAATTTATAACGAAAACGTTTTTGGAAGCAAGGATGTTCTCCTCTGGCTTTGCTAACTACAGCTTCTCTGCATAGCCGGCATTCGGCCGGGCGCACGGATTTTCTCCTCTATTGTATAGCAAATACAAGCTTCGCTAACTAAAGTTTCTCTGCGCAAGGATTTTCTCCTCTATAGTATAACAAATACCGGCTTCGCTAACTCAAGCTTCTTTGCATAGCCTGTGTTGATATTTAGATTAAATTTGGCTCAAAAATAATTTATTGCTGCACACCAAATTTTATTGGAGTCTCTCTATAGTTGAGCGTAGTTGCCATGCAAAAACCACTCCCCAAAAAAGCTTTTAATACCATTATTTCATTATAAATATTGATATAAAATTTGACGACGATTACCATAGCAGGATTTTATGATGGTAGGTCCAGAACTGACCATAAGTTCCACAAACCCCGTCTATAAAATCATGTTAATACGAAAAATTTTCATATATATATTGATATACATTTACATGGCTAATGTTCGGTATTTAAAGCTCAAGCTCAAAACATAATTCTATTTTTTTTTTTGGGGCATGACAGCCTATGACAGTGTTCTAAATAGGGTATTCTCTCAAATATTTGTCTATAAATACTGTGTAGGGTATCATATGGTCGGGCTTAAAGAGCTATACTTTTTTACTTGTTATTGAAAGTAGGTTTGATGAAATTAAGTTTGTATATTGTATCTTTAAATATAATAAATGGTTTTCAAGCTTTAAGAAGACGATGTCAGTGTAAGATGTTGTTGTTTATTCTATGCAGAGAGGAAAAAATACTATAAAGATCATTTGCAATTTTTTAAAAAAGAAAAAAAAAACTTTTTAACACTTAACCTTTTGCGTGCCAAACTTATGTAGAAAAACCCAATTTTAAACTTTGATATCTTTTTATACTGTCCACATTTTGCCCAGAGCTGGGAATATTTTTACTATATGTGTCATTTTTTCATGCTAGCTTTGGAATTTTGGAAAAGTGCAAAAAAAATAAAATTAGATATAAAATTTTATTTGGATAATATTTTAATATATTTAAAATTAAATAAAAGTAATTGAAAAAAATTTTTAGAGAAAATATACAATATTTTTGGACAAAGAAGTAAAAGAAAATGTTTATATCTATATACATATAACTTACGCTCAAAAAATATCGGCTGAAATTTTCAGGATAAAGTTACCGATTTTATTGCTAAGCTAATGTAAGCAAGTAATATTGCTATGTTCGGATGTGTATGAATTAGTAATTTATCTTTATAAAAACGGACGTCAGTATTAAAATTGTTTGCATTATAGACCAATTCCAATCAAAAAATCTTATGTTGTTATTTCTAGTAATATAAAATTTATTTTAAAAAATTGGAGTAAGATATCATGATTCGTAACAAATTTAGCCGAACTAAAATTATTTTCGAGAGGGAAATTTATATTGCACCCCTGGTAAATTAAAGACCAATTATCACAAAACTCTGTAGAGTGATTTCTGATATTAAAAAAAACATAAGTTAGCGGCAATTTCGATATAGTAGTGAAATTTGGTAAAGAGTTTTATAGCTTTAAAGTTGGTTTCGGAAGGCTGCTTGATATGGGACATATGTTAAATTATGGACCGATTATCAAAGAATTGTATGGTATTATTGCTGGCTATATGAAAATTAATTGGACCGACCTTTACGATATTTGACAGTGTGATTCTTTTTCTGTGAAATAAATTTGAATAAATAAAAAAACCGTATCAAATTTTATGACAGTAGCATTATTTGTTACGGGTTAAGGTGTTATGAACTATTTTCCGAGATTATGCTTTATATGGGACCTATGGAAAATTATGGACCGCTCATGATAAGATTTAACATGCGTGTTCTATAAAACTGTAGCGTACCAAATTTTATTACAGTAGCGTTATTTGTTACGACTTAAGGCATAATAAACTGTTTTTCTAGAGAAGGCTTTATATTCGGCCTATGTTATGAATCGAACATCACGAAATTTTACAGAATGATTTTACAGAAAGTCTTATATCAATCCGCCAATACCACCATTTATGTTAGTTTTTATTACAACATTTTCTGCGTGGTGGTTCCACATTTGTACTTGTAACTCTTATCCTACTGATCTGATTTTGCTGGATTTCAACCCCAAACTGCTATAACTAGAAGTAATTTGACATCAATATTGCGTTTTTCTTTTAAGTTGTTCGAAAGTGAGCGTGTTTTCAACAGACGGACATGGCTCAATGATGGCTCAAGCCGGAATATATAAATACTTTATCGGGTCTGAGATTAATAAGAAAAAAGTTTCGCACGGAATGACAAACTTAGCATACTATCATTCACCACTGCAGGTGGTGGAGGGTTTAAAAATCGTACCAATACTTAATAATCCTAATATGTAAGAAATATCTGAGAAAAATTTGATTCTCCTAGCTCTGTTTGACTGCTGTGACATACTACTAAGTTTATTTTAAATTTAAATTGAATGACGGACAGACGGACATTTCAACTCCGCTGCTAAAAAGGATCCATAATATAGATCTCTAAAGGGCCTAATATTAATATTATAGAAATTATAAGTGTTAACACGGTGAAGTGTATACAAATCAAAAGAAAATCGGTTTAAATTTTGTACAAGAAATCGGACCTAGTTGTTGCTTTTAATAAAATTTGACCTTTGCTTAGCGGATTAAAGCCAAAACTGTCATATTTACTTGCAGATTTTTTCGAATTCCATACAAATCATTTGTTCTAACCCAGGAAAAACTTTTTGAATTTTGGTAATAGGTCGTAGTTATTTCATACGTTACCTTGTAAGTAGTTGTCATTATAATTGTCATTATTCTGAAAGCCTCAATAAGTACTTGCTAGTAATGACCTCAGTAAGTACTTTTCACTACTATTATTTTCAGTTATGAATATATGCTTACTAATAATCAGCTAAATATCTACTTATTAGTTGTCTTGTTTTTATACCTGAATATTTACTTACTGGTAACTAGCTCCATAACTACATATTAGGTCTATTGACTAGCTTAAATTAAATAAAAACTAGTTATTTTTTGGCTTCTAGTTAGTGAATTGTAAGTACTTACAATTCAACTTACTGGTAGTTAAATAATAACTAGATATTTTGTGACTTCTAGTAAGTGCATTGTAAGTACTGAATTCTGCGGACACCTCGAACAAAAATAAGTAGTTATTCAGCCGAAAAATAAGTAGTGTTAATTTTTCTCCAACGTTACTTGCTAACTTACCAGGTAAGTAAAGTTTTTGCTGGGAAGGTCCATTTCTTCCAATTTTTTGTTTAAAACCCCACATTTTCTTTGCATGCGTATCTAATACTCTATACAAGAAAAAAATCGCTCAGTCCACTCTGTATTTTATATTTTTCTTTTTTTTTACAAACTGGCTATATGTTTTTATTTACCTTTCTGGCAACTTTTATAAATGTAAAAAAATTTTGGTTTATTCATAAATGTAGAAAAATGAGTTATATTCAGTGGTTTAATTGAAGAAAATAATTTTTATATAATCCAAAATGTTGATTTTGCTAGGATTCACTTATTATCAATAAAATGCCTTATAAAAAAAAGATTAGTCCACAAAAGTTGTTTAAATATAGTAGTGAACTATAAGCGAAAAGTACTGTTATATAATATCTTAAATAGTTTTCAGGATTATAAGGAGTGGTTCAGGCTGAAAGCTACGATCAAATAGAGACAGATGCTAACAAACAAAATTGGTTAACGTTTTATTTTTAACTGGCGTAAAACATTTACAACAATATAGTAGGAAGAGTTATTAGTACAAAATCTCAATTTCGGGAAGACATTTAAAAAGAGGTAACTCCAAGCTTGCAAACTGTACTTAAGTAGTTGTGCCTAAAAGGTTCGCATGGTCGGATAACTAACCAGCTAGAAGTCAGACAGATCGATTCGGATAACTAGTCATACATATCGCCTCTTTGTTGCAACTTAGTTATATCTTAAACCTAGACTGTCATACTTCGCCGAAGCGACGACGAATGTTTTTATTTCGTATTTCTTTTCCTGTATATGTGTTCTTTTTAAGATTATTTTTCATATAGCAGCTGCAGTTGATATACTCTTAATGTGTGCGCCTGCATAGCTGTCTACGCTTTTCCTAAATAAGTTTTACTTTCCATATGCGTCGTTGAAACGATGAAGTATGATGCTTATGTAACTTTTAGTATAAATGTCCGGTGTATATTTTTTCAGTTAGTATTTTAGACTTTGTGTTTTTTTTATATCACGCAAAGAAAAAACATGGTTGTGGTAAACATATTCTAAGAGCAACATATTATGATAAGATTCATGATTGTAGTCAACATATTACGATTATTATTGAATCATATTATAACCAAATATATTCGTAATAACACATCATAATATTTTTCCCTCAATCCTAATTTGTTTTTATTACATCATATTATAATTTAATGTAATCACATTATTATCATGTAAATCATAATAAGTTAAAAAGTAATCATATTATTATCATGTTTATCATAGTAATATGTAAATTAAATCTAAAACCGAAAAATATTATTAATATATATTTATGCTTATTTACTTACTGGCAGCCTTAACGTAAAACTGTTACAGATATTTCACATCATAATATGATGCAACTTTAAACATAATATTTTTAACCCATTTTTTTCGTAGGTCGCAATTACTTATAAATTATTTTATAGAATTTTCATTCTTTTTCTCTAAATAAGACAAAACAATCGTCAATATTTCAAGGAATATTAAAATTGTTTAGCATTGATATTTTAATTTGTGACAATTTACAAATGATTTTTAATGTGCCTACAATTTCTTTTACCTTGGTTTTATAATGGGTATTTTTTTTAATTGTTTAACCACTAAATAGCAAATAATTCGATAGGCATATGTAAAACAAACGACACAACTGATGCAAAATTATTTTACAAATGGCGATAACAAAATATTATTAGAGTAAAGATATTTTGTTTGCTTAAGATGCAATATGTTATGAGTACTCGTATAAAAAGTTATCATATTATGGCTATTAAATATCATTAAATGATTGTGAGAAATATAATATGTTTTCAAAGTTATTATTATTTAGTTGTTATAAAAATGAATATTTTTCAGTGAACCATACCTAAATTTATAATTGAGATAAACATTGACATGTTTACAGTAACAATAATATTGTTGAGTTTAAATAAAAATAGCAATGTGTACGAGAACAATATATTGTTACAATAAACATAGTGTAGTTGCCGCAACCATGCCCAACCATATTTTTTCTCTGCGTGATAATAGCATATAGAGCAGTTTTGCCCGGTAAAGTATTCACTGATATGCCTATTTTGTCCTCCGTTTAAACAACGAAAATAACGAAATTAGTGTACAAATTTAAGGATAAATCTACTGAAAACCGTAACCCCTCTTAATGAATTGGCTAATTCTACGATGCACCCTAATTAAATGAATAATATATTTGGAAAATAACTATTTTCATAATTTTTTTTATTTTGTTTTGAAAAACAAGCCAAACAAAGTAGTACTCTGAAACCTTTTGTTTTAATTAAATAATATTAAAGTAAGAGTATTTTTTTATTTTATTTCATTAATATCCATAACAAGTTATTGAACAAGCAAAATTTCAAATATATTTTGTACGTAGTTTTATCCTTTTTGCGAGTATCACCGTCGTCCATTCGACGAAGTATGACGTTTACGTATTAAAAATAAGTATGATATTCTAGGGTTCAAAAAATCATACTTGGCCAAATGCGATTAAAGTTATCAAAATGTACCTTTATTTACTGATTAAATAAAATATAATTTGCTTATAATAATTAAAGAAGATTTTTTTATATATATGAAGAAGAAATGAAGGAGCTTAAGACCCCTTTCAGACAAGCAAAGTTTACTTTGCAAAGTCTTGAGTTTACTGAAGAGAAGGGAAAAGAGCATAGCGGGGGAGTACACACTTTGCTAGATTATACCTGAAGTTGGATGCAACTTTATATTTATATACAGCGTTACCAGAATCTTTGGAATGAAAATTGTCATATGGCGAAAGAAATCATATTTTGAAGAGGAAAATCTTAAATTTTTTTTTCTTAATTTAAATTTTTTAAAGCAAGGGCAAAATAGTAAGAATTATTAATTTTTTATAAAAACATACTTCTTATTATTTAAATTGAAATACATAAAAACATAATTCGTCAGTATATGAAACTTTATAAAAATACATTTTTTCTTTTCACAAATATTTTTTTTATCAATATTCTAACGGCCTATTTCCGATGTGCGAAAGAATTATTTACTTCGTACAAATACGAATTTGTTTTTGTTTTAAATGTAGTTGTTCGAAAGAAGGAATTCTTTTGCACATTGGAAATAGGTTATAATATGCCTTTTTTTAATATTTTTTATGTCCAGAAATAATGATGCAATTTTGTGTATTCTAGATACTCGGTACAAAAGTGTGCAGCACCAATGCGCATCCAGCTGATGCAAAACTTCATTGTTTTAAAAAGTGACTGTTTAAATAATCGTGTATTTTGTATAAGCAAAATTAAAGTAAAAATCAGAATTTCTAAAAAAAAAAAATCATCATTTGAGAAAAAAATCTTTAATCATATTTTTGTTTACAAAAATAATCCAAAATATGATAAAATCATCATTCTGACAACGCTGTTTATATATTATATTCAAACAAGAGAAAACAAAAATTTGTAAAATTAGTGTGTCTGAACACCAAACAAAGTTTAAAAGAGAATTCAACAGACTTTGTCAAAGTAAACTTTGCCTGTCTAAAAGGGGACTAAGTAACTTCAAATGTTTGACTTTTTTATAAACGACTGCGTTGCAATAAAGAAACAATATGTATAATAGAATTTGAATGCATAACAAATGTTTTTATAAGGAACAAACATAAGCACAAACTATTATACTTTCACCACACACCCACTTATAAGGGACTCAAACATCGAGAAAATCTCTAAAAATTTTATATTGAGCTAAATCATTAGACATTTAAGTTTAAGACTTCGCAAAGGATTAATTCTAAGTAAATAAATATAAATTCATATAAAATCAAATGACAGTATGACTGTCAATCTGACACACTGACAACTATTATTATTGTTATTGTTATTATAGTTGGCAATAATGCACAAAATGAAAAAGACGGTTTTACGATTATTCCAAGTTGATGTTGTTGTTTCTGTACACTTTTTTGTTTGTTTGTTGTTTTTCTGGTAGTCGCAACTGGCCATCTGTTGATAATCGATTTAATGCTGGCTGGTTGCTTGAATGGCCCATAAAAAATAAAAAATAAAAAACAAAATACCTATAAAACAGAAAAATAAAGAAAAAAAAATAAATGAAATTTAACTCTCTACAAAACGAACGAGGAACCAAACAACTTCAACCAAAGCCACCACAATGCTGGTCCCTATATCATTATTGTTTTTACAGACAGACAGTATGAGTTAAAATGTATTTATGTATATATGTATGTATGCACGTAGGTATGTGCAAAAGTGCTTTAATGTTTGTCCGTCAGTATTTTAGACTGTCAGTTTGACTATATACAAACATATATATCCCCAAATATGTACGTACTTATAAATGTGTGTTTGTTTACATGGCATCGCTTGGACAATTGTTTGCTTTGTTCTCTGGCAAATATGGGCAATCAAGTGTCAAGTCAGAACTAAAAACCACTATAAAACTCTTTTTTAAACTCAGCTCGATGCTGGCTGCACACACAGCCCTTCGCTTGTCTCTTAATGATTCAGTGTACTGGTGAGATGCTTTTGGCCCTGTAACCATCCATGATATACCTATACCATTACCTAAAGACCAGTTTAATGGTGTAGTAGTTGCTGTTGTTGTTATTACCATTTGTTTTTCTTGTAAAGATCTGGCTGGCTGTCTTATTTTTTTTAAGATTTCTAAAAAAAGTAAAGATTAATTTGATTTTTTAAGCATAAAAAAAAATTGTTGTTGCCTTTACTCATTTTTTCTATTGGTCTTTCTTCTTTGGATTAAAGTTGCTTTTTACCCTTTTGGTTTTTTTATTTTTCTTATAAATATTATCACGTTGGTGATTTATGATCATAATTATTGTTTTTGAACTATTGTGTATTATTAATAATATGTTGTTTTTTTATATTTCACTTCTAGTGGTCATCTCTTTCTGTCTGCCCAAACATTAAAGTGATGACTGTTGATATAACGAGTGTATATACTCGAATAAAAATTTCTAACTGAAAATAATTTCGGAAATACATACTACATACAGAGCATATGAAGTTTCATATTATTACAGTTTGCTTCATATGTAATATGATAATGAAATAAATTCAGCAACCAGAAAATTTCCTCACTATGAAATTAGAATTGTTAAGGGCCTTTAGGTTTTATCATAAAGGCACAAGGTCATGTTCAATAGGCTTTTTATATATTAAAACTACATTTTATAATTTGAATAATATAAATACAAGATACAAAACGAGATTATAGTTGATGTTAACAACTTTTTTAAGATATGCAATCAAAGTCAAGCAAAATTCGACACTTTTTTCATCTAATAAAAGGCAATTAATATGTTTTTGGCAGATATTAATTGTGTAAATTTCATTTCGTGATCACACTTTAACTACACATATTATTGTTATGATCGAATTTGTTGTAGCAAGGGTTATCAATTGTTCAGCATATTTAAAAAACCGGGTATAACACCTTTATATATTTTCTTTAGATTTCTATTTTAAACAAACATGCAAAATATATGTATAAATATCTGTTGATTCTTCGTAATGTTTGATTTATAATGTAAAATAAAACACATAAACTTTAAAGAGAACTTAACATTTTTATTATCGGTAAAAGAACAATTTATGACATTTACTGTTTGAAAATTATATTATGTAAATGTTGGTCTTGACTACTTTCGGAAAGTCCAATTTTGGGCAAATCGTTTGAGCATAGCGACTGGTATCTCGCGAATAACACGAGTAATAGCAGCTTCCAAAGCGATAGTCGCAGCTGGCTTATTCCTTAAGGCCTCAGACTTTACATATCCCCAGGGAAAACAGTCCAAAAGTTTGATATCGCACGATCTATATGGCCAATTTACCGTAGTAAACGTGAAATAAGGTGCTTTCTAAAATTATTTCTCAACAATGTCATTGTTTCACGCGCTGTATGGCTCGTAGCGCCGTCTTGTTAAAACCAGAGCTCACTGAGACCATGCGCTTAAATAAATCCTTCAATAAAATTGTTGGATACGACAATTCAAGCTGCTTAGAGCGATGACGAATCGATTCGTCACGGCCTTGGCGTACACTCTCAGTTACAGCTGCTAAATTCACTTTACTACGTGCTGGATATGGTCTAACTAGTCTAGTATCATCCACTAACGTAAATTGGACTAAAATTTACAAATAATGCTGGCAATAATAGCTTCAGTCGGTCTATTATGCGTGCCGTAACGTAAGTTCCTCAAATCGCACGAAAAACATTTCTCACAGAACGTTGAATTTCGTAATACAGCTAAACAATTTGGAGACGCTGTTGTGCTGTGAGTCTTTCAATGATGACTTGCCAAACGATACTGAACAAAAACAAAAAAAGCATATTGAAAATCAAACCTTACAATGAATCACTCTTTATATACCTTGAAAGTTCCGGTGATGTGTATAAAAAACAACAACAACATGGGATTTTATGAGAAAATTAAGAGGCAGTCGTGGTTTTTTGCTCATATCTCATTCATTTATGGACCGATCTGGATGAATTTCAATGGCAAAATTATAAGGAGCAGACGTGACAGATAAATATAACAACAAAGTCCCCATCGTATCTGGCGTCGCACACTGGGTTGAAATACTCAGTCTTCGATGATTAATTAAAAAATGAAATTTAAAGTATCGTCAAAACTGATTGCTGTTGCTTACAGTCTATAAAATTCTACATAACTAGCTGAAAAAATAAATATGTATCAAAGTTTTTTTGCATTTTTTTGAAAAAAAGACAGTAAAACTGAAAATTTACTTTGTTAAAAATCTTATTTTATTACAAAGTTATTGAAAAAGTGACCAATTTAGCTATGGAACCATCAAGTTCAGGTATTTGTGCGAATATCATGGAAAAGTTTGTGTAACAAATTTGGTGTGGAAGTGTTTTTGTGATTTATATTAGAAGTCCAAAAAAAATTTTAATTTTCATAATTACAGTGGGCATATAGTTATTATTCGTGTACATTCGTGTCGAGATTTGTGGTTTATATTAAAGAATAAATATATATCTAATATGTTGCAAAAATTTAGACTGCATTTTTGTGCATTTTAGAAGTTATGCATTTGTTTATAAAAAGTGTCGTTGCGCTGATTTACCAACAAAACATATGGTCTGGCAATTGCTGCTGTTATTATTACTGTTTTTGTATATTAATTGTTGTTGTTCATGTTTTTAATAATATTACTTATGTTTCTGTTGTTTTTTAATAATATTCTTTATGTTTTTAAATAATGATAGTGTTGTAAAGCTTGAAGTTATCGTTTAAAACGGATAATTGGTTTTTCTACGTATAGGAACAAGTTAAAACGTTTTTTTTTTACTCGTCGGAGCTTGTACGATATGATGATGAATTCAGGCTGTCAAACTTTGGATGAAACCCTAAAATTTTTAAAAGAAGAAATGAAGAAACGCACAAACTGCACATAGTCTAGTATGTGCGATTTGAATGAACGAGTAAATGCTTTCTTTGATGACTTTAAATCTAGATGGAATAAGGTGTATAGAGTAGATACACGATTTCCTCGTGCTCAGACTGGAAAACGTGGTAGAAAAGAAATTTATTTTACCGAGTCAAGTGAATCGAGTAAACATAAACGAACAAAGCTTTTAAGGGACACCACGGCATTGCCAGTGTAAGCTCATGCTACACGCAGAGAAAAAATATGTTTAAATTTGGTCACCTCCAACAAAACTATTTTTAGACAAAATTTTAAACATATAATGTTTAAATTTAACCATATTATTGTCACCGACAAACATATAATTGTTAAATTAGTCCTCCATAAAGAAGCCACAACCATATTATGGTTGCCTATAGACATGTTATGGTTAAATATGACAATAATTTGTTTCTAAATTAACAATAGTATTTTCCTCTTTTCTAAGAGCAACATGCTTTTATAAATGTTAAACATATTTTAGTTATTGCTAACCAAAAGATGTTCGGAGGCAACCATAATATGGATGTTCCTTCTTGATGGAGGACTCATTTAACAATAATATGTTTGTCCGTGACAATAGTATGGTTAAATTTAAACATTATATGTTTGCAATTCTCTTTAAAAATAGTTTTGTTTGAGGTGACCAAATTTAAACATATTTTTTCTCTGGGTGTACACAGACTAAATTAAGAACATCAGGGTACATAGAATAATCGAAGATGGATTCACAAATGTATCACTATCAAAAAATACACCTTCAGCAGCAAGTTCGAAGCAACCACTAGCGTCTGGGAAAATCTAATGTAAAAGCATTGTCTGTTTTTGTAGAAGCTAATCTATCTCGACACCAATACAATATTATTAGACAGAAGTTTCCCTGATACTTAAATATTCAAAATGAAAAACAAAATGTTTACCCATTGTCAACGAGCCTTAAAATAAGTGAGACTTGCGTTCACGTAAGTTAACAAGCTTTTCTTGGTCACACTGCGGAGCGACTAATACAACTTAAAGAAAATTTTATTGAGCATAAATCAAATCTAATATTATATACAAAATGTGGATTTGATGGAAGCTCTGGCCACAGTTCATATAAACAGGCCTTTCATGGCTCAGATGCTGGCGATTCATCGGTATTTTTAACCACAATTGTGCCACTTAGACTTATGCTAGAGGAAAAGGTTATTTGGCAAAATCCTGGACCATCTTCCACTAGATTTTGTAGACCTTTGAAAATTGAGTCCATAAAGGAAACTAAAGTTGTGTCAGTTAGTGAAAAAAATAGAGTGGAAGAAGAAATACCAAATTGAAATGCTCAACTGTCGCGATCGGTGATAAAGTTATGCAAGTGAAGCACAATTTTATTTTGTCAATGATAGATGGAAAGGTTCTTTATGCTATAACTGGAACTATGTTAACACAAAAGTGTTCCTTATGTGGCACCACTAGCAAAAACTTCAATATAGATGCCATGATTAAAAGGCCTGTGAAAACAGAATATTTAAGATTCGGTATATCTGTTCTTCATGGCTGGATCAGATTCTTTGAAAGTCTTTTGCATATTTCATATAAAATGCATTTAAAGAAGTGGCAGGCTAGAAGTGATTTGGAAAAAAATCGTTGCTGAAACATAATTAGAAATTCAGAAACAATTTAGAGAGGCTATGGGTTTAATCGTTGACAAGCCTAACCCTGGGTTCGGAAATACTAATGATGGCAATACGGCAATACGTTTTTTCCAAAACGCAGAAAAATCAGCAGAAATAACAAAAATAGATTTGAGCTTAATAAAAAGAATGCATATTTTGCTTATAGTAGTATCCAGCTGCAGCGACAATGAAATCCAAAGTGAAAACTTTAAAATATTTGCACACATACAGCCAGACTTTTTGTTGAAAAATACACGGTGCCGAAATTAGTAATAATGCTCCCTTTAGGGATGGGCAATAAATATCGATATATCAAAATATCGATATTTAAAAAAATTATAATCGATATATATCGCCGATATTAAAAATACCGATATATCGATACATCGATATTTATCTACGACTATCGAATTCGATATTTTTAAGATCACTTTATAATAAAATTCAACATTTTAACCGTTGCTCAACTGCTTACAATACTGTTGTTTTTTAAGAATTGCATCATAGGTTTTTTTTTTAACTAATATTAAGAAAATAAAGACGTTTTTCCATTGTACATTTTCATAGATTACACAGGTCAGTTTTGTCTTGGGTTTTTAAGAGATGACTACAAAAAAATAAGCGCGGAAAAAATATTCTGGAAAGGGTTCCTAGAATTATGCAAAGAATCGACTCATGAAAGTTGGAATGTTAATAATAAAAAAAATATTTTGTTTTTTTTTTTATTTGAGCATGTTCATATATATTAATAATAAAATATTGTACAGTTTACTTGTATAGTATGTGTTACAAGTTTTGTTTACCGGCAGTATATAATCCGGCATTATATAATCCTAATTATTTTTTTTAAATTTCATATGGCGAATAAGTAAAAACTTTTTTGTATTCTTTACTTTTTTTAAATTTTTTTTGTAATATGTAATACGTTTGTGCCTATGTAAAAATGTATTGTCATAGGTATATTAAGTTTTTAAATTTAGTAATAATTTCAGCTTAATACGTTCGATACATCGATATATCGATATTTTTAATTGATATATATCGATACTCTTAAAAAATATCGATACGATATATATCGATATATTGTTCAATTTGCCCATCCCTAGCTCCCTTACCCATTGGGCTATTATCATTCACGAAAGCGCAGTCGCGAAAAATCCCTTCAAGATGTTTTTAATTTATTCTTAATAAGCTCAATTATTTCGAGCATGCGAAAGTTGCCTCCAAAGAAGGTTCAAAGTGTGCCAGAGCAGGCAATGGATTTAATAATACCTCCAGTTCCAAACAAAACCAATTTGTGTGATCAAAATGATAATTATGATAATGAGGCAAATGATGATGATGATGCTGATGATGATGATGATAATGATGATGATGATCAAGTAGATGGTGATCATGATCACGAAAATAATTATTTTTAGGTTCTCATATGTTATATATATTTTGAGTTAAATTCCCTTATTTGTAATAAAATTGCTCACTCACTGTGCGTCGTCGCAGAATCCATTTCAACCAACAGACTGACATCGTTAAATCAACTTCGCTTCCCATTAAGACCCATCTCATAAATTACAAATGGAATGACAAACTTATATATATCCGAAAATCTCTAAACTTACTTTTGGTACAACTCTGGAAAAGATTTACATAAACACCTGCCATATGGCGTTATCTTATTGTGAATCTTAACTAATTGCGTTTACTAACCACGCCAGAGTGTGAGAGCATGGTCCGGCAAGACTTTTGTTTGGGAGTTGGAACTAGCGAATCTCCCCTGCTTTAGGAAATATGTTAGGAGCATCAGCAGCAACAGCACTAGGGTTATACTCCCTTATTTTGGATTTTTGCCAATGCCATGGTATTGACTGCACCTGATTTCTCAGGAGGATGTAAGTCCAGATTGTGAAATACCCTTAAGATTATCCCTACAAGCCCCCCGGGGCGGTTTGGTACAAAATCGACCTTGCTATATGAGATAAGAGAACCAAATTTGGTTAAAATATTTCCTATATATTAAGAGTATTTAATATTTAACAGTCTATTATTTCACCTGGTCCCCACACAAGTCTCCTCCCGAGTTTAGGATTTTGGTATGTTAGTATCAAACCAAGCTATGCTAATAATATAAAGCCAAAAAGAGCGGTTCGGTTTTAAAAATCAGCGAACTTTACTAAGTATTTCATCGAGAGCCAGGGCTGTATAGTCGTCTAAAATGGATCTAACTCCGACTCCAACGCAACATTTTTTAAGTGCGACTTCGACAACTTTGATGCTAAATATATATAAGACTGGTCCTTATTTGACTTTAAATTCTTTTTAATGCAATCTTTTTTTAATGGTTAAAAGCAAGAAAATGATTCCTTAAAATATTGCATCGCCAATTTCGAAGAATTTTTATTTTGGAAAATATTGGAAAATTTTTCTAATTTTTTTAAGCAGAAAAAGTTCGGAGTCGGAGTCGCGAGCTTTTGAGGGTACTTCGACTTCGACTCCGGTACAAAAACCAAAACTCCGACTCCACAGCCCTGCCTGGAGCCCATACAAATATGCTGCCGGAAAATGGATTTTGACACGATAACGCCTATAACATATGCGCTATTTAGCAATTGACTTTTCAATTACATGGTGAAGGATTTAAGATTTGGAACAGCCGTACTTTTACTTTCTTTTATTATTGTTGTGGTAGCACTCGATACATTTTCAAATGTAAATTGTAATTTTGAATACTTTGAAAACCGGATTGACTGCTTTAGTAGTTGTACTGCTATTAACAAGATGACAGTTTTTGTGACTTTTACTTGCAACCGTTAAGATGACCCCTTAAGTCGTAAAAAAACTACAAAAAGCGGAAAAAACGTTTTGCTAGAGTTTGAAAAACTATTTAGAAAAGAAATTAACATTGTGTTAATTAGTCTCTTGATAACCTCTTACGCAGAGTCTCTCAAACGTACAAGTAAACAACAGTTTATTATTTATTATTAGTTATGTAAAATATTTATTTCTTAAATACATTCATATGAACATACCAATTAGTAAAAGTCATTTAAGAAATAAAAACAAACATATTAATTTGTAATTACTAAAAACACAAACAACAGCATTGATATTTGTTTTCACAAATTTTATGCGGACACACAGAAAACTTTTTATGTTGTTATGTTTGAAATTCAATATAAGAGCTATAGTTTCATTTAAAAATTATCATTTTATATTCTTACTTCATGTTATACGAGCTATATGAAGAAAATTATTCCAATTTAATTTATACCTACACAAAATAATAAATATAAAAATTAAAACTAAATATTTTTACGCGGTGTCCCATTTATAGTGGGGGTAGCTGTATGTATGTATGCACATGTGTATGTATATGGCAGTCATTTGCCATAATTATCAGCAAATAAACGTCATTGGCCATTGACTAGACAAATCATAAATTTAGTTCCCAATTATCTAATGATTAGAAGTTGTAAATTTTCATTGAACCGTCCATCGTAAGAAAAACAAGCAATTAGTGGATTCATTAGACAGAAGATGTCTTTGTTTAGCTACACTAACGCACAATTTATATTTTGATAAATAATTTCTTTTGATACCATTTTTATTTCTGGATGTTATTACTTACATATTTTCACTCTCAATCAGTTGTTGTTTGCTCTGTGTAATAACACAGTGCTACAAATGAAATTATTTTCCTTAAAAAAAAGAATATGCAAAAAAAAAAAAAAAATACAGCGTCTTATAACATTTTTTTAACATCAAAAAAATTTATGTATCTTCTATTGATAGATAGAAATATATTCGGCATTTATACACATTTTCTAAAAGGGAATTTTGATAATGTTTCTAACGACCATTAAAAGAAGTGAAAGAGATCCAAACAGACTTTTTTTTTATATATAATCAGTGTAGCCAACTTAGTGACAATTTACCGTAAAAACTTAGTTAGGCCATTTTGATTTGTTAACATCATTAACATTTGTTAACATAAAGAATATGATAGATCAATAATTTTGATATTTTATTACTTAGAATTTATATGCACTTGTTTGTTTACCACGGTATTAAAAAACAATTACTAAACTTAACAAACGTTTATTAAGTAATATTTTCATAGAATATTTATTTCGTAAACTTTTATTAATACGACAGTTAATTTTTAAAAAAAATTACATTACACTTTTTTCGTTCTACGTGAACAAAAAAAAAACTTACTCCCCATTTTTATAAAGTATTTTATGATACTACGATACATAAGCCTACAGGTAAGACAGCGATACTCAGAATACAAATTTTATATATACAACGTCTATTTCATTTCATATCATTTGTTTGTATTTACACTCAATGAAAAAAGCTTTTCCAATGTGGTAACTATTTTAACGAAAATGTTTAAAAATATTATGGTTAATTTAACCAAAATGTTGTCACGGGCAATCATATTATAGGTAAATTGGTCCTCCTTCAAAAAGCCACAATGGCTTCCTCTTAATATGGTATGGCTAAGTATGACAATAATTTGTTAACAACGGATAACACAGGCCAAAAAATTGTTAATATATCGTCGCTGTTGTTACTAACTGACTTATCTGAATTTTTTTTGGAAAATTGAGTTAAGTACAAAAAATAAAAATATTTGTCTTTTTCCTTATTTAACACATAACAAAAGATGTTATACTACATAAAAACTAATGCATAAGCCCCATTTTATTCGTATAAGACCAAAAACATTAAAATCACAATTAAGACAAACAACATTAAAAGTGCCCTCCTGTAAAATTTGTTATATGTTAGTAAGGTCGGTTAGTTAAAACACCGACGATATGAGCCAGAGAATACTTTACAAAAGGTTTGAGTTGCACTAAATCCAAATATGTACTCAAAATTCTCCATCATATCAGGCTTTCGCAATATCTTCGCTTAAAACCTCTTTTTCGCCATATTAAAGACGTTATAACTGAGCGAATTCGTCTTTATTTATAAAGCATATGACGTCTGAAAGAGGTTCCAATTACCTTCAAAATAAATGTTGAACCTTTGGAAAAGTATATGTTATGTTTCGACTTTTTTCAAATTTAGCAGGCCTATGTACTTGTTTGGTTGTAAATAAACAATAGTATTTTCCTCTTTTCCATGAGCAACATGCTATGTTGGAAAAACAATGATTATATTATATGTGTCACACATGTTGTTGTTATAATTAACGATAACATGTTCGGTGGTAGCCATAATATGTTTGTGGCTTCTTGATGAACGACTAACTTGACAATGATATGGTTTCGGGTGTCAAATTTTCCTTAAAATTATTTTGTTGGATGTAAACATATTGAAAAATCTTTTTACTTTGGGTTAAGCCTCTTATATGGAACCTGAGATTTTTATTGAATATTGTGGTTTTAGTTAGTTCTATTTTTTGTGGAAAGGTACATGAAGAGATTATGCGCGCTTTTAGTTTCAAAAAGATCTTATATATTTCATAAATCTTATTTCTTTAGTGTAAATCCCATTATGCTAAACTCTTAACTCGTAGAAAATAAAATAAGTAGAAGATTTGTTAAATTTTCAGTTCCGTTCAAGTTAAAATTGCCTGAAATTAAGAAACAGGACTTACAAAATATACGCTGGATTTCGACTTATTACACATAAACGGAGAGACGAAATACTCCCATAATTTTTGTCATAGTGAAATAAAATGTATGTGTGTGTGTTTTTTGATCAAGATTCTCCCTTGACACACTGTATGGCTGTGTATTAATGTGTTTGTATGCATTTGTATGTCCTGCGCTATTTTCCCTTACAGCTTTATGTTATCATATTTACTATATGTATATATGTAGATGAGTTAGCAGTTTGAATAAAACCGTTTGTGAAAGATTTGTGTGGGTATTTAATTTAGAATTAAACTTTATTTGTACACGTGGCTAAAAATTGTCCAACTTTGCATTATTGCCACAAAATAAACACACACAATATCAACGAGACAAAACTGAAAATGTTTTATAATAAAGCAAAAATATATATATAAGAAAAACTTAAAGCAAAATCATAGATTAACTATTCTAGAACAAAGGTTTTCTTTTATCTATAACTGGTAGGGGTTTCATTTATGAGACGAAGATTATTTCTTATTGTATATGCAAACAGACAGAAAGGCAGGCGGACTTTCGGGTGGGTAATGGCACGATAAAATGGAAAAAATGTCCCCTTCAAATGTAGCGTACAAACAAAGTGAGCTGATAAACAGATTTATGTGATTTAATTTTAAACACTCAAGTAAATATCTGTATGATATAATTTAATAGTTGAAATATATTGTAAAAGGGTTTCAATCATTATACGGTACGTACTAATATTCTACGTTACACACAAATTCAAAATTAACATAAATTGATTTATTTATCTTTCCACACTTTTATAATAAACGCATGTAGCAAATGTTTTATATAAAAATTAAAAGAGCTAACGAAAAAGTAATTTATTCCATATATTATTGGGCGAGAAGAAGTGGACGCTCATCGAGTTTAAAGTGGGGGCAAAAAAAGAAAGAATTGCCAAAAAACCCCCATAACCGCCACACAGTCACTTCTAAATGGATAAAATATAGGACCGACTCCCCTTAATTATTCTTTTTCAAAACACACTTAACCCCTATAACCTTAAAGGTGCTCCCATTCAAAGGGATGCCGCTAGATGCGTCAAATGTATGAACGACCCCACCTTATTGTCCATTATTATTAATTGTTTCTAATATGTATGCCGGTCCGCAACCTCCACTCCTTAAGGGCGTTCCCATTCAAAATTTCTATTACAGACTGGAAATATATTGTATACAAAATCGCATATTTATATAATTGTTAACTTTTTCTCAAAACATTCTTGCTCCATATCTTAACCCTTTAGTGTTGTTTCGTTTAGGCCATCCTAGGCACTGGTGGGCCAACTTTTTACAATTTCAGAATATTTTAAACTTTGTATGGGAGCACCCCTTAAGTTTGTAATTTCTACAATATTGAACTGAGACCCAACAAATTGTATAAATTCTGATTTCTTACGAGTACCGAAGTTAATTAACCGATGTCAGTCTTTGCGTCTGTCTAGGTAATTATATATTTATGTCACATCGCTTAAGTTTTCTATTGAAATTAAACGAGGTTTGTCTAATAATGACTGAGATTTGACAACAACGACTGCCTTTAATTTTACCCATAAATCCCTTGTTGTGGTAGTTTTTTCTTCGGTATGTCTAGAGAACGGCAAGATCCAAATTAGGTAAAAGCATCCTGGTTATCAATGCACAAAATCCGGCAAATTGTAGGAGGAATTCGAAGAGTAGTTGTGGCATAAAATATATTTCTTTATATCTAAGGAGCTTTCTGTAATTATTTCACCATGGTGAAGGGTATATAATATTCGGCATAGCCGAATGCAGCACTCTCACTTGTTTTTAACGCAAATTCATTTTTGATACAAAATATTAGTTTTTTATTTTTAACGAAACGTTTTTTTTAACAATTTAAATGCTTTTATTTTTAAAAGCAGATGATTCCTTTTACAGAAAGAGTAATTACAAAATATTTGCTTCAGAAAGGAACGAAACAGAACGGCAACGGAAAGTAACCACTAATGAGGCCTTAAGTGTTGCCACTAAAAATGTTTGAGAGTTGTGCTCAATATCGAATGATAAAGCACTTTTCGTAAAACTGCTCTGGGAGGCGAGGCACCTTGCGCTTCGTTGTCGTTATATCTTAATGGCCGATTTAGTTTGTCTGATTTTCGTGCGTTTTACGTTTCATTTTGCATTGGGGAACCATGTATTACTAACTGTGAGATGGTGGAGAACTATATAAAACTCAGATTGAATACTGGTGAAAACCAAAATACCATGGAGCGGCTTCCGAAAGCTCTAGCTTTCCTTTACGAAAGCATAGGTCGACCGATGAATTGTGAGGAGGCTCCAAAATTTGGTGGTACCCTGGTAATATTACTATGATTAGTTAGCCAATAACTTTTAGTATTAAGTTAAAATATAAAAAAATAAAAAATATTATAAAGCAATTTTGTATCAAAGGTTTGATTTCGTACTTGCTGGGATATTGCTCGGTTAATTAAATAAGAATATAATTTGTAATTGTATTTACAACTCGGTTTTATTTAATACAAAGCGTAAATGTATTTTCATATGTATTGTAAATAAATGAATCTGCTGAAAGAGAGAAAGAGATAGTGTTTCGTCAACTATTTTATTCTGGCAGATTTAACATACGTGTTTGGTGGTTAATATTGGTTGATGATGAAACATCGGAACATCTCTTCTGCTGCTGTCCCACTTTGGGGACTTCCGGGCGGAATTTTTTCGGGGATCAATGCCCTAACTGAAATCTACGATCTTTCGAATGGTAGGGTGATATGCTTTATACGGAGCCTGAACCTGACATGGTGATGTACACAGGGTGCACAACACACGCGTTTACTAGATCTTTTTGTGTAATTTTTCAACAACAGCGTAGAAAATAAAAGTTTAATACATTTTGATGCTGCGGTGTTGTAAATGCTAGTACGTTAACTATATTAATAAGGTTAACAAGGTCCATAGCACAGTACGAAACATGATTTCGAGAGTCAATTCTGATAATTGTTTATGAAAATAGACCCAAAAAGAAGAACTTCTGCATCATTAGTTTGGTCAAGGTACATCAAATAATGATTTAAAAATTAATTTGAAGTTAGTAAGTATCGTATAGGGGAATTTGTCACGCTTTAGGCTCTTTTCTTTGTCATAACTCGATAACCGCTAGTCCGAATAAGCTGAAACAAATTTAAAAATTAAGAATTACAATTCCTTTAATCTCTTCTTACAACGTTTCGCTACATAAGCAACAGTTTTGCAGTTATAAATAAATGTATGAAGAAAAATAATATTTTTTGCCCAAAAAATTTAAATTTTTTATTTTTAATTCATAACAAATCCTTTGGAAAAACCCTTGATGACTTTTTTATTGATTCTTTATTTTGCATGAAAATAAACATTCCGATTCATATTACAGCTATTCTTACACAGAAAATATGCGATTTTTATATGTTATCTATGCATGGAAACAAAATTTAGAACATTTTCAATTATTGTCACTATCTATCCTCGTTGAAGTTGACGCTTGTGGTTCTGATGACCTTATGTTCTTCGTAGGTTGTTCATATTCATGTTCTGACTCTCCATCATCATCCGAGATAGATGTAATATTCAAGGACATGTTTTGTTCTGTGTGTCCACAAACTTCAAACTGCATAATTTTAGAACTCCACCAACAAACCTCCGCAAGCAATGCATCCAATTTTTTGCCTTTGAATCACTTTTCCATTGGCATGGTCAGCTGGTGGAACCTCTCTCCTTGTTCGTCCGATTCCTGAGGTAAAAAAATACTGACAACGATATGTACCTTTTCTAATTTTAGCTTCACTGAGTTTTGGAAAGATGGATTTCAAACAGTCATAGGCGTCATCAATATCTTTGACTACCACTTCGACGAATTTCCCAGCTATTCCTAATTTCATGTGGAGCGATGGCAACAAAATATCATCGAAATCCTTTATCAAAGGTTTATTCCGTAATTTTAATTGTTTCTCGAGCTCGGGAGTTCTTGCTTTCCATTGTGGGTGCAATGTCTGTAAAAAAATCATGCAGGTAACTAACGGAAAAACCCAAATAATTAAAAAAGTGCACTTTCTTTTTTTCCTTTTAATTGTCCACTCACATTTATTAACGCTTATTACTTTGCTACCGCAATCATAAAAATCAAATAACCTTTTGTTTATTCCTTTTTTTTTTAATTCTGAGAATCATAAAAAAAACATCAATGTTTTTTCCAAAGAATTTTGTGGATATCTCGAGCAAATTTTTGAAATTCATACCTTTACTTAATTGTGAATAAAAGCGAAACGCGTTTATAGATTTTCATGATTTATTTCTCATTTTGTTTATTAATTATGCGACTTTACGTGAAAGTATAGGACTTGACACTTTTTTGCCGTTTTGGATTTTTTATGAATTAAAAATAAAAAATTTCATTTTTTTCTTCATACATTTATTTATAACTACGAAACTGTTGCTTATGTCGAAATCGTTGTATGAACAGATTAAAGGAATTGTAATTCTTAATTTTTTTAAATTTGTTTCAGCTTATTCCCCTTGAAAAATTCCCCTATACGATACTTACTAACTTCAAATTAATTTTTAAATTATTATTGGATGTACCTTGACCAAACTAATGATGCAGAAGTTCTTCTTTTTGGGTCTACTTTCATAAACAATTATCAGAATTGAGTCCCGATCAATCACCTGAAAAATGTTGTACTGTGTAAGGATACTTTACTTCCAAGAGTAAAGACCGCTTATTGGTACTTTAAATAGTTTCCTTTGATAGCAAATTATATTAAAGTAAAAATAAAATAACAAAATCGTAAAGTATATATATATATTTTTTTTCTATATATCAAAAACTTCACTTACATTTTATCATCGTAACAACATCCTAAACGCATTACATCCTATACCTAATCGCTACTCGCAGCATTACAATACGCCGATGCACAATATATACATACGTAGCTCAGTTGGCTAGGGCGAAAAACTAAAAAATCATAAAAAGATAATATAAAATGGTAAAAAAAAATTATGCATTATAAATGTATAAACACACACGTTTACAAAGTTGTACATTTTTCTTTTTTTTTTCAATGGAGAAAAATATTTTGATATTAGTTTTTTTAGATTTTTTTTAGTTTTTAGTAAAAAAAGACAGGATTTACTATCCTACACAATCGTTCGATTCAATCCAACGAAAATCTGATAGAATTCTATTCGACATAAAAGAAATATCTGCAAAATCTGTTATGTTATAAAAAAAGACGATAAATCATAAAATCTGGCACCCGTGGCAGCAGGTCCACACCACGCGTTCAATACGTTTCTACATCTGCCAAAAAAAAGTAGAATCAGTGTAAAACTGTATTGACAAGTAACACAGCACACGCGTTAGATGCATATACGCATCGAACACATGAAGTAGGTTGACTTTCTCCTTATGCATTCATCGCATGCCTCTTGAGAAAAAGTTCAGAAGTATAAAACTCATAAAATTCGTGGGGTAGTCCTCCAGCTTGAGTTCGAATCCCAGCAGTTACTACGTTTATACGCTCAGCTTTTTCGCAAATAATTATATTGCAAGTAGAGAAAATTGCCGCATAAACAGTGAATTAAATTTTTATTTGCGAATAGCTTACTCACTTATTGTAGTTAAAATATTAGTAATGTTTACGAAATTCCTCATTACAATATACCTTACTTGGTAAAGAAATTTTTGTATAAATTTATGTACAAGTTTTTATTATGGTCTTCACCAAAGGTGGAAAGGGTAAATATAAGTTTGTCATTCCATTTGTAATTTCTACAATATTGATCGTAGACCTTACCTGTATATATTCTGGGTCCTTATGAGAAAAGAGGTTGATTCAACGATGTCCGTCTGTTTCTTTGTGTGTTGAAATAGGTTTTCCGAAGACCCCAGATATGATGAGGTGTTATATATTTATGCCAGATATGCGGCGATAAAATATTTATGCCAGATATGCGGCGTTAAAGTTTGGTATTGCAATTTAGCCTGATCCATTCACAAATGGCTGAGATATGAGCAAAAAGGACAACTGCCTTTAATATTTTCATAAAATCCCATGTTTCTATTCCCATCACCGAAAATAAAAAGGTATAAGTTTTTTAAATATGTTTTAAGATTTTTTTCGTTTTTACATATAGCAAAAACGTTCATGTACATTACTGTTGATTTAACGATGTCCATCTGTCTGTCTGTTTTTCTGTATATTTCGAGAACGGAAAGAGCAAAAGTTTCCAAATGAAAGACAAGCATCCTGGTTATTAATACACAACATCTGACAACATGTGGGCGGGATCGGTGAAATGGTCGGGGCAGAAAATATATTTATTTATATCTAATGAACGCTAATAGAGAAATTTTCTAAATTTGGTACAAAAAATAGATTTATTAATATCTGAAGAACGTTTTTTTAAACTTTACTGTTCTAGTGCAGGGTATATAAGATTCGGTATAGTCGAGTATAGCGCTCTTATTTGTTTTTGTGTTAATATTTTTATCAGATTTCAAACCACATCAAGTTGGTTGTTATCCACTATACATTTAAGTACTAACGTTTAAAATCACAACCTTAAGACCAATAGAATACATAAAAATAAAAAAGTTTTAGTAAGTTGAAGTAGACTGTTTTCTGAGATAAGTTCTAAAAATAAGTTATTTTATTTATATGTATAAGATAACAAAAATTTAAATTTTTGCACAAAATGTTAAAACCTCGGGTGATTTGTTTTCCAACAATTGGATCCATTCAAAAGGGATTTTGTCCTGTAATGAAGAGTTTGAACATCCGAAATCCTGATTTTATTTAACAGCAGTAATGCACGGGACATAATTTTTCATGACAACCCATTTGCTTGCCTTAAGTACGTGACACCCTGTTTATCCGCAGTTATTATTCTAAGCCCATTTTTGTCAGCAGATGGATAACTAAATTATTCAATTGCCCAGTACACAATATAGGGTAAACATAAAGATAAATATTTTGTATAATAAAATTGTACCAGTAGAGTAGTCAGTTGTTCATACAAAAAAATTATATTTCTTGTCCACTCACATAAATAATACTCAAGTGGCATCAGAAATAATAAAAAATATATATAAATAAATATAAAATACAACAAATACAAAAGAATAAACACTACGAGACTTACATACAGCATCAGCCTGATAAAAATCTTTTGAAAACACCAATAAAAAACAACTTCAAATGTTATAAGGCGGGTATAAAATACGATTTTTTTTACAACAGCAACAGAATTAAAACAACTACCAAAGAGTAACACAATAAAAAATGTATCTGAAGAAATAAAAAACAATTTTCATACTCTACACACGTACAGCAGTCTTGAAGTAGTATACGGTATGGGTTGCTACCCAGCAAACATTAAATCTAAACATAAGGATAACATTTTGTACAAAAATCTTATTTATCTGCCCAACATTTTTCAATGAAACTTGATGTGGGTGGGACCATAATTAAACACAGGACCCATAAAATTTTAAATTTTAAAAAAAGTAATTGAATCTCTTAATTGGAAAATATTTTTTGCAAAATTTTTATATCTAAAAATCAATGATTATTTTGTTAAATTCTACCGTTATTTGTTAAAAGGGGGTAATAAGCGGTTCCGCAGTATATTATTTTAGGATATGCATCTTTTGAAACGAAACAAAAAAAATAGTTTTGAATTTTTTTGGGAAACTAGAAAAATTAATTGTTTGTCCGCATTAGCTTTGATCAAAATCAACGTGTGTGAAGTCTGTGCTCCTTTATAACTGTGAAACGTGGAATATTGGTGCTTAGACGTAAACACCTTGCAAGTTTTAACCAACAAATGTCTAAGAAGAATACTTAAAATCTACTGGCCCAACAGATTATTGAACACACACCTCTGGGCAATCACACATCAAAGCCAAATACATACCGAAGTTTTGAGGAGGAAATGGCAATTGATTGGCCACTACACGCAGAGAAAAAACATGATTAATGAATGGTCACTACGACCATTTTTGTTCATACTAGCCTAATATGTTTACCCTCATAAATTAATTATAGTCTTAATATAACTTAAAAAATTGTTTCTTGTCCTTAACATTTTTAAATTCACTATAATAATATTATATGGTGGCTTACACCTAAAAAGGTACTCTGGTCTAGCTAAACGTATTAAATTATTTGATATGTTAGCTACTATAATATATATATTTTCAACTATACAGTTAAAATCATAATATTAGTTGAACACAAAAGGTATGTTTAATACCATCATTTTTGTGTGCTTGAAAACACATTCTCTTAAGAAGCAAACATTTATTGTCGAAACAAACAGTGTGTGCTTGTAAAGAAAATGACATTTTCTCCGTCCGGGAGCGTCAGTTAATCAGGAAACATGAATGATGACAGAATAATTAAAACATTTTTCGGGGAGAAAAATGCCACGCTGCCTTGCAAAACTAACGATGTAAATTATTATACGTTTATTGAACAGGTAAGTTATTTAAATATAATTATAAAAATATATAAATATGCAATTACTTTGTCTTTCTTGCAGCCAAAAAAACCTATAACAAATTTTGACACATAATTTTGTCATTAGCGCCGAAATTTTTCAAAAACTGTTCAACAGTATATAAATATATGTAGTAGATTTCATAAAAGAAATAAAAGGTAGGTTTGTGTTTGACTTTTTTTTAGAAGTCTTAAGTGAATGGAATTCTTATTTTTTAGATATATTTGTACCACACAACGTAATATAAAATTAATAAATTATAACACACACATGTATATAAATATGTGTATTTAATTTTATTTTTAATATATGCTATATTTTTTTATTATATTTGTTATAAAACATAAATTTTTGAAATTAAATTTTTTTTGGTTTTTATTGTAAGAACCATATGAAATGTTGAAGTAGACATTTTGCATGGTGTTGGGATATATAGAAAAATGGTTTGAAAGATCGTGCGCATTTTTCTTCTGAACATAATAATATGTTTGAGACAACAACTATCTAAAATCATTATTTCTGAACATATATTGTTGCTTAAGACGTGTTTGATACAATCATAACCACAAACATTAATGATAGTATGCGATTGTGATTGTATCAACCAAGTTTTTTCTTTGCGTGTACGAAGACCCCCAGGAGATGTGATCCGTAATGCCATTGACTGGGACCCGAAAGGTAGTAGAATGAGAGGAGGCTTCGCGAGTAGGAAAAAGATGGAATGAAATTAAGAACCTAGCATCAAATATAAACGATGTATATATATTATATATATATATATCTTCATATATCTTTTGATCCAGAATACAAGGATATAATATAGGCCAAATTACACGCCAACACTATTTTACTGGATTTAAATGTTAAATTTGGCACTTCCGGCCAATTTCACCAAGTTCAGTAATATTAAAATATTTAAAACTTTTAACACAATGTTTGCTGGGTTCCCTTGTATGTATGTACGTTTCAAGTAAATTTAGTGGTTTGGTGCTTGAAGTCACTTAAACTCCGTAGTTAACAAAACGAAAATAATGAATATTTATTGCCAAGAATGAAATATTATCAAATTACATAATTGCTGTGCTGTTCGTATGTTTTATTCCGCTTTCTTGTATGCTTTATGTTGTAAGTTGTTTGTTGTTCAACTGTTTGTTACTTAAAAGTGCAACAACAACGACAATGACCATACGACTAAACTACCAACTAACGAGAGAGGAGCCAACAACAAAGAACATCCGTAGTAAAAATCGTAAAGAATAAAATTGTCAGTGAAATCCGAATAAAAAAAGAAGAAATAAAACTAAATAAAAGAACACTTCAATATTCCAGCGGCAACCATCACTATAATTTCATTTTATATCAGACTCAAAAAAGGATGTATAAATCAGATTTTTAGCAGCTTATTCGCCGTTATCATTGACAGTTCTCAGCTAAAACTTTACTTATATTTTAACACTAGCACCAAAAACTTTCTAATCGCATTATCTTCCATACCAAATTGATACTGACAGCAGTGCATTACACTAATTCATAAACTGCTTGTTATATTGTATTCATATTCATTACTTTGTTATAATTGTATTTATTAAAGTCTAAGTTTGATTTGAATTACGTTCAAAACAACTAGATACGGCATCCGACATTTCCTTTGCCGGCTGTTTTCCATGGGTATAACTTAAAAAGTGGTCATGAATAAACGATGTGATTAAATCTTGCGCCCTCGCATCCACTATTAAAACCTCATTTCGCTTCTTCACAGTCTCAGGCGCTGACATAGTCACAGCTTTTCAACATCCTGCGGCAGCCAAATGTTTTTGAACCCGAAATTTCCAATTTATGAAATTTCCACCAGCGAATTTTTGAATTCCCGTTGATCTTTCTGAAGGGAGGCCCATAACTTTTTATTCAATAAATCGTATTGTAGGAATAAAAATTAACGCAGTTCCACTAGTATCAAAATGTAACGTTTATACATATGTACATAAATATTTATACTGCTTCGTTCAAAATATTTTCTTCAACTTACTTAATTTCAAAAGGTAATTTCTAAATAAATTACAAATCAAACTAGATCAAATAAATCTGAATAGCGTTAAAATTCGACTCCTGGCTGAAGAAGCTAAGAAAAAACATACAATGGTTCAAGAACAAGAAGAAAATTTGACAGCTTTTGCTTCTAAAAAGAAAAAAAAAAAACAAAATTCAATGGAAAGTGTCATAATTGCGGTCGTTATGGTCATATGGAAAAGGTTTGTAGAAAACCAACTGGTTTCATAACCCAAAAAGAAGGTGTTATTTTTGTGGCTAATAGGAAAAGTAACACAGAGAATGATCATCAAAGGAATGGAGTGTTTTTACTCTTGACTCTGCAGCTTCAGGCCATTTTACAACAATTAAGTGAGGCGCGTTCTATTGAAATTGCTAATGGAGAAATTGTTGTGGCAAAACACATTGGAGAGGTTCAATAGAGAGGTGCATTAAGTAATACAGGTTTTGAATTAAAACTGAAAAACATTCTCTATAGTCCAAATTTTCACGACATGCACAGATAAAAGTCTACTTCAATGAAAATAATGCAGAGATTGATTTCCAATATGACCTAACCGCTTATGCCATACTTCTCCACATTCAGATTTTGTTAAATTGCACATGGACCGTTGAATTTTAACCCTGATTTCAAATAAGTTACCCACTCGTTTTGCCGTTGCAACTTTTAAACCATTTAAAAAAATTTAATTTCCTCTTCGTTATCCCCAGGCTATTATGGCTATTTCGTATGTAGAGGCAGTAGTCATGCTGAGATCATTCAAAGCCTAAGTGTATTAAAATTTAATTGAATATCTTATTCCAACATATCAGATTCTGCTTTGAACTATATAACGACTTTATGAGTTTTATGACCGAAACCTGGCTTATAACTTTTAAGGCATCTGATAAAAGTTTAAACCTTTTGCTACACCAACTGCCAAAACTGTTTCCAGTGTTGTTAACTTTGCTACTGGTGAATACGTTTCATAATAATCAGTTCCGAATTTTTGAAGGAACTTGCAACAAGTCTTGCTTTATATCGAACTGGATTGCCATGCTCATCCGTTTTAATGGCAAACACCCATTTTGTTTTTATTAATTTCTGCTCCGGGGGTCTTAGTGCAATGGACCATACATTATTTTTGTTCATCGATTCTAATTCTTGATTTATAGAGCAAAGTTTTGAGCAAAAATATTAGTCCTAACAACAGATAATGGTGGAGAATATAATTCAAATGCCATGGCCGTTTTCTGTAAAAGTTAGGGCATACAAAAATTGAAACGATACCATATACACCTCAACAAAATGGTGTTTTTGAGAGATTTGACAGAATGCTTATTGAAAAAGTGCGTGCTATAGTGAGTGAGGCTGCAACTTTTATCATAAACCGTAGTCCAACAAATTCTCTAGGAAATAATAATACACCAGAAGAATTGTGGTTTCGTGTTAAACCTGATCTTAGAAATTAAGGATATTTGGGTGTCTTGCATACGCCAGGGAACCACAACATAAGCGGAAAAAACTTGAAGCCAAAATTAAGCCATATGCAATGGTTGGGTATAGTCACAATGGGTATAGATTATGGGACAAAGATAAACGCATGGTCATTTTACCACGGTACTGCGAATTTAATAGCGGTATTCACTCTTTGTATTAAGTATACAACTCTGTTATATTTAATACGATTTTATACTTCAAAGCGTGAGTGTCTTTTTCGTATGCATTGTAAATTAATGAATTTGCTGAGTGAGAGAAAGAGACAGATAAAGTTTCTTCAACTGTTTTATTCTGGTAAATTCACACACTTTGTTTACTACTGCTTTTTGTGGGATTTTTCAACCACAGCGTAGTATTTTTTAGTCTAATACATTTTGTTGTTGCAGTGTTGTAAATGTTAGTATTTTTAATAAAATTATAAGATTAACAAGGTCTACAAGGGACTTTACTATCAAGGGTGAATTCCGCTAATGAATTTGAATATCCCTTTAAAAAGGTGGATGAAAAAGAAAAAACAATGTTAATCAAAAAATGAAATGATCAAGAGGGGGAAGAAGAACAGAATGTCGTTTCTCTTGAAGATGACGTTGGTAATTATACTCCAGGTATGGAGAAAAATATAGAGTCATTGGTAGAAGATGAAAATAATGCCGCAAATAAAGTGAATATAACAATACAATATAACAGTGCTTTCCAGTATTGTTAAATAAAACTGAACAAAAGTAAAAGTTTTGAATACCCAAAAATTAAAATATTTGTTCTATTAAACATTTTATATCCTTTTTACACAACAACAAAATTTAGTTCTAACGAGATTTCGAGCCAATTCTACAATCACTAATATAAAATTTAAAATAAATGAAAATTAAGTTAAAACCCGGTCTACTTATTTTTCATTTATTTTTAACGAAAAGTTCATTTAATTTTTACGAAAGTGAACAGCGATAATCCCACAAGAGTTCAAGAGTTTAAAAACCACATAATCGAGCAGATATCAACCATTGACAAGTGTGATTGAGAATTTTCGTTTTTGGGAACATGCCGAGTCAGTAGGGGGTCAGTTGACCGTTAATTTTTAATTTTTAAACGGAACCTATTTGTAATAAACTGAAATAAAAAACTGCTTTGTTTTTATTAAAATTAAAATAATACCCCAATTCTTAGACACCCTTTATTTGTTTTGATAGTTCACTTTAAATATGATCGCATCCATGTTTTTTTTTTTTGTTTGTTTGTACAGTAGTTCAAACTCAGTATCGAATTTCAAACTCATATAAAATTGTACTTTAAATAACGATTTCCAAATGTCTGCTTGGTACGCGCTACTATGTATGAGTAAAAAATATCTGCACCATGTTTGCCTCTAATTATGTTTGAAATTGAAATATGAATACATTTAAGTTATTTTAGGAAAATACATTTCACCTCATTTAAACAAAAGCCCAACGAACATTTCTAAACAGCTGAACATAAATTGTTTTAAACATTCAGTTGTTTGAAATGTGTTTTTTTCATTAATGTGCCAATTCTTTTTTTTTAACATAAACATCAAACTCACAACTAAACTTAAATAGAAATAAGTATAAACGATAATTATTATGATACTAATCATGCTGATCCTTTCAAATCTTTTGTCACAAATGAACAATAAGCAGAAAATTTGTTTCCAAATCGGTCTTAGAAGCGACAATACAGACACGGAAATTTAGACAATGGAAGCAATTTTATTTTTGCCATAATTAACTTATTAATTTTTTTCCTTCTTATATATTTTTAAAATATTTGCAATCCTAATAAAATTTACAACTTGAGTAGACATATTTTTCTATGCATGTGTATAATATTTTCGCAGAATTTGAATCTAAATTTTACACACATAAAATTTCTGATATTTAATGAAGCCCTCCCGTTAGTGAGTCTCCCGTTGTCGTTAAAATAGTGAAAAGTTCCGCAGGGACCTACAACAAATTGAAGGTTTTTTGCTTGATGGGGTGTGTTTTGATGGTTTTTATTGCTTATTTTAGATGAAATAAAATAATAAAAATCCACAAGAAATATTTTTTGACATTTTCGGTTTTATTTAATATTAAAATATATGAGAAAATCAAATAGATCATTGTTGTGATGAGTCTTGCTCCTTTTTAATTTCGACTGTGAAGGTATTACAGCGCTGCAGCAATGCTGAATGCTCAGCATAAACTGCTTTGTTGCAAGTAAAGCAATACGCTCTGGCGTCCGTTCTTCACACGGTGTAATTGGAATGATGGCCGATTTGATCGAGGCGCAAAAGAAGTTGCAGCTTCTACTGTCGGTCTTGCTACAAGGACGAAAAATATTTAGTTTTTCAGTTTTTTTCGTGGAATATCTCGTTGGAATATCTCGTTATACGTCCATTGGTTACTCGTTCTTCAGTATTATGCAGTGATGATTGTGTCGTGAGCAATTACAAAAATGAACGTCGCTTATCGGTTGTTTTACCGGCTTAATTTCGGTATATTTTTTTTTTAATTTTAAACTTCCACCTTTTTCCCTATGCTTATCCCGCGAAGCTCTTCGCTTGTCTGCAGGAGACTAGAGTCTCTGGGGGGAAATGAAACCGCAAGCCCGACATACAAATTACTGATTTATACTTCTTCGGAACACATGAGCACAGAGGTATATCGCCTTCGTAGACGCCATCCAATGAGCTGCAAATTGGACGCGCAAGACTTTTCAGGAACCCTCTTAAAACAAATGTTTTATTTAAGCCACAGCCAACATGTGGTAAGTAAAATTATGCGGCCTGTATTCACATAACTTTCTACTAATTTATACATAACATTCTGCAATGGATTTACCTCACGCTCCTGACCAGGCAACTTCTCAGAGTAAATCATTTATTTAAGGGGATAAAATGATTTCGAATCGCACAACCACCATATCATTATTTTATACTTGACTGGCTTAGACGGAATGTATTGTGTAAGCCGTGTGCTTCAATGTCAGCAGTTTTACTGTTAATAAATCGCTCCCGTCGCTTATTTGCATTATCAAAATGAATGAATTTTTTGATAAGCATAAATCGATCGTATGATAAAACGGCTTTGTATAATGGAGCTTCGGTTGTGCTCCTCAGTTTATTAGCAGGCTCATTAATCGATTAAGTCAGCCCAACATGCAAAAATGCATTGAAATCTTTTAGAGTGATTGTTTCCATTCTTTTTTCTTCGTAGGATTTGTCAAATTCTAAACAGTTTTTCCTTCCCTGGCTCTTCGATTTGTTTCCCGTATGATAATATCCCCCATATCTTCGTATAAATGTTAAGGGTTGGGCAAGATGAAGCAAATTTAGTTTTGGCATACAAATCTCAGTTTTAAACATTCATTTGAAAAAAGAAATACAGATTACAAAAACAAAACACAATCCAACAAAACTCATTAGCGATATCTTCTAATAATTGTACAAGGTCCGTAGGGACTAGAGTATCCACTCAATTAATCGTTGTTCGATTAATCGAAGAAAATATTCGATTGATCAAAAAATTAAAATAGACAATTTCAAATAACGATTAACTCGACAATGTATATCAATTATGCGATTAAAATTTATTTCTTAGAAATTTCTACTTTTTTAATATAAAAATATTTTTTTTTAGATTTCTATTGTTATATTATGTGTGTCAGACAAATTATGTAATAAACGATTAACTACTAATCCCATACGTACAGAATTTTCGCACTTAAATATCGCTTTTTCATATTGAGTTTGTCGTTCACTGTAAAAAAATTCATCAGCATTTATAAATGCGTGAACCATGCAATGTCAGATTATGGATTACCTGTTTTAACCCGCTTTAAATTTCTTTATTACCTCGTACCATCCAAAGGCCTGGATGAGTTTTGAAATTTTAGTTATTGTTAGATTCGCAAAATAGTAATACGTTAAAAAAAAACATATTACCCAAACCTATAGATTTGCTGCCGTATTCATAAAAAACTAAAATGGATATGAAATCTGTTTTAAGAAAAATTTGTATGGAAATTTTGTTTTAAAATACGTTTGAAATCTATTTTATTTTTTATGAATACGGCAGTTGAGCTCTAAAAATGAATTAAAATAACGTTTTCAGCCATGTTTGTTAAACCGAATACATATGAGTGCAATTGAAGTCGAACAAACTTTGAAAACGACCCAGCTTAAAAAGTTTATATAGAAGTTCATTTTATATACTCCAAACTTTAAGTCCTGTTAAAATCAGAAAAATTAACTGAGAATCTCCATTGGTTTCAATTTTACTTGATTTTTAGAAATAAATTAGCTAAATTAAATTACAAATAGTAAATTTGTCTCTCTACATAAAATAAATAATTAAAAAATATTTATAAAAAATATTCAAAACTGTATGCTTTGTTTGCATCAGGGTTTTCGAATTTTTAATTATTTATTTTATTTTAAAGTTTCAGAACTGTAAACGTATTATAAATGAATTGTTATTTTATTGTTTTTTGTTAAACTATATATATACCAACACCATAATAGTGGAGAGGGTATTATGCATTTGTTCTGATGTGTGTAGCACCATGCAATATTGATCATAGACCCACCTTAAGGTACACTGACCTAACGATATCCTTCCGGCTGGCTGGCTGTAACCTTGTGCGCAAAGTAAGTAAGGTTGCAATTTTGAAGATAATTTGATGAAATTTGGTACATATCGGGTGATTTTTTCAGTGGTATAGAACTTCGAATTGAAATAAAACACAATAAAATCGTTTTAATGACCATCAATTTGGCTTTATTGGAAGGATAATTTTATCCCATTAATGTTTAAATATGATTTCAGGCATGTGGCCGCCGCGGCTGGCTCGAATAAAGCCAATTCTACAGGTCCAATTTTCAACCACTTTTTCGAGCATATGGGGCCGTATGTCGGCAATAACGCCACGAATGTTGACTTCCAATTCCCCTAACGTTTCTGGTTTGTTGGCGTAGACGAGCGACTTCACATATCCCCAAAGAAAATAATCCAATGGTGTCAAATCACACGATCTTGGTGGCCAATTGACAGGTCCATTCCGCGAAATTATGCGCTCATCGAATGTTTCCTTCAATAAATCGATTGTGGCATGCGCTGTGTGGCATGTAGCGCCGTCTTGTTGGAACCACAACTCATCCACATTCATCCCATCCAATTCGGGAACAAAATAGTCGGTTATCATGGCTCTATACCGGTCTCCATTAACGGTAGCTGCCTCTCCAGCATTATTTCGGAAGAAGTATGGCCCAATGACTCCACCAGCCCATAGAGCACACCAAACAGTCAGTTTTTGTGGATGTAATGGCGTCTCAAGGGTCTCATGTGGATTCTCTTCACTCCAAATGCGGCAATTTTGCTTGTTGACGTAGCCATTCAACCAAAAATGAGCCTCAGCACTGAACAAAATTTTGCGATGAAAATCAGCATCGAGATCAATCTCATTTTCGGCCCATACACCAAAATCACGACGCATTGCATGGTCTCGCGGCTTTAATTCTTGCACAAGCTGGATCTTGTAAGGTCGCAAGCCAAGATCTTTGCGCAAAATCTTCCATAAAGTTGATGGACAAAGCTCCAATTGCTGTGCACGGTGGCGAATCGATTCATTCGTGTCCTCTTCAACACTTTGCTGTACAGCGACAATTGTTTCTTCGGTGCGCACTGTTCGACGTCTCTGCGGATGCGTATTATCACATAGAGTAAACGTAGTGCGAAAACGATCCATGGTTAACCGAATTAATTGCTCTGATGGACGATTATGTCGACCATAAAATGGACGGAGCTTGCGGTAAACTTCGCGAACTGAACCGTTATTTTCGAAATAAATTTGCACGATTTGCAAGCGTTGTTCTTTTGTCAACCTGTTCATGATGAAATGGCAAACCAAACTGAACATAAATGACATTAGAGTTGCCAGATTTGACCACAAAATGCCAGTTCTATCTCTATTCGAAAAACAAACCTGTAAAAAAACACCCTTTAGGTACTTATATCAACAAGAGCCAAGTCTATTGAAATTTGGGCGAATCGGTCCATATTTCCATCTAGCCCCCATACAAGCTGCTTCCCCGAATAGGGTCTTTGTGTCCACTATAAAAACAATTGTAATGCAATTTAAAACATAGGATACATAAGATATCCATTTTGTAAAAAATAGGACCACTAGGGGAGATAGGGTGCAATTTCTCCCACTCAGAAACTATTAGGGCGATTTTAATGAAATTTGAAACATGGATAGATCCCTATTCATTTAAGCACATTACCTATGCATTTTGTAAACCTAGAGACCAATATGTTTTTATATACTGTGCTGTAGGGTTTCATATGATCGGGCTTGACCGAATATACTTTGTTTTATTTTATTGTTTGTTTTTTCTGTTTAATAATAAAATAAAAGAATCAAATCAAATAGACATGTTGGTTTTATACATTGGATAAAATTATTTGAATTATTCGAGTTATTCGAACATATTAAAATTCCTATTCGATTAATCGAGCAAAATTAAAATTTAAAAATCGATTAATTTGTTACTCGAACAAAACCAAAAGTCAAATAATTGGATACTCTAGCAGGGACCTTTTCACTAATCCACATACTAAGCGCCATTAAACCTCAAGTAAATGTAAAATATTGCTCGTATCAATTCAAAACGAGCTTTAATCGATTCATCCGACTTTTTTCTCGGAATATATGTACTGTTATGGCATTCAACCCATACAACATTAAGGAGTTGTGAAAGTTTGAAAATCAAAAGTTCCCTAGGAACCCTCTCACATAAAGAAGATTTAAAGAAAGTGAGACCATAAGGATGGTAACAAAATTTTATAAAATTCATCTTTTTACAATATTTGCCAAAAATAATGTAGATTGCCAACTAATAAGGATAACGATAAGAATTATATTATGTACTTACATAGATTGAAGAAAACTTAATGGATAAGTGATCAAAATATTTTTAAGTGTTATTAGCGTATATTTTTTATCGCACGTGGACATTAAAAATCAAACGATTTATTTTTATATTACAAATGATGATACAGGATACTGAACATATTTATTGATATTAATTAACTTTTGCATAAAGCTTCGCTCAGACGCGTCTTTTGACCGCCTGGACGGTGGTCAGATCTTACAATAACATAAGGGGTGTCAATATCTTGCCAAGCTAAAATTGATGAGATCGGAACAAGCCCGAGAGAAAACCCCACTCAACACAAATCCGCCCTATGTGCGGCTAGCTCCCAGTCTCCTGCTGCCAGGCCATCCTCATTACGAATCCTATCGACTCTCGAGTCCACAGCCCAAGATATCCCCTAACTCGCCTAGGAATCTGTTGCCCAGCTATCTCACCCTGCTGCCCTGTAGCCTGGGACAGTGGCACAGAATGTGCTCAACTGTCTCTAACTCCTCCGGGTCCTCACACAACCTGCACATATCCGACACGTCGGATCCCATCCTCATCGACATCCTGCCTATCATGCAGTGGCCCGTGAAAGTTCATATCATGGTCCTGACGCAGACCCTACTTCTGCCCAGCAGCGACTCCGAATCGGAATTCCTAAGCACCGGCCACAGCGTCCGTGATACCCTGCAGTCCGTTCGGTTACCCCAGGCCCGATTGGTCGCGCCCAGAATCCATTCCCTCATCCTTCCAAAGTAGAAGCCTATTGCAGGTCTAACCGCCTCTATACAGTTAGGATCCTCCATCTTTGAGCCCTGTTTCCCCAACTCATCAGCACCCTCATTGCCGTGGTCATTGCAGTGACCCGGCACTCAGCACAATCTCAACAGATACCCTCCTAAGGCTCCCTCCAGAGCCCTCCTACAACCACCAACTAGCTTGGAGTTCACATAACAGCCCCTTACGGCCATAAGAGCCACCTGGCTGTCCACGTATATAGTGACCTCCGAGCCCCTATCAATGTTGTCCCTAATCAGTTCCACGGTCCTCAAGACCCCCAGAACCTCCACCTGAAAAACACTATAGTCGTCAGGAAGCCTATATGACATTCTGATGTCCAGATCCTCAATGTTGACCCCTGCGCCACCCGTGCCTCTCACCTTCGAGCCATCAGTGAAGATAGCAAATCCACTAAATAATCTGCTCCTACCCGACCAACTCTCCCTAGAAGGCATTACCACCTCCAGAAACCGCCCAAAATCTACCCTAGTTCCTAAATAATCCGTGGAGCCGGGTGATCCTAGGCAATAACCACCAGCTTCAATATAACCCAGGCTCCGCAAGTGATCCTGCGTGAAATTCCACATCAATCCTAACTCTCTCAGTCTAAGAATGCTACTGGCTGCCATTCCCATCACATACTGCTCAATAGGCAGAAGATGTAGAATGACATCCAGGGCCGCTTGAGGAATACTTCTCATGGCACCTGTCATACCGATTGAAGCACACCTTTGAGCTTTAGACAGAAGGTTCCTTCGACTAGCCATTCTCAATGACTCCCACAAAACACAGCATCCATACGTAAGAATGGGTTTAACCACCGATGTGTGCAACCATCTCACTACTGTCGTCCGGAGTCCCCAGCTCTTACCTATCGATGATATGCAAGCATAGCACCATTGAGACAAAATTAATATAAATTTTACAAAATTCATTTTTTTTCCTTTCACCCATGCATATCAGGAATGCAAACTGTGGTGCATTTGTACTTTTTTTGATATATTGGTGGCTATTAAAAAAATCCTAATTTATAAAAAGTCTTTTTTCTAAATATATATATGAAGAAATAAGCCAGAAAATATAAAATTGCTTCCGCCATAGTCTCAAAACTACGTTTTGTTATTGAAGTTGTTATAAAATCCGAAACCCCATTTTCCACCCCTGATACGTATGTATCTGCAGCGTCCCCAATAGAAAAAGGTCTCGAACAATGCTGCCTAACAAAATTTTTGTCTTACGTTGTTCGCGGCGGATTCGAAGGCGGATTATGCTGTTCGCACGGCATATTCATAACTCAAAAACTCTTCTTCTTATATTTATGAATATTGTTTTGCTTTAAAAATTAATACAAAAGAAAGTAACGATTTAAGATGTCTCATTATTTTACCAATTCCTATTTTGAAAATTTATTTTTACAAATTTATATTTTTACTTCTTCTTTTCGATAAAAAAAATTAGTGACGACAATAATTTGCTTGTAATTGGCATAATAATTATAAATTAATTACGTACAAATGAGATAATTCGCTCGCAAAATTTTGAATGGCGAATTATGTTACTTGGTTCATAATTGGGCTGTGAATTACGAATGAGAGAGGGAATTACGAAAAAATGCTGTCGTGCGAACATAGCATTACAATGGACTGACAATGCTTTTTCTGTTTATTAAGCACATTTGACTGACAATATTGTTAGATCTGACCACCATCTGTACTAGATTAATGGGGTGATTACGGATGGCAACTGTTGCCAGCTGTGAAATCGGGCAACACCGCTCATGTTGAACAATTATTTTTTTGTTATTTTATATTTTAGCATCAGCGGCGTTGCCTTCTTTCGCTGCTGGCAACACAACTTCAGCTCAGTTGCCATCCGTAACAGACCCATAAGACTTTTCCAAGACCAATTGGCATAAGCAATTTTAATGTTGCTTAGGTTTATATAAAAAATCAGGGGTTATTTTCTAAAATGTCGTTTGAAAAATTATATTCAAAAAAACAATCAAATACAAAAATTTGTTTTTGGTTTCAAAATAATTTCACACACGAAATTTTATTCTCACTTTATAAAACCGGGCAGTTATTCACTTAGGGAATTTTTTTAATATGGGGATTAAAAATAATTTGTTTAGGCTTCCTTCCGACATTTATGATTTCAGCTTTAACGCGTTGAACTTTTTTTCCGCCATATTTTTGGATTAAGGGAATTTTTGTAAGAGAACTAAGACAATTGACAAACAGCCGCGAATAACGTTTTAACATACAAAATAGTCAATTTTCAGGTGAGCAAACAATAAAACGTTATTAACAGGCAGGATTATTAAATATATTTTATTTCTTTTAGATTATTAAAAATACATAACGGTAATAAAAACTTTTATCCAAAAGGATTTCAAAACATAATTCCACGTTGCAAAACCATTTGGTTTGTATCATTTTTTTAGTAGGGTTCTTTCACTGGCTCACTCTTTGCATGCCGTTTTGAAGGCGTTAAGGTGCATAATTTTGGGTGATTTTATGTTTAAACAGTGGAAAAGAGTAAAAAGTGGCACAAAATCTAGTAGATTTTAGTTAAAATCTTAAAGAAATTTTTGGGCATTTACGCCACTGCTTTTTGACACATTGTCGGATTTCATTTTAATAATATGGAAAGCCAAAAACAAATTTTATTATATACCTGCGGGAAATTTGTGCCAATTGTTCCAGCAGACTGGTCCTGGGATTTGTGAAAATAGGACAAGTACAAAAAGAAAGAACTCATGACCATGGATTACAGTACAAATGGATAACACCGGTTGTGTAACACATTTTTTTGGGACCTTCTAAAGTTTGGTTCTTAAATTTAGTTCTAGGACTTTAAAGGAGAGCGCGGAAAATAAATGGCATTCTCTTTTCCCTTCTCTCCAAAAAGCTCAAGAATTGACGGCAAAAGCTTAAGGAGTGTGGACCAGGACTCAGTCTAGTCATGTAATTAATCACTTGACAGATCAGAAAATGGCCGCCAGTTAAAAAAGCGTTGCCAACTTAAAGTTTTAAACCTCTGTAAAAACGGCTCCACGAAAAGCCCCCCAATGAAATAACGCCCAAAAAAGAAATGAAATATTCCCCAAAATTTTTTCATACATTTTTGGGTGTTTTTTCATATGAAATAACTCCCATTTTTTTGGGCCGTTTTTCATTTTTTTTGGGAATTATTTCATTCCTCATTTGGGGTTTTCAAATTATGAAATAATCTCCAATGAAATAACACCCAACAAATTTTTAAAATTCGGGGCTTGTTTCATAGCGTGTATAATTTGGGTGTTATTTCATTTTTTATTCGGGGGTTATTTAATTTTTAAAGCAGTTGGTTTTTGGGGGGTTATTTCATATTATTTGGGGTTTATTTCATTTGCTTAGTTTGATCTTTTTCCTTTTTTTTTGAGAATTCAAATAACTGTTTTTTGGAATAACAGTGTCAACATATGAGTACAATCTGCCTTGACTGTTGAGTTGAGTTGTTGTAAAACATAAAATATTTATTTCAGTTGTGCATCGAAGTTGGAACGCTTTACATCATCACGTATTAATATTTAAAAAAAATGGAATTAGAAATTGCTGTGGAAAACAAAGAAATAGCAATTTGCTATATTCTTTAAGTGAAAAATTGATTTGCTTGTGAACAGTGGAGGTAGTTGTGTAAAGGCCAAACGTAAAAGGCAAATTGTCCTTCGAACTGCAAAAATAGAGCAGGGCTACAACAACCTACGGGGGGCGGGGGGGTGGTAAAATAACTGCAGAAATATTTTTGAATCGAATGGCATTTCCCAAGAATGATATTTGTACTGGCATGGAAGCGGACGAAGATTTATTCGAAGTCATAGAGTATATTGAGGTTAAAGATGATGATATAAATATTTCTGAACCGCCGCAGGAACCTACTCAAAGAAAGTTGAAAATATGTAACGAATGCGTACTAAAGCTTCAAGGGCAAGCTATCGGTAGTGGACTCCAAACATATAATTGCCCAGTTTGTCGTGCTGCAGTAGACGACGTTATCCAAGTTTTTATGTAAGAAGTAAAAACTAATCCATGTTGAATTCATGAGCAGCCATTTTGTTTTTTTACCATTCCTTACGTTTATTGTATTAAGTTTATTTTTTATGTATGTACATGAAAATAATTTTTTGGTAGTTGGGTTTCAAAAATAAATATATTGGAAATATTAAACAATTCTTTATCCATACTTCCTCACATCTCCATTACAGAAAATTATTGCATTCTTTACAACATTGTAACTATAATAATGTCTCAAAGCTCGTTGGTGGCTGATCTGAAATAAGCTCCATTGTATAAGGGAAAATAACTTCCATTCCATTCACAAAACCAAAAGTTGTCACTATTAAACGAGCTTTGTATGTTCCTTCACCAAAAAAAAAAAATCGATTATGAATGCTGGCACACTTTCGAAGTTGCAAATATCCTTATTATGAAGAAGACGCCTGCGGGCCTCCACACGATTCATTTCAATAATTTTGCGACTTTGCTGTTGGTCCATATTGACTTCATGAAATCCTTGGTGAAACTGACTCTATTATGAATTTTGGGCAAAATTTCATTTTTGTTGCTGATGGGGTTTATTTCATTGGGGGTTTTTTCATTTTCATCATTGGGTGTTATTTCATATGAAATAACTCCCAAATATTGGGGCTTGTTTCGTTTTCGCTTTGGGGTTTATTTCATTTATTTTTCGATGTTATTTTATTCACTGTTTTTGGGTGTTATTTCCTATTTTTTGGGCTTTATTTCATTGGGGGTTATTTCCTGGGCGTTATTTCATTGGGGGGCTTTTCGTGGAGCCGTAAAAACACCCTTTATATGCTATATAATTTTTAGTAATAAAATTTAGCCATATTGGTCCAGAAATGGCTGAGATGAGAGCAAAAAGCCATGGCTGCCTCTTATTTTTACCCATAACAACCCATATTGTTGTTGTTGCTGTTTTTTTGTTGCTTTTTTACACATAACAAAGGCATACATGATTTGACGTTTAAATAGAGAAATGTTTTTTAAGCGGAAATATATGCATATATGTCATCAATTTTTTTTAATGTAGCTTGACAGTTATCAAAACTTATTTTCGGGAATACAAAATTTTTTATTAATTCATTTGCTTAGGCCAGCTCGTCAAGACACTTTTTCCAAAGACTTTAGAAAAGCTGAAAATATTTTAAAAATAAGACCATAAAGTGAATAGGAATTTTAAAAACTCATATTTTACTTGTAACAATGTGAAGCTTTGCAACAAAGCCACAACTATAAACAGTGAATTTATCTTTCTTACATTCCCCTACAATTGGCTGGTTTTTTCCAACTCGAATTGTAGTTGTAGGAGGGTAAAAAAAAAATTTTAAACAAATTGCTTAATAAAGCAACTTGCAATTTCAGTCTTTTTATTTGCCGGGCACATGCAAATTTATTATCAAAAGTTATTTTCGGGAATACAAAATTGATTATTAATTCATTTATTTTGACGTGCTAAATTCCCAATTTTTATTTTTGATAAAAACATTAAAATTTATTGTTGTGGGAAAGCTAGTTTATACACGCAAAGAAAAAAACATGGATGTGGTAAACATATTCTAAGAGCAACATATTATGATAAGATTCATGATTGTAGACCACATATTACGATTACTATTGAATCATATTATGACCAAATGTATTCGTAATATGAAAATATTTTTCCCTTAATCATTTATTTGTTCTTATAACATTCTATTATAATTTAATGTAATCATATTATTATCATGTTAATCATAATAAGTTAAGAAGTAATCATATTATTATAATGTTAATCATAATAATATGGCGATTAAATCTAAGACCGAAAAATAATTGTAATTGTAAAAAATATTTGTATTTATGCTGGAGTAAAATTTACTTCCTTATTATTAGACAATATACTTGTTTACTTTATTTTATTAATAATACGATTCAACACTACCCTAAACGAATCAACACTACCCTAATGTATTATTGATTATTGGAAATGAAGTTTTAAGCAACAACTATTTTATCAATAATTGTAGTTTAAGGATACCGTTATTTTTAAATATTAGCTAATTGAAATTCAATAAACAGATCATTGAAAACATTGCCTAAAAAATCAACAGATGACAAACGCATTTAGCGTCTTGTCGTGGATTTTCGTAAATGAAACGAGAAAATAGTAAACGACAAATTCCCGTTGACAAGAATAGAGGACGTACTTGACAAGTTAGGCAGAGCAAAGTATTTTTCCACGTTGGATATGAGCTGCTCGTTTCACCAAATCAATCTAGACGAAGATTCTAGACCTTTAACATAATTTTCTACAAGAAATGGGCATTTCCATTTTAAACGGTTACCTTTTGGTCTCAATATATCGTCTAATAGGTTCCAGCGCATGCTAACAATAGCGTTAAGCGGTCGTGTTCGGGTGTAGTGTACAACATCATCATGACAACTTGATAAAAGTCTTTGAGCGTTTAAAACAATATAACCTGAAACTAAGCACTGGCAAGTGTTGCTTTTTAAAAACAGCGTTAGTTTATTTAGGTCACCTTATAACCTATAAGGGAATACGTTCAGATCCAAACAAGGACAGTGTGATAAGAAATTATCCAATACCAAAGGATGCGGATGAGGTTAGACCATTCCTTGCATTCTGTTATTATTACAGACGATTTGCTAAAGATAGCGAGAAATTTGAACCAGTTATTAAATAAGGCTAAACGTTTTGTATGTGATGAAGGCTGTCAGGAATCATTTGAAATACTAAAATTAAAGTTATTAAAACCATAAATTCTACAGTACCCAGACTTTGAAAAGCCCTTTATATTAACCACAGACTCGTCTAATTTTGTACTGGGGCAGTCCTCTCACAGGGATAGATTGGCTCAGACCTACCCATATCATATGCAAGTAAGACATTGTCAAAACATGATTTAAATAAATCAGTCATTGAAAAAGAACTTCTGGCCATACATTGGTCAATTAACTTCTTTCGTCCATATCTTTGCGGCAGAAAATTTTACGTAGTTACAGATCACAGACCATTAGTGTCATTGTTTACACATAAGAACCCATCGTCCAAAATGACTAGGATTAGGCTTGATCTATGTGACTATGATTTCGAAATATCTTATAAAAAGGGCAAAATGAACACGAATGCTGATGCATTATCAAGGATAATGATAGACACCAATACATTGAAGACTATGATCCCCACTGAAACGGAAACCAACAAACAAAATATATTGGCCATAACTTGTAGTATGAAGAATAAATCAGACCAACAAAAATGGAAACTGCATTTCTGGTGAAGAGCGCCATGAACTTTTCACATGGGAATGCACATCAATTTCCGATATTAAAAATATGATGAGACTGATATTTGAAGTAGATGCTAAATTTGTAGAACCTCAAATAATAGTTACTGATATGGAGGTAGTAATAAGGTGCAGCGATAATCCAGTGAACACTCAGTTGTCTCTGGAGAAACTACTACTGATAACCCAAAATATACAGAAACTTGCTTTGAGCACGAATAATACAATTTTTAAGAAAATAGATATTGAAGAATTCAAAAATATTTTTAACAAACTATACAGAAAAGAAGTTGAGAATTTAAGAATCTTGATATATAAACCACCAGCACGCATAACTGATAGAGATGTGCAGAACGAATTAATTGCTAAGTATCATCGTTCTACTGTAGGCGGTCACTTAGGTATCAGAAAATCCGCTCTGAAACTGAAACAGAGATATATATGGAAAAATATGAGTAAAATTATTAAAGCGCACATATCTAAGAAGAATGTAAAATCAACAAACAAACCAAGCACACGAAGGAAAGGTTAATTAAAACTGACACACCGGGGCATAGTTTTGAAGTCGTTTTAATAGACACAGTAGGCCTTAGATATTCCAACCAATTCAGGTACATACTTACTATGCAAGATGACATTACCAAATACATTATATCATGCCCTATCGAATCAAAAGATGCCAAAACAGTTGCGAAGGCTATGGTTAATAATATAACTTTACTATACGCCCACTTTAAAATACTCAAATCAGATAGGGGTACAGAGTCTTTAAGCACTTTAATGTCTGAAATATGTATGTATTCTACTAAAAATAGACCAAGTTTTTAGCACGCCCTATCACCATGAAACGCTCGGGTCGATAGAAAGAAACAACAGGATGTTAAACGAGTTTATGTTAATTTTTTGTAAAAACGATGAATGGGACCAATGGATCCCATACTTTTGTTTTGCTTATAACACAACACCTCACATAGATATAACCTACACGCTATACGAACTGTTATATGGGAGACTGCCAAGCTTTCCCAATGACAATATTCTTGATTCAAGGCCTATTTACACCACTGATAATTATGCACAAGAACTAAAAGCAAGATTGCAATTCTCTTTATGCAAAGCGAACGAATATTTAGAAAACTCGAAAAGAAAAAGAGTAGATCAATTTTCTAATAATAATCCTCTAAAATTAAAGAAAGGTGATCTAGTTCTTGTCCGAAATTTTAATCGAAAGAAAAACCAACCACCATATGATGGTCCGTGTAAAGTAGTTGAAACAAAAGGAGTAAACTCTGTCGTGGATTTAAAATATACAATTAAAGAATTTCATAATAACAATTTAAAAAAATATTAAACACAAGATCAGAATGTGTATTTGTAATTTTCAAAATGGTTCATATCGTTACCTAAAACGCAAAAGGCCCTAATTAGCCGAAAATTAAAAATCGACTTTTTTTTATTGATTTTAATGTATCGCATCAACACAAATGTCCACAACAAATTTTGGAATCTTTCGTCCAAAATTAGAGATTTTATTAACAAAAAACAAAAAGCCCTACCTACAAAATAGTATACGATAAACTCTAATAGACATAACTAACAGTTAGCATTATATGCAACATTGTTACTTGTCAAAACCACTGGTAGGTTTTACAAGAAAAATAGAAGAAAAATTAATTATAAGCAGTTTAGGGCAATTTATCAATTTACCATTTTAAATAGTTTTTTGCCTCTCCTGTAAAACTTTCAAAATGTTAGATAGGGCCTTTTGCATTTTAGGTAACGATATGTATGTGTGTATATACAAAATTTTTAATTTTTTAAAAATTATTTTCTAAGCTGTAAAAATTTTTCTTAAGGGTTATGGTGTAGTAAAATTTACTTCCTTATTATTAGACAATATACTTGTTTACTTTATTTTATAAATAATATATTTATTGTAACCCTTACGAATCAACACTCCCCTAATGTATTATTGATTATTGGAAATTTATTGGAAATGTAGTTTTAAGCAACAACTATTTTCTCTACGACGCGGCAGTTACAGAACATGGGCACAGATTAATTTTAAAGAATAATAAGTAAGTAAAATTAAAAATATATTATCACGACCACAAAAATAAATAAATTGCATTTGAGCTTTATATTTTCTTAAGTATGTATTAAAAAAAAAAAAATTGAATGATCTCAAGTAGTTGGTGTATACTTTGATAATTAGGCCCTGATTATGTAAAACGCAGCGCAACGCCCATAGAATAACATTGAAAGCACAAACAATGTCAAAAAATGTTTGTAATTTTGTTGTTGCTTTCTACAGATATGCATGTGCCGTTTTAAAATTTTCAACGCCACAATCTATGCAGCGTTTAAAATTTTAAATGTGAATTTCTGTAGAAAGCAACAACAAAATTATAAAATATTTTTCACATTGTGGTTTCAATGTTATTATTCGGCGTTGCGTTGCATTTATCTCATAACTTTTTTTTTTAATGTATAAACAATATTACTAACGATGAGACGGTGGAAAAAACTGAATTCGGCAAAAAATTAACCACACTTTTTTCTAAAAATTTTCAAAAATTACATAGTTAGATTTTGTAAAATTATGTTAATGAAGTTATCAATAAACCGTTATTGTTGATAACGGTTATGCTAAGGATGAAATTGATGATAATGCGGCTGACATTGACAAAGACGCTGACAATGATGGTGATGTTATAGATAACTGAAAATTCCTTTGTCAATATCAATGACAATTTGCTACAGTAAGTATTTTGCAGACAATATGACAAACAATTTTTTCCAATTGAAGGAGGGAATGAGAGAATGAGCACTTCCGTTCCGGTATAATGCAATCAGTCGATTAGTCATTAGGGTGTTATTGTGGTGGCATAACATTAAAATACTAAAATATGTACAACCTGGTTAATTTATTTGTGTGCATTAAGTATTCAAATTTAAAAAAAAAAATATATGTATATGTTTTCTGTTTTATTTTACTATTTTTGTTGTTGTCAATATCAAGGTAATATAATTGCTGGCATACACCTTTATGCCAACATGATTTGTGTACTTTTCCTGTGTAAAATATTCACATCAATTCCATGCTCTGTGAACCACAACGAACAAAAAAAAAAAACGTTAAAAAAATTCTATAGATATTTACTAAAACATGGGACTTTACGAAGAGAAAAAAAAAGACATAAAATGATATAAAGAATATAATCTTCGACATCGTATGTTGAAAAAATTCATGCAAACATATTTTTACTTTGAATTTTTTTTTTCACTAATATTTTTAAGAGAAATGTGAGGAAAATGCAATTTGTTAAATTTCTCATGATACTTTTTCATATGTAACAGAGCTGGAAAGGGTTGCAATCGATTAAATTGCAATCACATGATTTTTCGTTAGTACTTGGTAACTTTATGAATACAATCCAAATCGGAAAATTTATTGTTTGATTTCAATTTGAAATTATGAAATTAATTCGATAAAAAAGATTAAACCCATTTTTTTTTTTTGAACCAAATTCATCAATTAATTGATTGTAATCAAAATTGATTGCAGTTAATTTGATTGCAATACATCAACTACAGTCAAATTCAGTTATTGCCAAATTCTTCGTTCTCTTCAAATGAAATTCTTTCTTCTAGAAGTAAAGATGACTAATAACACTGGGAAACAGTCATTTTGCGGCCTGAAACTCTATAGAAAATTTTTACTAATTTGAGGTCGCTGATTTCAAATCTAATCGCCATTGAAGGCACTTTCACTACATATATTGGAATAACTGGAAAACGGTTCACCATATTCAGTTAAAAAAAATCCGAAACACGGCAACAAAACCAAAAGTTGTGCACCGATTGCAATGAAATAAAGCTCATTTCATTCGAAATCTCTTTAACTAATTTTTTTTAGACAAAAACTATGATTTTTCTCCAATTTTTATTTATATGAATTTTTAAAGAACAAAAAGTTTCTTTTTTTTCAAAACTTCAACGTTATCTCTTTTCCTCTAAAACTACGGGGCAAATTAAAAAATTATGTAAGCACGGCTTAAAGATAATATTGCTGCCGAATTTCGATAATAGAGAAAAATGGAGATCAGATTTGAAATCAGCGATCTCAAATTAGTAAAAATTTGCTATAGAGTTCCAGGCCGCACAAAAAAGTTCAATTTTGTTCCCTTGTGTAATTTTTAATCGCCAACAATGTAAATATTTGTTTAAGACCGCTTTTTATATTCCAATTGTATATTATTACGTTGTGATTTTAGACGAATTAATTGAAATCGCGTGATTTCAATAAACGTATGCTTGAAACCGAATTGATTTCAATTAAATTATTTGCATTTAATGATTTATAAAAAGAATGATTTTAAAATAATTGATTGCAATTACAATATATTGCAATTTTGACAATATTTCATTTTGAAATCTAAAATAATTTTTTAATTAAAGAATGAAATCAGTTTGGTAAAAATTATTTTGCTTTCGATCTTAATTGATTGCACTATATTACAGCTCTGATATGTACTATACAAATAGCAGTAACATCTACTTATTCAAACGAAAAACCCATGAATAAACCTACAAGCTTGTTCCTTAAATTTGTTCGTATCTTCATTATGAAGATTTCAAAGATTTAATCATCGTCTTTTACCCAAAATTAATTTTTTTTGCGTTTTAATGTGTAAGAAGTATAACTCATGTCAGATATGTAAAATATTGCTTAGGTATATGAATTTCTCAAGTGGAACCATTTACCAAAACAAATATTATTATAATTTTTTTAATTATAATTATATACATATTTTATGCGATTGCCTTAGTACTTATTTGCTAGATGCGTTTGTAAAAGAATATGTTAAAAATAAAGAAAAATCTAGGAAAATTAATTAAAAGAAAGTTTAATAATATTAGTATTGTGGTTATTTTATTGAACTGTTAATGGTTTTTAATCCAATTATCCAAAAATCCAATATTTTTAATTAGGCATAAGTTCATTGAATTTAATGTTCATTAAATAATTTTTATAAAGACAGGAATTTTTACAACATGAAATTAGTTAAAATTTAATTAATAATTTTTCATTCTTGACTGCGCTGAGATTTGAACCCAGACTTTCACGGACAGGTTGCCCATACTAGTTTCGATTGTGGTTACGATTGGCAACCTGTCCGTGAAAGCCTGGGTTCAAATCTCAGCACAGTCAAGAATGAAAAATTATCAATAAAGTTTTAATTAAAGTTTTAAATAAAGTTTTAAAAAAAGATTTAGATCACGACTGCCAGAATTAGCCCCCAGATATTTAAATACTTTTTATATATAGTTGTTTACATATGAAAAGTAGACAAATTTTGGAGTCGCCAGTTTTTGTGGGTATTTCGTCGACTTCGACTTCGGTGCCTAGTCCTCAACTCCGGCTCTACAACTCTAACTACTCAGGCCTTCTCTAAATCTGTATGTTATGGTTATTTATGAAAATAATTTTTTTTCTATTTTGGCAATAGTATTTTCCTCTTTTCTATATTCCTTTTATATGTTAAATATATTTTTGTTATCATTAATCATAAAACTGGGATCACACGATTGCCGCAATGCACAAATGTTCACACTTTTTAATACCCCAGTCGTATGACTGCACAATCAAATGGCTCATGTACCAATCGAGGACAATATAGTGCTTACTTTTACCAATAAAATGCAACCCTGGTGTGCCAATCGTGTGACTTCTTGATATGCAACCGTGCGTCAATAAAAATAACAAAAATGTACCAATATTTATTGGGTTCTTGTGAGGCAATTAATCAACACAATACGCGCCAATATGTGCCTTTTTTAATAAATTTCCTTTTGTGTGTTTCTTTTAGTACGAAAAAATATATACATATTTATTTATTTTTTATTATAATTACATAATTTTTTTTAATTAGTGCAATAGCTGTTCAGGATGAATATTTTTATTCAAGATATTTAATAAAATTAAAATAAAACGGAGTATTATTTCTTTTTAAGGAATATTAAGGTATGTGATGAAAATCGCTCGACCTTAAAACGATAAAAATGTATCACTTTCGAGCGATTTTAAACTCTTTTTTGTTCAAAACAGAGTTTAATATTTCCTACAGAAAATAGTTGTTAACTAAAAAACGAGAATAACAAATTCGGTAAAGTAGCCGAGATTACTGGCTACTTAACGATATCGGTAGTAAAATTCAAAAGGTTACAGATTTGAGGTACTGGTATTTAAATAATATTATTTAAAACCAAAATTTAAATAAACTTAATTGATACAAGTATATTTAATTTGCATTCTTAAAATTTGAATATAAATATTCTATATTTCTTTATATATTTTAAAATAGAATTTTACTTTGTTTAATTTTTGGAATTTCATATATTTTATTTAAAAAATTACAAATAAAACTATTCAATAAAAATTTTGTGGAATATATGATACAATTTCCTTTTTTTAAATGAACAAACCAACTAGAACTTCCAAACAAAAAAAAGCTGCATCAACAGCTATTTCGCAGTTGACACAAGTAAGAACAATCGAGTGACTGTGCTGCGGCAATTATTGTACCCATTTCGCTTTGTACCAATTAGCGGCAATTAAATTTGTATAAAACAGGGCAATCGTGTGATTTCAGAATATTTTATTGGGGCAATTTCATTATTGTGCGTCAAAAAAGCACAATCAAAATTGTGTTATATTGGTGCATTTGCGGCAATCGTGTGATCACAGCTTAAGGAGGCAACCATAATATGGTTGTGGCTTCTTAGTGGAGGGCTAATTAAACAATTATATGGTTTCAGGTGATAATAATAAGGTTTAACTAGCCAAAAATTAATATGTTTAAAATTTTTCGTTAAAAATAGTTGTGTTGGAATTGGCCATATCGAAAATTTTTTTTCTCTGGGTGTATCTGGCATCACGAGGATCACCACGGGATAAAGTAATTGGACTGCTTATTTGAGGTCACATGGTGGCTATGAAGTTCGGCTTGTTTGTGAATGCCTTTGTGTTTTTATTGAACAAAGGCTGCTTGGCAGTGATGTGTAAGTTGACTGCTTTCGACGTTGGGCATGCTCGCAGCATAACATAACGTTATTGTGGGTCGTTAGCTAACTGAAATATTTTTTGAGTAGCGAACAAACTTTAGTTTGGCATATTATCATTAAATATGTATATGTTAGCGAGCCTGATACCCACCAATAATTTCGCGGTCTTTAAAATATGTAACGACGGTATCGGTTAGAAAACACTGCATTTTTGCAATAGTTTGTACGAAATTAAAATAATTTTTCACCTATATTTAGTTAACATAAAAACATTTTCATATTTCTTTCTAGATCCACTTGTCACGGCATAGTGATATTTTCGTTTATTTTCTTTACAGGTATATATAGAAGTGTTACATATCTTAAAACGCTTAATTAATATTTTATACTCTTGGAAATTTTCGTACTACTACTGTGCATGATAAGAGTCATATACTTATTGGCATTCATCTCTGGCTATTTGCGATTTTATAATTATTTATGTTTTAATTAAATACATGTATGTACAATGTTCATTTATTTTATAACAATAGCTTTTGCGGTTCGCAATGCCACACCACAATTTTATTTTTTACACACTCGCACTGTTAAACATGTATTACATGTTTGTATGTCATAAAACAGTTGCATGCAACATACATATTTCTGCATATGTTTTAGTTATGCGAATGCCTGAGAATTTAAAACATCAATTAATTAAGATTCCATATTTAATCTTTTCAAATGTGTATAATTAAATTAAACCACAAAAACCGCAACCTTTATCTTTTATAGTTTTGTGTGGTTATTTAATCAATTGCGCAGTATGAAACACACATGTAAGTGGGAGACCAGATTTGTAGAGCGAGCACGTTGGGAGAATTGATGCACCTGAACCTCTCAATTTTTTCTGCAATTACTATGCACTTCTTGAAGAGCTAATTATTTTGTGAATAGCTCCTACATAAAAAAAAAACAAATTGTATTGATTTTTCAGAAACAGCAATATCGGAGACACTCTTTTTATTCAATCATACAATTAAGAATCACTTTCAGTGTCAATCTTAGCAAATGTACAAACATGTCGCCACTTTATAAAATTATTTCCACAATATTGATATATAAATAATTTTGCCTAATAATGTTGGTTCTAACACCAAAAAAAAGTCAATAACTCATCTTTAGGTATACCAGCCCATTCAGTATCACATCTTACAGGATCGTATTTTCCAACTAAAAATGCGGGCAAATCAATGGAAGGAAAAGGACAGTAAGCAAAAATGGGTACATATAACATTCACTTTGCGTGGGGAATCATGCACCTCCCTCCCCTACTAAAATCAAATAATACCTCCACGCTCTATCTCGGTATACAACTAGATCGACGGTTAACGTGGAAATGCCATAAAGTGGCAAAATGAGCTCAATAAACCTAAAAGCAATTCAAATTAATTGGCTTATTGGAAAAATTCTGTACTTAAGCCTGGTACTCCGTTCAACATTTCACTTGAAATGCTGTCAAAACACATATAAAAAAAAAACTTGTGCGGAAATTCTATGAAATTATGTTGATAGAGTTGTACTCTGTTCAATTTGTGAAAAACTTACGAAATGTTTCTGGCAAAATTTTTTTACAACTGCGAAATAATATAAGCTGCACTCATTTTAATTTTAAGAAAATTAAAAAAAAACTTAAACTCAATATTAAAATGAGAATGAAACAAAACAACATAAACAACACAACCGGTAATAGTTTTTCATCTATATTTACTTTAATTTTAGCTTAATTTTTTATTTAGGAAAATACTTTTAAGTAAACAATGTCACATACTTTGAAAGATTAAAAACGACAAATTGTGAAAAATCGGGAGACAGGTTACATTGATATATTTCCAATTTTTCGTATGAAATAATAGATGTTGCTGAACAATTTTCACAAATTGGAACAGAGTACTATAATTAAAGCCTAGATGTTGTTCAGCAACATCTATTATTTCATGCGAAAAATTTGACATGTATCAATGTTACCTATCTCGAGAGTTTGTACAATTTGACGTTTTTAACCTTTCAAAGTATGCGACATTGTTTTGCATATGTAAACAAAACCCACATGTATTTTACTAAAAAGTATTTTTTAAATAAAAATTAAGTAAAAATAAACTTAAATATTGATGAAAACCTGTTACCGGTTGTGTTATTTATGTTTTGCAGTTCTCATTTTAATATTAGGTTTAAACTTTTTTCATTTGCTTAAAATTCCACGTGAAATAAGTGCAGCTTATATTATTTCGCAGTTTTAAAAAAAATGTTGCTAGAAACATTTCGCAACTTTTTCACAAATTAAACAGAGTACAACTCTATCAACATTTTTTCATAGAAATTCCGCACAAGTTTTTTTCATATGAGTTTTGACAGCATTTCACGTGAAATGATGAACAGAGTACTAGGCTTTAGTCTCGATTGCAAACTTCTACTTCACAACTGTATCTTAAAGCCAATCTGGCGCTACGGTATTCAACTATTGGGTACTGCCTCGGACTCTAATATCGAAAAATTCAAAGGCGCCAAAATAAATTTCTTCGAGTTATCACAACCGCCCTGGTATATTAACAACTCGAATATTCACAAGAATCTCAATGTGCCATTAGTAAAACTGCAATTATGAAATATGCAGTAATATATTAAAAAAATGCTTGAATAGCACCTAAATCCATGAGCTCAGAAAATTTAAAATAATGGCGGCCAGACTCGATTAAGGAAATGTAATACTGCAGGGCTCATCAGATTAGAAGAGCGCTATTTTATTGATTTATTTTTGTTAGTTTTTATTTTTGTAGTGTAGGTATAACAAAATTAAAACAATCATAATTTTACATTTTATATATCTCACTTGATCAACAAGACGGTATTAACTCAAAACTTTTATTTTTCTCTTTTTGAAACAAATCAACACGTAATTTATATTCGTATTTGATATTTTGTCTACTTTTTGGTAATGAAACTGTGGGTTTAACAATTCTTTATCATATATCTTTTATATTAAATTTAAAACTGTTTTACTTCTTTTAAATTCGACTTGACAGCCTCTTGTTGATCAATTGCGATAGGAAGATCCAATAAATAAATATATTGGGAAGAAAATATTGTTGGCAATAAGTTATTTGCTTGCCAAATTTAATCTAATATTAAAACAATTAAAAATAATATTAGTTTATCTACTCTATTTATACAATAAATAGAGTAGATAAACCCGTTGCTTGATGGTAAGGTTGCTGGTTTAGTTTACTTTGTCTCAATGTTTTTATAATCCCTCACCAGGATGAGATATTATAAAAGCGGTAGATGAGGTTGAGTACAGGTTAGAAATAAAAGAGTTAAGGGTTAGAATTCAAGGTATTATTTTATTTTATTTAAGTTGCTCACCGTTCAGTTGGAGGTTTTAATAAGAAGTGAATCTTCATTTTCTTTTTTCTTAATAACTAACTTGGGTTTTACATTATTGGTATACAATTTATAGCAACTTTAACTTGTTAGGCGTTAACGTTAATAGCTAATTCACAATAATTACGAAATGGATTAATCGTTACATTTGATGTTAGGACATTTATGTCTTAAGTGATACAAATTTTTTAAAAAATGTTATTCAAGCATATAAAAAGTAAAAAATCAGTATATAAATGTAGTGTTTAAAATAATTGATTTTAAACACAATCCAATTTAGTATTAAAATAGTTTGACTAAAAATAATATTCGAAAATAATTTACTAGTTTACAAAGTGCTCTAAAGTGCTAAGTATTAAAGTGCTATGTTAATCTAAATATCACTGTTGTGAACAGCCTGTTGCAATATGATATGATAAATCAGTGTAAAATAGCACATTAAAAATACATAGGTAACAAATTTGTGATGTCATAATTAGGGAAAACTTGATCATAATACATTTTAATATAAAAAATTAAACAACATTTTTAAGACAGTCATAGAATTATAGCAAATACAACCAATATAACACAATAGAACACTGTGAATTGCCTAATTATTTCAAAACACAAAGAAAAATAAAATCCTTTACAGTTGCAAACAAAAAGAAATAATCTAGAAATTCGTTGGTGCAATTAACCGTGAAATTTTGTTTTTTGCGAAATATATTACCCATTTATGAGTGTTACGCAATTTAGCGGGATGCAGTTAAGAGAAAAATTTGTACACAAATTAAATGGATCAAAGAAAATGTTTCATTTTAGAATTATTTAAGCGTAAAACTTACTTAGTGTGATGTACTTATCCGTGTAAAACTGTATTATTATAAGTGTCCTGGTTGACCTGCTTTGTCGTCTGGCGGCCCTAAGGTACAGCTACCTAAGTGTAAATGGGAAACCTAAAAAAAGTCGTATCGAGCCTTTGCTGCAATTGAGTCATATCTCAACTTTGAATTTTCTAGCACCTTAAAAGTGAATTTTTCTCTCTAGAGTTGGGTATATAAAACATTTGTATGACATTTTTACACAATATGAAGAAACTATATAGCGATTAACTTCACATTATTAGCTAGTAGACGGACCTATGTTCCACTGGGAATTAAGCAATTAAATACATTAGCTCAAAAATTTGGTTTTTTGAGTTATGACTCTATTGCAGCAAGGGCTCGATTTGTTGCTTAGTTTGGAACTCGAAATAAACTTATTAGTTTAATTTAAAAATGTTCAATTAATATAATTCATTTTATATACACAGACAAAATTAAAAAATGTCTCTAATCACCAAATTCCCCAGCAAAAATTTTGCTTACAAAATAATCAGAAAACTAATGAGAATTTGAGGAAAAGACTACTTATTTTTCTAATAGAAAAAGTACTTATTTTTGTTCGCGATGTCCCAAAAGTAATCCTTTATAATTTGGCCAACCTAAAAAATAATACCCTCATTTAATACTTAAAAGTTTTATAAAAATATGTAGTTACCAAAAGAGACAAGAAATAAGTACTTTCAAAAAGGTTAAAACACACTTAATAAAATTGCTCTGGAATCTTATGGAATTTTTGTTGAAAAAGTGTACACAATAATAAATTTATCGAAATGTAAGAAAACATTTAATAAAGAGTGTTTTGGCTGCACATATATATATAACACTAACACTGTAATAACAATGTGCTTATTAATATATGTAAATATACGGGCCGGGCCTGTCACAGAAATCAATTTCGATCGAAAGTTTTTTTCGATCAATTTTCTCGGAATAAAATCACTTTTAATTTTCAAAAAAAGTTTTTGCTTTGGTTTGCACAATATATCCACATTTAACTTAAAAATAAAAAAATTCAAATATGTCGGAATTACGAAAATCAATCAAAGTCTGAAGAAGGTAAAACAATTTCGATCGAAATGAAAATACGGATTCAAAACTATTCCGAACAATTTCTGTGATAGGCCTGATTATGACCTTCAAAAAACATCGTTTACATTAGATCGATATCACTGCTAGTATTCTTATAACAAAAATATATTGTGGGGGTAATTTTGGAACATATTTATGTATATTATTGATTTTTATATTTTCCATGTATTTCACATCGTAATTATTCCTAAAATTTTATAATATTACCGTATATCTAACAAATATTAATGGAATATATTGCAAATTGATTCAAATAATTCTTTAAAATCTTGTAATAATAACTTATTTAAATCATTATATTAAAGTATTCTTTTGTTATGTATAATTATGACTTATTTAAGATATAATAAGAAAGTTATTATTAAATATATAACTAATAATGCAAAAAGTGGCGAATACAGCTACAAAGTAATGAATTCAGGAAGTCATTAAAAATAGCATTGGAAGTTAAGTTTTTGCTGGGTCATACCAAATTCATAGAATCAAGCAAAAAATTTGTTGATTTTGCACTACTTACCAATATGATTATATTGATTACTAAAAATTGTAAAAATTTTAAATTGTCAATATATATTTTCAATAAATGATATATTTAATTTTATTTAAAAATGATCAAAAAACTTAACCGATTCAACCAATGTGTTAATTGATTTAATTAAATATAGCTCAGGTTTTGGACAATTCCCAACAACAATTCTACAAGTTTAAATTATTTTATTTTAAGCGAAAAAAACAATTAAGATTTTTTGTATATTTGATTAATATTTTAATTATAAATTTATTTCAAAAGCACTAAAATGTTAATTAAATCAAAATTAAATTTTTTATATTCCTTCAACTAAAAAAATTATTGATTCAATTATCACATTATTTAAATTAAAATACTTTTTAAACAATTTTATTAATTGATAAAAAAAAACAACTGATAGTTTTTTCTCTGTAATTTATATTAATTAAACAATTACAGTTCAATTCATACCTACATAACATAAAGTATGTAAACTAAACTCCTTATAAGGACTTTTACCACGTGTCCCACTTATCGTATGAGTTGCTGTATTTACCTTTGCTATGACAATCTTAAATGTTATTTGAACTGGCAATCCGTTTAAAAAACTGAGATTTGTAGTTATCGCTCCCTTTGTATTGAGTTGAGGATTAAGTGTCATACAATTCCTCTACTCGTAATATAAATATTTATTGTATGTTTATCAAGCTTTTTATACCCACACCACAATAGTGCAGCGGTATTATGCGTTTGTGCTAATGTTGGCAACACCTTAAGATATTGGTCCTAGAACCACTTTTTTAACCATCGACTAAGCAACAATTTTTTTTTCGATTTAAGAATGTCCCTCCGTCCTGCTGGCCGTGTGCACCTTTTGCACGAAGTACAAGTCGCAATTCTAAAGATACGAGTAGCTTGTTGTTCTAATTGTCACAAGGATTGTATATGATAATAATCGGGTTATAATTTCACATAGCCGCTATACAAAGTTCCGGAATAGAGTCTTTTTGCTTATAAGGCATCTTATTATGTTGGTATTTAAATTAATTTTTTTACATACTTAACGGACTCGGTCCATATTTGACCGTAATACCACCGAAAATAGCTTTCAATGCCATAACTGTCTTTTAAATGCTGGTCGGACATAAACCCCCTTCTCAAAATCACTTAAAACCAAACAAATCTAATATAAATACAATAGATGAAGATATCAAACTTGTATTTGGCACACAGAACTTGTACATGAATCTAAACCTCTTATGGTTCCAAAATAGGTAAACTCTGTTTTTAAATATCGTGGTGTACGGTATCATATAGCCGAGCTTGGCCGACTGTGCTTTTTTTTTTGGTTTAAGAAACATTATTTTTATTATTGAATAATGCAGAGCTGTATAAAAAATATTAATTTTATTTACTTTTTTTTATCAGTTATTAAGTCTGGTTATATAATTGTGTCATGCGAAGCTCTTATGAGAATATGCCACACTTCAACCAGATTCGTTATATGAGGAGTATTTGTGTATGTTTACAAAAGTTTTGTTAAATTTGCTGCATTTGATAATCAAATGCATTGTTTAGTGCAGTTATTTATTTGATATTTGTGTTTTTTCTTTTTTATTATTATTTCTTATCACAAATTAATTAGAAATTGTGTGAATTTTATAAAAAAAAAAGAAACCTATTATGTATCTACTAACATACAAATTTAGTTTTTTAAATACAAATAAGCAATATGAGACATAGCGTATAAAGGTTTTACATATTTATAAGAAATTTATAATAAGTATAAATTGTTTTCGTTTGATTATTGTTATATGTGTTAATTGTTTAAATAAATTACGTTTTCGTAATTAACAACATTGTGGCCTTAACAAATAAAGGAAACAACAAAAACTATAATAATAATTATACTTACGTACGTTTTTTCGAAAATTAACTTAACAACGGCAAATCACCTGCTTTACACTTTTAACAATAATTAAATACCCAACAAATGTTTTAATTTAAAAGTCACAAGGTAAATGCTCATTTACATTGTGTATATTTTGCCCCTTTTTTGTGCAATTTTTAACGGTGACGTTTTTTATATATGTATTCGCGTTTTTAAGTAATACGCTTAAGTAAGAAATAACAAAATTTCGCCTGGACTCGAACAAAATTTATGTCTAATTAAAGAACGAATGAGGGAACAATATGAATATCAAGAGTGTATCGTCACTTGTTTTCAAAAAAACCTCAAGTTACAAACATTTTAAAATCGACTTTTTGATCGATTATGATGCACCAAATCAAAATACATGATTCCTAAAAATGTTACACTCCTACAATTTAAAGTAACGTTTTTATCAACAAAATTTAAAAAGAGCTTACTGCAAGAGCCTTTCAAACACTTTTAGGTTTGTTATTTATTATTTATAATAAATACATGTTTTAATAAGAGATCATCTGTTATGTTTTTTATTTAAAAAATAAATTAAAATTTAGGTTATCTTTCAATGTAAAGTGTTTTTTGCTTCTTCTGTCAAATTTTTCATTGTATTTTATGGCTTTTTTTGAAACTATATGACGACATGCACTTGTGTACTCCTTTAAGTTTTTGTATTTGTATTTTATTTATTTAATTTCGAATTTCTTATACAATTATTAAAAATATATAAAAAACAGTAAATATGAAAAATCATTCAAAGATGAAAAATAATAAGTTACGAATGACATTTAGAGTAGATTACGTTCTGTAAGGTTCATTAAGTAAATATTTAAATTTATTTGCGTTGCTAAAGGTTTGCAATTTTTGGGGAAGTTGGTTCCAGAGACATATGGTAAGTATGAAAAATTGTCTTTCGGACGCCATATCCCGATGTCTTAGGGCCCAACTATAATGTGCATAAGGTAACTACTGTCAGAAATTAAAGAAAACTTTGTCATATGTATAAGTAAATTAAAAACGACTTTTAGGTGGACAGGGTTTATTTACAAAAACTTCCCTGCAAGAAATGGACACTTGCAACAATTTTACATTGAATTAATCAGTTAGAGAGAGAGGCAAAATCACATGTGCACAAGGTTTCGGGCCGTTTTTTCATTTTGCTACTAATAAATTAATAGAAACTATAACAAATATATCGGTGAGTACTACTGGTCATCTAACTAGTAAAATGATCGGTAGTCTTCTTGTAGGGTTTTGATACATGTAACCAGTGTTGCATTTTTGTTTTTTTTTACTACAGCGGTAAAAAATTTGTTGTCTAAAAGGTGGCTTAGCAGACATGCACCTTATTTTTGCTTTTGTTTGCCAATAAACAACACAATCATATTTCGTACAAACATTAATTTTTCATTTTTGTATTGTTTTCAATGAATGCAGACGACGATTGTGCTGCGGCAATTTTGCTCGCCATTTGTTTGAAATGGAGAAGAAAGAAAAATATAACTTGGACTAAAGAGTCCTGTAAACAACAAGCGGTTTTGGGGCAAACAATGTTGCTAAAAAAAAATTTGAATTTACTGCTGAAATGATTTTATTGTTTCTTCTTCTACGTCTTTACTCTGCAAAGTTTTCGCTAAAATGATTACTTTTAGCACTATACACCACAAAAAGTTTCCCAAATATCCAGCATGTCTGCCAAATACTAAAAAGTTTTAATATTTCTACAAACATTGCTTCAAATGATTGTCCAAATAGCAAACACCCCAACAAACAACACAAAATACTTGTAAAAAAGTAAAATTTTGACATGTTTGCCAACCTATTTGAGTGGTTTATTATGCCCTTAACGGTTCATTTGACTTTTGAATTGTTTGTAGTTCATTTGTACGATATTAAACTAACAATTTATTCTAGCGCTGCAAGCAGATCAGTTTAGGTTTATAATTCAAGGTGAATGTTCGAAATGTGCTCAAGGATATTACGCGAAAAAATATACTTAGTGGGCAATTTTTCTACAAGTTGTCAACTCTAATAAGCAATGGTATTGACCATTTATTTTCGCAGAAACAAAACTTTTCTTTGAAAGATTCTCAATCGACCAAGAAATTTTAAAATCGAATCCAGTAGACTGGCAAAAACTTAGTGCTTTTAACAAAACAAAATAAATTGTTGATCTCCTTAAGGTGGTTAATGACACATCAGAAAGGGGTGTCAAGTTAATGGATAATATTAATTTACTTGTCAGAAACAATTTGTTGTACAAGAATATAAGCGTAAGTATTCAGGTTGCATAAAAGAAAAAATAATTCAATAATTTGAAATATTCGAAATGTTATGAAAATATTATTCTTATCAACAAAAATAAAATAATAAAAATGTTTTTCAACAAGATGTGAGACACATGTGATTCACAGAAAACTCGTCTCTTTAATAAATAAAAAAAATTGATTTTTTTTAGTGGTTTTTTCGATATATTTAGCTTATTTTGTTTAATAAGAGATTAAGGAAAAACTTGTTAACAACTATTTAGGTAACAACTTTTTGTTTAAAATTAATATATTCTAAGTTGTAGAACATAAAAGCCAGATTTCGTGTAAAAATATAATTTCTCAAACTTTGGTGGGCGTGAGGGACGGCGTACCCTTCGCCGATTGTCCAAAAAATTTTTCGGCGTCATTTATTATCAATAGCCACCAAATTGGGGGATGAGACCTAAAGAAATCCAACTTTTGATTTTAACACAATATCGAACATATTGACAGTAAACAATTTCGTCAGTCAACATCCAACCACAAAATAATTTGAGGTTGACCGTTGACTGAAGAAAATTAGCGGGCACACTGTCGAGCGAGCAAAAATTTAAGTAAGACTGTCACTTATGATTTATTATCGATTCTGACCACAGATTTAATAAGGGAAATAAAATAATAATCTTAAAAAAATATGTGTACCTGGTTGGTTGGTTAACGTGGTAGCACGCCCAGACCTAGGCGCGCTACAAGTAGAGTCGACAGTGCCTCCGTTTTGACACCACACAACTCGTCAAGAATTGGAACCCCGAATCAGAGAACCAAGCCGAGAGTGTTTGATCGGCGGCGGCGGCGCGGGTATAATTGATCGGCGGCGGCGGCATTTGCGTCAATGAATCGGCGGCGGCAAAATGTCGGCTTGAAATGCTTAAAATTGTTATTTAAGGAAAACTATTAATCATTTCTATATCTATTTATTTTTATGTTAAAGTACAAAACATTAAATAATTATAAAGGGATAGTGCAATATCGTTTTTTCCTCATTACTGTTTAAAACTGATGTTATCTTTAGGACCACATACCCATATCCATTTCCAAAAAGTAAAGCTTTCTGCAATAAATTATTAATAAAAATGTAAGCTTTAAGGTGAAAAAATTAAAATATAAAATTAACCTGAATTTATCAGTAAACATTTTTTTTAATTAAATTTTTGCGGACAAAATTATACCACTAATTAGTTAGAAGCAAGAAAAAAGTTGTTTACATAATTTTTTTTTATTAAATTTAACAAGTTTTCAAATAGATTACTTCAATAAAGCATTCACTGAAATTTTGCTATTACCAAGTTTTTTTTGTCTGAACTTCTTAATCGATATGTTTGGAAATACATACATATATATTAGAGCGACTCAAAAAAAAACGTGATTTTGTTACCCCTCTGAAAATTAAGGTTAATATGTTTTATGATGAATTTGATACCCATATTGCCTATATATGAAAAATATAAAATATATCGCGATTTTCGCGTTTTATGTGAATAATTACAAAAAAAAAAAAATTGACATTATTTTAAAACAGATTCAATTTGAAAAGCAGAACATTACTTCCACATACGTAGAATTTGTATGAAAACCCAAAACGAAAATATGTATTTAGTTAAATATCTCAATTAGTAGTTCGCAAGCGGTCAAGTTTTATATACCTTTGGATGCTGCTTCAAAAACTCTTTTTGATGATACAAAATTTTATTTATGTCGTCTTGGAGCAAAGTACAAAAAAATTCGAAAAACTGGAAAAAGACCTTTTTTAAAAATGGTCCAGCTCACGGATGGTCAACGCTAGAACCAAAATATTTTGGGTATCATCATAAAACATGTCAAGCTTTATTTTCAGAGGGGTAACTAAAACACTTTTTTCGGCTCCATACAACTTGAGTCGGTCTAATATATATCTGTACATACATATGTATATTTCAACAAAAAAAAAAAATCACTTAAATATACAAAAATATTTGAGAAAAAAAAATTCTGTATGTTCGAACGGTGTTGTGTCCTAAATAAAAGTCCATCAAAATATTAATATGAACATGAAAAGTTTATTTGAAAATATTGCAAATTAAAATTTGTTATTAACATGGAAATATTTGTGTAAAAATTATTTTTAATAAAGATACATTTATTCACAATTTATAAAGACACAATTATAAAAACAAACAAAAAATTTTCTCATCAAATTTGTAATCAGCTGTTTTCTTGAACGTAAATTGATATACTCACTTGAAAGAGAATTTTAAAGGCAAGTTCGCTTCAACTTTTAAAAGTGTTAGTGTATTGGTAAAAAAGTGTGAGTGTATTTAAACTTGATAGACAAAACTTGATCGTGTAACCCTCAAGTAAAATAAACTTAGTCACACAAATTAAGAAATTTCACGGCGCAGCTGCTGTCATCGGCGGCTTTAATTTAGCCGTCTAAGCCGTGTAAGTCGGCGGCGGCTCGGCTTAGAGAAATCAAGCGGCGGCGTCGAGCCGATTGGCGCCCCGAATCAGGCGTGACCCAGGGCAATATTGATGTGGCTAAAGCCAGCCCGTTGCATTGGGATATCATCATATATATTAATAGGCAAGTGGTTTTCTTAGGATCCCTTTTACGCCTTAACTATATATTGTATTTTAACAAATGATATATCATTCGAAAGATATTCTGAGGAGATTCTGCTAATTTAAATTTTGTTAAAATCGGTTCAGTATTTCACGAGTTATACGCGTTAGAAAGTGGTACTAATACATTGAAACAATTCACATACGTGTGAGCAAATACAATGTAAACACATAACAGAAGCAGTATGCTTTGTTTTTGTGTTTACATAGTAAAAAGAACAACAACATGCAGAGTTTTCTGCTATGCATTAAATTGAAGAACAGTAGAGATTAAGAAATAAAAAAGAGAAAGACAATTTTAAATAGGTATTTTGTTTTCTTTTTGGAAGAGTTGTTCTTTTTAAATGTTACCATTGATTTCTTAAATTTTTGCACTTATGAATAATTTTAATGTTATTGTTTCATTATTAATATGGTTGCATTGTAAAGAATGTGTTTATTGCATTTTTTTTTTAAATATAGTGCTCGTTGACACATGCAGGCACCACTTTAAATCAAAACGATTCAACATATGATATAGGTGTTTCACTCCCAAGGAGCAAGCAACTTATTGCACACAAGTTTCATATTATTGCCGGTCAGAGATGGCTCAATGAAACCACCTGTGGGAAAACCAGAAAAATGTGGCCCGTCATAGATGAAAAAAGGACTAGGCGGACATTACAGCTGTCAAGACATCACACAAGGAACATTATTGCGGTTATAACTGGAAGGCACGACCAAAGGCTAGGACCCTTCAAATGTGCTATGTAGAAGTTGTGGTGACGAGGAGGAGGAAGAGTCAACGGAACATCTTCTGTGTCATTGTCCGGCTTTCGGAGATCGGAGACATAAACTGTTTGGTCGAAGAACCCTTGGAAACAAGACATGTCTCTTTAATATTGATTTAAACAGGATCCACTCCTTTATTGAATCGACTGGGTTGCTGAGTGAGAATATTAGCAGCCAAGTAACATATATGTCTCCCTTGGGAAACGGTGGGACATGGTAACACAACGGGAACTAATCAATGGACCTACGTGAGCTGTGCTTGAGTACTTCTGCCAATGGAACCTAAGCTAACCTATGCTGATGTTGTAGAAGAGCCATTAGTAAATAAATACACGCATTTACATTATCAACTTAAAGATTTATTAGCATATACAGAAGTAGTGCACAAAATATACCCTACATATTCAGTTCACGGGATCTGACTGTTCATCAGAAAGATCTTTTTTCACCTTGAAGAGGGTAAAAAACTACCAACGGAGAAATAAGGACTTAATGCCCTTGCATTATTTTCTATTGAAGTCCAACTAGTGCGAGAAAAAAACTATGGAGATTTGAAAAATAGTATGTACTTTTAATAAAAAGCGAAGTTTAAATTGGTAAAAAGTTTGGAATAATAAAAATTATTACACAATAATTTAGCCTGCTAGCGTTTTGTGTATTAATCGAATCTTTTAGGAATCTGATTCAAAAGCAAAATAACCGCATATGAGCTGATTTTTCGATCATAAATCATACTCTCGTTGTGAGAAAATGGTAATCTACCGAATAATAACCTCAAACAAACTTTTGTGATGAAATTTTCTAATTCCTTTTTAAGCATATGAATGAATTATTTGTCAATCCTCTTTTAGTCGCTTTAGTAATAAATTAGTATTAACAAGGGTTGTCAGATGGCCTGGAATGACTTGGAGTTAAAACATTTCTTTAATATTAAAAAATAATTTTTTTTATTAAATATATACTTAATGAAAATAAAGTATAAAATCTATATAGATAAATTGTTTTCATTTGTTTTTTTACCAACTAGCTAGGCTTTTTGTGTGTATTTTATATTAATATATACCGCCACCTTAAAACCAAAATTACGTAATTTTGCATTGATCATTATGTAGTTAACATCACAACCAATCGAAAAGTCAAATTTGAATTTTTTTGTTATTTAGGGCCTTTTAGACTTTAGGTAACTATATGTAGTTCGTCGTAAGACTGCATTTTAATTGATACGTGTGAAAACATTAAATAAAATGATAATTTATCAACTTCCGACTAAGTGTATTTCCAAAATTTCCAGTTATTTTCTCAAAATCCAAGTGAATTTTTTTACTTTGTCCAGTTATTTGAATTTTGGTTTCTGGCAACCCAAGCCTTAACTATCCCTTGAGAGGATAGGGAACACTATATTGATATTTTATATTTGTTTAATATAACCGTTAATACTATCACCGAAAATGAAAGTAGAATGTTAAACTTTGTTATTCTTATTAAGCGTGACCAATAATTATTAACAAATTTTAATGTGAGAAGAGCTGAAAATAATTAAAGAAGAAAATTAATCAAATAAATAAATGTCTTTTGAAATGCACAAAACAAACTGACATTTTAACTGATTCCACTGGTGCACCAAATGCCAAATTTAAACTTCACTCTTTACAGGATTAGGTTTATTAAAGTGTTTTCCGAGAGAGAGCATGGGACCTACGGTAGTTTATGGAGCGAGTTCACCAAATTAAGTAGTGTAATTAATTGCTACCACTAGTGGTGGTGGGTATAAAAATGTGGCTTAGTTAAAATAAGATTTTTATGGTTAACTAAATAATGGATTTTGTTAATTAATTTCGAAATAAAAGTTCAATTATTCATCTTTATTCATTTAATAAAAATTTTAACAGAATCTTACAAATATTCAATTACTAGTTTGCTCTATTCAATTACTATATTAACTATTTTTTATATTAAGTTTGAAACAACTGAGCTAATTTATATTAACTATTTTTTTATTGAATCAATTAACACATTGCTGGAAATCGTACGTTCTTTTTAAATCATTTTTTCAATTTAATTAATCATTAATAAAGAAAAAAAATCACAATTTTTAATTTTTTAATATTTTCGTAATCAATGTAACCATTAAACAACTTTGTAATATTAAATAAATTATAAAACTCTTGTTTGCAAACCTCGTTTTAAGACTTTTTAATAACTAATTATAAAAAGCATTTATCTATTGACTTCCAAAAATTCCGAATCCCAAAAAACTCCGATATCCCAAAAAATCCAGGAATCCCGAGGTTTAATTTTTTGAAATCCCGACTTCCGGGATTTGAGAAAACCAGTCCCGATTGGCATCCCTAGTTCTAACCCATCTAACATTTTGGGTCACAATCAAAACTTTTAGGAATCAGCTTCGAGAGCAAAATAACCGCATATGAGCTAATTTTTCAATCATAAATGATACTCTCGTTGTGAGAAAATGGTACTCTACCGATGAATCAACGAACGGTAGGCTAGCTGGTAGTGAGCTAGTCTATCAGTACCGGGGTTTCGGGTTCGATTCCCTCCAGAGACTCTGGTCTCCTGCAGACAAGCAAAAAGCTTCGCGGGATTTAATGTAGGAATAATAAAAAAATAATAAAATACAATTTTTCGAATCCTTTTTGAAAATATGAATTAATCATTTGTGAACCCTGTTTCAATCGCTCTAGTGATAAATCAGTTTTAAATAAAAAACATTTAGAAATCACTATTTGACAATATAAATGAATTACATATGATATATCCTTCTTCAATTACTCAAGTGATAAATCAGATTTTAATCATCAAAAGTGATCTGAAAATATTTAGTTAGGTGATTTTTACAAAATATTATAACCCAAATGTTAGCTGGGTATAAATATGTAATAAATAAGAGCTCTTTAGAAGGACCATGCCTAAATTTGTCACTGCATATGTTTTCATCCTAGTCAAAAATATTTTGCCACGCCTATTTTTTAATGTATTAAATAAGGTGCTCTTGTTCCACAAATTTTATATGAACTTAAAGAAAAGTACAATTTACGAAGTACCAAGATTTTCACTATAATCCAATAATACTTTAATGTCATTGTTCCGCGACGCAGGCAGCTAAACTTTATCCTTCCGCATGAGTCTATTAAAAATAGACTCATTAAAATATAGACTCATGTATTTATATGCAGTGACTTATCAAAATATTTTTAAATTAGGCTTAGAACTAATAAAATAATTTGGATAGTTACTGCCTCCAACAAACAATAAAATCTGTAGAAAATTTCTATTAAAATTTCTATAAATTTTCTTTTATGTTGCTACTTGTGTATATAACGAAAAAGTATACATACATATGTATGTATTTATCTATAATACGAAATATAAACTTTTACTCCATAAACGATTACAACAAGCAACTCGAACTAAGTGGAGTGCATGCTTTACAAGTATATACTGACAGCCAACTAGAGTTACGATTTCTATAAACATACAATTCCAAACATAATTTTGTTTTTAAGTTTAAGCAAACAGTATGTACATATATACATGCGTACATACGAGTAAATATTTTTTAAACAGACAGAATTATACAATTGTAAATATTTATTAAATTCAAACATGGATTATGTTGTTTTAACTTGGCAATAATAATTGTGTATGACTCTGTAATTTTTCCAAAACGTTTTTCTTTCTTTGAACACATTCGTACAGCTAGAAGGGAAGGTATGCTAACTAAAAGTAAGCAAAGGTTGTTTGTCAATACTAGTTTTTTTTTCATTATTTATTTATTCAATCTTCATATATTAAATATGAACTAACAATAATTAATCAAATCTTATACTAATACTTTTTTTTTGTCCTGCCAATGCTAGACGAAAATTTTTCTCTTCACGGTTTCTGTTTACATATGTAGCTGTTTAGCGGTCTTCTCGTCGGATGAGTCCTCTAGAATCTCTTCTCCTTAATCTAGAGTGGCCGCTGTCATTTAAAATATTTCGAGCTGCGATTCAAGCCTTTTTAAATATTTTACTGCATCCTTCGTTATAATAGTTTTTTTGTAGTCGCCGCCGCACAGTGAGGTGAAATCTCAAAAAATTGAGATTAATTAAACTACTTATCCAATTTTAAGAATTCTTTCACTACTAGAATGCTACGTTATCACTGAGTGACATAGGCTACACATCTTTTAGAAAAGTGGGCGGTGCCACTGCCCCCTATTAAAAATCGCTCTAGCGGCCATAGTAATAGACCGATTGTCATGAAACTTTCCCAATGTTGTACTGTTGACCTGCTAATAGTCCTTGGATATACTTGGTTATGATTGGATAAAGAGGCGTGGCACCGCCCATATAACCTTAAACTTAGAATGGATATATCTCATGAGCTATCAGAGTTATGAAGATGAGATTTGGTATATATATTGATCGTACAGTATGAATTACATCCAAGGTGAAATACGCCCCCTTTTAAAAAATCGCTCTGGCTCAGTCGGATTTTTTTTTTTTTGGAAAAAAAGCAATAAAATTTTTACATAGTAATCAATTTATTTTTAATATAATTACATAGACGAAAGGGGGATGATTGTATCATATATGTATCATAAATTCGGGAATCAAATCAGATATTAAAATTGTTCGATCGTGTACGGATGTGTCTGGTAAGCGTTTTGTTCAAAAATATTTATTTATTATAAGACATGTGTTTCTGACCTGCTGTTTTAAAAAATATGCCCGTCGTCATTTGTATCATGATTTGTGCCTTCTGGTGCCACGTCTGTCAAAACTGAAGGCGAAACTAGTAGATCTACTACTGATTTTGGAAGTTGGTGGAATTTTTTTTGGACAATTTTGTTTTACCAGATAGGATTGGATATGAATTTAGTAGGAACCTATTTAATATGTCTCGATTGCAATCCTCCCGACTACATTTGCGAGAAAAATGTTCTCTGTAGTTTTTAAAATCTTTGTTTCGGGCTTCGTGGGCTTCCTCGGACAGTTCACCGATCGGTAATAGCGCGTGCGAAATGATTTCTGTGCGATGTATTAAAAACTTATGCAAGGTTGGAGGCATGTTAAACCACTGATACTTCTTAACAAAAAGTCTGAGCAAATACTCTAAATTTTTCTACATTGATATCATGGCCACAAAATACGGCAATTAATATTGTGTGCATGTCCTAACAACGAAAACGAAGACAAAGCAAACAAAAGACAAGAACTGGTGTTCTTTGCTTGAGTGACTATTGTCACAATTAATTTATTAAAAAAAATTCGCACAAAAACGCGCAACTTGTTATTACTGAATATGAAAGCCTAGGAACAGTAGTTTCTTAAAAAAATAATATTCTAACGCCAACTAACACCATTCATATTTAAATATCCACGAATATTTTGGAAATAGCCAAAATTGAGACACATTTAAAAATTTTTTTTTAAAATACTTCTACACAACTTTTTCTAACACAAATATGTTTAGAACAACGCTTAAATACCTGAGGTTGAAGATTCCATAGTAAAAGTATTACTTTTAACTTGCGAAAAACTATATATTAAGCGGCGAAATATACCGAATTTCAATTAACACTATTGTGCGCGAATAGCTCAAAAATTACTTAACTTTAATACAATGCAGCTTGACAAGTAAGCAACTTATGACATTGGAATTTTCAGTAGTGATGTAGAATTTTATATACTGTAATCAGCATATTTACACTAATTTGTTTAGTAAATTCTTCTTTTTAGTCTTGTTGCTGTTTATACAAGCTATTATACGATCAAAAATAGTTACATATATCATTGTCTAAAAAAAGTAAAATCATCAATTAATTCATTTATTAATGATGTGCTAATAATCTCAATTTTTGAATGAAATCACTGAAATTTATTGTTGTGGGAAAGCTAGTTTCTATGCGCATTTCGCTGGTTGCTTAGGCCAGCTCATCAGGAAACTTTTTCCAAATACTTTAGAAAAGCTAAAAGTATTATACAAGTAAGACCATAAAGTGAATAAGAATTTTAAAACACTCACAGAACAATAAGCCGTCAATTTTTCTTTCTTACATTCCCCTACAATTGGAATCCTTTTTATTTTTAATTAATTTCAAATTCAGTAATAGACTACAGAACGCTAATTACATTTACATTACAATCATTTTGTTATATTGCCAAGGCAAAAACAGTCTTATGTAAGTCTAATTGGAGGAACCCAATCAGAATAACATGGAAATATATTCGATTGAGAGGTAATCTAAATAAAAAACAGGATAAATAATGTTTGTTAGATCATTACTCCAATAAATAGCTTATTAGGATTTTACCTAAAAACGCACAATTCGCGAAGATTTAACAAAAATTTAATAAAAATGAGAAATTTCTTTAAAGCTTACAAAAGCATAAAATACCCGTTTATAGTTTCCAACCAGTAGAGAATAAAAAAATCGCAGAAAAACTTGCAAAAATTTTGAAAAATCCTAATGTGCAACCAAAAGTTCCGCAAAATGTTTTCCTAGTTGTAACCTGCTAGCAAATCATATAAAAGCAAGCGCGAATAAATAAAATTTCCAGACAGACAATTTGTTCGTCTGATTTCCAAAATTTTTTTGTAATTACAATCTGTTGCCACGCCCTATTAAAAGGCAAAAAATCGGTTCACAAATGACGGAGCTATAAGGTAACAAACATTAAAAAAAAGCAACGTATTACCGAATTAAAAATATCCTTCTTTTTTGAAGTCGGGTTTAAATATATTTATAATAATAGCAAATACATATACAATCTAAAATAATGAAAATTGTAAAAGATAATTTTTTCATTTTGAATAACAAATTCTTTTGTCAGGTGATCCACTACAGGCTACTTATTGCCGACCTAGCAAATAACACTATGCTAGTTGAAAAACAGACAAGCCGGGCACATGGCGTTTTAACATAATTCGGGTACGCTGAATCCAGTGGTGCCCGCGGTTTTTTAAGATTGGCTCTGGTTTTTGAGATATACCATTATTTCGAAAATGGAGGAGGTTGCACAACATATGTTCGCGTAACTCAAAAACGGTTTAGTTTATTGAAATTACTAAAAAAAAAACCGAACTTCCGCAATAAAATTTCATTTAAGAAAGTAAAACCTTTTTTCTAATATGAGTAGACGTTATTGAAACATAATTTACCATATATAAATTTTTTTATCAAAATTTCGAAATTTTTGTTTATTAAAAATTTATAAAAAATTAAAAAATGCAGCTAGGCTTCTAATTTTTTGCAGACATATAAAAAACGAAACTGCAAGCAAAACAAGCCATAAATTATTAAAATCTGTTAGCAACTTTATTTTATTCACAAAAGTCGACAAAAGAACAATTATTCAAATTTATGCTATTCCAAAGAAATATGCATGCATTATTACCTTTGCGGTAGGAATTTTGGAAAATCCCCAGTTACCGATTAAAAAATTTTTAGAATTAAGAAATAAAGTCATAAATGCTTACATCTTTGTATTTTATTGTGCTTACAAAACCACACAAATCTGTTTTTTATTGTGCAGTCAAAACATATTGTTATACCTGGAACAGGTGGAAATATTAATCGTCCTGGCTTTGTTTTTTTTTACAAAACATGGTAAAATTTTATAAAAGCATTGAGCCCATTTGGTGTTGCTTTTACCGAATTGCGCCGAATTATTCCACGATAAAGCGGCATGAAAGTAAAAGAAGGTATACTCTAACTACTTTATTAAATTAGATTTATATTTCATATCATAATGTTTTTATTTTACAGGAATTCTTAATGAACCGGACATTCGTCGTCCTATGAAGGACCATCAATTTGAGGTTGCATTGAATTATATCGAGCTATTGGCCTGGAATTGTGTGAAATCAGTAATAGAAAAAAAATGTATTAGGAAATCATCGGTCTGAAAACTGGCGAATTTTAATCAAAAATATGTTAACCGCATTTAAAAACTGAAACGTTAGAATGTCATTGAAAATACATTTTTTGCGGTGCCGTGTTATAAAGCCATAGGCAATAAAGCCATATGGCCTTATTTCTCAATGGAATGAGAAGTAAGGCCATACGACTTTATTTCCATGTACGGAATGAAATAAAGCCATTATGGTGTTATTGCTCATTTAAATTTTTTTTTTTTTATATAATTCTAATTTATTTGATTCGATATTGTGAAAAGGGTGGCATGTCATAACGTCCAGTGTCATAACGTCCATCAAAGAAATGTCGTAGCGTCCGCGGACATTATGACACTTTTCAAAGTGTCACAAATTTGGGATCATAGCCGGCCTTCGGCCGGGCGCAAGGATTTTCTTCTCTATGGCATAACAAATACCGGCTTCGCTAACTTAAGCTTCTCTGCACAGCCGACCTTCGGCCGGGCGCAAGGATTTTCTCCTCTATGGTATAACAAACACCGGCATCGCTAAGTAAAGCTTCTAAAATCTGCCTTGTTTCCGAACGAAAGCCGACTATGCAGAGAAGCTTTAGTTAGCGAAGCCGGTGTTTGTTATACCATAGAGGAGAAAACCCTTGCGCCCGGCCGAAGGCCGTCTGTGCAAAGAAGCTTTTGTTAGCGAAGCCGGTATTTGTTATACCATAGAGTAGAAAATCCTTGCGCCCAAAAGTGTTTTCGTTATATATTTAATATATACACCCAGAGAAAAAACAGCAAAACCATTTTTAAAATTTTTTTTACCATATTATGTTTCATTTAACCAAATCATTGTTACCGACAACCATATTATGGTTAAATTAGTTTCTTTCAAAATAGTTTTGTTGGTTGGGACCATAATGAAACATGTTTTTCTCTGCGTGTATGCAGATCATTTTTTTGTATTTAACTTCTTTAGTAATTATGGACCTAATGACATAACAATTACACTGTTATGGCGTTATTTCCACTTTGGTTACAAAACGATTATGGTAATATTGGACTTGGGTGTTGGCAAAAAAGCCATATGGTTTAATTTCTCATTCCATTGAGAAACAAGGCCATATGGCTTTATTGCCTATGGCTTTATAACACGGCACCATTTTTTGCATTACCACGCCGAAAAATTTAATGAACATTCACCAGCCGAGTCTGATGAACATGGCGAGAGATTTCACCAAGTAACAGCCAGCCTCGAACACTGGTATAGCAGCAAACAACTTGATTCGCTATTAGAGGATATTTGTTAGAATCTGCAGGAGGAAGACGAATAAATTTCTAAATAAAAACTTAAACTTTTACTAATTAACAACAAAAATAAATGTTTTAAAATTTTTTAAGTTTGGTTATTATTTAAAATAAAAAAATTTCATCTTTTCTGAAAAAAACAAAAGTTGTAGACAGACTTTAATCACTTATAGCCTGTTTTGTTTGGAACTTTGTTTTTTATACGCGTAGAACCCTAGCCTTAAATTTTGCACCTGCAGCGCCTGAGATACCCCTAGACGGGCCATATGTATGACCAGCGCAACTTTATTTTTCATTCCCATCATTTGTTTCTAAGGCCTAGGATTCACTCCTAGGAGGATAAAATGTATGACCGACCTCCAATGATTTTGTTCTTATCATTTTCTCAAATTATACTTTCCCTTTATCACCATCCCTTAGGAGGCTCCCATACAAATAATGCGTTTTATAAAATTCTTAAATTCATTAAAATTTTTCGTTTTTTTGTGAATTAAATAAACAGTTGCTAACAGATTTTAATCATTTATAGCTTGTTTTGTTTGGAATTTTTTATACGTCTGCAAAATATTTTTTATGAATTTTTAACAAACAAAAATTTTGAAATTTTGTTAAAAAAATTATTTTTTTTCCAAAAAAAAATTATGTTTCAAAAACGACTGCCGATATTAGAAAGAAGTTTTACTTTTCTTAAAGGAAATTATTGCGGAATTTCGGTTTTTAAGTTTTTTCAATAAACTAAAGCGTTTTTGAGTTACGCGAACATATGTTGTGTAACCTCCTCCATTTTCGAAATAGCGGTATATCTCGAAAACCAGCTTGTCACGAAAAAAAGTGTCAATTTCTTGCACAGTGTAATTGTTCTTTTCTTTATGTCAAAATTTTACGTTGCCAAAAATGTCATAATTTTACACAGCAGAAACATGAACTTTTTCTACCACAAAAAAATTTTATTTCACCATAGAACTTTGCCACCGTTTCACACACACCCTTATATTGAAAATTTAAAGTTTGGAGTTAAAACAGTATTGTTGAACAAGTGCGATGTGCCCATAAAAGATGAAGACTATAAACAACAATTTGAAGAAGTTTGGAAATTTCTAATATTATTAAATTAAAAAGCAACCAAAATACGTTTTCGACGGAATTGTGAAAAAATGGAGCTGTTTTTAGAAAAGACTAACGATAATAGATATTGTCGCTACTATCGGTAGCTTCCCATCACTAGCCAATACTAAAGATCAGTTACTTGATTACGATCGTACATTAACTTAAATATTATAGCTCTATGGTAAAACGGGAATCCAAACTCTCTTGGGGTTACTTCTTACATATGTATGTATCTTCTTCATAGATTTTAAGGCGCGTGTGGTTATAAAAAAGCAAATTAAATTTTGTAGGGTGCGGTCTGTAACTTTATTATTGTGTGTAGTTTTTTTTTTATTCAGTTGTAATGTTGCTTTGCTGTTTTACTCAGATGCAGTTTTATTTCAGTTATGAATACAATATTGGAATACTTGAACAATGCATCTTCCATAACGTACAATTGCAATCAGTTTTTTCTTCTGTTTTCCATTTTATTTTGTTACGCAAATAATGATAATAATTATAAAATAAAATTAAAATTATTTTTTATTAACTTTACACAAATATATGACACACAGTAAAATTGGCTTATCCAAATAACCCATAAACAAACAGATAAAACTGTTGCATACTGTAGTTTTAATGCCAGTAAAACTTGTTTCTTTGTCAGGTCCCACACAGAGACTTGTAATTAATTTTGTAGTAGGATCACGTTTTAAAAGATTAAGCAATTAAATGCATTTTATAGGTTTACAAAATTAAATAAACTTTTAAACATCCTCTATGCACAGTGAAGTTAGTTCAGATTTTGAACTATAATATAATTTACAATATTGGCAATTGTTTACAAAGACTCTTTTTCATTGTTCTGGATATTGCATCAAAAGAATTTCTCATGATAGTGCCGAATTTTTTCTAAATACCAAAATCTCTTAAATAATTATTTGTATGGGACTTATGGTTAGTCCTAAATCTACTATGACAAATTTATTTATGACGAATTAGTTGTTATAAAGTTTTTTCACCAAATGGTTCTTAATACCAACAATAAAAAAGGAATTGATGCCAGTAAAATCCAATTTCGGTAGTTGTAGGTGTATGGTCAAAAAAAAAAAAAATTTTAGTTGACAGAAACTTTTTTGAACTTACAAAATTTAAAGATTTGCTTGCAGAAATAATCCATTTCGGAAAAATGTTTTTATAGGGGCTAAGTGGAACTATATGCCACCATGTTTATTTGGCTCTGGTCTTAATCCAGTAAATGTTTATGTACCGAACTTTATTAAATTATTTTCAAAAATTTGACCTGTGTGTACACAACGCTTACATGGGCAAACAGACAGCCAGCCGATAAGATTGGCGGAAGGACGGACATGCTTCAGCCGATTATGGAAGTAAATAATTACACCGTACAACAATTTCAAACGTTTTCCAGAATTACGCGATTCCGACGGTTAATTCTTGTAGAGGAGTCCTTAAAAATATATATGTGTGCCGGCGTTTTGAAAAATCACATCAGTATTTAATTTTAGGCAGGTTAAAGTTTCATCCTTTTTTACTGTTCGTGTTTTCTTAACATCTGAGGTGTAGAGTATGTTCAGCAACTTTGTAGAAAATGTCAATTTTTAACGGAATCTGAGGAACATGGTGAACGTTTTCATCAGGTATGTCTTCATATAGAAGGACAATACAAAGACAAGAACATTTTATCACTAATAATGAATTTGTGTTGGACATTGTTTACTAAGTATGTATTTCTTTTTGTATACAAGCCATTCAGGCCTGTTCTGCAAATCACTTTAATTCAAATCACATGTGCCCTTTAAAATCACACGCTTGATATTGTGGTGTTCTGTTTTTGTGTTTTCGGTGTGATTTCTAGAACACCACAAAATCCCACGAGTAATTTTAAGAGCACGTGATTTTCAGAACAGGCCTGATAAAAGCGATTTGTTGCTTGTAGATCTAAAGTAAAATTTATTATAAAATAATTTGTTCATAAGCATTAACCCTTTAATATCAATGTTTGATAGACTTTCTTGTACTAAGTCTAAATAATAATTAAGTGTTTATTAACCTTTAATGGGCAATCTTGACTTTAAATTGTTTTTGGTATTTGTGTAACGTTGTGGACTTTGGTGTGTTCCGACATATATAGTCGAATTTATGGCCAACATATTTGTAGAACATTTCAGCCCCGCCCACGATTTTTACGACTTGTTAGAATGAAGCCAAAAATGCCAACGTCAAAGTGAGCGAATTACAATCGGTGACTATCGTGAATTTAATCCCCTCCAGGTATACTCGAAACCTTCTTATGGCATATATTATAGCCAGGGTCTCTAACTCGAAACTGTGGTATTTCGATTCCGCCTCTGATGTACACTTGGAGAAATACGACACCGGGTGAAACTTCCCATCCCCTTGTTTCTGCAGTAGGACTGAGCCGAAGCCCTTTGAGCTAGCGTCAGTATGAAGTTCCGTTTCGTGGAGAGGATCGTATATGACCAGCACTGGCGTACTTATCAGTTTCTTTTTTATCGTCAAAAAAGCCTACGTACATTCAGTAGTCCAAATAAACGATTTATTTCTCAGCCCCGTCAATGGCCTTGCCGTTCTAGAAAAGTCAGACACAAACCTACGGAAGAATGAAAATAAGCCCAAACACCGCTCCAATTCTTCATGACTGTACGGTATCGTCCTAACGTGGTCATCACTTGGGCTTATACGCCTCTCATTCACTTTGAACCCTAAGAAGTTCAGTTCGCGATAAGCAAATTTACATTTACCCAAATTCAACCTCAAGCCCGCGTCTCTCAAAGTCCGCAACACTTCACCTAAAATCTCCAAATGTTCCTTAAGTGACCCGGTAGCAATGCTTATATCATTCAAATATACTACTATCTTCCTACGATCGATAAGATCCCTAAATACCATGTTAATAAATCTTTGAAAACTGGCTCCAGCATTCTTAAGGCCAAACGGCATGTAACGATATTCGAATTGACCGAGCGGAGTTACAAAAGCAGTGTATTGAATAGAATCCTCGTGCATAGGCACCTGATGAAAACTATTCTCCAAGTCTAAAGTAGAAAAGTACCTCTTATTACCTAAGTAATCGAGGCAATCCTCAATAAGTGGGAGAGGATAATTATCCTTGAGAGTACTCTTATTCAAAGACCTTTAATCGATACACATTCTTGTATCCCCATTTTTCCTCTTGACTAATACAATTGGAGAAGCGTAAGGTAACTCGCTCGGCCGTATTACCCCTTTAGCCAAAAGTTCCTCAAGCTTCAATTTAACCTCGGTTCGTTCCCGGTAGGAAAGTCTTCGCGGCCCACTTTACACCGGTACGTCGCTCGTCAACCTTATCGAAATAGCTCGGTTACCCGAAAAATAATTCCCATATATAACCGATCTCAACAGCTCTTCTTCGCCCGGGGTCATACCACCATCAATATTTACATCCGGCTCATCCTCAATTTCGCATACCGCTTGAACTGTTTCTTCACACTCACTATTTTCTTCAACAGTATTCAGCTCACTCGTGGCTAAATCCTCGGTCCCACTTTCATCAAAAGCATTCGGGTAAATCGCGTTAAATTTCTTTGTCCTAATCTCACCCTTGCCGACCTTTACAATATCATAATCATCAACCACATTAAATGGCAATACTCCTCATAACCCACTATTCCTTAAATTCTGTTCACTAATCTCATCCCTCTGATCTCTGTACAAATTAAACGACATAATCGCACTGATGACCTTTAAATCCGGTTTGTTTTCTTTTAAATTCATTTTCATCATTTCATTTTTATTATATATTATTTTTGTTCTACACAAGTAAATATTGAGTTTTTGTAAAATATCTCGTCCCATCAGCAACGGTATCATTGCCTCTTCATCTGGCAATACTAAAAAATTATGTAGTATATGTTTATCCTTAAAAAAATTTCCACTTGCACGCAACCGCATTAAGTTTGCTGTTTCCGATAACCCGGTACGGCAACGTTTTTTCAATGCTATCCGCTTAACAACGGCCACACTTACCATTTGGAATACATCTAAAGGCTCGTTCTCTCCAACCATGGCTGCAGTCACTGTCTTCTTCCTGGGGAAATCTTGATGATAATGGCCGACCACGGCGCAAACAAAGCAGGAGTTTGCTGGACGTTTTGGCTTTGGGCAATGGCTCTGAAAGTGCCCGAACTGGGAGCAGTTGAAGCATCTGGTTACTGCATCTGGCTTCTTAGCAATCTGACTTCCCACTCTTGATTTGTTGATTGCGGTTGTGATGGTTGGTCTTGCGGTACTGCTCCACATCTGTTGGCGTCGATGTTCATAACGGTCCAACTTTTTGACCAATTCGTCAATAGTCTCAGCCCCATAAAGGAATGTGATGGCGTTAGTAGTATCCGGTATCCCGTCCACAATAAAATCGACGAGCTCCCGCTCATCCATATCAGTCTGGGCGGCAATAGATTGCATCGAAATAACATAGCCCAGGTATGATTCACCCGGCTTCAAGGTACGTGAGCGGAGCTGATGATATACTTCTTGGCGGAATACGGTGCGTTTGAACATTTTTAAAAATTTTCCTTTGAGGTCTTTGTAACTCAACAGGCCCAAATTATCTGCTAGTTATTTTGCAGTGCTTCTAGGCGACGGCATATGCCAACACACTTTTCCTTATCACTATAGCCGCACAATTCGACATAGTCCTCAAATTGTACAAACCATTTGGAAATGTCGTAGTGATTGTATGCACTAAACGTTGGTACGGCGGCGTCCAGTTCTGCCAGATCTATATGGTGGCTGCTGAGTTGTACGTTATTCTCCAACCGGCTTATCTGTGCTTGTAGTTGGAGGCTTTCCATTCTAATTTTTAAATTTTTTATTTCTTCCTCTAGACTTTTATTTTCCTGGCGCAGGGCCAGGTTTACTCCGTCCGCAGCTGGTGTGCCCACAAGCGACTTAGCAGTGTTCAACCCTTCATTTGTGTACTCGTTCAGCGTCGGGACATCAGAAACAGCATAAAAGTCTAAAATAGCATGGGCGGCGGGGACAGCAGGCACCTCATGAACAGCAGTGTCAGCAGGGATAACTCCTTCATCAGCGTCAACAGCAATAACGGCAGGGGCATCATCTCCGGAAGTAAAAAAGTCTAAACAATTGTGCATACTTTCTGGGCTGATGTTCACGTTGCCGGCGTTCGCTTTCTCTCCAGCGGCCGGACCGCCGACTAAATTAGCGGCATGGTGATCTGATGTTGCATGGTCACTTAATTTTTGTTTGCCAATTTCAGGGAATTCTATCCCGGCTGCAGTCAACGATGTCATGATTGTGTTGCGACTAGGCCGAAGCTCCATCTTGTCACCACTTTCATTAGTGCTCATTGTAATATCAGTTTTTTTTTTTGTACGTACCGTCGCATAAAGGAAACTTTACTTTAAATTGGTAAGTTCCACCCCACACCTGAATTGTAATGGTACTTTACTTTTATTATGATTTCTGTACAAGTTTTCTTACAGCTATACGTTTACATATAAGTTTCTATAGTTTACCCTTGCTGTTCTCTCACGATAATGCCGGAAACTGCATGTGACAAAAACCCACCCGACGTTGGTTGCAGTTTTTTAACAGCCCAAAATGTCATTACCATATTTCAGTGCTACCAACTCCCAGATCACTACAATTGTGATTTTTTAAAACGCCGATACACTTATATTTTTTGGTCTCCTCTTCCAGAATCAACCGTCGAAACACCGTAATTTTTTTTCGTGTTGAGCTGTGTGATGGGTTGATCAGTATGCAAAAATGTTAGATCGATTAACCCATAATAACTTTCTAAAATATATTAGGAGATGCCTTTAAGAGTTTGGCACAAACGAATAATAGTCTACTCATGTCTGTTGGTGTAGGGTAAATTTTTTGCATTTTAAAGATGAATAAAATCAAGGGATAATTACACTCCATACATTGCATATATATGTATGTAGAAACACATATTGATACGAAAACAAACTTTTTTTATTACAAAGAAAACAGCAAGAGACTCAAGACTTGTTAAAAAGATACCATCTTTCAATAAACTGTAAAATAGAAGGCGGACAAGTGAGATTACCTGTTTCTTCGCTGGGCTTTTGTGTTGTTTTTTATAATTTCATGGATATCTGCTTTTGAATTGTAGATATTAGTTAAATGTACAAAATAACGCAATACAATTCAAATTTTACGATTTCATGCTTTAATTGTAAATGCGTAAATTTTATGTACATAGTTTATCATATTGGCTCTAACAGCAAATATTTATGCATGATTTAGTTTTTATAATTGTTAATACCAATATACCCAAATGGCATTGAATGCATTGAGAAATGATAAAATAAATGTCATCGATAACAATAATTAGAGCTTAGTGCCTCTAAATCTTTTAGGTGCCTGTGACTGCCTGCCTTTGCCTATGTTTTTCTGTACTTGGCTTGTTTTTGGCGCCCTATTGTTGGAATGAAATTGCCTGCAGTATGCTTGCCTAATATGAAAAATATTAAAAACTATGGGGCAAGTCAAATCATTCGATATGAATTGAAATTACAATACAACTAAAATGGAAAATTGGATCGATATCGAATGCCGTCATTTTCACCTGTTAAAAAAACTTTGGCGTCAGATATCATCAGATGATTTCAAAAAAGCCCGTAGGTACAAAAAAATCAAAATCGCCTTTTTGATCGATTATGATGCATCTTGTCAAAATAAATGTTTCTTGTAAATTTTACACTCCTACAATTAAAAATAACGTTCTTATCACCAAAATTCTAAAAGGCCTTAGTGCAGCGTCTTCTGATAAGTAATAAAAAACAACCACAAAATAGAAGGTTTTGTATTTATATTAGGGAGATCGAACGGTTATTATTCGACCGGTTTTAACCGGTTGTTTTAGCTTTGCCCAAGTCGGTTATTTTAAAATGCCCATTTTTCGAATATCGAATAAACCGGTTATTTTGGTACAATAAACCGGTTATTTGAGTAATGTGTAATTTATATACATTTTCCTTACTCTTGTTGTAGATGTACCCGTAATTTAAGTATTTTCTAATTGAATATTGGCCAAACTTGAACTTTTTATGAGAAATGTCAAAACAAAATATAACAAAGGTCAAAAAACATTACGAACACTGTTAATACAAATCGCTTATAAAAGCGTGTGTTCTTGTAGAAAAAAAACCAAAAACTATTCAAAATACTACAAAAACGTGTGCAGTTAAAAAGTAAATAGTAATTTGTGCAAGAGTATTCTAAATATTAAATATATTTTTACATAAAGGTTATCTCTAGATTTTTTTCGAACGCGATTAAAAAGACAAAGTAAGGTTCTTGAATGATAAGTGCCCTAAAATGATAAGTTACAAAGGTTCTTCCATGTCACGACTTATTAATCACCTTTAATTAGTATACATGCTTGACATTAATGTGATCTAAATGAAACTTAACTCGAAGTAGTTCTAAGGTGACGACAAATAATACTTTGCCAAAATACGCTGCCAAAAATTAATCATTGGGTGAAATATTAGCCCGTTGTGTTGCCGAGGACGAAATGCCCGTTAGGGCACTAAAAACTCTTAAGTAGTTCTAGTATCTCTTCATGCTGAAAACTACAACATTACGGCGGAATCAACCATATGGGAAAAATTTCTACCAGTTTTATTTATTAAAATGCCAAGAACTAAAAAACAATAATTAAGAAATCAAACAATGTCATGGAATGATTTAATTTGTAGTCGACAAATTGACAAATATTTTACACAAAAAGAATGTTCAGTTCACAATTCGTTTCTATAGAAATATATATAAATATATATATAATGCTGAAACAAAATAATTTAAAATAGATAACCCTGGCTAAGAGGTTTTGCTTGCAACTTTTGAAAAATATGGTTGATTTATATAGATAGCTTAACCACCAACAAATTAAAACTCATTCAAAATAAATTTGAGAGAATATTTCAAAAAATAACTTTATAAAATTCCTATAATTTATTTGCTTTTGCAAAACGTTTGTCTAGATCAAATATCATTCAACAGTTTCTAAATAACATTATACAAATATCTTCTTACAAATAAAGTTTAGAAAATCAATAAAAAATTGTTGAAAACTTAGCTAAAGTTTGATCCATTAACTGGTCCCATTTTTGTTGGATTTTATCGTAAAATATTTGTTAGGTCTGAGCTAAGTCATATCTATGTATTTTGTTGGTTGCTTACCTTTGCAAATTGTTTTGTTTTTATTCAAATTAACGTTTTATTTTAAAAACTTATTTTTCTGTGTTTTTAAGTATTCGAATTAAAACCGGTTAACCGGTTATTTAAAAATTGCTTAACCGAAAATCGGGTTTTTTAAAATAGCAACCATTCGTAATATTTGAAAACCGGTTATTGAAAAAAGTCGAATAATCGATCTCCCTAATTTATATTTTTGTTTATCAATAGTAAGTTTGCCTTTCCCGTGTTTTACTCAGAGATCATCTGTTATGTTTTTTTTTTTTTTTTTGAAAAATTTAGATTATTTTTCAAATTAGAGAGGGTTTTGCTTCTCCTGTTAACATTTTTTTAACGAATCTTAGGGCTTTTATGAAATTATATGAAGATGTATATGTACATATAAACAACTCTATTATTTTTATCATATTTGCGTGGGATTACAAATAGGTCGAATTGAACATGGATTTAACGTAACCATCTATAAATACTGTGGCTTAATAGTTAAGACGCCAAATGAGGCTAATAGGTAAAGTTTCGGTCAAATATTTTATTTGTTAATAGTGTTCATACTTTACACCAAAGGTAGGAGGTTATTGTTGCGCTTATATCCCCCTAGGGAGCGTAGGGATAATCCAGTGGATATTTGACATTTTGATAGGGATCGGCAAATTGAAAAAATATATCGATATATATCGTATCGATATTTTTTAAGAGCTTCGATATTTATTAATAATGACTAATGTCAATGCAAATTTACAGACATATTACATATAATTCCATTTTAACTTTTTATTGTTTCTTTTAATTTCAAATTTACTGACTGGCCTTCGATTTCGAACGAAATTTTCAATCGATTAACTTTTATTTAAAACAAAAACCAATTATAAAATTTTGGTTTTAAAGTAAGTTATGCGAACGAAGTATTCTATTGAAATCGAGGGACCGGCAGTTAATTCTACAAGAAAAGGTCAAAAAAAAGTACAGAATACAGAAAAAATATTATTTATTCCCCATATAAAATCTAAAAAATTATTGGGATTATATACTGCCGGTAAACGAAACTTGTGACACATACTATACAAGTAAACTGTGGAATATTTTATTTTTAATATATAAAGCAGACCATACACGATTCAATTCAATTGTCAACTGAGTCGGTTGTTGTCCAAATCAAAGCGTGTATGGCCTTGTCAGTTGATTAGTTTGACGGTTGTCGAGTTGGTTGAAGAAAAATCAAAAGATTTTGATTTTTTCAACTACTAAATCTTTCAATTCGATTGTACTGTGTGTGCTCAAGTCTCTTGATCAGCTGTCAAAATCTATGTAAAAAAAAATCTAAATTTGACAGTTGAATTAAAATCTTTCAATTCAGTTGAAGAAGTGTGTGGCCAAGTATCAATTCAGTTGAAAGACTCAGTTGACAACTGAATTGAACCGTGTATGGGGCGCATAAGAACATGCTCAAATAAAAAAAGAAAACAAAATATTTTTTTTTAATTATTAACATTCCAACTTTCATGAGTCTATTGCTGCTAATACACGATAATTAAGGCGATTCTTTGCATAATTCTACGAACACTTTCCAGAATAATTTTTCCGCTCTTATTGTTTTGTTGTCATCTCTTAAAAACCCGAGACAAAACTGAACTGTGTAATCTATGAAAATGTACAATGAAAAAGCGCCGTTATTTTCTTAATATTAGTTAAAAAACATATGATGCAATTCTTAAAAAACAACAGTATTGTAAGCAGTTGAGCAACGGTTAAAATGTTGAATTTTATTATAAAGAGATCTTAAAAATATCGAATTCGATATTCGTAGATTAATATCGATGTATCAATATATGGGTATTTTTAATATCGGCGATATATATAGATTATAATCTTGTGGGACTGTGCATTCAAATTGCATTGCTTGTCACTAAAGTGCCTAAGTTCCACCATGAGATAAGGGCATGTAGAAGGTGCTCATGTAAATTTTTCCCACAACTGTTGCGCTGATACTTGTAACACCTAAAACTAAAGGCCGTGTCAGATACAACTTTGTCGCTTTGCGTGACGTTTCTACCTTTGGCAGAAAAACGCAAAGCAAAAGGTGTATGACACAATGAAAACTTTGACAACACTCACGCATTATTTGTTTACTTATAAAAGCGGTTGGTAATTTGTACATTTAATTATTTGTTATAAAAATAAAAGTTAAAAATTTAATTGGACGGTTTTTTGGAATTGAATTTGGCAACAAAAATTTAGAAAAAAACAAAAAATTTTACTAGCCAATTGTCAAAGCTCGCAAAAAGATGAGGGTTGGCTAACTTTTTGCTTCACTCCGCTTTGAAAGTACTTTATGTGACATGTTTCGTATAAGTATGTATATTTTATCTTAGATTTCAAAGCGAATCGGTAACGCAACGCGAAGCAAAAGTTTTATCTGACATGGCCTTAATGGTTCTCTACTCACCATGTAATTTACCGATCTCTTACAACCGTACCTAAGCAAGAGCGAAAGGCGAAATCTTTTCTTCCAATTACTTTTAAGCTTATAATCCATACCTAAACAAGAGCGTCAACGTTGTGTCAAGAACAGTAGTGTTAAGTTTCTTGTTTAATAAAACCCAAATAATACAAATAAACAATGGAGATAAAACCGCTAGATTGACCAAAAAATAGCTAAATTGCCATTATTTAGTAACAATAGCAGCCTACTTCACTATCCAAATCAGATTTCTAATTTTAAAGCAATGACTCCGCGCTATTCAAGGATGCTTCTACAAATTGTATGGGCATGAATATTTTTGACAACTAGAAAATGAGTGCCGGTTTTGTTTAGGTACGGCGATTAAACTAGTGCTGCAATTTTTAAATATACGGCCAGGTCATAAAAATCGAAATCACGTGAAATTGAAATTGGCGATTATTTTCAATTGAATTTTAGTAAAAATGAACGCAGCTTTTCCTGATTTCAAAAGTAGTTTGTATAGAGGAAAGTTGTCCTCAAAGTATGAGGTATATAAAAGGAAATTTTTTATGAACTTTAAATACGGGAGTGTTTCCAAAATTTTTTCAAATTCAATTTCACGTGATTTCGATTTCCATGGCCGGGCCGATAGTTTGATGAAATTTTGCATACGAGCTTTTTTTAAAATCGGCTTCATTATATGGAAATTTCATTATACAGAACTTTAATTTTTTTTACTTTTGTTTATAAAAGCCGGTATTTTAGTTTCAGTTACACGTACGGTGGTTGTCGATTTGACCTTTGCTTCATTAATATCCTTAAATGGTCAAGTTTGGACTTGTTTGCGTTTAGTGTTTAATGGCTTGTATCTGCGTTTTTAGAATTGCCAATTAAATAAAGTGCTTTAACATTAGCTGATCAAATATTCTTAAAATAAATGCTGATACATTTTCTTTCACTGAACACGAGCGACTGTTGTCAAAATTTTTATCACAGAACCTTTTTCTTTTATTCCTATTTTCATCTTTGTGTATCGCGTAATAGAAAATTTTTTGAAATAATTTATTATATGGAGACAAAAATGTATGAAAGTCAAATTTATATTTGAAAAATATGGATCATTCTAAAGAAAACTTCACTTCGCTCAGCGGATGCACTACTATGAGGTTAAGTAAAAACATACGAAGATATAAAAGCTGACAGGCGCATCTGCGTTCATTGACTGCCAATATAAAAAAAATTAGTTCAAAAATTGGCAAAAGGGATACAAGGGGATTTGAAAAAAAGGGGCAAAGAAACTGGCAAGGCAGTCAAGAAAAGGGAAAAGGGAATGGAAATAAAAATCTAAAGTCGGTCAAGCCTACGCCACAGTATGTACAGACATTTTTTTTAGTGTTCGTGTTTGTGGCCCCGGGGCAGTAATATATTAACCAGAATAAAATTATTTTAATGTGGTTAAGAGTTATTTGTTAATTTGAAAAAATTTAACAAGTATCCAAATATGTTTCCAAATGTAGAATATACACTTGTAAGTAAAAAATTTTATTTTGACTAAAATGTTCAAAAACAAGTCGATCGGTATACTTTAAGGTGGCTCTAGGGCCAATATTTTAAGTTGTAACAAACATTAGCACAAATGTATAATACTCTCTCAGCTATTGTGGTGTGGGTATAAAAACCACTGTGTTACGTTGTTGTATAAAATTCTCAATAAGACCATTTTCTGGTGTTTTGATTAAATTCAGTTAAAACACAAAATCCTCTTGTTTGGAATTTCGTCATTGATTTTTATTATTTAATAAAATGTTATTACGTTATTTAATATTTTCGTTTTGTTTTGTTAAAAAGAACAAAACGAGTGGTGCGACTCATGTGTTGTATAGCTGGCACTGCTACCTGTCATGCAACAATTCCTATATGATTCAGTAATCTCTGTGTATTTTTTTGAACAAGAAAGGAATGTAACACATAATGGTGTTACAACTGATTTACATTACCGCAAGTCATACAAAAGGTACACAAAGGCTTAGAGCCTTTACGATTTTTAAAACAGAGAAAAAGACCCAAGGGAAAACCGAAAATTGTTTAAATAAAATGCCAAGTGCTAAAAGAAAATACCTAATTGTTCTGAACACAGTGGGAGTGCATTGATTATTAAGGCAACCAGAGAAACATCAAAACTGTTTCAAAGGTCATACAGGCTATACACAACTAGTCGGATCTAAAACAATCTAGCACGGTATTTGTACTTGAAAGCAGCGTTGCCTAGAACAAATTGTAACCAAAATGTTAAAAGTAAGTAACCAAATGATAAAAAAATATTTATATACTAAAAATACTATTTTATTTGCACTGTGGTCATGTGAAAGAGGAGCTTAAGTCGACACAACACGAAGTTGAGTTATTGCAATTAGAAAAGGTATAATATCTTTAATATTTACAAAAACAAATTTTTTTAAACATTTACTTTTAGCCTTTGTTTAAGTTGTTTTTAATACGATCATATACAGACTTAAAACAAAAAGCTCCTACAATAAAACTTCAGAAAAGTGAGGACATCTGCGAACTACAATATTTGACACAAGGACCTTTTCCATATTGGCACAGATATATAAAGAAGCAACTGTGTTGAAGAAGCTACTGGACCGATTTTTATAACATTTTTACAGTGTGTTACTGATGGTCTGGAGAGAATAATAGGCAATATATCTATATATATAAAAATGAATTATGTTTGTATGTTTGAATGTTTGTATGTTTGTTTGTCGCTTTATAGACTCCGAAACTACTGAACCGATTTTCCTGAAATTTTTACAGTAACATCACGTGAGCCCTAAAAATAAAATAGGCTACTTTTTTTTCGATAGGGGCAGGGGAATTGGTACCCCCCATAGGATGCCAATATTAATTATCGCATATCTTAAGAGCCGCTGCACGCATTTTGCTGAACTTTTTGTAGTAGGATCTTCTAAGCCCCAAAATTTAAATAAAATAGTAGCGGGGGAAGTGGTTCCCCCCATAGGACGCCAATGTTTAATATAGCATATCTTAAGAACTGTTATAGTGAGAATGTTCAAACTTTGTAGAAGTCACTCTATTGAGAATATATATAAAGCGGTAGGCGCAGGGGGGGAAATACCTCCCATAGGATGCATATATTAAATATCGCTCAACTGAAGAACTATAAAAGGGACAGTCTTCAAACGTGGTTAAAGCTACTATTATGGTAAAATATAAATTTCAATATAAAAATGGGCGGGGTTGACAGGGGAGGAGCAGTACCCCTCATAGATAGAAATATAATTAAGAGCCGCAGCACGCATTTTGTTGAACTTTTGGTAGTAGGATCTTCAGAGCCCCCAAATTGAAATATAATAGCAGCGGGGGAAGTGGTACCCACCATAGGACGCCAATGGTTAATATCGCATATCTTAAGAACTTTTATAGTGAGAATGTTCAAACTTTGCAGAAGTCTCTCTTATGGTATACTATACCTTTGAAAATAAAAATAAAGCGGGTAGGCGCAAGGGGGGAAAAACCTTCCATAGGATGCATAAATTAAGTATCGCTCAACAGAAGAACTATTAAAGGAAGAGTCTTCAAACGTGGTTACAGCTTCTACTATGGTAAACTATTAATTTCAATATAGAAATGGGCGGGGTAGACAGAGGAGGAGCAGTACCCCTCATATAAAGAAATATTAAATACCATATATCTGAACACAAAAGTTATCAACCTTTACAGGACAACTTTCAAAACAAAAAAAAAAGGGGTAGGTGCAGGGGGAGCAAAAATAAATAAATTACACATTAAAAAAATACTGCAATTTTTTTCTTATTTATTTTTTTTACCAGTGTAGCGAAGCGCACCGGGTTAAGCTAGTTGTTAATAAAATTTGAGTGGCATTTCCACCTACCAAACAAGGCTAACACTTATTTTTTGTTTATTTGCAATACTGTATGTGCTAGAGGTGTTAAACTTTCTAAGAATCAATAGACTATATTTCTATGTAGTACATTAGAAGGTTTCATATTGTCTCGGTAGGGGAACACGGTGCGGAAAACACTAGAAAAACTAGATGATGGTTGTCATCTACACTTCAAAATTTATACCTTATGTGGTTTAGGAGATAGTCTGTCATCGTTCTGAAGTGGATAAAAAATTATAAGTGTTGAATGCACATATACCATAAATAATTATTAAGGTCTAGAAAAGCGGAGTAGTACTAAAACCAAAAATAAGCTATTTTTTAGATGCAAATATAACCAAAATTGGAAAATAAAAATAAGAGTAACCAATTTTGGTTAAAACCAACCAAAACGGCAACGCTGCTTGTAAGCAGAATTAGAGAGTGATTGTGCCTTAAAGTGAATGCACGGTGGCACAGGTGAAAATGTGCTCCGAAGAATTTGGCGCGCTGCTTAGGTATTGAAATGAAATACAAATTTACCCTAAACTACATAGACTCATGCCTTTTTGAGCGTGGGAACGTTTCTGATGAGAACTCAAAATTTATTAATATGTTCTTTTATATTTTTATAATTATTTTCCATTTTTTTGAAGCGAAAGAAAACAGCTGGTTAACAATTGTGTCGTGTACCCTATTAGTTTTTTAGATTAGAAAATATCGTAAATTTTCCTTTCGCACTGAGAAGCAAGAACAAAAAACGATCCTTTTTACATTTACACAATTCATGTGCAGAAAATCTATCGTAAAAAGGACAATACACGTAGATGTTGTTTTGTTCGAGCCATAATTCTTTCTATTTAAGGGGTCTTAATAAAACACTCTCATTTGTAATTCGTCTGTTACTTTCTTTATAATAAAAAAAGGCATTAAAATAAATATAGTTTTTCTTTCATAATTCTTCTTGTTCTACACACTTGTATACGAGTTTATATTATCAAGTGTGTAAAGTAGATAGAGACGGTGATGAACAAAAGTAAACTACAATACAACAATAAACCTCCTATAATCATGTTTCTATAGGCATAGTTGGTCGTTTTGTAATCCTAGACAGGCAGGAAAAGTAAGAAAAGCAAAAACGAAGAGTAGTGGAAATCGTGGAAAATATTTTACGTGCAAATAGACACGCACACAGCACACTTGTATTTATTTCTACAAGCCAGCAGTGTTGCCAATTTTGCTATTTTGTGGCTAGCTATTGTTACTTCTTGTTTTGTTAAGCCATGAAGAATTAATACAGCGAACAGCCATTTTTTTAATAATTTATATTTGAAAAAGTTTAAAAGTTTTTTTAAATATTTTATAAGTGCGGGAATGATACAAAAGAAACGCCCCTGTAGGAAATGTCAAAGTTAAATATTTGCTAATTCACTATTGACATTTTCACTAATACTACTGACCAACTGTGCCATAGATATTTAGAACTCTTGACCAGGTAGTTCTTGTGGGACCTTAAAAAGACATTGCAAGATTCCCAGGTATAGTTAACAGTTCTAGTCTACGTTTTACAAAATACTTACAGTTATAATAATGGTGGAAAAGACAAGTACTGTTCGTTTATAGTCACATCCTTTAGTTGCAGCCAAATCTTGGACTATATCGATAATGTGACTATAAGCCTAGTTCACATATATGCCACTATGAGGCATTTAACCGAATTCGAATATAATCAATTTATGTGAATATAGAAATAAAAAATTCATATTGATTGCACCGACAGCAGGCTTATGGTTTTGCTACAGAGTTGCATACTGTCTAAAAAAATAGTTTAAATAATAATAAAATATTTCATTCCCGATACAAAGCCAACAACTAATTTTTTCGAGTGGAAACGATTTAATTGTGGCTGCGAAAACTAAAATGAACTTGGTACATGTTGCTCATGTGAATATTTCGCTAATAATTTTCTTTACTATTGAATTTTCATTCGCTGATAGATGGAATATATCAAAAATGTGCTGATATCGATAATTTATATTAAATTTACTTAAAGCGGTAGAAAATAATGATAAAACGTATTTAATCGCTAATGTGACTAAAAACGGTAGTGACTATAAACGAAAACTACTGCATTTAAGTCCAAATACCTGAATTTATGTTGTTTTAATGTAAAATGAATGAATAGAAATAAGAATTATTTCATAAAAACAATCCAAATTTCACTATAAATAGTGGCACGAAAAAGTTAACAAAATGATCGACAAAAGTAGCGACTTGTGGGCACTTGTTTCTTGCTGAGGCATTTCAATTTTACTTTTGTACAAATTTCTCATTATAAATATTAAATTAATGCCTTCATCATGTGAAACGCAACGCAATGCCAAAGAATTACATTGAAAGCAAAAACAATGTATCATGTATCGTTTTAAATTTTTCTACGCCTCAAGCTATGCAGCGTTTGAAATTTTAAAACGCAATGTGAATTTCTGTAGAAAGCAAAAACAAAATTTCAAAATATTTATGACATTGTTTTTGTTTTCAATGTAAATCTTTAGCGTTGCGTTGCGTTTTACATGATTAGGGCCTAAATCTTATCTAAAATCTTGTTATAAAATCCAGTTGTTTTACCTTTTTGTGTTAATATATTTGTGTTTTGGTAATAAACTAAGATATTTTTGGTCGTAAATGATTGGCAGCACTGCAAACTAACCATCCTTAAATCTGAGTATAGCAACAAAATCAATTCAATAAAATGATAATACAAATGAGGTTTATATCTCTGATGAACATTTGTTTGCAAGGCTGATAAAGGTTCTAGAAGAAAATACTGAAATTTAATAAAGAATGAAAGATTTCTACACTCAGAAAATTCGTTTCGTTAAACTTCAATAAATTCTAATCGGTTGGTACGTATCAAATTTTTGATACACACCACCAAGACTTAGATTATATAATCTTATTGCCGTACCTAAACAAAAGCGGCACGCGTTTTCTAGTCGTAAAAAATTGTCATGGCCATACAATTTGTATGAAGCATACCTAAATAGCGCGGCGTCAACGCTTTGCAATTGGAAAATAAAGTAAATTTAGCTAATTTTTGGTCAATCTAGCGGGGTTTTCTAAATTTTTTATTTTTATTTTGTGGGTCGTATAAAACAAGGATGTTAACACTATTGTTCGTGACACAACGTTGATGCTCTTTTTTTAGGTATATCAGCGTAAAAGTTAAGCGGAAGAAAACGTTCCGCCTTCCGCTCTTATTTAGGTACGGATATTATTTAGGATATTATCACATGTTAATTTAGGCTATTCAAAAATTATTTTAACAATATGATTTAATATTTATTTAGATATGGAGGTAACAATAATTTGGTTGTTTCTTCTAATACTACCATAATATGGTTGCCGGTGACAATGATATGGTTAAATTAAACAAATATATATGTTCCGTTTAACCTTATAGGGAGCATAGAAGATTAAACATACCAAAATATGTTTAAAATGTTTCGTTCAAAATTGTCTTAATGCAGGTGACAATATTGCGAAATGTTTTTCTTAACGTGTAGCACAATGAGCCGCCCTGTGATAATCACAATTTTCCTCAAGTTCATCCACGCTGGTCCTAAACATACTTTGATATTATGGCCTTGCAGACCTCGTCGTTTATGGCTGATAAAAAAAAATCGGTCGATGACGCTTCTGGCAAGAAAAAAGCACCATCACTTTTTTATATAAAGTGGCGCTACCATCACTTTAGGCTGCTCACTCGCTCAAGAAGTAAAGCTCATCCTAAAAGATAAAGTTCTTGTGTGTGCGCACGCATCGGAGACGGGATAGATAGTAAATTTTAATAGACAAATTTAATAATTTGCAATTGTTATTAAAGCCTGTATCTCTCCATGAAATAATGGCATAAATAACAATAGAACCCAAGAATGGAATCTATCAAAATCGTTTCATATTTTCCAAATTTGTATATTAAATTAAAAACAAAATTTTCAGGAATATTTTCTATGCACTTTACTAATTCATTACATTCTGCTGGATCTAATAGTTGTATAAATTTTCTTTACAATTCTCTTTATTGCTAGCCAAATGATAGCTAAAGTAAGCCTCGTAACAGAAATATACAAACAAAAAATTCTGATAGTGCATAGAAAATATTCCTGGAAAATATTGAGGGAACAAGACTATTAAAGTATAAAAGCTTTATAAACTGTAATTTAACTTAGAGTACACATTCGGATTAATATAAATATTTATAATAAAAAAAAAAAAATTATACTCAACATGAGAACTAAAATTCCCAGATTCTATTCATATCATTCCATTAGTTCACCTAGTGCCCGTACAAAATATTTCGTTGATATCAAATGGATTTTGACTGATAAAAATAAATTTTTTTTTTTTGCAAAATCCCATATCGTACAAATCATTCTTCCAAAATTACCTTAATTCGTAAAATTTTCCTTAAAATGTTAATGAGCAGACAGATTTTCACTACTTAAAAGAATCAGAGAAGGCAAGATGCAACATTTGAATAATAATTAAGTAGGCAACCGTTACCCAGTAGCGGTGTTTAATGTTTGCAAATGTAACAAATAAAATTTTTTTTTGTAGAATCTAACGCCGACTCTATGTATTTTGTTGCTGGATTTTATAAAAGAGCTACTATAGTTTGCATTTTCCTTTGGTAAGAGCATTTACATCAATCCGTGCAGTTTGCCAATATAAATTTCTGTAAAAAGCTCATTTTTGCGAACATTCATACTCTTATTTCCATAAAGCTTTTTATATTGGAAAAAAATCTGTATTTAAAACTTTTACGCACAGTAGAATATTTTATTAGAATTGGTATACAATTAACCGTAGGAACAAAATAGCATCGTATTATCGTATATACTTATGTAAATACGTTGTCAAATTAAAACTTATAATACTTAATGCAATAGCACACAATAGCTTGTATGTTAATTTAGATCTAATTATATTTCACACGCATGTTGCGACAGCATTGTCATAGCAAAAGACAAATTAAAATTAAAATAAGTTTATCTTTTCTTACATTCCCCACTTACAACTACAATTAATGTTGGAAGAATTCCGACCAATTGAAGTGAGGAATGGAAGAAACGATAAACTCACTGTTTATTGTAGGTATTTTGTTTAAGCATTGATAGCATTGTAAACAATACTTTTTGAGTGTTTGTAATTCTCATTCACTCTGCAGTTTTATTTGCTTATGACTTTGGCTTTTCTAAAATTGTATTGGAAAATGTTTCCTGATGGTCTGTCCGAAGCAACCAGTGAAATGCGCATAGAAACAGCGTATACTCCAACAATAAATTTCAGTGTATTTATCAAGAATAAAATGAAGCACAACAAACAATATCTCCTTAAAAAGATTTCAGTTACTTCGGAGAGATATGGCTGATCTAGCTATTATTGTCACGTCACCTGCATATGCTTACATTGAAGTTTTCACTAGTAGCATGTTTTAATTTCGAATATTACATCGCCCTTCAATATATTAAACAGTAATGGACTTATCAAAAATTATTTTCGGGAATTAAATATTTTATTAATTAATTCATTTATTAATGATGTGCTAATAATCCCAATTTTTGAATGAAAACACTGAAATTTATTGTTGTGGGAAAGCTAGTTTCTATGCGCATTTCGGACTTAGTTATAGCTCTGTCTTAGTTCTTGTGTGGTAATGTAATCTTCGGATATTGTGTTGTCGCTTTTCAAATAGTTTAGGGGTTGTTTTGCATATAAGTTTGTTGTGAACCCTTCTTCCTTAAAGCATCTTTCATATTTCTTGCCATTTACCAGTACCGAAATCTTTCTTAAAATCTATAAAGCAGCCAATAGTTCTTCTTTGTAAACTCGACGGATTTTCCGATACACACATGTCTCATCGCCTTAGTTTTAAGCCATAAATTCTTTCCCAAGTTCCCTAATAAATACAAATATTTATATTTAAAAATTTTTTTATTAACATTTTTGCAAATCTCAGTATAATCTTAAACATTTAGCTGGAAAAAAGTGACATGCTTTTCCTCAACCAACACATTTTTTCGAGTGTAAAATTATTAAAACCTGAATTTAATTGTTCTATATTTCATTCACATCAAGTCTATCTTCTCGTATCTAATTTTGTTTTTCTATTAAATCACGCTGGTTGAATTCTATTTATTAAGGGTTTGTTATTTATTAAGTGTGATGTGGCTGTGTCTTATTGTAAATATCTGCAGACCTGGCCTCAGTTTCTTATAATGTTTTTTGTATTTTTTGGTTTTTAAATGCCATGACCTTTTATACTTTTCGTGTGATAAAAATCACTTGTTTTGAGAATAAAATAAAATTATTGTTAGACTGTAAAAACAAATTTTTAGTTTTAACACAGGTGTTTATTATTTATTTACTTATTTGAGTATTATTTTCGTATATTATTTTTATTTCGAAGAATACAAAATGTGTATCTTGGTAACATATTAAATATGTCGTAAATCTTTTTTACATGATCTTTTATTAATGTAATGTATTTAAAAGGCTCGCACACATTAATATTAATGCTACACCCAATCTAGAATTGAATTACATACATGAGTTTCATAAACAATATTTATTTATTTAATTTTTGGTTGAGAGATTAGAAATCATATTATTTTCATTATTTTGGCTTAAAGCCAATTTGACATGGTTGACTTTAAATTGTGATCAAGGTTAGAAAAAATCCATGGGAGAATTAAGAAAAAACTATTAACATTTTTATATAATTTTGAAAGCGTATTTTTAAACCCTCGCTTCCGAAAGCCTTAACAGCAAAGAACGAAGTTGGCATCAAATTGTTTTTGGTTATACTAAGCACTCTGGTATTGAAATCTAGTTGATTTGGCTGGTTAGGGAAATAGTTTTAGAACAAAAAGTAGATCAACCAGCCTTAAAATTGATATTTTTGTAAAAAAAAAACAAACAAATTAAGACGGAATGCACCGATTGTAATCAAATTTTGCACAAATTAGTTTTTTACGACTAGAAATCATACCACTTAATTTCGAGAAGATCCGCCCATATTTACCATAGGTCCCATATAGAGCCCACTCTCGGAAACGCAATAAAGACGTAAAAATAATTCTACTGGAGTAAAATTTGATCTGTTAATTAAGATTAGAAATATCACCACAAGACTTCGTTAGATAGCATCGGCCCATAATTTACCATAGTTTCTATATAAAGTATACTATCGGAACAGACTTCAGTATGCCAACAATCATAATACATAAAGCTATTGCGTTAAATTTGAAACGTCATAGTTTTATATATCCGGAAGGTCGGTCAATAATTAAATAAACTTACTCTTAGAATACGCCTAAAACCGCAACGTATTTTAAAATTGATTCATAACTAGCGAGATCGAACGGTTACTATTAGACCGGGTTTAACCGGTTCGAAAGTTACTATTCGACCGGGCTTAACCGGTTATTTTCGTTCTGCCCAAGCCGGTAATCTTAAAATGTACCTTTTTCGAATATGGAATAAACCGGGTTTTTTGGTAAAATAAATAATAAAATATAAAATAAATAATAACTAGTTGTCATTTTTGTAACATAAAATGAAAACAATTAATATAAATTTTAGTAACTTCAATACATTTTGTTAAAGGTATAAAAATATTAGAAATCATAATATATATCATACATATTAACATACATACATACATACATATGTTTAAATGCTTTTATATAACTTCTTTGAATACAATGTTAGAGGTAATGACATGATCATCGTTAACTTTTTGCCCGTACGAATTCTTAATACAAACAAAAATATCTTTAAACGTACGCAATTATATTTAACTGACTTAGTAATAAACGGCATTATAGTAAATAGCGGTATTGCCAGAATGGATTTTAATACATACTATATTATGTAGAACTACATTACTATTAAGCGACCCTGTATTACCACACTTGAACAAAAACATATAATCATAATGACAACAGTTTTATCATGCAGTTCTATATAAAATATAATTTTTATCAATGAAAATATAAATTTTTCAATTTCTAATTATTTTTCGTCATTAGTGTTAGAAATAAGCTTTAAAATGAGATATCATTCATTAAATTTGATGCGGTGGTATGGGAGATATTTGCAACCGACAAAAAAAAGTGCTTTAGAAATAATATATATGATAATAAACCGGTTATTTTCATAATGTCTAATTTATATACGTCTTCCTGACTCTTGTTGTAAATATACCCGTAATTTAAGTATTTTTCTAATTGAATATTGGGCAAACAAAATTTTGGTCAACGAATTGATAAATATTTCATACAAAAAGAATGTTCATATTACTATTCGCTTCTATAATGCTAAAACAAAATAATTTGAAATTATAATCCTAGCTAAGAGGTTTCGTTTGCAACTTTTCAAAACGTTTGCCTAGATTAAATATCATTTACCAGTTTCGTTATTTCATTATTCAATTATGTACTTTCAAATAAAATAAAGAGAAATTTTAAGAAATAGAGTTACATTTTATTAACGTTCTATTACAAAAACTTATTTGATTTTTGTGTTTTAATATATTCGAATTAAGACCGGTTAACCGATTATTTTAAAAATGCTTAACCGAAACCAGGTTTTTTAAAATTTGCAACTATTCGGACTATTCGAAAACCGGTTTTTGAAAAAAGTCGAATAATCGATATCGCTATTCTTAACTTACACTGCACTATGGTATGTATTTAATCGGACTCTTGCTTTAATCGGTTAATTTTTCAATTGATCGGTTAACCGATTAATAAAGTTTTGTTTATTATTATTTTATTAATTTCCATAAAAAAAAATGAATAAATTATTAATTATTTGGAGCTTATTAGTAAAAAAAAAAACAATAATATTACAGTCATAACAATTCTTGAACTAAAACGAGGAAGCAAAAGAATAATTCATAAATATGTATGCCCGTATTCATAAAAATATTTAAAAATTAATAAAGGATTACAAAACAAATTTCTTATGAAAATATTGCTTACTAAAAGTTTGTTAAATAAAATAATCGTTTATGAATACGGGGGGTAATACATAATTTTTAATTAATACACACAGAAAATATTTTCAGTAGTTTTTGATCAATTAAAAATTTTGTTTGAAAGTATTTCAATCTAATTAATGTGATAATTGAATCAATTATTTTTTTAGATGAACAAAAATTAATAATATAATTTTGATTTAATTAACATTTTAGTTTTTTTGAAATAAATTTTTAATTAATATATTAATTAAATAACAAAAAATCTTTATTGATTTTTTCGCTTAAAATATAATAATTTAAGCTTCTAGAATTGTTGTTGGGAATTGTGAACATCAGAGCTATATTTAATTAAATCAATTAACACATTGATTGAAATGACAAAGTTTTATGATAGTTTTTGGAATTAAAATTAAAAATATCATTTATTGAAAAAAAAATTCCTAATTTTAAATTTTTACAACTTTAAGTAATCAATATAATCATTTTGGTAATAGATGCAAAATCAATAAATTGTTTGCTTGATTCTATGAATTTAGTTAGCATAAATGTTATTTATGTATTAATTACAAAATAAACAAATGGGATACATTTATTAGTTATTTCCATAGTTTCAGGAGATCTAATAAAATAATCTTTTAGAACAATATTTTTGTTAAAATGATTAGGATTTAAGAGATTCTTTTCTATAGTTTTGATAAAAGTTCACTCGGAAAGAATCCTTTACTAAACGCAGATGTTGGATTTCTCAGTTCCTTTTCTGGACTTCTCTAAGCATAGAAAATCTTCCATTATGCCTATTTTCTTTTTCCTGTTTTTTTTTTAGTTTTTAACTCTTCTAATTGTTTCAGTTAATTCTGTTATAAGATTGATTTGAGAAGGTATGAGAAGAAACAAACAACAAAACACATACATATAAAAAGTACGTGAAACAAAAAGCTGTTGACAGCAAACCCTTATGTGTTTAAAATGAAGATCACTGAACACCTTCTCTGTTTGTATGAAAAAAATATTTGCTACACCGATAATTAACAACACAAACAAAACATGTTATAATACTACAAAAATTTAAAAATTTTATTATATCGGTTAATCGACATATATTAACCGAATTAATCGTTAATCGAAAAAAGCAAATTTTAAATTAACCGATCAGTTAATCGGGTAGTAATTAATCGGTTGAACCGAGTGAATACCCTACACTTCGTTGCAGTGTGTTCATAATATTAACGAACAACGTTTAATAAAATAATGTCCGTTGGCTCAATGAGCTATTTGTTAATATAATGAAAAATAAAATAATGCTTGTATTTAAATTTACGTACCCTTCATTGACTCAATGAACATGCATTTATTATATCTTTCATTAATATGAATTTATAAAGAATCATTTACAATTCATTGTAATAGTGAATGTACTTTAAATTAATAAAACTTTGGCAAAGGAATAGTTCATTGAAATTCACATAATCATATGTTGCCTCAATTAAAGTGTATTTTAAGTAAATAAAATGTTTGTTGAGGTAACGAAACATTTATTAAGTCCTTTTAATACAAAAGCGCGTAAATTATATAAGCTTTTCGTTGTCCCAAGGAACGTCTTACGTTAAGATTAATGAAGTGTTCGTATGGCTAACGAGAGACTAAACAAGTGTTAAGATAAACGCGCTTGAATTCTACGAGCTGTTCGCTTTCATACCAAACCGGTACATTATAACTAATAAAATTTTCGTTAAGTCAATGAAACTTTCATTAAAATGTATCCCCACGCATAAACTTTACAATTAATTTGTATGCTCAACGAACTCGTACCTTAGAGTCACAAAAGTCTCATGGGGGTTTGTTAAGTTTATTTTTAAAACAGTATAAGCTTACCATTTTTGACATTTCTAGCTACAATTCCATTCGAACTGGTTCTTATTAAAATACTATATAAACTAATACAAAAGTGGAGTGTTAAATTTACAAACACTTTCTCAAATTAAATACAAGTGAATCAGCCCATTTTTAAGTTAAATCAGATTCAGTAAAATCATTTGATATCTGTGAAAATAAAATTTTTAAGTGCTTTGTATCCATTTTAGAGGTACGAGTCTACATATCGACTCGTTAGCAGTTATTTCAAGGCATTACTTGAGAAGACTTTGAAACACAAATAAAATATGAGACCATATAAAAGAATGGGGAGAAATCATTGGAAAACCTTAAGAGCCACATTTTTGTTAACAAATTTCTCATTCTCCTCAGGCATACGGAAGACAACATCGTACATCTACTTCATCAAGGTCCACAATGTAAGAGTTTTTACACCGACGAAAACTTTGTAAAAATTTTAAATTAACTATTTATAATAAATTTGCAAAATGTTGGTAAAAATATAAACATTTCAATTATGAGTTTTTAAAATAGTTTAGGTGGTTAATATTGCAATGTAGAATTTAAAAAAAAAAACTCATTGAGACATTCACAGGAAAAAGTTTCTTATCAATTAAAAATTTTGATTTAATTAACATTTTAGTTGTTTTGAAATAAATTTTTAATTAAAATATTGATTAAATAACAAAAAATCTAAATTGACTTTTTTAATTTTCACTTTTAAAATTGTTGTTGGGAATTGTCAACATTTAAAAATTTTGAAAAATTTTTTTTTTATCATTTTTTTAATTAAAATTAAAAATATCATTTATTGAAAAAAAATATTAACAATATTACAATTTTTAGTAATCAATATAATCATTTTGGTAATAGGTGCAAAATCAACAACTTGTTTGCTTGATATTATGAATTTGGTATAAATTTGGTGTTAAGAGAAAATTTTTAATTTTTTCTGTGTTGTACTGGCTACAACAAATTTATAAAAGAATATTATTCGATGAAAAAACGCAAACGTTAACTGAGTTAAAAAAATCTTCCATTAAATAATTACATAATTTACAGAAAATATTATTGGCAAACTTTGTTTGTTTAATTGGTGAACTTTTTCGTTTATTTTCCTATGCTTATATAATACAGCGAAGCTTTACGACTGTCTGCAGGAGAGAAGCCAGTCTCTGGCGGGAATCGAACCCGCGACCCCGGCGCTGATAGACTAGCTAACTACCAACTAGCCTACCGGGGCACCAATGAGCAGTTCGTTAAATTCATTGTGACAACAAAAAAATTCATTTAACGAAAATTAATAAATTTTACGTAAATATTTGTTGTATCCACGTACCTTCCAAGTAAAAACTTCGCCTACAAAATGATGTTTTGAGTAATCAGAAAATAGTAAAAATACTTCTTAAAATTTCTACTGAAAAAAACCAATGAATTTTACAAGCGATGTCCCCAAATGAACGTATTTAAAAATAAGTCATTATTATTTATCTAGATAAATCTGAAAAATTAGTAGTTATAGAAGAAAGCTGCTAAATAATAAGTGAAAGAAGCTATTCATTTTGAAAAAGTAAGTGAAGTTTTTACTGGGTTTTTAGTTCAGTTTATAAATTCCATATAAATCCCACTTTTGAAATATTTTTACTCTCGGTGGAGGATATCAATGATTCGGCACAGCCAAATATAGCTCTTTGTCTAGTTTAGAACTGCCTTACATTTACTTGAAAAGATGGCAAATAGTCCTCGGAATAGCTTGTTTTAGCCACGATATCCTTTTTATTAGAAAGCACACAAAAAAATATTTTATGTCATAAAGTATCTAAAGATGCTGAATATTGAATAAATATCAGAAATTTCGGATTTAGGATATTATTCAAAAGTGGTTTAGTTTTTTCTTAAAATGTTGAAAAGTGGATACGGTCGTACTTTTTCCCATATTTTTCGTCTATTTCCTGTATTTAGTTTTATTTTTTATAGCAAATATGTGCGATTTGTTTTAAATTAATGAACAATTAGTAGAAATTTATAATTATGTTTAATCATTTTTGCATTTTTTTTATTAAAAGCAATAAAAAAAACTTAATTTGTGTACAAAACTTAAATTTTTCCTCCCTGAAGGTTTTTAGAAACATTTAAAAAAATCATGACATCGTATGATTGTCAAATGTTTTTACGTATTTTTTTTTTGACATTTCATAACAAATGTTTTCACACTTTTAAATACTTTTTGAGCTTATTTGAGTTTTTGACATGTCGCAATACTAAGAACTATTACACATACACACCTGCATGCTTTTCCAATTTTCCTAGTTACACCTACACACCTAAATACATTTCCAATTTTCCTAGTAATGTAAACAAACATACACGTTCATGCACACAACAACAAACACATATGTACATTTTTCAATTAATTTATAACACCTTTTTGTGTTGTTGTATGTACAAACAAACAATTAATGTGCCGCGTCGAACCGGATTGTGCTGGGGTGAGTAAAGCCGTGTTTGTACAAACTTAACTACTGTTTTCACCATAATTTTTTTGTTTTTTATTTTCTCAACAACATTTTTTAATCAGAAATTTTGTCAACGTAATGAAACGCCCCAAAATTTTCCCCTTAATAGCAGGACATTAAAATAATAAACGAAAAGCAAACAAATCAACACTTTTAGTTTTAATGACATAACAAAAAAAAAAAAAAAATATATAAAAAAAAAACAAGAAACAGGAGTCATAAGAAAGCAAAAAATAAAAACAGCAACAGAAGAGGAAGTAGAAAAGCAAATATCTAAATAAAACCTGTACCAGGGTTGACAAAACTGGAACAATTTTAATTTTAATGGTACCAAAAGATCAATTACAAATTAAGAACAATTAGCTTTTTCTAATGTATCTACTAAATAAAACAGGTAATATGAACTTTCCTTATATACTAATAAAACTAACCTTTCGAAATAAAATCGTTAATATTAAACTAATATCCCCTACAGCCAAATATCTTGCCTAAATTTTGGACAACGAGTTGTGTTTCAGAATTAATATCATAAAGTGTTGGAAAAGGCAAACACTAAACATTATATACTTATAGTATACAGTATAACCTCTCTAATCCGGACAGATATAGTTTCAGCTACTGTCCGGATTATTGGATCGTCCGGACTACAGTTAAAATAAAAATTTTATCGTAATATGTTTATCAACATCTATATAATTTACTTTTATTACCGAAAAGAAGAAAAACTACACATCGGAATTCATTTGTGTTTAATTTATTTACAGAAGATATAAAGAAAAATACTTAAAGTGGTCAACAATATTCATTTTGAAAAATAAGAATTTATTTTTGTTTGAATACACATATCATTATATAATTTATGTGCTCCATTTTTTAATTCTTTTAAAAATTAAATTTCCTTTTCCGTCGCTTTGGTTTGCTCAGCCCATCAAATAGCTTTTGAAAATAAATAGAAATGCAGAAATTAACGGACGGGTTAATAAATGCTATTCACATCCAGGCATAGTGGAAATCTGGCTTTTAATTGAACAAGAGGTAGGCAGTCTTCATTCTCCCATTCGTTTTCGACCGATAGCTTCGGCAGCAACTTGGACCAACTTTTAACATCGTTCGTTTTGGTAATATTTTGCCATGCAGAGCTTAGTAAAAAAACTGCATCTTTTATAGTAAATGATTTTAAAACATAACAAATGTTTGCATCGTCTTCTCTAAGAATATGGGTTAAGAGGGTTTTCTATACCGGACTTCCAAAATTTTGCACTTTTCTGCCAACGTTAATGTTTTATGTTGTTGTTTATTTACTATAATATTTTTCACGTTCTTTAATTGTTGCTCACACACAAATACACAGGTACTTATTTTTTCTAACGGTAAAATAACGAACAAATTTTACTGTGAAAAAAACACTTGTCCGGACTATAGAGGAAAAATTACTAAACTGTCCGAAAAATTCAATTGTACGAATTACTGGATAGTCCGAATTAGCGAGTGTCCGGATTAGAGAGGTTATGCTGTAGTTATTAGGGTATTCTTTCGGTTAACCGATTAAATACTACCCGATTAACTGATCAGTTAATTTAAAATGAGTTTTTTTTCGATTAACAATTAAACCGGTTTATTTCAGTCGATTAACCGATGTAACAAAATTTTTATTTTTTTTAGTATTTTAACATATTTTTATGTTTTTAATTATTTGCTTCGTCTCATATACAAAAGGTATATGTTTAGAAAATATTTTTTCAAATAAACAAAGACGTTGATCTTAATTGTAAATAAGTTTTTGCTGTCAACTTTTATTGGTTTCTTCTCATATCAATCTTTTAATAGAATTAACCGAAACAATTAGAAGTGTTAATAATTTTAGAAAATTAAAACAGGACTCTAATGGCATAATGGGAGTCTTTTATATGTATAGAGAAATCCAGAAAAAGGACTGAGAAATTAGAAATTCTGCATTATGTGTTGCTTTCGATTTCTCCAACATCTACGATAAGTAAAAGATTTTTCTCAAAGTCCAGTTTTATCAAAACTAAAGAAAAGGATCGCTTAAGTCGTAAACATTTAAACCAAATTATTTGTTAAAAAGATAATTTTATAAGATCTCCTTAAACTATTAAAATAACTAATAAAATGATATAACAGTTTATTTTTTAAAAAATACATAATGCGCATTAATTAAGAAATATGTATTACATATTTATGAAATATTTTTTTGTTTGCCAACTAATCAGAGGTGTTCTGGAAACCGAAAACGCAAAACGTAAGAATTTAAAAGTCGTATTCTTAAAAAAATTTTTGTGTTAAAGGAAATACAAATACAATACAATACAAATATTTCTCTATTAAACAAGAAATTTAAAAAAAATTGGATTAAGAGTCTATTAAAAGGAACTTCATAAATCTTGCGTTTTGCGTTTTCGATTTCAGAATACCGCTGAAAAAGTCATTTATGAATTTTTATTCTTTAAAATTACTTAATTTATATTAAAAAAACTTTATTAATCGGTTAACCGATCAATAACAAAATAAGCCGATTATTAACCGATTAAATAAAAACTTCAGTTAATTAATCGAGCGATTAACCGATTAAAGCAAAAGCCCGATTAAATGAATACCCTAATAGTTATGCATTGTATGGCATGTTGGGCGAAAAATTGTGCAAAAATAGCATTATGCTACAAAATGTACAATAATATACGGCACCATTGCTCGAAGCGATGACTATTAGCTTCGCCACTACCTTTTTTTTAGTATCACTTTCTGATCTGTGCAAACTAAATAAAAGAAAAACTATTTTGTGAAGACTTAGTGGGCTATTTGCTCTTTGTTTTCCGTGGTATACATTTATATGGGAACTTGGCCTATGCTTTGATTAATGTCGGGATCAAACATTTTAACAAACAAACATGTCGCGGAATTAATGAGACCAATGATCGTTTGAACAAACTGTTTTATAACTGAGAAAAATATGTTGTAAAAATTGTACAATTAAATGAAAAGAGTACAATTTTACAAAAAGGTCTGTTAAATATTACAACTTACTTTGCCATCCCTATCCTGGTCAAGTTGTCATATTCATATGTTTGTTTTAAGACGTTTAGAAAGTTACAAATTTTTATACGTCTGTCTGTGTTCCCGACGTGCGTACATGGTTCGGAAAAAGGGTGTGAAAAATGTCTACCGAAATTTTTAAAAGTTAGGATTTTCTATAGACTGTGTTTTAATTAACATTAGTAAAAGCTGTGATTGATTAGATTTTATATATGCAAATGAAAGAAACTTTTTTCATATTGTTTCCTAAGTTCGTCTTTCACCAAAGTAAGAAAAGTGTGATTTTTTCTTTGGAAATATTGTAACTAGTGTTTTTCATGCGGGATTCCATGGACAAAAATCAAGGGGCACCGCACATTTTTCGGAAAAAAATGCCGGAAAATTTGTGCGGGAATTCCCGGAATTTTCTTATTTAAATATGGCACCTTTACTGCTGATAAAATGTTAAACAAGTTATGTCAAGAAATAGATGTTACTTCAAATCCGATTAGAAAGGCACTGTTTAATGTTAGATACTCTAAAATTTCAAACCTGTAAAAATGAGGAGCAAGAATTTACAAAATTTTAAATTTTTTCAAAGACCCAGATTTATTTTATAAAACAAGGATCTACCTACTGGCCTCAAGAAATTTTAGGATTTTATATGCAGAGCAACTTTATAAAAGATTTTTGGGATTAGAGAGAAGATGACAAAAATGCAAAATTAACATTTAAGGAAATTTTGAATACAGCAATTAGAACAGAAAACGGTGATCCGATTAATAAAGGAATCACAAGTTTTTAAAGAATCTGTTAAAAAAAAATTTAAGTCTCCAGAAATGTTCTTTTTTTTTGACTGTTAACAAACATCCGTAGAAAAGGAATGTGTTATCTCATTGACAGGACTCTTCTTGATTAAAATTGGAAATAGGCTGTCAAAGGATTCTCTAAATGATTATTCTGTATTACAATCCTTTTTCAAAGAAATATCTTGTTTAAATAATTTCACTTTTTTTCTTTTATATCAATCCGGTTGGCTTTACATCAAATATATACCTTTGCATTTATAAACTTATTCATGAATTGTTATTTATTTGTTGTTTGTTAAAATGTGGTAAGCTAAAACGACCACAAATAGGACACTGTTTACAAATCCATTACAAAAAAGGTTATCATGGTTGACTTATTTGCAGCAAAAGCTGTCATTATGTTTTTTAACCACGAAGCTGAATCACGACCATTTGACGATTTAGCCATGTTAGTATTAACACTGTTTTGTGTACCAACAAGTAATTCTTGTCTTGTATGATGGAGTTTTTTTCGTAAGGGAACCTAAATAAAGTCAAAATTCGAAAAAATACTCATTTAAAAGCAGTGTTCGAAAGCAAACCGAACATTATTTAGCGTTGGGCTCACACACCCAGAAACTATATCTTTTTTTAGTGTTTGCGTAGACGAACACAACCCTTAATACCGTTCGTAACTATTTTCAAGAATGTAATGAACATTATATAGTGTTCTGTTCGTCGTTATAAAACAGAACAATTGTAGTGGTCCCGTAGACACGTAACGTGCCAACCTGTAGAAAATAGAATTTCATTACGAGGTTACGTGTCATTTATAGAATGTGATGGGCTGCTTTTATATTAAATGAAATGCGGGTAAATTCACTCTTTTTCTTTGGTACTTTTTTCAGTAATAATATCTGTGGACTTTTGACAAAATAACTTACAATACATACATATTATCATTTATATAAATATACATATATGTTTAGATGTATTAAATAAAAAAATGCATACATAAACACAAACAATAAAAACTGTGGTTTTCAATGATATCAAAACTTAGTTTTGTCAATGCACATTTTCAAAATAGTACAAGTACACGTGTTTGTATATGCTATAATACATATTTGTTGATTGTGAATCTATAATATAAATAACAAATATTAAATTATTTATAAATGTATTTATACATACAAGAAATACAGTTTTAATACCATTTAAATCGTTTGGTACTTTTCCTGAAAAGCGGCCACCAATTGAACATTTAAATTCCCATCACTGTGTCTGTTGTTTTATGTATACTAATGCTTTTTTGTTTATGTTTTTGAAAACAGATGACACGTTCTTACATGTTCTATAAGGGCACAAATGAGCTTACAGTACGTTACGGTACGTTACATTGCATTTCATTACATTTACGGTTGGCTAAAGCGGCCTTTAGTTAGCTGACAGTAATAAGGTGCGTTTGAGTACTTTTACAGTAAAATGCAGTAAATGAGTAAACTGAAAAATTTTCTCTCACAAAAAGCTGTTGTCCAAAAAAGTACGCGAACGCAAAATTTGTAAAAATTCGTAAAATAAAGGCAACAGCTGATGGCAAATAATTGAAGTGTTGAAAAATGTTTACACTTTTGACTACTTAACTCGTTTTCTTATCGGTACCCGATTAAATACTTTTTATAACACGAAATTTTAAGAAAATAAAAACAATTTATTTCATTTCTCTTTCACATTTTTATTTTTTTTTTTTATTTTATTTTACTGATTTTTGTCCGGCTAAATTTGTTCGAAAATACATGAATACATTTTTCGCTATTGATTACTTAAGAAATAAGTGAAGTACTAAGTACCCAAATACAAATACTTTTAACAACTCTAAAAAATAAAACAACAACAACAAAAGTTTAAAAGTTGGAATTTAGCCATATAAATGCACCACAAAGAAGTTTAATTAACTAATATTTATTAACTTTTTGTTATTGTTTAATTTTTATTTAAACTTTCCTTTTTTAAAACAATTTCTTCACAATTTGTATCGTTTTTGTTTGCTTCTTTTGCTTGTTTACCTTTTGTAACATATGTTTTTTTGATTTACTAAATGTTACTGCAAAAATTTCTGCAGTAAAAATTTGTAAGTACTCAGTCAAGAACTGTCACTTTACGCTCTCAATTTGTGTTCTCATTTACTGCATTTTGTGTACTCGAACGCAATTTCGTAAAATGCAGTAAAGTTCAGTAAAAAATAGTAAAAAATTTTGTGTTCTCGAACGCAGCTATAGTAACGCTGCAAATCAGCTGTTTCTTTTTGTTGAAGGTAAAAAAATTAGAACGATTATAGTTAGTAAGGTGTAACTTAACCGTAACGTCTAAAGGCCCAACCATAATGTGCTTAAGTTGGCTTCAGCAAATGTGCGAATATTTGTAAATCGTATGAGGTAAACCATATTGAACTCAAGGAAACGTTTTGTTAAGTCTTATGAAATTATCATTTGCTTAAGCAAAGTGCGAAATTGATCGCACATTCCGTACGGAATCCAATGTTTTTTATTTTGTTTTTTTAAATACATTTGAGAGACTTTTTGTAAATTTTTGACAGTAGGTTAAGCTAGGCTATGCATATTATGGTTAGGCCTTAAGGTTGTAGAAAATAGATATTTCTACTTTTTAACTGTACGGTTAAATTAAAATTACTCTCAGCTAACTGGGGCTTAAGCAGAGAATATACATATAGTGAGATAAAGCAAATTGTTAACTATCTATCACTGATGGGATTTGTGGTACCAAATTTGGTACAATTTGAACAAAAATACCCTCGTAGTTTTGTCAATTCTTTTAGGTCTCCAAATCGCCATTTTTGTCCATTGTTCCGGTGACACTGTCTACACTTTTGTTTTGCTTCTTCTTTATTTTGTATTCCTACACCACAATAGTGAAGATGGTATTATGCGTTTGGGCTGATGTTTGTAACACTAAAGAATACTGGTTTTAGACCCACCTTTTAGTATACCGATCGACTTAATATCACTTTCTGAGTCAATTTAGAGTCCAAGTGGCTGGCAAGCTGGCTGGTTTTCTGTCAATGTAACCCTGTGCGCACGTTTTTGGCCCTGAGCCTATCTTCGGCGTTCCTGCTGGTCATATTAGGGGGACGGGCCAGACATGGTCCGAAAGTGAATTCCTTCCCATATGGACGTCCATTCCTGGGTTCAGACAATCCAAAAAATTTGTGACCCCGTCCCGTGGCAGGACAGGTAGGCTGCTCCTGCTTGATAAGGGGGAACTTAGGCTACTTGTGGGGCACTGTGGTCTAAGATACCATCAGTTTAAAATGCGAAATGTTAGAACCAAGATATGAAGATGTTGTGGGGCTGATGACGAAACGTCAGAACATCTGCTCTGCTGTTGTCCCGCTTTAGGGACTTTTAGGCACAAATTTCACGGGGCGACTGACGAGCCCTACTGAAACTTATTATCTGCCACCGGAAAGGATATCGGGCTTCATACGTAGCCTGAACCTGATATGGTGGGACACACAGGATGCACAAAATATCCTCTGGGCCGTGGTGGTAATGGCCTTCTACAATCTGCAATACAACCTTGTGCGCAAAGTACAGGTCGCAACTTTTAATTTAACTTGATCAAATTTTGTACATTGGTTTCAATTCACATGGTGAGAATTAGTTCATAATTTCACAAAGCCCCCATACAAACTTCTTTCATGAATAAAGTTTGTGGCTATAAACCATCTTTTTATGTTGGTATGTAGATAAAATTTGAGCCAAACTTAAGTTATTGCAATCCAAATCATCTAACCTTATTTAACTGAAATCGGTCTATATATTTGCATGAATCTTAACCTCCTAACACAATTTTGTTCTGTCTGGTCTGCCTATGGTCCCAAATGTAGTATACTCTCGAAAATTTTTCTTAATATACTGTGGTGTAGGGTATCGAATGGTCGGACTTGACTATACTATTTTACATGTTTTGTTATTATTTTTATTGAATAATAAAGTGTTGTGAAGAACTATGTAGTATGCTTTTTTATTTTATAGCAAAATTTTGGTACAATTTATATCTATTTGGTACATTTTTATCATTAAGGTGCTACAATTTAAAAATTGTCAAATACCAATAGTGCTATCTATTTTTCTGCTTTTACTTGTTACCTATTAAAGTGTTAAGTAAGAATTCAGAAACACAGTTTTTTAATTTGCTGCCATAAGTTTAAGCAAAGCAAAAATTTTACTGCTGTTGCTATTTTAGAGCAAGTAATTCTAACACAGATTGAGCTATTAAATATTTGACGTCCTACACACAACCACTAGTTTTATTAAAACAAATTTTGCTTTTACTAAACGTTTGCTGGATCAAACATCATTTACCAGTTTCTTAATTGAATTATTAAATAATTTCCTTACAAATAAAGATAAGGAAGTTAATATAAATTGTTTAAAATAAAGCTAAAGTTTGATAAATTTGGTCATGCTTTTTTGGATTTTTTCGTTAAATATTTGTTAGAACATTGGCATTAGAATTAAACAAACCCCGCCTTTATGAATGAATACCGCGTTCGAATGTAAATAATACAGGCCAATAAATTTGTAACCCATGGAACAGAATATACTTTTTTAAAGTTATGAATGAGTTGCTCTGAATCTGCATCTGAACTAAGAATTTTTCCATTACATAAGGTTTTCGCGATATCTTTGCTTAAATCTTAAAAAAAACCTGTTTCTCGCAAAATTCGAGATGTTATAACTGCGCCAATTAAATTTAATTTTAAACCTTTTTAATATCTTGTTTCCTCTCTTATATATCTTAACTTGAAGTTTAAAAAATTTGGCTTCTCTCTATATTCATGGTAATTTTGACATTTTTTTGAACGTATACCTTTAAAAAATATACGTTAGTCCCAAAGATTCGACTTCTTCTAAATTTTTCAGGCCTGTATGCGTAACTTATGTTTAAAATGCAGTTTGCAGCTTGTTTCTTGTTCCCTTTCTTTTTAAAAGAACTAAATTATTTTTATTAAAATAATCCAAACTTTATGCATATGGAATTTAAAAGACTATAATGGAACCTTTTTTACACACCTAATAAAACAAGTGATATTCAATATACTAGAGAAACTTACACTTTCATCAGTCTGGTGTTGATATCTTTGTTAGGTGATCAAGTAAATATATATTTTTCGAATATTTTGGGGTCTCTGAATCAAGAGAAATTGTTTCACTCTTGTTTAGTTACTTGTTATAAAAAATAGTTTATATATCGTAAAATAAAATTCTGCTACTCCATTTGTAACGCATGAAAAAATTCTCGGATGTGCCATAATCTGTGTCCTTGTAGATTTCAAAAAGCTAAGTCTGGGTTCACACTATTAATGGTTTCTTTTAGAAAGTCTGGGTTTATCGGTGAGAAGGGGAAGTGAACATGCTATTCTTCTCTTCCCACTCACCAATAATCTCAGAATTTCTTTATTAAAACTGTCGTAGTGTGAACCCTGTCTAAAGGACAAAGAGAGAAAGAGAGAGGCAGCAACTATTATTATTAGGACCAAGTTGATTTATTATGTCATCCGATAAAATTATCCCCCAGAATAAGAATGACACACAATGTAACATTCACAGCAATTCCATGTATGTATTCAATAAAAGTTCTTTGGTTGAATACGGTCCAAATTGGATTATTATTTTACTGATGCAAATATTCGAATTATATATGTTTGTCAGCGTTAATAAAAACATACTTGGGTGATTCACAAGGTAGTCATAAAGTTGTAAATTCAAATTTTTTTAAATAATTACAAGAAATATATATGACTGCTGTGGACAACCGCTTATAATTTAGATGTCTACTGTACTGTTATGACGAATCAATGAACACAGAATTAACATTTTTATTTTGTTTGAAATACAAGAATATTTTTTTTTAAATAATTGTAAAATATTATTAAGGACATTATGACGATATGACTTGATAGCACACACCTTGTGAATCACCCAACTAAGTATTTATTTTACTTTTCAAGTCACAAATAAAGGATTTTAGTGAGCTAATGTAATATACGCAGTATTTTAGGAGTAATTAAATTTTGTATATCGTTACTTTAATTTATAAAAGGCGTATCTGACACATAAAATTTTTTTAGTTTGAGACATAAAACTTCATATAAAGGAATATATAAAAAAGCTTATGAATATTTTTAGAACTATAAAAAATGTAGGTTTTTACATAAGCGTAAGTCAAATTTAAAAAAAAAAAATATTTGTTAGATACGTCTCACAGTGTCGTCATTTCATATAACGAGCGGCCAAAAATAAAAAGAGTTATTGCAAAAAGTTGAAATTTGGCTCACATATTTTAATTGGTAAATAATACCCAAATATAAAATTTCAAAAATTTATGTGCACGGATTCGCAAACTTCCCATAAGTCCTGAACTGAAAAAATTTCATAGAATATAGAAAATAGTTCGAGCTTCATGAAACTTTGTATATTTATTGAATTTTACACACTAAAAGTTTTGTCCAAGTTTTATCAAAATCGGTGAAAAAATGTCCTTGTTCCAAAAATTAAAAAAAAGTGAAACAGTTTTTATATTCAAATTTTTGTTTGGATCGATGGTTTTTGCTCCAAGAGCTGGCTATTTTTGATTTTAACCGTCCTATTTTTTGCACACCTTTATCTTTTAACTTTAGTCCCAATCGAATTTCTACATATTTTTTTTTAATTTTTGTGTAACATCTTCTTTGGAACAATTTTTTACTTCAATCCAACAATAATAAAATCACGTATTTTCATATGAGCTGACACTAAAAAAATGCAATAAGTTTAAAAGTTGCAACTAGGCGCACCTTAAGTTATTTTATTATACGTCCTTCTAGTATTTAAATTATATAAAAAGTTCTGCGGAATATATCGAGACGTTTTTTTAAGCTTCTGTCAAAAATTGTGATTTTGCAGAAAAATTATTTCTGTTTTGTTATTATCTTTATTATAACGGTATTCCTATTGTCATTACTATTTCAAATTAAAAATAGCGTTGCCCTATTAAAATCAAATTAGACTAAATAACTTAGTAACATTTTTTTTATGTAAATCGATGTAAAACATAAAACACATTAACTTATTAAAAAAAAATTATTGAACTTGTTTACAAAGTGCATCTTTGACGCTCTATAACTTCGGCTAATAATAACATTTTTATTTAATTCTTTTCTAATTTTCTTAGTCAGAGTGTATACTATTAAATAGCATCAAAATATTTTCGGGTCTCAAGCACTCCATTTTACTATTTTTGACCGGCTCACAACACTGTGCGTCTTTTCTAAACTAAATTAACGATATACAATGTATATTAAAAATATTTGGTATTAAGAGGAAAAAAAGAGAATAAAATTGATCCGCTATTTTACCAAGCGTCAAAAAAGCAATTTCTCGTAATAATCGTTTGACATTAGAACGGCCTATCTTTAATTATCAATTATGTGTACAAAATTTACAAAAAGGGTATAATTCGGACATAATTACCTAATTGTTTACAATATTTTTTTTATTTTCTCTTGTATTTTAATAAATTTAATGTTTGTGTGTAGAAACCGGAACTGGACATCGCCAACTCCTCCACAAGACTGTAGAATCTTTTGTAAATAAAATGAGTAAGAAATTAATTTACCAACGTCAACCTTTATTTTATGACACAACCCTGACAATTCAAGTTAGTTTTAATTTGTGTTTGTCAGTAGGTGGGTAATTTGTTGACGTAAATATGTTTGTATAAAAATCCTTTATTTGTACAAGTTAACGTTCGGCTGTTTTTCTTATAGTAAAAATGCCACAGTCAAGTTGATTTCTAAGGAACCACTTTTTTGTGTCGGGGGCGCACATTGGGAAATTTTATGGGCAAAAAAAGGTAAAAATTTTATTTCATTAAAAGTGGTTACTTGTATATTTTATTATAGTTATCGTACATAAAATAAAACACATATACAGTCACAGACAGACACGACATAGTTAAAATTTTATAGGTTTATTTAACATTTTGTACGAGTATTTGCGACTGAAGGTATTTTTCTTCATAAAAAGTTGTTATAACCTAACCTTTAAACTACAACAGTTAATAATGAATATTTGGTCATTTAGCAAGGAAATATATTTTTAAATGGAAAACTACTAACAATAAATTAAAATGTTGTTAACAGGCAAACTCTTTTAGTCATATATTTAATTTACTATGTATGTATTTAAGTTAATGGAGTTATGTTTATACTAAACTCATTAATAAACAAGGAAGAAAGTCTAGTCGGTCATGACCAACCATATTTTATCCTACACCAAAGTATTTAAAAACAAATTTTTGATAGTGTACTCCATTTGGGACGCATGGGCAATCATGGATCCGCCAGAAATTTATGTCATGAAGTTAAAATTCATGTATAAGTTCTTTGTGACGAATATTATTTAGATATCTACATCTTATTTTATGCTATATGGGCACATACACTCTATTTAGGAAAGAAGTTTGTGAGGGGCGCAATGTGAAATTATAGACCGATGCTCACTGTTTTCGATAAGCTTGGTCCTTGGGGCGATTTTCATCAAATAATCTCCAAAATTGCGACTTGTACTTTGGCCACAAGGTTTACATGGAAAACCGGTCTGACAACCGGACGGACGGAAAACCGGATGGACAACGTGAGATCGATTCGAAAAGTGATTCTGAGTCTTTCTGTGTACTAAGAGCTGAGTCTTGCACCAATATTTAAAAGAGTTTCAAACATCAGCACAAACGCATAACACCATCTACACTATTAAAGTCTGGGTATTAATACTAGTACAGTACAGTTTGTTTATAATTACTACCGTTTTTAGTCACATTAGCTGTATAGGCAATTTTATCTGTTTATTCTACTGCTATAAGTTAATTTAATATAAATATTATCGATATAGTCCATTTAGCGATATGAGCACATTTGCCATATATGCCATCTTTGAGTGGTTAGCAAAGGCAAAGGGAAAGATAAAGCAAGTTATTACCCAGTAAAAAATGTACTCTAAAAGGAGCCGGTTTTATATATGAATGCATACCTAAAATCACTTCAAAGCTGCTGATTTTTGTATGGGGTATTCCCGGTTTGGAGGACTATTTTCTGCTGACAATTAGCGCTTCTTTTAACATAATAAAACATGCAAATAAAGCACTCCTAAAGTGAGTTTTTAAGGGCTAACTATATTAACATATTTTTTTAATGGTTTAAATGCCTTTTTTCCAGCATTTTCGTAACCATAATATATATTTATTTTTTTTCGCTTTCTTCGTTGTCTGCACTAATATACCAGCTTTTTTGGATATTTTATTCGTTATCATTTACTGCTGTATAAGAGCACTCTTATTGAAACGCTCGATTATGTACTTTTTCTCTTAAGTGCTTCAAAAAACAAAATTTTTTTTTTTTACTGGGTGGCGTTATAGTCACATTAGCAAAATATTATAAGTTCTTTTTAGTTTTCGAAACCCCAATCCATCCAAAGAACTAAGAATTAAATCGCTTAATTTTTGTCATAAACTCTCTACTCGAAAAAAAAATTAGTTTTTGCCATTGGTATCAGTTATGAAATATCTTATCCGGCCATGTTCTGAAAATTACAATCGGGTAAAATTGATATAGAAGGAAAGTTTCAGTTAAATTTTTTAAAAACGATCGGAATTTTTTTTTTTTTTTTGATTTTTAGAGTAATTCTTATAAATATAAGTGGTACTCAAAGTAAATAGGATCGTTTTGAATACCAGAACATGGATGATTATTATTTAACCTTTTATTTTATGTAGTATGCAAATCTGTTACAAAACCATAAGCCTGCTGTCGTTGTAATTTCCAAAAATTTACACAACTTGATTGTATTGGAATTCGGTTATATGCCTCATAGTGGCATATATGTGAAAAAGGCGTATAGATAGTCATATTAGCGATAAAGTCCACGATTTGTCTGCAACTAAAGGATGTGACTATAAGCAAAAAGTACTGTAAAACGAAAATTAATTTTATGTAAATTTACCATAATTAAAATAAGGTTGGTTTAATTAAAATTTATATTAGCGGTTTTCACCCTTTGTATTAATAGTACAACTCTGTTATATTTAATACGATTTTATACTTCAAAACGTGAGTGTCTTTTTCGTATGCATTGTAAATTAATGAATTTGCTGAGGGAGAGAAAGAGATAGATAAAGTTTCTTCAACTGTTTTATTCTGGTAAATTCACACACATGTTTACTACTGCTTTTTGTGGGATTTTTCAACCACAGCGTAGTATATTTTAGTCTAATACATTTTGTTGTTGCAGTGTTGTAGATGTTAGTATTTTTACTAAAATTATAAGATTAACAAGGTCTACAAGGGACTTTACTGTCAAGGGTGAATTCCGCTATTAATTCAATACCACCAATAAATAAGCAATACCATTAGTTATGACTATTTTAAGCTCTTCGTTTGACCATTTGTCATATGACGATCATAAGTATTTAGCGTGTTGAAAGCCATGACTATAACTAGCAAGTTGATGGGACAAATTATTGTTTGAGTTAATGTGAAATATAAAAAACTAGCTGTTTGGTCCCGGCTCTGCCCGTTATTTTCCAAATAATAATAAATACTGATTTTTATTAATTTTTATAAATCTATAAGATATTTTATTACTTTTTACCAAAGGTAAAAGGGTATATATAACTTTTCATTCTAATGGGGATTATATTGTTATATATTTATGGCACATATACTCCGCTAAAGTTTGCTATTGAAATTCAGGCAGATCGGTCCTTAAATGACTGAGATACGAACAAAAAAGCACGACTGCCTCCAATTTTACCCATAAATCCCATCTTGTTGTTGTTTTTTTACTTCTTTTTGTATATCTGGAGACCGGCAAGAGCCAAACTAGATGCAACCATTTCGGTTATCAATACACAAGCTCCATAAGAAAATGAGCGCGATTGGAGAAGTGGCCCTGGCACTTCCAATACAAAGCCATTATTAATGTCTGTATATTTAGTCTGTATATCTTAATTATCAATACACAGCATCAGGGATTGGCGAGTTGGCGTTGAACAAAATAGTTTTACTTTCTTTATCTCTAGGTTATCTATACACAACATCTCTTAAAATATGGGTGGGATTGGAGAGGTGGGCGTGGCACAAAATAGATTTATTTATATCTAAAGAAGGGTAAAAGAAAAATTCTTTAAATTTAAACTACATACTTAGCTGGGTTATCAATAAATAACTTTAGACATTATAGATTTCAATATATCTAGAGAACGGAAAGAGCCAAAGTTTTTAAATTAGGTACAAACATCTGGGTTATCAACACACAACATCCGAAAAAATGTGTGCGAGTTTTATAAAGTGCACTTCGATATACAAATCTGTCAATTGGGTTAAAAAAACAGGCGAGTGCTGGCCAACATACTTTAAAAATGGTCTACCTATGGACACAAATACTGATACTGATACCGATATGTTGGCGATACTTCAGATTTTCCGATATATCGGTATCGGCGATATTTTACTCTCGATATCACGATACTTTTAAAATTTTTTTTTTAGAGTTTTTTGAACAAACAATTTAATTTTCTATACTTGTTTTTTGTATAACAACTAAGAGAAATACACATTTAAATGCAGATCATAATAACACCCAAACTGAATAATAAAATTCTTTTATTTTAATTCTTAGCCGTTTTGCGTTGCACCATAGTAGAGAGGGATATAGTGTATTTCGGCCAAAACATTTAACATGTTTTTTGGACTTCTAAAAAAATATTAATGCAATATTAGAGCTAACCCTTTAAATATAGATCAGAATGTACAACCTACTTAGACTGTATAAGTGCAGAAAAGTAAGCATATTTCGTTATTAGTTTTTAATATAATTATTTGGCTTGCATTACAACGAAGTCGAAGTCTTTAAATCCAACCACATTGTTTTTGATATTTTTTTTCGGCATCCTTCATATAAAATTTCTGGTTAATAAAATTTTTTAAAAGAAAATAATACAATAAAAAGGCCAACGTTTGGCTTGTTACGGGTATTATTTAGAAGTTTGTAGATGATTAAAGGCTTTAACAGAGATTAGTATAAAGGCTGACAAGTAAGTGCTACGAGTTTCGCTACCAAGTTAGGCCAAGTTTTTTAATTGCCTTTTCATTGATTCCACTTATTACAAATTTAAAATCTTTCCGTGTGTGAAAAGCACATAAGAATCCAAACAATTTTTAAAATAGTAACAGCTATTATTGAAAACATCGAGGAAATCTCAAAAAAAAAAAATAAAATAAAAATTTAAACGTTACGTCCTTTAGTACTATGTTTCATTACTTTACGAAAAGAAAAAACAAAGTTATAAGGATTTTGCCGAAATCTCCCACTGTGCATAACATGAAATTTTCTCTCGTTACTATATTTTGTAGGTTTTTGTACGTTTTAAGAATTTTCTGTTTTTTCATTAATTTTGACTTAACATTATAACATTTCCAGAACCGTAGGTCCGCTTTTTTAGGGGCACAATGGCATGTTATACCCATACTTGAAGAAAATGTTCAGAGACTATTTATTGCAGATCCGTTTGATGGATTTGTGAAATCTACTATAACGCAAAAGCTCTTATATAAGTTTGTCATTGTATTTCTCAACAATTAGGATCTTATGGTATATATTCCGTTTCCTTATGAGAAGCGGAGTTAATTCAACGACGCCCACTTATTCGTCCGCCAGTTTGTCAGTTAAAATGAGTTTTCCTAAGACTCTATATATGATAAGGACTATGTTGTTAAATATTTTTATCACATATAGTCAGGAAGAGTTTGTCACATCGGTCCACAAATATCTGAGATATGAACGAAAAGTAATACCACGACTTCCCCCAATTTTAACCATAAACTATAACTTGCTTCAGTCTTTTTATAAACTACTAGCTTAGCCCGGGGCGCTTTGCTACCCCCATCGAAATAAAATAAGTAACCGGTCAACAGATATACAGAAATTTCAAGTGTCTTCGTATGGGAGGTGTCATGCCTACTTGTCCCATTGAACCTACCTTTTAAAATATGTTGTAGGCTATTATCTAAGCTACTTGTACAAAATTGGAATACTTTCACTATTACAGTTAGACTACTACGTAGAAATATTTATTGCCATTATATGGGAGGTGCCACGCCCGCTTGTCTAATCCAGCCGACTTCTTGGCAGATATCGTGTATTGATAACGAAGTTATTTGTTTCATATAAGAAGACTCTTACTGTAACCGTCCTTCAGATATAAGGTTATTCATATTTTTATTGTGTTGGTGCCACGGCTACTTGAAAATTAAAATATATTAATACCCTTTGTTAGGCGCCGGATAATCAGGAAATTACAGTGAAACTTTCAGGGAAATCGGCTCAGTAGCTTACCACTTCCCCTGCACCTATCGAAAAATAATAGCCTATTTTATTTTCGGGGCTCATGTGGTGTTACTGTAAACATTTCAGGAAAATCTGTTCAGTCGTTGAGGAGTCTATAATAATAGTTCTTCAGTTGAGCGGTATTAAATATATGCATCTTATGGGAGGTATTTCCCCCCCTGCGCCTACCCGCTTTACTTTTATTTTCAAAAGTGTAGTATACCATAAGTGTGACTTCTACAAAGTTTGAACATTCTCACTATAACAGTTCTTAAGATATGCGATATTAAACATTGGCATCCTATGGGGGTACCACTTCCCCCGCTGCTATTTTATTTCAATTTTGGGGCTCAGAAGGTCCTAATACAAAAAGTTCAACAAAATGCGTGCAGCGGAGCTTAAGATATGCGATATTTAATATTGGCATCCTATGGGGGGTAGCGATAGCGGTAACAGGTGCCATTAGAACAACCCCCTCTAAGGCATTGTTTACGATTTTAAACTGGTTACCACCAGACATTTTGGCGAAAAGGTTAGCTGCGAACGCGGCGGTAAGACTAAGGGCCACCGGAGCATGGAGGGATTATAATATCGGACATGCTAACATTCTGAATGATATTAATTGGCACATGGATGTTGATTATGTCACACCCGAGCCAATCTTTGATCCTGGCTTCACGGTAAGCATTGTGGATAACGTGGTCCACTATGATGACCTGCAAATCCCCGCGAATGCGATTCGACGGGTCTAAAACACTGTATGGTGTCGGTTCTGGCATATACTCCGAGCAGCTAAACTGGAGCATTCCTATAAGGCTGCCGGACCACTGCAGTGTCATCCAGGCCGAGATAATGGCCATCCACACAGCCGCGAAACGCATCCGCGGCCATAAGATCCCTGGAGAATGTGCTCATCACATCGAGAATTGTCCGAGAATGCCGGATGTCTCTGGAGGAGATAGCGAGACATTCACTGGTCACCCTTAATTGGGTCCCCGGACACGGGGTCATACATGGGAACTGCATGGCGGATTCGTTGGCGCATGCAGGTACCACCTTGAATCGGGACGGTTCCACATATGTAGGTGCTTCACTCCCAAGGTGTAAGCAACTTATAGCGCACAAGTTTCATCTTATCGCCAGTCAGAGGTGGCACGATGAAACCACCTGTGGGGAAACCAGGAAAATCTGGCCCATCATAGATGAAAAAAGGACACGGCGGGCATTACAGCTGTCCAGACATCATCTAAGAAACCTAACTGCGGTTATAACTGGCCACTGGCCAATTGGGAGGCACGCCCAGAGGCTGGGGCTCCCTTATAATGACTTATGCAGAAGTTGCGGCGATGAGGAGGAGGAAGAGTCAACGGAACATCTTCTCTGTAACTGCCCGGCTTTCGGAGACTTAAGACTCAAAATGTTTGGTCGAAGAACCCTTGGGGACAAAACTTGTCTCTCTGATGTTGATGTAAACAGGATCCACTCCTGTATTGAATCGACCGGTTGGCTGCATGGGAATACTAGCAGCCAGATTTCATAGGACCCATGGGAGACGGCGTGATATGGTAACACAACGGACCCACGTGAGCTGTGCTTGATCACGGCTGCCAATGGAACCTAACCTAACCTATGGGGGGTACCAATTCCCCTGCCCCTATCGAAAAAAATAAGTAGCCTATTTTATTTTTAGGGATCACGTGATGTTACTGTAAAAATTTCAGAAAAATCGGTTTAGTAGTTTAGGAGTCTATAAGCCAACAAACAAACAAACAAACAGACAAACATTTTTAATTTTTATATATATAGATGAAATTTTCCGATTAAACGGTTTTGAGACAATAGCGACCATATTATATAAACTCTGAAAACCAAATTTGTCTCAGATATTTCTTATATATACACAAAAAAAATAGGGACCGAAAATAACAGTTATTTTGAAATTTTAAAACAAAAAAAGCATATAGAAGTAAATACTGGCAAACTGATTCAAGTATACCATATTGATCCTGATGAACTTTTCTATGATAACATATTATGATATTTAAAGTTTTGATTTTTATTTTTTTGAACAAAAAAAAAAATTATATTTTGATTTTTATTTTTTCGATCAAAAATAACAGTTATTTTATGATTTTTATCTAATTGAACAAAAATAACAATTATTTTTGGATTTTTATTTTTTCGAGCAAAAATAAAAGTTATTCTTTACAGAAATGTACGTGTTATAATTATGGAGTTGTCTTTAAATATTTATTAAAATGTGTGATCATTGTTGGGATATATTATACATATTTAAAGTCAACCAAATAATTATAACACGTACATTTCTTTAAAGATTAATTTTTATTTTTGATTGAAAAAATAAAAATCATACAATAACTGTTATTTTTGATCGAATAAATAAAAATCAAAAAATAACTATTATTATTGTTCAAAAAAATAAAAATCATAAAATGACTGTTATTTTTGATCGAATAAATAAAAATCCAAAAATAATTGTTATTTTGGTTCAAATAAATAAAAATCAAAAAATAACTGTTATTTTTGTTCAAAAAAATACAAATAAAAAAATAACTGTTATCATCTTACTTGCATGAAAAAAGGAATAACTGTTACGGTCCCTGAAAAAAAGTTTTTTATCAATAACCAAAATGGTTTAAAAAGTATTTAAATTTAAAAAATGTAATAATTGAATCAATTATTTTTTTAGTTGAAAGAAAATTAAAAATATAATTTTTATTTAATTAACATTTTAGTTGTTTTGAAATAAATTTTTAATTAAAATGTTAATTAAATGTCAAATTAATTGATTTTTTTCGTTTAAAATAAAATAATTTAAGCTTGTAGAATTGTTTTTGGGAATTGTCAATATTTACTAAAATAAATTAACACATTGTTTGAAATGGCAAAGTTTTTTTTTATCGTTTTTTAATTAAAATTAAAAATATCGTTTATTGAAAAAAACTTTCAATATTTTAAAATTTTAGTAATCAATATAATCATTTTGGTAATAGGTGCAAAATCAACAACTTGTTTGCTTGATATTATGAATTTGGTATAAATTAGGTGATTAGAGAAAATTTTTAATTTTTTATGTCTAAGGAGCATTAAATATTAAAAATGGGCCAAATCGGACCATTATGTCACATGACCACACTAGTATGATTTTAATTACTATGGTGAAGAGTACAAATGATTCGGCACAACTAAATATATCACAAATTACTTGTTTTAAATTTTATTAGTATTAATATCGATTTTAAAAAATATTAATATCTTCCGCCGTTTTGCATTATAAAAACATTACTCTACTTGAGTTTTGTTAATTTTAACTTGAATTTAAATAAAATATGCATATCGGTATCAGTATCGCCGATATTGCTTTTTGAATATCGGTATCGTATCGGCTAAAAGGCGTATCGTTACCTCTCTAATAAGAATATAAGAAATTTTTAAGCAGAATTTATTCTCCAAAAAGTCGGAAAATGCTCTTCAGAAATAGAAGAGTTATGCTTAAAATATATTTTTAATTTTTTTTTAAATACCCATTTTCAGATTTTCCCGAGAAAAGTTTTATAACCCATATAAATGGTAAATTTCTACTTAATACGACGGTATATATATCCAATCTTTAAAATCGGTTCAAGAATGGCCGCGTTAGGACCAAAATACTTCAATAATGCGCTGAAATACATCAACATTTTTATAAAAACTTAAGTTTTAGGAGTATGACCTATGGATTAGTCTTATATATATCAAATGATTGAAAATGTCAACATAAATTATTCACCAAAAATATTTTAGGTATTTAAAAGAATTATTTAACAAATTTTCATAGAAATGTCGTTTTATAAGCCTTTTGTAAACCTAAAATGTTGTTAATGAATAAGGGCTTGAATGTATAAGTGCGTATCCGAAGAAAGTAAAATAGTTTTTATTGATGATCTTGATGTGTATGTAAATAAGCGATTTTTAGAGCTAGAAAGAACCATTTTACAATTTTCCAGTAATGAGAAAAGTCAAATACATTGGAAATTCTATTCAACTTCAAGTAAAGAATATTAAATAAGATACAGAACAGTTTTAGGTTTTTTACTGTAAAATAATTCACCTGGAAAAAATATTTGAAATACAGTACGGACTAAAAAAGAATGGACGATCGCCGTAGATACGTTCATATCGGACCATTGTGAAGGGTATATAAAATTCGGCATAGGCGATTATAGCACTCTTACTTGCTTACCAAACATATATAAGCTATAAGCTATCTAAATATTATTATCTAGAACTATTGTTTCGTGAAAAAACGAATTAAAAAAATCAAAAATATGTTATTCTAGAAACAGGGATTGCAAAAAAATGATTATTTTTCAAACTCAAATCAAAAATCAAACTAAAGGAGAAATGCTACGTGCATAAGGAATACATAAAGATAATCCTTCCCAACAAAAAATGTGCTCTAAAAAGGTGAAGTTTTACTACGAAAACGCAAAATAAGTGCTTACAAGCCTGCTGATGGAAGCACGATTTTTGTATGGGGAGTTTCCAGTTTGGGGGACTGATTTCTGCTGACTATAAGCGCTTTTTTAACCTCACGAAACATGCGATTTGCTATCCTTTATTTATTAAAGAATTTGTGCGCTTTCGAAAAAATTTGTCTTGTGAAAGGTTTTCGTTGTCTTACGTTTATGCGTTTGTGTACAATATTTTTATTTTGTTTCGCATTAAAACTTTCTTTGTAACCAGCAGTAAAAGGGCAGCTTTTTATATAATTTAATTATTAAAAATTCACTGCATAGTAATAGCTCTTTTATGGAAGCCCTGATTCTGTGGTTTTTTTTAGAGAGCTTTAAGAAACACGTTTTTTTTTACTGGACTACCTTTAAATGCATTAATTTTTTTTAAAAAACTCAACTTTTCCGATTATTTTCTGAGTTTTATTTATTCCTTAGGAAATAACAATCATCTTTTAGTTTTATTTTTTGTTTAAGAAATAAAAGTTATTCCTTGAGTTTTATTTATTCTTCAGAAATAAAAATAGTTTTTTAAATTTTAGTTTTAGCTTAGGAAATAAATATTATTTTTGAGTTTTTCTTATTCCTTAGAAAATAAACGTTATTTCTTTATTTTTATTTATTGTTCGGAAATAAAAGTTAAGTTTTTATTTTTTTTTTTTTTTTTTTTTTTGATTAGAAAAAAGTCATTTTTGAATCGAAAAAATTATAGAAAAATTAATTTAATTTACCAAATTACTCTAAGGATAATTTCGCCCTTAAATCGGTTAATATTTATTAAAGCCCAGAAAATTACTTTTTTTTTTAACCACAAAAATAAAATTAAAGGAACAATTTTTATTTTCTTAGCAAAATAAAAAACTCAAAAATAATTTTTTTTTTCTGAGGTATAAATAAATAATAGTCAACAAACAACTATTATTTCTGAGGAATATATAAAACTCAGAAAATAACTTTTATTTTCTAAGCGAGAAATAAAATTTGTGAAATAATGATTAAAAGTATTATAGCCGTTGCGGCCCCTTATTAGAACGGATTAGCAAAGTAGTGATTTATTTAAGAGACGTGGTATTTTCTTTTGAGAAATGGCTGCGCAGAAAAAATTTGTTTATCAATTAAAAAAATGGTTTAAAAAGTATTTAAATTTATTTAATGTGAATAAAAATTAAAATTATAATTTTGATTTAATTAATATTTAAGTTGTTATAAAATAAATTTTGAATTAAAATATTAATTAAATAACAAAAATAATAATTGATTTTTTAGTTTAAAATAAAATAATTTAAACTCGTAGAATTGTTGTTGGAATTTGTCAATATTTAATTAAATAAATTAACACCTTGTTTGAAATGGCAAAGTTTTTCGATAATTTTTTAATTAAAATTAAAAATATCATTTATTGAAAAAAAATATTTACAATTTTACAATTTTTAGTAATCAATATAATCATTTTGGTAATAGGTGCCAAATCAGCAACTTGTTTGCTTGATATTATGAATTTTGTATAAATTTGGTGATTAGAGACAATTTTTAATTCTCTCTGTGTGCACTATGGTCGTTTTGGTAATAAAGACGCTCAAGCAAATTTTAATCTTTTAAAGCTTTATTTCAATTGTTAGGTAATAAGCTATTACCACAATAGTGAAGAGGGTATTAAGCGTTTGTGCTATTGTGTAACATCCAGCGTTTAAAAAACTAAAGTCAAGGTTGAAAAATGCAATTTCCTCTACTTTTTTTGTTAGCATTGTCAAAAAATTAACTGTTGCTTTTACTTCTGATTCATTAAATGTAAACAGCCGCTGTCAAACCAACTCAAAAAGCGAAAAGGTGTACACAATTTTTCCTCTTTTGTTCGACATTTTTTGGTTTCGACTGCAGTATTCTAAACCCTGGTAACACCTAAAAGTTTTGGTGCTAAATATCTTTTAATTTACATAGGGACGAAGCTTATTGAAAATGGCCATGGCTCATGGCTCCCATACAAACGTTTTTACGGAAGAGTCTTTTCGCCCATATACTATATTATTATGTTGGTATTTAGAATAAATTTGTTCCAAAAAATCATCTTGTTTTTTTTTTATTTTAAATCGGTGCATATTAAGTCATATTACCTATAGTAATACCACTGCCAAAAATTGCTTTAAACCCTATAACGACCTTAAAATTTTGCCACTTATATAGAATTTAGCGACGATAATTTTTATAACTGATACTATAATATGGCAAATTTTCTAGTTTTTTTTTTTATTATTCCTAAGGTAATCCCGCGAGGCTCTTCGCTTGTCTGCAGGAGACCAGAGTCTCTGGCGGGAATCGAACCCGCAACCCCGGTACTGATAGACTAGCTCACTACCAGCCAGCCTACCAAGGCACCCTGGTACGTCTAGAAGTGACCAATGTACCATACAAAACTCCTCTCCCAGAGAAATTTTAAATAGTTTCGTAATCTATTAAGTCAAACAATGCTACATAAGAAACCCCTGCATACATTTTTTTCTCCACTTCGGCATCACTGTGTTATTATCCATTATTAAAAATAATATATTGGTGCGGCATTTTTTATTAACATAGAATTTAATAACCTATTAAAGCAAGTTTCCGGTGTATATATACATGCGTATGTGTATATATATATACATGTGTATGTGCATGTGTATGTATACGTTATAGCCATTGTAACCAAAAGGTCAACAAATAATCATAAACCTTAAAAATTGCTATTAATTTGTTTGTACAAAAAGAAAGATAGAATGGAAAACACAACCTTTCTGCATTTTGTATTGTAACTCATACCAAAAATACTTGTAAATATTTAATCCCTTGACATTATCTTTAAAACCATTCATACTCATTCAAACCCTATTTATCCTTTATGATTCTCTTTATATCCATTTACTATCGTATTTACTATGCAGTACATTCTTTCAAATATATTTCTATGTCCATATGTGGCTAACTGAAAATATACATGCATAATATATACATACATATATTTACTATGAACAAGTATGGAAAATAATATCTTAAACTGCAAAAAAAATTAAGGAAAATCTTAAAAATAATACGTGTCCATACACAGAGTTCACATATATTACAATAAATAAAAATATAAAATGGTCATGGCATGTACAACAGTATATGTGCGATGTCAGTTCAAAAATGGTTTAAAAATCAAAATATTTTCATAACTAACAAAAACTTAAGGTCGCAAAAAACCACACAAACGGTTACACAAACATATGTAAAAATTATGGAGTAGATTTGTGTGATTATTAAAAATGTTTAATATTCTGATGTTGGCAAATTGCCAAGAAAATTTATTTACAATGTTTTCTATATTCTCCGTAATTTCAGAATGTGTTTTCTTAAGTAGAAAGGTAGAAAAAATTCATGCAATTATTGATAATACTGAACTAAGTGGTTTGTATTATAAGGAATCTGTTTTAAACAGTGATGGCCGAAATTTTCCCAAAAATTTTTAAGCTGCCACTTAAAAATGCCAGTATTCCATACACGCGAAGAATTACTACCCTACAATAATCCCAAGTTGTTTTAACCGATAAGTTTAAATTCAGTATACAGGTGTACACGCAGAGCAAAAATATGGTTCGGCATGGCTGCAGAAACTACACTATGCTTATTGTAATAAGATATTGTTGTCGTAAGCAAAAACATTTTTATTTTTATTAAATATCAGCAATATTTGAGTTGCTGTTAACATTTCAATGCTTATCGTAATTATAAATTTGAGTATGGTTCACTGAAAAATAATTATTTTCTAACAACTTAATATTGATAACTTTGAAAAGATATTTTATTAGTTACAACCATTTAATGATATTTAATAGCCATTACACTACATTATGATAACCTGCGATTATAATATGATTACTGTAATCATAATATGATTCCTTCAGATTCATTGCAAGTAAGACTTGAGTGGTTGTAATTCTCATTCGCTTTACAGTTTTATTAGCGTCATATCTTTAGCTTATCTAAATTCTTTGGAAAAAGGTTTCCTGATGATCTGTGTATAAGATAAAGTTTACCACAACAATGTTTTTTCTCTACGTGTACAGTGCTCGCGTTACGGCCAATGGAGATTGTTACCGTAATGATAAGTTGTTTTCGAGAAATGAACCCGTCTGTGATCTTAAAGGTTATGCAGTTGGATATTTCTCGATTATTTCCTGTGGGGCTACGTAAAGTCAATAGTTTATGTTGATAAATCAGCAACATTTTATGCTTTGAGGGCAACATTGTTCGTAGTTTACTTGACATATAGCCAGCAACGCTCGAAAAATTGGTTCAAAACTGGACATTTAGAATGCGCTTCGTCAAAACCAGCCGCATTGTCCATATACCCGAAATCTTTTTTCAAATGTTAGTACCATGGATTAATCATTCGAATAAAAAAACTATTATTACAAAACGATAATTAAATTAAATATTTAAAAGAAGTGAGCAAGTCTCGTTTTTACTCGAATCGTGTTAAAGAATTAAAAAATCATTTCATTATAATTGAATTAATAATAAAAAAAATCGAATTCGGGTATTTACAGATCAATTCTAGGAACATGACACACAATGAATAGTTTTTAAAAATGTTCGCTTGTTAAAAACGTGTTTTTGATTCAATCTTACAATGCTTGTCCATCCACCTGATATCTGTGTGATTTCCACCCCTACACAGTACCTACATTTTTAAGTAACAAAAATAGAATCTCGGAATTTTAGTTCTCATGTTGAGTTAAATTTTTATTATAAATTTTCAAATTAAAGTATGAAAGATGTATAAATTGTAATTTGACTTACTGAATGTTTGAAGAACGCGAGTGCAAAAGGGACTCGCTTTATTTACATTTAAAACAAAAACAAAATTTAAAAATTTATTTTTGTTTTAAATGTAAGTTAAACGAGTCACTTTTGCGCTCGCGGTCTACAAACAGGCAGTTAGAATACACATTCGAATTAATATAAAATTTATAGTAAAAAAATCAAAAATACAAAATTATCGTAATTTGAAAAAAAATTTTATGAATTTTAATAGAGCCAAATCAATTTCAATGAGTTGATTTCTTATTTTCTCCTTCAAATATCCTCTCGGAATGTTACTTCAGCTCTTATGAAACAAATCGTTAAAAAAAAGTCCGACATATGAGTGATATATACTACGTTTATACGCAGCACTTATTCGCAAATAAATATATTGCAAGTTGAAAAAATTGCCGCATAAACAGTGAATTCAAATTTTTATTTGCGAATTGCCAACACACGAAAACAATTCCTGATTAACGGAACTATTTGCAAATAACAGCCGTACCTAAACAAGAGCGGAAGGCGGAACGTTTTCTTCAGCGTAGCTTTAACGCTGATATACCATACCTAAATAAGAGCGTCAGCGTTATGCCATAAACAGTAGTGTTAACTTTCGTGCCGACTAAAATCCTCATAAAAGACATAAGAAATTGAATTAAAACCGCTAGTTTGACCTAGAAATAGCTAATTTGCCATTATTTATTATCAAACAATATAAATAGGGTTGTCAAAACAACAAATATACCAGCCCTGTTTATTTTAACGCGCTGTCAAAATCGGATTTTCCAATTGCAAAGCGCTACCGTTGCGTTGCCGTCGCGTAGTTTCGGTATGCTACATACAAATTGTATGGGCATGAGGATTTTTGACAGCTAGAAAACGCGTTCCGCTTTTGTTTAGGTATGGCTGTAAGATTTTAAGCATTGCCACACGTTTAACCGGTTTAAGCTTTTATTTCTATGTGGCACAGCCATATGACAACAAAAATAAAATAATTCAAAATTGTGTACATAAATTTTACAAATACACAGTAATTTTGTTTTTCTTACTTTTAATTTTAAAAATAAATTGCTTGCCCAGCCAGCAATATTGTCCGATGTCTTCCAGATATCTGAGAGAAACGTCGACAAAAAAATCGGAATCGTATACAAATTCTGTCAGTTTTCTGACCCAAAAATGTATAAAGTGGTTGACACGAATTCTGGCAGACATGTCGTGGGAAATTCTGATTTTTTGCCAGCATTTCTGATAGAAATATAACAGAAATGTAGCGAAAAAGGCATGGAAACTTCTGATGTGTTAGTCGACATTCTTATTGTTTTCTGACCGATAATTGACAGAATATGGAATAAAATTTTAGTCTAATAATCTCACAGATTTCTATAAGAAGTCTTTTATTTTATTGGAAAATACAAGTTTATAATTAAACATTCTACATACATACATACGTACCATTTTTTTTTATCTCTTTTAAACAATAAAATATATAAAATTAAAATATTTTCAACTTAATGATAAATTGTAATTATTAAAAAAAAGAAACACACATAACAACTTAGACACATCTATATGAATCAATGAGAAATCTATTAGTCATATCGGTACATAAATTCCCTCCGATATATCAATGCGAAATCGATCAGATAGCGGCCAGACAGTACGTATAATCAATGTCTTACAGAAATTTGAACGAAGTCTTTAAGAATAAAGTCAGACATTTGCAAAAAATGTCTGATTCAGACAACGTCGGAGTATTTTGCTGGCTGGGTATATCCATACATACAAACATATATGTATCTTTTCTAATAAAAGTGCAACCAAATCATTTAATATCCTTTCCGGCATCACATAAATATCCGTGACATATGAACAGTGAACTAGTTAATCGTAAATAATTTTAATTTATTCTTTTTTAGTACTCAAATTCTCATAAGGAAAAACCAATTTCCTCTTTGAAATTTTATAATATTAAATAAAATATCTATTGGAAAAGGCTTGTTTTCCACCCAAATCCTCAGCTCGAAATATTTGAAAGGGAAGAGACTGTGCAGCGCTAAGCACCTCCATATGTAAACAGACACCGAAATGGCAGAATATAAAGTTAACAATTGGAATGAGATTTGATTCATTATTATTAGTTCATAATGTATATAAAGGGGATTGATCGCGAGGATTGATTTCCAATGAATTTTTTTTTACAGATTACGCGTGACTCATATCAAGCTGTTCTGTCATTGTTTTCAGTATCGTTTTGCAAGTCATCATGGAAAGACTCGCACAAAAACAGCATCTCCAAATTGTTCAGCTGTATAACGAAAATCAGAGTTATACGAGAAATGTTTTTCGTGGGATGAACTTACGGTGCGCATAATCGAGCCTCTTAAACCACAAATGCTAACACCATTCGCAAATTTGAGTCAAAAGTTTACATTAGTGGATGATACTCGAACGGTTAAACCACATCCAGCACATAGTGAAGTGAATATAGCAGCTGTAGCTGAGAGTGCACGCGAAGACCGTGAAGATTCGATTCGTAGTCGTTCTCAGCAGCTTGGATTGTCGTATTCGACAACTTGGCGTATTTTACGTAAGAATCTCTGACTTAAAGCGTACAAAATTCAACTTGTGCAAGAATTTAAGCCTTATCTTATTTCTTATTTTCAGTGAATTGGCACTCGAAAAACTAAATGCTGAAACTGAAATTTTAATTGGTGATGAAGCACATTTCTGGCTCAATGGATACGTTAATAAACAAAATTGCCGTATTTTGGCTGATAAGCAACCCGAAGAGTACCAAGAGTTACCATTACATTCATGAAAAATAACGGTGTGGTGTGGTTTATGTGCTGGTGGAAACATTGGTCCATATTTCTTCAAAAATTAGGGAAATCGGAATGTTGCCGTCAATGGTAGCCGTTATCGCACCATGTTAACGGACTTATGTGCTTTCTGAAATTTAAGCGCATGGTCGCGGCGAGCTCATATTTCAACAAGACGTCGCTACGAGCCATACAGCGCGTGAAACAATGACCGTATTAAGAAATCATTTTGGTAAGAACTTAATTTCACATTTTGCTACGGTAAATTAGCCATATATATCGTGCGATATCACACCTTTGGACTATTTTCCCTGGGGATATGCAAAGTCTGATGTCTTCAGGAATAAGCCAGCTACGATGGACGCTCGAAATTACTCGTGTTAAGCGCGAGATACAAGTCGCTATGCTCAAACGAGAAGCCCAAAATTTTACCTTCCGAATGGGCCACCGCAGACGTACTCATGGCCAACATTTAAATGATATAATTTTCAAACAGTTAATGCCATAAATTGTTCTTTTAACAGATAATCAAACAATCAAAAGTTCACTTTTAACTTTATGTGTTTAAATTTACATTACAAATCAAACCTCACAATGAATCATCCGATATAATATTCAAAAAATAAATAAATATATTGGCCTATACTCATAAGAAAAATAAAGTATACTTTACTTTAACCGGCTTTAAATGCATGGGAACACCTTTGTTCTAAAGTATACTTTAGAAAAAGTCGACTTTATTTTTGACTACGATTATGGGCCATTATATTTATCATTTTGGCTTGATCGGTTTTACTTTCTACTTGGTTCTGTTTCTTCGTCATTGTAAAACGTTTACTAAATAGACTTCTCGGATTGTCTCCGCTCGTAAAAATGTTTATTGGTGGGCATGTGTACTTTTGACAGAACCTGTTTTCTATTTTTATTTTGATATACAAAAACCGCACAAAAGTCCTTTTTTTGTATAAACATGTATAAATATTTTAAAGTTTTGTTTGGTTTCCACTTGTTTTGTTATTATTCTGCATTTTATTATTAACCAAAAAAAGGGTCTTATTGTAAATTTTTAACACATTTCCTGAAGAGATAATTGCCATAAATATTGCAAAAGATATACTTTTTATTTCAAAATAATAACAAAAAAAAAAAAAAAAACAATGATAACTAATATTCGGTCGCCTTAGACTTATTTTACATCTTCAACCTTCACATGTGTATTACATTATAACAGATATTTCGTATTTAAAAAAATAAAAAAATTCGTTTATCTGGACAACTTGCATATTAAATATGTTTTAATAGACAAATAAATCAACAGTATTTTAAATTATATATTATTTCATTTAAGGGTTATTTCCTTTTTCGTTTTTATTCTCACGGTGCAGTGGTCAATATCAAACAAAAAGAGATTAATAAAAATCATTTGACCGTAACACCATACGCAACGAAATTTAAAAAAAAAAATAAGTAATTGTATAGCGGACGAAGACTTTCCTCTTTATTATGACATTCGATATTAATAGAAGTTGTAATATTCCTTCTAACATTTGTTTTTATAAATACGAGAACCATATTTTTGAAACCAAAATATAGTGCAGACGTTTTTATATTACCTGGCCTATAAACATACAATTGAAAGTATGTAAAACTCAGTACACTCGCAGTTTTCTACTAAAAGAATCACTTTTTTCGTGCATGCAGACATTTCTGAAGATAGTGTTTTTTTGTCACTTACGGCAAGTCAGTATTAAATATATAAACAATGTTACAAAATATACTTGATTGCGGAAACAATAATTATAGTTTCATCTGTTTTTAAGTACATTTAAAAGTATATAATGTTTGCTTTTGCAAATACACACAATTGTTTTAATTTTAAAACATCAATCTGATTAAAAAAAGTAATTAAAATTATTTTTGCCCACAATTTATTAGAAATGAAGCTCTGTTTCGCACTTGGCAACTCTGATTTATAAAAATCTTTCTCTTGACCTTCTGGTGCCCTATGCTCCAGTGAGAGCTAGAGGAATATATATTCACTTGACTGTGTAAACATTCATGAAACTTGCATGACATTCGACTATTTCTTCGACATTTTCGATGTACATACGTATTCTATACTTGCATGTGTAAAGGCGGTGTAAGCTAAACACTCGGTTTAAAACATAACAACAATATTGTGTAGCTGAAACTTTAATTGGTCCACCAGTAAAAGGGATATATAAAAAGAAGTTTCCAACGCCTTTACAAATATCAACACCTTTTTTAAAGTACAGGATTTTTTTTATAGAGGTATACAACTTTGAATTGAAATAATACAAAGATGAAGTTTTTTAATTGACATGAAATTTACTTTATTCGATAGATAATCTTCTGGCATTATAATCATATTTAAGACTGGCTCGGACGTAGTCTAATCTGGAGTTCCAATTTTCGATGGCTTTTTCATAATTTGTGGCCGTATATCGGCAATAACGCAGCGAATGTTGTCCTCCAAGTGGTAAATCGTTTCGGGCTTATCGACGTAGTCTAGCGGCTTGGAGGCCAAATCACAGGTCCGAAACTATGCGGCTACCAAACGTTTGCTTCAATGAACCAATTGTGACACAAGCTGTTTGACATGTTGCGCCGTCTTGTTGAAACAGTGCTGCCAAAACTTGGTGACAAAAAATGGCTAAATTTAGCTAAATTAAAAAAATTTGGCTAAATTAATGGCTAACAAGTAGCTAAAAATTAGGTAAAAAAGGCTAACATTCTTTAAATAAAAACACATTAAAATTTAATACCAAAATTATTATTCATTAAAAGTTTTTTATAATGAAGTGTAAATTGAGATCACTTTGTAACCAAAATTAAATATATTTCTTAGCATTTAAAAAATAAAATTGTCGATGAATTCGATGTCGTTATAGTTCATCTCATAGGAATCACTTGTACCTAGGGAGATCGATTATTCGACTTTTGAAGGTAAATCATAATCATGACAACATTTCCCCAACCTTTTGAGTCCAAATCTCCAAAAAAAAAAATATTTTATTGTTATGGTAAAAATATTTACCTAATTGATAAAATCGAATTAACGTTTACTTAATGTTTTCTCAAATTACTTTTACCGATGTTTACATGGCTAAATAACCCCTCTACTGCAGCATTAAAAGTAAGAGAAACTTTAAAGTAAATTCCGAAATTTCTTGTTGCCACCTGCACACAACACACTGCTGCAGTTTCTGATGCTAAGAGATGTTGCTCTGTTGCTTTTTTTGGTGAAAACTGATCGTTTATAGCGATTGTCAACATTTGTAAAAGTTGTGATTTTAATTTAATGCGTTTTGATTGGTAAAAATGCTTATTTTACTTCTAGCCATTATATAAAGATTTATAAGAAAATAGAAATTATTATTTTCAAGGAAAAAAACGGAAAAAAATTTTTATGGCTAAACAATTTGGAAAATGTCTAAAAGAAAATGGCTAATAGCTAAAAATTGGCAAAAGGCTAAATTCCTTTTTGGCTAAATCTAGCCACTAAATAACTAAATTTACAACACTGTGTTGAAACCACAGTTCCTGCACTTCACGGTTGTTCAATTGATTAACGAAATAGTCAGTACTCATGGGTCCATAGCGGTCACCATTGACTGTAACGTTCTGACCAGCATCGATTTTAAAGAAGTACTGACCAGTGATTCCACCAGCCCACAAAACACACCAAAATGTCAGTTTTTCTGGATGAAACGGTGTCTCAACATACACTTGAGGATAGCATCACTCCAAACACTGCGGTTTTGTTTATTGGCGTATCCATTCAAACAAAAGTTATCTTCATCGCTGAACAAAATTCGCGCCATACGCATTTCGAAGAGAACCATGATTTTCAAAATAAATTTGCACAATTTTGGAGCGTTGTTCAGGCGTCAGTCTATTCATGTTGAAATGCCAAAGCAAAATAAACATAAATCACTTGGCGGCTGAAAAAATGACCGCCAGCTAAAAAGTGTTGCCAACTTAAAGTTTTATATCTCTATAAAAAATACCCTTTAGATTTTGAAATTAACTTTAGAATTTTCTATGAGCTTTATTCAAATTACTCGGTTGAAACCTTACCGCAGTTGCACAGAAATAAATAAAAATTGATTGCAATTAAAACAAGTTAGAGTACTATATTCGGCTCTGCCGAATCTTTGTTACCCTCCACTGACAGGAATAGGCTCTATATGATAAATACATATATATTATTAACTAAGCTTTACAAATACGAACGTCAGCATTTAAATTGGTTGGGGCGTAGACCTATATAAATAAGAATAAATTTTAATACAGAAGTGTAATTAGTTTAAGCGTTAACAGTGAATTTCACAAAATTGAATGATATTTTTTCTGGCCATATGAATCTTATTTGGAAGAAATTTTACCGCAATATATCTATATCTGTTATGGTCTTAGGCAAATTTAGTTAATTTCCTAGAGTGGGCTATTTCCTATATGGGGACTATGGTAAATTATGGACCGATCATCACGAAGTTTATTAGTTTGATTTCTAGTTCTTTGAAATTGTGATGTACCAAATGTTATTACAATTGTTTTATTTACTACAGTTTTAGGAGTACTTAACAGTTTTCCTTATATATTTTTGTACGCTCACTACGAATATAACATTAGTTTTTGTCTACCACCTCTTGTTTTAGAGATTTTTCTTTTTAACCCCATTCAAAATAATTTGGTGTTTATGACAAATTTTATCAATAATAAAATGGCTATGAAGAAAAGACTTTGTACAAACTATCCAGACAGTTTTGTGTCAATATTAGGGAGATCGATTATTCGACTTTTTCAAAAACCGGTTTCCGAATAATTGCTATTTTTAAAAACCCGTTTTTCGGTTAAGCATTTTTAAAATAATCGGTTAACCGGTTTTAATTCGAATACATAAAACCACAAAAATCAAACAAGTTTTTGTAATAAAACATTAATTTAAATAATAACAAAATAAATCACAAAGGTAAGAAACCAACAAACTACATAGATATGAATTAAGATTTATTCAGACATAACAAATATTTGACGATTAAATCAAAGAAAAGTGTGACCAGTAAATTGAACAGCTTAATTTTTAAAAATTGCTATTTATTTACTAAACTTTATTTGTGAAATGATGTTTGATCTAGACAAAAGTTTGGCAAAGGCAAATTAAAAGTTATAGGAATTTAATAAATTTATTATTTGAGATATTCTCCCAAATTTATTTTAAATGAGTTTTAATTTGTGGGTGGTTAAACATGTCTATATCAATCAGAAGAAGATTTCAGCCATACTTTTGAAAAGTTGCAAGCAAAACCTCTTAGCCAGGATTATATATTTAATTTTTTTTTTTTGCTTCAGCAATACAGAAACGAACAGTTGTGGTTTTTGTATGAAAAATGTGTCAATTCGTCGACCACAATTTAAAACCTTCCATGACATTGCTTGATTTCTTCAATTTTGTTTTTTAGTTCTTGGCATTTTAATGAATAAAACGGATGAATTTTTCCATATCGTTGATTCCGCCGGAATGTTGTAGTTTGAAGCATATATTGAAGAATATATGCTAGAACTACTTAAGAGTTCTTAGTGCCTTAACGGGCATTCTGTCGTCGGCAACACAACAGGCTAATATTTCACCAAATGATTCATTTTTGGCTGAGTATTTTAGTAAAAAATTATTTGTCGTCTCTTTAGAACTACCTCGAACGGAGCTAGGTTTTATTTGGAGTACATTAATGTCAAGCATATGTACTAATTAAAGGTGATAAATAAGTCGTGACGGGGAAGCACCTTTGCAACTTAACATATTAGGTCACTTCAAGCATCAAAGTTTGTCCTTTGAATACCTTTCAAAATATCACCAGAGATAACATCTATATAAAAATTTATTTAATATTAAGAACCCTCTGAACACTTTTTTGTAGTACTTTGAATTGTTTTTGGGTTTTTTTTACAGAACACACGCTTTTATAAGCAATTGTATTTACATTGTTCATAATGGTTTTTTGACTTTTGTTACATTTTGTTTTAACATCCTTCATAAAAAGTTTAAGTTTGCCCAATATTCAATTAGAAAAATACTTAAATAACGGGTGCATTTACAGAAAGACTTTTTTAAATAACTGGCTTGGGCAGAACTAAAATAACCGGTTAAACCCGGTAGAATAGCAATTGTTCGATCTCCCTAGTCTATATATTCTTGCACAGTATCGTGAACCTTTAGGCTTTAGGAAAGCTGCATATTTAAAATTTTTAAAAATTTATATTTCCAATCAAGATGAACATATAGGTGCTAAATACTGTTTGACAACACTGCGCAGCGTCTTTACGGCGATGGTAAATTGTGAAATGGCCCACTATTGAATTTGAAAAATTAATGACCTGGCGGGTACTATTTTGGTACTATTTAAAACATAAAAAATTATATAAAATGGGAAGAGGTTTTTTAAATATTTCAGGACGTTTTTAATGGGCTTAAATAAAATAAATTCGCTGGAATGTCCACTTTGTGCATACATTGAAAACAGGCGGGAAACAATTGTAGTTTTCAAAGTTTTAAGGACTAGTCTAAAAATAACTAATTTTGAACATCCCTGGAATATAAGTTAGATACCCTGATATACGCACCAATTTGATTCTGTTTAATTGGTTAGATTTTCAAAGTTTGTAGGGTCATTAAGCGAATAATACAAAAAAAGGTGTTTATTATGCAAATATTAAATGTCACTATATCTTTAAAACTAAAGCTGCTAGAAAAAATTTAATGATCGTAGTCAGCACTCGCAATTTAACTAAAACAATGGACAGAAGTCAGGAAACAGTTGGTGTGATGACCAGTATTATTGTACAAGTTTTTCCAGCAACTTACTAAAGGCAGAAAGAACATTAAAAAACAGAACGGCATTAGGATTTTTACTAAAACAAAAATAATATTAGCCATTTTTGTTTTTCGAATAAGTTCAATGAATCAAATTTCAAATTATTTCAAGGTCGAATTCGGGATTAAATCAACTGATACATTCCTGCATAAAGCACAGTTAGAAATTAATTCGGGTCTTAATTTAACTCAATCAAAAGTCAATCCCGTTTTTTTAATTGTTTTAAGTGCAGGGATTTGAATAATTCGAATTTTCATCAAGCATTCTGTACAATCAATCCGTATTTACCGTACTATCGACACCACTTCGGCTTGGTTTAAGTACGAATGTATTGATTTTTCTTTTCAGTGTAAAATTGTACTCAGCCCACAAGGCTTACATGGGCTGACAACCAGCCGGATATTGTTCCATCCAATAAGAAAGTGATTTTGGTTCGATCGGCATACTAACAGCCTGGCCCACGATGCCGACCGCTTTCGTTCGCTGGTTTTTCAACGACAAACAGCTGATTTGCGCCCCACTAATAATTGTCAGCACGACTAGTTGATCGCCAATGCCAGCGAACAATAACGTAACAGTTTTCATACATATTTGCGGCCGACAAAGAAATAGTATGCGATCACAATTGTCAAAATCGGTCACATGTGTTGTGGTTGTCGACAGAGGTTTTTTTTGTTAATTGTTAAAATACTAAACGAAATTTTTCTTTACACACCAACACTAAATATTATAAAATGACGTAGTTTTATAAAATATTTTTCACAATATTCTATTCTATATTTTTTGTTTGCTCCTTTGTTTTCTATTCTGCTTTATATGCAGCACGCAGTTGTATTTTTATGGCTTAATTAATATGTGTTGCCAATTTTTATTTGCCAACTAGCTTTTTATACCCTTCACCACAGGTGGAGAAAAGTTATTTGTGGAATTATTAATGTGGCAATACAGTCATTTGGCAATAAATAAATGGATTACGTTAGAAACGTAAAACTTGTCGACCGACAAGTCGAAAGATAGTGGGCCGCTTAAAAGAACGATAATGAGTGTTTTGTTGTCGCTCGCTTAAGTTGTCGATCGATATCGTGGACCTGGCAATAAAAGGTGGATCCATAAAAAAAATCTATAAGTTACACACATCAACACCAAATAAAAAATACATTCCCAATTTATAGTGGTGTAGGGTATAGTAAAATCCACCAAAGGTTAGAGGATATTGTAAGTGATATAAAATATTTTATTCTGCGATACAAACGAAAAAAAATACTTAAACTATTTACAATATTAAAAGTAATTTTTCACCAAATCAACTTAGTTGGACTAAGCCTTAAAGGATTGATAATTTATGGGCAGGACAGCAAATAATTTTCCCCCAACTAAAATTTTGAAAATGCAGGCATATGGGAATATTTCCTTATTTATGTTTGTGCTTTTTTATATTTTTATGTTTCGTTTATACATAATTAATCTCCAAGTAACTCGCTTGAACAAGTGACCAACTTATTTATTTTGACCAACTTATTACTTTTTCATATACTTGTCGCAAAACGTTCCTTGACAACAAGGAAGAAACCTTTTCCAATTTACAAATGATGTGGTGTGTTTACGAGAAATTTGATTTTATTCTTTCGAAAATTCAGATTTTGCAATCATTGGCATTGTTTCAAAATAAAACAAAAAAAAAAAAAAAAAAAAAAAAAAACAAAAAAAGCTAAGAAGAGAATTTACGACAGTTTAAGTATGCGGGTGATTTGTTTAGTAATCCCTTGAGATTTTGTTTATTGTTCTTTAACAATATTTTAGTTGTGAACAAAAAGTAGTAAAATTGATCAGTATAAAGTAAAGCAATAGGTTTATTGGGGAAGCACTTATTTAGGATTACAAAACAGATTTTGCCTTCAATAATATACATTTCAAAACTTTAAGATGTACGATTAAAGCAACATTTAAATCGAGTGTTCACATTACTAGCAACAATTTGTTTGCAATCGCGTTTATTTTCGATGAAGAATTTGTATTTTTTTCATATATATATATGTTAGTATGTTACTGTATATTAGGGTTGTACGAACAGAGATCTGGTAGATAAATACTAGAACGTGATTCTTGAGGTCTTCTCGAGACGAAAACATTAATATATCATACTTTAAGATCGGTAAATGCCTAAGATATAACGAAAAATGTAAAAAGGCCTACGTTCGGCAAAAAAAAATAAAATTTGCTTTTGTTTGGAAGCGAACGGGTTAGAGAAGCAAGAGGGGTAGACAAAAAGACTGTCTTTTAGGAATTATAGTAATTCTTCCTTGGCAAAACTGTAAGGATTTCTAGCAAGCTTTAATTTTCTAATAAAATTTAAAAAGGTTTCTGCTGGAGTTATCGAATTTTTTCCTTTGCAAAAGCTTAATAGTTTCATGCGAGCTTTAATTTTCTGACATTAGGGTGGCGCATATGGGTGGTTCGAACAGAGATCGGGGAGATAAATACTAGAACGAAATACTTGAGGTTACTGGCCCCTAAGAGTAAAACAATGGTCTTCTCGGGACAATAACATTGATATATCATACTTGAAGATCATACTGTTAATACCTAAGATATAACGAAAAATGTAAAAAGGCGATCCCTACGTTCGGCAAAAAAAAAAAAATTCGAAACCTCCTTGCAAAAATACTTTATATTAGGAGGTGGTACGGCGCACTTTTTTCCTTGTAAGGTGACATATAAATTATTATTTTCAAAATACGAGTATATCGTTAACTTATTTTCATTTAAAGAATTTTTAAGTTTAAAGTACTGTCGCCATTGGATTGATGTCACTTTTTGCATCATTGATGCCATTTGTAATAACATTGATGTCACTATTCTGATTTCGATCAGTGTAATAGTTTTAACCGAACTAAGATTATTTTCGAGAGCAGAAGTCTTCAAAGTAAGTTCTGGTATTAACAACCCTTACTTAGTTAGAACCAATTTATCTATAGAAATAAAATTAATATGCTTAATATGGGACATAAGGTAAATTGTGGACCGACCATTATAAAATCGCATGGCTTTTTTTCTGTCATATGAAGCTACGGTTTTAGGCGAATTCAAATAATTATCCATGTTCTCTATGTGGAATCTGGTAATTTCTGGACCGATCTTCACATTTTACACTGTGATTTAAATCGTTACAAAACTACGAGAGACCAAATTCTGCTACACGAAGAGTATTCGTAGGCTAAACATGGGGCATATGGTAAATTATGGACCAATCTTCCCGAAATTTAGCAGTATGATTTATAGTCCTATCATCTTATTACCTGCATTAAACCATCATTTATGTAACTTTATAGATCAAAATTATCAATATTGTAGGGTGGTTTTAAATAGATTTTGATCCCTAAGCTGCTTAGGATAACAACATGAAATGTGGCATCATTATTGTTCTTTTCTTTTAAGTTTTGCGAAAGTGAGAGTGTTTTCGACAGACGAAAAGACAGATGGAAATCGACTGAATCGACTTAGAATTATTCAAGGAGCCAGATATACTGTTTGGGGTCTGATATGAATAATAAAATAAGTTTTACACGGAATGACAAACTAAGTATACCCTCATCCACCACTAGCAGTGTTGGAGGTTATAAAAAAAATTAAATGAAAAGAACTGTGTCTTAAGATATAAAAGTACAAAAATTGATGTTTCATTTTAATCATTTTGTTTGTAGGAAAATAAAGAAAATATGATTTTTATTAGATTTATTTTAAGACAATCGAATTTATCATATTTTGTTGAAATAAAGCACTTTGTTTCATATTATAATAGATGTTAATACATGAATTTTTTTTTGGATTTTCATTATATTCTGTTTCTTTTCTGTGCAAAGTTTTTGTGAAATTTCTTTCTGATGTAGTTTTAGTTAAAAATTTTAAACAGAAGTTTTGAAATTTGCAAATGTCTTATGTATGTGCACAACATGTATTGACTATACTTATATGTATATGAAGATGGTCCTCCTTTTATTTTCAATTTTCCAGGATACAAAAAAATTTGAGAAAAATTCGAATACGATCTGCCTAAAATTGGCGTGCCGCACTAGGGTTAAGGCTTGAGAACGAAATTGTGGGAAAATGGATAGTTAAAGACTCGTAACTACTCACGAGTTAGCCCTAGAGCGGTAAAATGTATGAGCAACCCCTATTACTTTTATGTTTCTAACATCTCTAGAACAAACTTATCCTCCATCTTTTACCCTTTAGGGGGCCCCCTACAAAAAACTTCGAATATTTAATAAAAAAAAAAAAAACAATGACATTACACCAAGTATAAAAGTTTTGAATGTGAATCGGATCGTAGTACAAATCTATTTTTATCCTTTAGCTACTGCAGCCTTTAAGTGGATACATAAGCCACTCCAGTCTTTTTAGAAATTTCTGTTAATATTTTACATATGTAGATAGAATCGGCAGACCCACCTAATTTTTAATGAAAACCTCCATCAAGGTGTTCTGAGTGGAAAAATTAAGAGAAATTAACTTTTTTTTAATCTGTTGGCGTGGCAATCTTTGACAAGAAATTTGTATTCATATCTGTACCACCAGGGCCTGGCCAGTCCTTTAGTAAATTAAATCTAAACGAAACGTATAAAAAGGCATACGCAACATTTAAGAATACTTTCTTTGCTTTTACTTCGAGGAAGTATGCTAATTGACAACAAAATGTTCTTGCTGTAGCCAGAAAACTACATACAAATAAAAGTAGTATCAGACAGGCCCTGGAGCTCGTTGGTGTGAGTTTTCGCGACAGCCAAAGCAACTTCATACAAAATGCAAGTGGTACCAGACAGGCCCAGGTGGAGTTTGTGCCACACAAATTAGGTGTCTAGTCAAGGGTTAAATGGATTGCATTTTGGTATGATATCATACATCAATCCAATGCAGAAACGATACGTTCATTTATAAATGACTTTGTTCCTCTTTTAACAAGTTTCGAAGTCGACGGTAGAGCGTCCACTTCCAATTCCATTCCACCAGCGTCACCATTCTCTTACGCCTTGGTAGATGAAGTGAATTGCACTGTAATTAAATACATATTGAATACAATTGATTAAATTGATGTCCTCTACACTATACATTGCTTATTAGTTGCTTTTCTCGTTGCAATTTCTTATTTATAACGCCAATAAGAACCAGGTCAAGTAGAATTATGCGGTCCTTCTCATGCTCTGCTCCTGTTCAGTTTTATCTCGCCCTCCTGGTACCATTTAGGTAACTTGCTTTTCTCGAGTTTGAATTCGTACAGGAATTCGATTTTGGTGTAGAAGTGTTAAAAAGCTACACTAAGATCTTCTTTTTTGGAAGGCAATTTTAATTTCAACAGCTGCGGAATAATATTTTCAATCGACTAAATGTTGTGCTGTTGCGATCTCAAATTAATTTTTGTTGTATCATCGATATTGTCCCATCGAAAATCTAATGCAGGTATGCATTTTACATATTAAAAAATTTACTCCAATATTCATAAAAAATATTTTAGTTTTATAGCAGGTTTATGAAACGAATTTTCTATGAAAATTTGTTTAATAAAGCTTTTATTAATCAAAAATATTTTTTATGAATATGGGGATTAGTCTTTAGGTTCTATTTGTAAATGTTTTACTTTCCTCGTACTCACTTCTTTCTGAGATGTTTTTTATATTTCAATAGGACAGCTAAGAGGTCAATATGTCTATGTACATAAAATAAGTTTTCAAGCATAAACAATGTAAAAAAAAAACAAGAAATCCCACTAAAAAAATTTTCACGTTGAAGAGCAGTGCTAGCTAAAGGAATATATACATTCAAAGCTTTTGTACTTGGTGTAAATCTATTGTTTAATATTTTGGTAAATTTTCTTGAAAATTATTTTTTTTTCTATATGTGAGCCGCTTATAGGGTTGGAATTAGAGGGTATGTTTATTCTAAAGAAATATCGTGGTAACAAAAATAATGGGGGTTGCTCACACATTTGACCTCTCAAGGAATGAATTCTGAGTAGTTACGAGATTGTTTCCATCCATTTTCCCCCAATTTCTTTCTCACGATTTGGTGGCACGCCAATTTTTAACCGATCGAGCTCATATGTTCACCTTTTTTGTTTTTATCTTAAACTCACACAAAATTGACCTTCGTCATTAAAACAGATGACTTTTCAGTTTTGTATACATTGAGGGTCCGCCTTAATATACATACATATATATTTAATTAACAGCCTGACCCACAAGGTCGACCGCTTCGTTAATTTGCATTTTCAGCGACAAACAGCTGAATTGCGCTCTACTAACAATTTTCAGCACAAGTCGATCGGCAATGCATTGTTAAAAGTAACTCATGTTGGTACTTTTGTAATGTGTCCTAACTATATATTGTTATTCCAGTGGAATGTAATTACGCTCAATCAATCTGACAAAAAATCGTTAAACCTATATATCGTTAGCTAAAATAAAAAAAAGGCGCAACTAACAAGAAATTCAAAATCGAGTTTTTGATTGTTTATTATGAAAATGTAACGAAATGGTTTTCTTTGAAAATTTTTTTTTTGCTGACATGTTCAAGTTTTCATTTTACAAAGTGTATTGCTTCTTCTGAAAAACTATATTCTTGTTCGTTACGCCTTTTAGCTAACGATATGTACGACTAGAAATTAAACTACCAACTTTCATAGTGACGTCGCGATTTCTATATAAATTACAGACTGAATTTGCACTGCAATTTATAGTAAATGTGCTGGTCTTTTATACTTTAACTTTGTCTGGTGTATAATAAGTCACTATTACTGTCGACTGTGTCAATTGTGTACCAGCACCGATTCACTAGTGACAGTTCCTGTAGGATAGTTATGATCGGTACAGTTAAGTGAATGTACGATTGTTATAATGCACGCAGAGAAAAAATATTATGATAAGACTCATGATTGTAGTCAAAACATATAATGATTATTTTTAGAATCAGATATCGGGTGATTCAGCGCGAGGTTTGATTTATAATGTAAAATAAATCACATCAATTTGAAAGTGATCTTTAAATTTATATTATCGGATAAAAAAACAATTTATGGCATTTATTGTTTGAAAATTCTATCATGTACATGTTGGCCATGACTACGTCTGAGGTAGTGCATACTGTAGGTCCAATTTTTGGCGGCTCGTTCGAGCGTAGCAATTGGTATCTCCCGCATAACACGAGTAATATGTGCTTCTAAAGCATCAATCGAAGCTGGCTTGTTCCTAAAAACCTTTTACATATCCCCAGAGAAAATAGTCCAAAGATGTGATATCGCACGATTTAGTTGGCCAATTTACCATAACAAACGTGAAATTAAGTGCTCACCAAAATTATTTTTCTACAAGCTCATTGTTTAATGTGTTGTATGGCTCGTAGCTCCGTCTTGTTGAAAGCAGAGCTGACCGAGGCCATGCGCTTGAATTTCAGGAAGCACATAGTCCGTTAACACGGTGCGATAACGGTTATCATTGACGGTTACATTCTGATTTTCCTCATTTTTGAAGAAATATGGGCCAATGATTCCATCAGCCCATAAGCCAAACTCTATTGTTGTTTTTAATAGAGGTAATGGTAGCTCTAGGTACTCGTTGGGTTGCTCATTAGTCCAAATACGTCAATTTTGCTTATTAACATCACTACACAAAATTTTTTGATAAAACATTTCTCACAGAACGCTGATTTTCGTAGTACAGCTGAATAATGGTGTGAGTCTTTCTGTTATGACTTGCGAAATGACAGAACAAATATTTCAAGGCAGTTTGATATTTTTAATGGAAAAATACTAATGGTAAAATAAAAAACATAATATGCTTACTGCAATCTGATTGTCGTAGGTCGCAATTATTAATCAATTATTTTAAAGAGTTTTCATTCTTTTTCTCTAAAAATAACGTAAAACTTACAAGTAATAGTCAATATTTTAGAACTTTCACAATAATAAAAATAAATTAAAATTTTCTAGCAATGCAATTTTATTTTTTAACACTCAAAAAATTTTTTTTAATGTACAATTTGTTTATTTTTTAATTTAAATTTCTTTAAACTTATAATTTTATCTTTATTTGTAAGTATTATTTTTTTTAAATTGTTTACCACTTCGATATACATAATACCGATGCAAAATTATTTTACAAATGGTAATAGCAAAATATTATTAAGACTACAGATATTTTGTTTGAATCTTAAACGTACTATGAGTACACGTATAAAAAGTTACCATGTAATGGTCGTTAAATATCATTAAATGGTTGTAAATAATATAATATGTTTTCAAAGTTATCATTATTAAGTTGTTAGAAAACTACTAATTTTCGAGTCAACCACACTCAAATTTATAATTGCGATAAACATTGAAATGAATTGAAAAATATTGCTAATATTAAATATAGAATAAAGAATTTCTTGTGTACGACAACAATATATGGTTACAACTAGCCCAGTGTAGTTGCCGTAACCGTGCAGTACCATATTTTTTTCATTATGCGTGTAGAGGTGGGAGTGGCGGGTATCGTACATCTAATTGCGAAGCATGAAACAAAGAAAACAAGATAGTGCATTGCGCAGGTCCGTTAACTTTTTACTCACATTTTGACGTCATTTTTACGCAACTGTAGTAAAGAGAATTAAATGTAAACAAACATTCAGCATAGCACCTACACGTGTTTGTGTGATCATGTTTGTGCTCATTTGCTACTATGACGTACATGCGCAGAAAAATAATGTTTTTTTAAATTTTAGTGCACTATCTTGTTTTCTTTGTTTCATGATTGCGAAGGAGAGTGAGGATTTCGCTCTTTCCATTTTATGTATCGTTGGCAAATAAGCGTTTTACTAATTTATGATTTACCTTTGTTATTCTTGGCATCGAAGTTTAAGTCTTAAACGTTATTTTGTTATTATTGCATGAGGGTATACATTTTATTTAATTTTAATTTAATGATCTGTTTTTATAAGGAATTTGGGTAATTAACTTAGAAAAACACTTAATGTGAACGTTTTTCTTTTCTTCGTTTATTTTAGCTTCGTTATGTTTTTTTGCATTATTTAAGGGAATTTTGAGGTGTGGGAGGCGCACGTGCTCATAAAGTAGAGCTAAAATTAATACAAAGTAAATACAAAAATTTGCTGATTAAATTTAACAATCAAATTAATGAACACACATCATCAAGCTCACGAAATAAAACAAAACAGTGACAAATTTCTTGTACTATTTCGGTTTTTGCAATTTTTTTTTTATTATAAATAAAAGCAAAATTCAAAGTATTCCGAAATGAACGAGCAAAAAAATGACAACAAGTTAGTGATTAATTACTTTGTAGATATTTTGAAATTAACATACACGAGTCTTGCATGAATAATACAAAAAAAAAAAACGAAATAAAAATAAAAGAACGTTTAGTAAACGAAAGCAAAAAGTGCTTTAAATATATCCAAACAAAATTAAACAAGTTATAGAGCTAAATTCTGTGCCGAATCTTTGATAACCTACACCGACAGTTAGCATATTTCTGGAGTAGGCTTTATAAGGGACCGATGGTAAATTGTAGACGAAACTATGACTAAGCAAATTTTAATGCAAAAGCATATTTGGTTACCAAGTAAAAAATGTGCTCCAAATGGAGCAGGTTTTATGTATAAATTCATACCTTGAATCGCTTCAAACCTGCTAATGGGATGCCTGATTTTTGTATGGGGCGTTCTCGGTTTGGAGGACTATTTTCTGCCGACAATAAAAGCTTCTTTCAACATAATCAAACTGGCAAATAAAGCACTCCTAAAGTGCTTTTTTAAGGGCTAACTATATTAACATATTCAATAATGTTTTGATTTTACTGGTTTAAATACCTTTATTCAATCATTTTCGTATTTCATAGTGTATATTAATTTTTTTTCGCTTTTAGACCTTCTTCGTTGTCAGCACTAAAATAGCAGTTTTTTGTATATTTTATTCGTTATCAATTACTGTTGTATAAGAGCTCTCTTATTTAAGCGCTCGAAAATGCGCTTTTTATCTTAAGTGCTTCAAAAAACACAACTTTTTTTACTGGGTTAGGTGTTACGGGTAGTAAAGTGTTTCCGACGGTGGGTTTTATATGGCGTCTATAAAAAATCATGCACCGATCTTGACGAAAATTGACAGTATGACTTCTAGTCATAAAAACTGTGACTGACCAAAATCTATTGCAATAGTATAATTCTTTATGGTTTTACGCGTGCTAAACTGTATTCTGAAAATGGGCCTTAGCTGGGACCTATGATAATTTATGGACTGATCTTCACGAAAATTGATACTGTGATTTCTAGTCGTATAGAACTATGACTGACCAAATTTTATGATAATATCTTCATTCGTTATGGTTTTGCGAGTACATAAGTGTTATCCAAAAGTGGGCTTTATATGGGGCCTATGGTAAATTATAAACCGATCTTCACGAAAGTTGACAGCGCATTTTCTAGTCATATGAAGCTATATACACGCAGAGAAAAAATATGATTGGGCATGGTTACGGCAACTACACTATGTTTATTGTAACAATATATTGTTGTCGTACTCAAAATATTGTTATTTTTATTTAAAATCAACAATAATATAGTTACTGTTTACATGTCAATGTTTATCGCAATTATAAATTTAGGTATGATTCACTGAAAAATAGTAATTTTTATAACAACCAAATAATGATAACTTTGAAAACATATTATATTCCTTACAACCATTTAATGATATTAAATAGCCATAACATGATAACTTTCTATAAGTGTACTCATAATATATTTCAGATGCAAACAAAATATCTTTACCCTAGTAATATTTTGTTATCGCCATTTGTAAAATAATTTTGCATCAGTTGTGTCGTTTGTTTTACATATGCCTATCGAATTATTTCTTACTCAGTGTTTTTATTTCAAAAATTAATATTTAAGAACTTAAATTTAGCTCACAGAATCCAGGGTTTGAAAACGGATCTTTTGCTTATCACCAGGTTATTATAATTGAAAAATTAAACAATTTGATACCCATATTGCCTATATATGAAAAATATATTATAGATAAAATATATCGCGATTTTCGCGTTTTATGTGAAAAATTACAAAAAGAAAAAATAAATTAACATTATTTTAAAACAGGTTCAATTTGAAAAGCAGAACATTACTTCCACATACGTAGAATTTATATGAAAACCCGAAACGAAAATATGTATTTAGCTTAATATCTCAATTAGTAGGTCGCAAGTGGCCAAGTTTTATATAGCATTGGATGCTGTTTCAAAAACTCTTTTCGATGATACCAAATTTTGTTTATGTCGTCTTGGAGCAAAGTACAAAAAAAATTCGAAAAACTGAAAAAATACCTTTTTTAAAATGGTCCAGCTGACGGATGGTAAACGCTAGAACCAAAATATTTTGGGAAACATCATAAAACATATCAACCTTTATTTTCAGAGGGGTAACAAAATCACTTTTTTTGAGTCGCTCTAATGTATATATATTTATTCCTAGGGTTCCATAGTGGAACAAAGGGCAACAACGAATTTCTTCCATTCTGATCTGTCTTTTGCCAAACTTTTTATTGCACTCCAGCTTTGTCTTGTGGATTTTATTTTGATTTCAACCATTCTTATCCACGTATGGGCTGTCCTATCTGGTTGTCTACTGCCTTGTGTGTTTCTTCTGATATCTTCTGGTGGTCTTCTCAGAATATTCCATTTTCTTTTTAAATTTCAATGGTGTTTGGTTTGTCTTTCTCCGGAGCTTAATATTTGATATTGCTTTTAGCCAGAAAATACTAAGAACTCTATTTGCCATATGAATCTATTATGGACCAAATATTATTATAATAGCTTTATTATTTACGATGTTAGGCTTACTAAAGTGTTTTCCGAGAGTGGACTTTATATGGGGCCTATGGTGCATTATAGACCGATCTTTACGAAATTTGTCTTTTGCCTGTTGGTCAATAATACTGCGATTTGTGTTTATTATCATTTTTTCCATCATTATGGTTGTTATTTACGTTCGTTGTATGAATATTAAAAAAAAAATATATTATTCAATTTTATAAATTAAAATTTCTCAATTTCATTTGGAATTTTCTCAATTTCAAATTGATATTCTCAATTTCAATTGGAATTTTCTCAATTTCATTTGGAATTTTCTCAACATTATTGAAAAATGGTGTAGTCATATGGAACTATGATGGACCGATAGTGGGCTTTACACGTGGCCTATGGTAAATTATTGACCGGTCTTCATGAAATTTTGTGGTATGATATATAGTTATATAAAATATATAAATATGTGTCTTTCGCCACTATTTATATTCATTTTTGTAACAAAATTATAAATTTTTTAGGATGTTTGTTCTACATTTTGCTTTATAACTTTTATCCTACTGAACCGATTTTAATAAGTTTCAATCCCAAACTTCTTGAGATAACTAACGCAATAGAAAATTTTCTTGTTTTGCGAAGATATATTAGTAAATTTTAAAAACTAAGAACGCATTTATGCGCTACGCAATAAGACATACGGAGATGCATTAAGGTAACTGACCAAATTCTTAACAATTTTTAAAAAAACATAGCTTTTAAAGACCCGCAATATTCCCTAAATCCGCAGCAAGTTTCTAAGGGAGCATATTTAAAAATAAATGTAACAACAAAAAATTCAGGGTGTAAGGCTAATCCTTCATTCACCAATTAATATGCGCCGAATATAGTGCGTTCTGTGTCAAAAATGTATTAGTTTAAAGTAGGAACTTGCCATATAAAATTAATTTGTTTTTACGTTTCTCCTTTACAAACCTGCTTCGTTGGAAGGTCCATTTTTATTGGGCAGAAACAATTTGACAGCAATGCTGTTATTTTCCTTTGAGCCGTTCAAAAGTGAGCGTGGTTGCAATAGACGGACAGACGGACATGACTAAATTGACTTAAGCCTAGAGTACACGGAATGTGAAAATCCACATGTGCATGTCATTCTGACGTAATTTTGACGTCATCACACAACACAGAACAGCCATTGTTGCCTTGTAATTACGTCAGAGCCACATTCGCATGTGGCTTTTTACATTCCGTGTACTCTAGGCCTTTAAATTACAAAAAGTTTCATACGAGTTGACAAACTAACTATACTTTCATCATAACTACTGGTGGAGGGTATACAAATTAAGTTATACACACATAGATACGATTTGTGTATAAGTTCTTTTCACCTGGGGTAAAGTGCATATAAATGCATTCGAATTGAACTTACCTTGTACAAATAATTACCTATTGCACTTGACACGGAAATTGTGCTAAAAAAATTTCATATAATAGTATCACATAAAAAAGATTTTTTGCTCGTTTTTTTTCTTTTTTTTGTTTTTGAAAAAGGAGTATTTTATATGTATTATATATATATTTGATGAAATTCAATACAAATTGTGATCAAATACCGCTTGAATACCACTGCTTGCAACTATCATTAATACTTCTAATATTGAACTTTATATTGCCTTTACCACCACTAGTGGTGAATGAGGGCATACCAAGTTTGTCATTCCGTGTGAAACTTTTTTTATTATTCATCTCAGATCCAGTATTCGGCTATATAGCATATATTGGATATATTCGACTGTGCCAACTCTTTGATATCCTTCACCGACAGTGAGAATATTTCAGGCGCGGTCCCTATATGGGATCTATAAAATATTAATTAATCTTTATAAAAGCGGACGTCAGTATTAAAATTCGTTGCGGTCAAAAAGCTTTATGCTTTTATTTCTAGTCATAAAAAACATTGTTTGAACGAATTTGAGCAAAATATCACGATTCGTTACAGTTTTAGATGAAGTAAAATTATTTTCGAGAGAGGAATTTATATTGGACCCATTGTAAATTATGGACCAATTATTACAAAATATCGTAGAGTGATTCTAGAGTTAAAAAACCTACACTAGATCAAACTGCGATAAAGTGAAATTTGTTATAGCGTTTTAAAGTTTTAAAGGGACTTTCAGAAGGCTGCTTAATGTGAGACCTAGGGTAAATTACGGACCGATTGTCACAAAATTGCATGGTATTTTTTCTGGACAGGTGAAGCTAAATTGGACCAAGTTTCATCGCAATATCTTTATCAGCTACGGTTTTAGGAGAGTTTAAAAAATTTCCTAGACTGTGCATCATATGAGGAAATTATGGATCGATGTTTACTACATTTTGTACTGTGATTTGAAGCCTTATGAAACTACGAAAGAGCAAATTCTGTTAGAAAAACATTATTCGTTGCGGTACTTAGCTGTTTCCGGAGAGTAGGTTTTATATAGGGTCTATGGTAAAATCTACACGAAAGTTTACATTGTGTTTTTTAGTCCTACAAATCTATAACGTACCAAATTTTATTCCAGTAGTGTTCTTTTTTGAAGGCTTTATGAGTACTACACCGTTTTTCAAGCGTAGGCTTTATATGGGACCTATGGTAATTACAGACCGATCTTGACGACATTTAACAGTTTGTTTTCTAGTCCTTTAAAACTATGACCTACCTAATGCTATTATTGAAGCAATATTTCTCATTTTATTTAATTATATTTTGAGGGTTATTACAGTGCATTATTTCTTACGGTTTAAGGCGTACTAAACTGTTTTCCGAGAGTAGGCTTTATATGGGATCTATAGTACACTATGAACCGATCTTCACGAAATTCGACAGGTTATTTCTAGTCTTATAAGACTGTAGCGTACCAAATTTTATTATAGTAGCATTATTATTTATGGTTTTAGGCGAAATAGACTCTTTTCCGAGAGATGGTTTTATATGGGGCATATGGCAAATTACAGACCGATCTTAGCGACACTTAACAGTGTGAATTCTAGGCCTTTAAAACTATGACATACCCAATGATATTACATGAGCATTACTTCTCGTTTTATGCGTACTTAATTGTTTTTCAAGAGTATGCTTTATATGGGGGTATGCTTTTGGGATTGGCATCCCTAGACACAATAGAACACTTTGGTGAATTGCGTATGTATTACTTACTATCTACATATTTTTTTTTTAAATTTCATTAAGGTAAACAATATACATACATACAACTATTAAAAAAAATGTAAGAAGCTTAAAACAATAACAAAATTCAATACATACTTATATTCTTTTGGTTTATCAATTAAAAATTGGATTTTTTTAAACATTACATAAAATTGCACGTGGTAACGTACAGTCAAATACTAAATCAATTTTTTTATTTAATATTTAACTTCTGATTAGTATTACGTTTTAACAGTTGGAATGATAAAAACAATTCAGAACGACCTTTTTAAATTCATAAAACTAAGATAGAAAAGTAGAGTTAAGATTGATCGTCGTCAATAAAAAATATGTACTTTCACTTAACCATCCGAATTATGATATTGCCACACAACCGATTGTAAAGGGTGTTTCTTACAGAGGTATAGAACTTTGAAATTGAAAAAAAACACGATGATTTTTTAAATTGACATAAAGTTCAATTTATTCTAAGTATAATCTTCTGGTATTATGATTTAAATATGACTTTTGGGATATGACCACAGCTGGTTCGGACGTAGTCTAATCTGGAGGTCGAATTTTCGATGACATTTTCAAAATTTGTGGCCGTTAATAGGCAATAATGCAAGGAATGTTGTCCTCCAAGTGGTCATTTGTTTCGTGCTTATCGGCGTAGACTAGCGACTTGGAGGCTAATTCACGGGTCCGAAACGTGAAACTATGCGGTTATAAATTGTTGCACGAGCACGTGTTGCACCGTCCTGTTGAAACCACAGCTCTAGCACATCATGGTTTTTCAATTGTGGAACGAAAAAGTCAGTAATCATGGCTCTATAGCGGTCACAATTTACTGTAACGTTCAGACTAGAAGAGCGGACCAATGATCCCACCAACCAATAAAGCACAGCAAACAGTCAGTTTTTCTGGATTTAACGGTGTCGCAACATGCACTTGAGGATTTTCATCACTCCAAATAAGGCAGTTTTGTTTATTGACGTATCCATTTAAACAAAAGTGAGTATCATCCTGGTTCAATTCCCAGCTCAGTCAAGAATGAAAAAAAAATTATCAATAAATTTGAATTCATTTCATGTTGCAAGATTCCTATCTTCATAAAAATAATTTAATGAAAAATTAAACTTAATGAACTGAAGACTGAATAAAATATTATAAATTTTGATTAGAAACCATAAACAGTTCAAGAATATAGCCACAATACTAATTGTAAGTATCATCGCTAAAAAATTCGCAAAATTCTTATTTTAAAATAAATCTGCACAATTTTAAAGCGTTGTTCAGACTTCAGTCTATACATGTTGAAATGCCAAACTAAACATAAATCACTTGACATCTGACAAAATGGCCGCCAGTTAAAAAAGAGTTGCCAACCTAACGTTTTTTTAGTTCTATAAATTAATAATAATAAATTTTGTACAAACTTCAAAAAAAATTTACTTTTTGGAACTTCACGGTAACATTTTTTTAAAATTTATTTAAACGACAAAAAAATGTACATAAAAATTCAATTGTACACAAAAAAACAAAACTTAACATTAACATACATTATATGTATGAATTAAATAAGGTACATAAAAGTCTTATAAATATATGAGATCAAAATCAGGCACTTATTTGTTTAGTTAATAAACTATTTGGAATTTTTACATCATAGCAGCATGAATTTGTCGATCTTAACCAATCCTTTGTTTGTATGAGACTTGATAATGTTGGCACATGCAGTCTATGTCTTTCCTTAGTTTTTCTTATATTTTGAAAAGAAAAAACTATTTCCACATTTGCAGACGAATATGGAATGGATGAAATTCTAGCAACGACTCTAGCTCATTTTGTAAATTAGCTACTGCCGACTAAAAACTACAAACGTTTTCAGTTTTCAACGACTGCAGTTGCTCGACATCAGCTAAAGCTCTAAATGGGTTATTTATTGAATCAACATTTGCTATTTCATTAAGGAACATTTTTACTAGAAGAGGTACAATACTACTTGTTTTACCTGAAATAAAATTTTCAGGAGTAAATTTATGGAACCACATTAAATTCGTTATTAAAGTTGACTGTGGTTCTCAAAACTTCGCAAAATTTTATATAAAATTGTTTTAAATTTTCTTTCATTTCTTTAACAATATCAATTGATATTATTTGTAGAGATATATAAATACACTTCTGTTCCGCAATAAATTTCTTCAAAAGGGCATGTGATTTTTGTAAAGTTCTACGATAGAGATATCACATTCATCCAAAACAGTATTATTCATGATATTACTTGAAATATTTATTCATGAAATTTCGTGCTATTTGGCGGAACAAAAAAGTTAGTCTTTGTAAAAATACATGCATTCGAGCATCTTCTGATTGCATTTCTAAATCAACCATGTTAATAATTTTAAGTGCATATTGCATAAATAAAAATTGCAATTTAAAAGAAGGATTCTTAAATCTTGATGAAAAAAATAAGAATTAAAAAATAAATACAATGAAAAGGACTCAATAATTTGTTTGCTAAACTAAAAATTCAAAAAGGGGGAACTATGACAAATTTTTATATTGTACCAAATGAGTCATATAGTACCACGGTACTTTAGATGGTTAAAATGTACCGAAAAAAGTACAATTGTATTAACTTTAACATCCCTGCTTCGGAGTGTTATTGGCGACTTTTGAATTTATATATAGAATTTTTTAATCTTCGGCCGTATTTAATGATATTAAAGAATTTACTGTGGTTGAGTGCAACTGATAAAACTATAAGTTATTTACACAATTTGTACGAAAAAGAGTAAGAAAATTTTGAGTTATTTACTTTACTAAAAATGCGCCTATTTAGCTCGTTTTTTATAAAACGGTCTAAGACGTAAAAAAGCGCTTTTTGCATAGTCATAACACATTAAATCTAGCGCGAAACGCCAACTGGTACAAGCAAAAAAGGTTTAAGTTATTTAACAGGGTGTATTTGATTTCATATTTTTAGGTACGTTGAAATCAAGGCGAATTCATTTTTCAGGTGGCGTTGAAACCACAGCCATTTGACCATTTTTTTAATTAAAATTACAAATATCATTTATTGAAAATTTTTTTCATAATTGTACAATTTTTAGTAATATATATAATCATTTTGGTAATAGGTGCAAAATCAACAAATTGTTTGATTGATTCTACACAGAAAAAATTATTAAATTTCTCCAATCACCAAATTTATTCTAAATTCATAATATCAAGCAAATAATTTGTTGATTTTGCACCTATTACCAAAATGATTATATTGATTACTAAAAATTTTAAAATTTTGAAAAATATTTTCAATAAATGATATTTATAATTTTAATTAAAAAAGTGATCAAAAAACTTTGCGATTTCAAACTATGTGTTAATTTATTTAAATAAATATTGACAATTCCCAACAACAATTCTACAAGTTTAAATTATTTCATTTTAAACGAAAAAAGTCAATTAAGATTTTTTGTTATTTAATTAAAATTTTAATTGAAAATTTATTTCAAAACAACTAAAATGTTAATTAAATCAAAATTAGATTTTGAATTTTCTTTCAACTAAAAAAATAATTGTTTCAATTATCACAATAATTAAATTTAAATACTTAAGCCATTTTTTTAATTGATAAAACACTTTTTTCTGTGTATATATTTGGTATCAATTTGGTGATTAGAGACAATTTTTAATTTTTTCTGTGTACAAACCCTGTTTGTTCTTTGACCACTTTAATGAACACGTTTCTGATTAATATGCTGTTTATACATTAATGTATTTATCTTTGTGAATTTCTAATTTTCTGTATATTTATTAATTTTCTGTATTTCCAAATTAATTATTTCTGATACAGGATAAAACAGTACTTGCAAATAAAAAGTATAAAAAAAAAAACAAAGTAGCTAAGACTCTGTATTTGGAAGGCTCAAGAATGTTGTGTTTTAATAAAAGTTTTGAAAAAATTTAATATTTATGGTTTGTGGACAAAGCGTTGTTGAACATCAAAGCAAATTAATTATTTATTATAATTTGTGATGTTTTTTGTTGCTTCAATACGGATTAATTTAAATTTTCATAAACAAAACAATTTTAAAAATTTATTAACAATATGAAATTTAAACTTTTCTGTTGATTAGAAATAAACTGGGAGTTTGTAGGTACATATATATGAAATTTGAATTTATTACATATTTACCTAAAATAATACTTACAGCCAAATAAACAGCTATAAGCCAAAGACGTTTTTAACATAATGAATGCCTCCATCGCTAAGACCACCACCAACAGCATCATTACCACAACAACTTTGTTATTAAAAGTACAAAGTTCAAATTTTAAGATAAAGTATCAGCCAACTTTGTGCCATAGCAAAACATAAAATATATCAAAGCACACATAAAACTACAAAGAAGGCATCCTAACGAGCACTTGTTGTAGTTACTCGTATTCCACTTTGCATATTTTACTTAACGTTGCATGCAAAGTGAAATGAATGGATGCCAATAATAAAGTTACAGGATGTGAAAGCAGTGAGGGAATCTTAGATTCTAGTTAAACTGGTGTATATCAAAATTAATACTCTTGTTTATTTTGACATCTTTAACCGCAGTTACTTATACCTAAATAAAATATATGTTTGTATGTACGCAAAGCCTGCTTGTGCTAAATTTTATCTTAATGCCACGACTTAAGAAACATTATCACAATATTTAAGTGAATTTTATGAAATATTAAGCAAGTTTGGGCCTAGGACTCCTTATTCAATCAGGCATAAATTTAGATTTTGGAATGGTGCTGAATCTTAACAAACAAACAATGTTAAAAGCGTTTTGAATAACCACTAAAAGAATACATTTTTCGAATAAAAAACTTTAGAGTTTTAGCAATTCTGTTCGGCTGTGGGAAAAATCGCCCCAAGAAAAATGGCCCAAAAAAAGAAATGAAAAATCGCCCAAATGAAGAATCGCCCAACAGAACATGAAAAATGACCCAAAAAGTTATATATGAAATTTTGCCCAAAAGAAACGAAAAAGGGCCCAAAAAAAAAATGAAAAATGACCCAAAAAACAAAAACGAATTTTTTCCCGGTGGCATGTTATGACGTCCAGTGTCATAGTGTCCATGGACGCTATGACACCCCAAAAAGTGTCATAGTGTCCATTGACACTACGCTAACTAAAGCTTCTCTGCACAGCCGGCCTTCGGCCGGGCGCAAGGATTTTCTCCTCTATGGTATAACAAACACCGGCTTCGCTAACTAAAGCTTCTCTGCATAGTCGGCTTTCATTTGGAAACAAGGCAGATTTTAGAAGCTTTACTTAGCGAAGCCGGTGTTTGTTATACCATAGAGGAGAAAATCCTTGCGCCCGGCCAAAGGCCGGCTGTGCAGAGAAGCTTTAGTTAGGGAAGCCGGTATTTGTTATACCATAGAGGAGAAAATCCTTGCGCCCGGCCGAAGGCCGGCTGTGCAGAGAAGCTTTAGTAAGCGAAGCCGGTGTTTGTTATACCATAGAGGAGAAAATCCAAAAAATGGGCCATTTTTCATTCAACATTTTTGGGTGATTTTTCATAATGAAAAATCACCAAATTTAAAAAAACGAAAAATCACCCAACAATAACGAAAAATAGCCCAAAAATTTTAGGTCACTTTTCATATAAATTTAGGCCCAATTTTACATGGGATTTTTTTGGGCGATTTTTCATTTCTTTTTTTGGGCCATTTTTCTTGGGGCGATTTTTCCCACAGCCTTCTGTTCAAAGGGAGCAAACTACGGAGAAATTACAGTCTTTTGTTTATATAAAGTCCAATAAAAAACGAAATAACGGGTAACATTCATCCGTTCCTCAAAGTAACTTGCAGGAGAATACTTATTATTAATGAAAATATACTGGGGTTTTTTCTTATTGAAGGTGTTTTTAAATTTTTTTTTAGAAATAGAGTAAATAGTATTCAACAAAATAATATTTAATAAGAAAACAATAAACTAAAATCATCCATAAAATTCAATTGTGCTTCAAAACAACCTGCAGGAATGTTCTTCGGGTGAAAAATCACCCATACTGATTATTTAATGAAAATATAAAGGGTGTTTCCTTTATTGAACGTGTTTTATTTTATTTTTTAGACAAAAAAATATTAAATAAGAAAACATTGCACTAAAATCATCCATACAATTCAATCGGATGTAGGTAATACTTACAAGTATTTACGTACTATACACGTAAATGGGTAATATTTCACCCGAGGCACTTTTTCGTTATTCTTCAAATAATTTTGTAACTATTAGATATACAAAAAGAAAACTTAATAAAACGGGTAAAATTTCACCCACAGACCGTATTAGGGTTAAAAGTAAAGTTAAATAAAACAGACATAAAACTTCAATGAAAATTTTATTTCATTATAATTCGTGGACCTTGCAATTATGTTCGAAATACAATGTCATTTAAATGACGGAGTCTGTCGATAATTTTGAGAAAGTTTTCGACCACTTTTTCTTATATTCCAAGCGGTATCATAGCGATATTTTGACAAATGTTAGTTTAAAATGCTCCAAAGTAAGGGAATTTTGCCTATAGACACGGTCTGTGATTTAGCCCCACAAAAATGTCTACAGTCGTTAAATCGCGTGCCAAACCACGTCTCCAAAACAAAAAAGAACGTGTTTTACAAACTCAAATCAGTCGTTTTGTGTGGTTCGTGGCACCACCTTAGTGCATAATCTTTCATAATCTTTAGTTGCCACCAAAAAAGTGGGTTATCATACGGCCATAGCGAATAACGATAACCGTTATTCCGATATTTTGCGATGATGCACAAGCCTGACGACATCTGCAACACATCCAGTCTCTTCAAAATTCTTTATAATCTTAACAATTCCTTGCACAGTAGGTCGATTATGACGACCATAATTACCCCTTAATGCTCGAATAGTGGTCACGTTTGAACCACCACTTTTGTAGTTAATTTTAACTATTTGTCTTGGTTTATTAAACGATCCATAATCTTAAATTTCAAACCCTTCATTATATGACACTTCAGATGACAAATATTGAACATCTGACACCGTTGCAAGACCGGTGGTTTAGAAACCACAAAATGGATAATTATCCAGGATTATAATCCTGGATAAGGACCCCAATATATACACTTTACACAAACGGAATGACAAGCTTATATACCCTTTCCCACGTGTGGTGAAGGGAATACAAACTGTGTTAGTAATGATAAAAATTGATTTTAAAAAGCATTCATTCGACCTTCACCTTGCAGAACGCTTTCAATACATTGTTTTAAGCTTTCAGAGAAATCTCTTAATTCAGCACAACAAAGCATATTACTATAACTTTATATGAGACTGCACAACATGTACACTCACTATATTCTGTATTTAAAATTAACGGAAATTGTAATAAAAAATAAATGAATATTCAGTTAAAAACGGTCTACCTATTTTTCATTTATTTTTAACGAAAAGTCCATTTAATTTTTACTGTCAAAAATTTAACTACGAATTCCGTAAAAACAAATGAATTTTCAGTTATTTTATGTAATTCAGTAATTTTATATAATACAGGTTTTACTCAAATTTCTGAAAAAATACACTTCTCCGCTTGTTTTTCTAATGAGAGAGAGAGAGAGAGAGAATATTTATTTTTATTCACTTTCCCCGTTATGCATGTTTGTTTTACTTTTGTTGTACTGACCACTTTGTTTACAAAAGAACTTTCAATTATAATTATAAGACACCATTTAAACAAATAGAATATGGGAATTTTCTACACAAAACAAGCCAATAGTTTTTTATTTTTACTTTTTGCCACAGATCTATAAATAGATAACTATAAATTAATTTTTTGGTAGTAAATTATATAAAATAACTGAATATTCATTCGTTTTTACGGAAATTGTGGTTAATTTTTTATGAAATTCGCGGTTGAATTTTTGACAGTAAAAATTAAATTAACTATTCGTTAAAATAAAATACAAAATAAGTAAATCGGGTTTTAAGTAAATTTACAGTTGTTCTAAATTTCATTTTCAGTTAATTTAACATCCGAAATACTTTTACTTAATCAACTGACAATATTAAATGCAACCGAAAAACCGTATAAATGTGCACTTAGTTTTTTGAATAAATGTTAGAATCAGTTAAAAATAAATGTGCTTGGAATTTTAAATGTTTATTTATTTAAAAATGACTGAACGGAATACTTCTTGAATAACCTGCAGTCCGTTACTGTAATAATATTGTGAGTGTACATCCAACGTGCTGCCCACATCCATAAAAAATAAAATATAATTCTCACATAAGTGGGAATGAAGAAAAATGTAGGTCAATATATTAATTTTTAATCACTTTCTTAGTCCGAATATCTAAAATTTAATGGCTTAAATTTTCTTTATTGGCCAATTTATAAAGCATTCTTTGAAAATCATCTTATCATAATTTATCTAACGATGATCGGACGTCTGAGGACAATTAAGTTTATTTTGTCTTTTGCTTAGTTAATATTTTCCCAGGAACGTAGACTATTGAACATTTTAAGAATCGGTCAATGATTTCCTTTTATTTCCTTAAAAATCGGATCAAATATGAACGTATCTTTCATATAAACTTTGGTATTAACACGAAAAGAAAAAACATGATTGATACAATCACAATCGCAAACTATCATTAATGTTTGTGGTTATGATTGTGTCAAACACGTCTTAAGCAACAATATATGTTCAGTTATAATGATTTTAGATAATTGTTGTCTCAAACATATTATTATGTTCAAAAGAAAAATGTGCACGATCTTTCAAACCATTTTTCTATATTTCCAATACCATGCAAAATGTCTACTTCAACATTTTATATGGTTCTTACAATAAAAACAATAAAAAATTTAATTTAAAAAATTTATGTTTTATTACAAATATAATAAATAAAATATAGCATACATATATTAAAAATAAAATTAAATATACATATTTATATACCTGTGTATGTGTTTTAATATATAAATTTACCTTGTGTGGTACAAATATATCCAAACAAATAAGAATTCTAAATAGTTGTTATAGTTTTCTATATACAGGCTTTCAAGGTCATTAATTTAATGTAAATAAAAGATTATTTATTTCATTTTCAATAAAATCCGACGTTTCGTTGGTATTCTTTCCAACTTCTTCAGGGATTGAGAAAGTGATAAAGAGTAATAATAACAACTGTGATCTAAAAAAGGACAAATTTTCTGTGATAATTTTTAAATTTACATATATTTATTTTAATATTTTAAGTTTTGTGTTGTGTTGTCCACCTATACAAAATACTGTGATATATTTTATAAATGATGTAAACTGACGAAAAAAGATTATTATTTTAATAAAACTCAATCCCTGAAGAAGTTGGAAAGAATACCAACGAAACGTCGGATTTTATTGAAAATGAAATAAATAATCTTTTATTTACATTAAATTAATGACCTTGAAAGCCTGTATATAGAAAACTATAACAACTATTTAGAATAATCAAAAAAGAAGGTCGATAAATACTTATAATAAGAATTCCGTTTTTGAAAAAATTCGGGGCTGATGACAAAATTATGTGTCAAAATTTGTTATAGGTTTTTTTTGGCTGCAAGAAAGACAAAGTAATTGCATATTTATATATTTTTATAATTATATTTAAATAACTTACCTGTTTCAATAAACGTATAATAATTCATTTCGTTAATTTTGCAAGGCAGCATGGCATTTTTCTCCCCGAAAAATGTTTTAATTATTCTGTCATCATTCATCATTTCCTGATTAACTGACGCTCGCGGACGGAGAAAATGTAATTTTCTTTATAAGCACACACTGTTTGTTTCGACAATAAATGTTTGCTTCTTAAGAGAATGTGTTTTCAAGCAAACAAAAATTATGGTATTAAACATACCTTTTGTGTTCAACTAATATTTTGATTTTAACTGTATAGTTAAAAATATATATATTATAGTAGCTAACATATCACATAATATAATATGTTTAGCTAGACCAGAGTACCTTTTTAGGTGTAAGCCACCATATAATATTATTATAGTGAATTTAAAAATGTTAAGGACAAAAAACAATTTTTTAAGTTATATTAAGACTATAATTAATTTATGAGGGTAAACATATAAGGCAAGTATAAACAAAAATGGTCGTAGTGACCATTCATTAATCATGTTTTTTCTCTGCGTGAAGATACAATTTAGTAAATATAACTTTGATACTAATTGTGCTTTCTTTTCTATAAAAAAATACCACGTTGTTAAAAGCTGTATGTACAAAATGTCTTGCCAACCCTCAAATAATGCTATTTGTTATTTGACGAGAACTAAACACAAGTTATCAAAAAGTGGAATCCCCTGTTTTAAAGCTGGCAAAAAGTTTGTTCTTTAAAATTAAAAAAAAAAAATGATTAAAAATGTTTTTATTGCATCAACAACAAAATTAATAACTTTAATAAATTTAATTTTGTTCGAAAACAGTTCAATGTAAGTAAATATGCAAAACTAGTGGACGCTTACGTGAAAATTTAATTATAAATAATATTTCATCCTGATCAAATGACGACGATGAATACAATAATTGATTTATTGGTATTTCTGCACATATAATGGATGCGGTAATATTAGAGTACCCAATTATTTGACTTTTGGTTTTGTTCGAGTAAGGAATTAATTAATTTTTAAATTTTAAAACACTGCCAAATTTCGCGAAGAGTGGTCCATAATTTACCCTAGGCCCCATATAAACCCTACTCTCGAAAATCCGTTTATTGCGCCTAAAACCAAATAAATCCCACTTTGGGAAAATAATTAAATTCACCTAAAACCATCACAGATAGAGATATTGCGGTAAAATTTCTTACTTAAATTCATATGGCCAGAAAAAAAATCATGCAAATTTGTAAAATTTACTGTTAAAGCTAAAACTAATTACACTGCTGTATTGAAATTTATTATAATTTATTTTTGTAATACCAGAAATCAGTCTTCAGAACTTTGGGATGATTCAGTTCAAAGTTCTAACAAGAAACGCATAAAATGTTCTTATTGTCGGTCAATAATTTAATTCAGGTCTAAACCGCAACCAATTTTAATGCTGACGTTTTTGTGAAGCTTAGTTAATAAAATATATGTATTTATCATACAGACCCCACTCCTGTCGGTGGAGGGTATCAAAGATTCGGCACAGCCGAATACAGGACTGTAACTTGTTTTTTGTAGAAAAGTGTTGTATGCTACCTTTGTGATAACCACTTTATAACGAATAAATCTCAAATTTTTCTAAATAAAATTCAACACAAATAACCCATATATAAATCTTATCGATAAAGGCGTAAAATCCAAGAGTGCACTAAATATGGGACCTATTGTATTGTCGTTTCGGCTTAAGGCCTCATTAGTTTTTACTTTTTGTTGCCGTTCTGTTACGTTCCTTTCTGTAAGAAATATTTTGTAATTACTTTTTCCGTGAAAGGAATCAGCTGCTTTTAAAAAGAAAAGCATTGAAATTGTAAAAAAAATGTTCGTAAAAAATGAAAAAATTATATTTTGTGTCAAAAATACCCATATGTTTACAAAATAATTAATTAAAACCAATTTTTCTAGCTATAAGCAAACAATTACAGTTTTTTCATATCACAACTAACGAACACATATACACTTTGGCCGTAACTTAACGTTGAATTCTATTTTCAACAGATTTGTCCGCAACAGAATAGAACGAAAAAGGAAAAACTAACCACACATACAGACTTTCAATTGAACAGAAACAGAACAGCTGATTCGTAACAGAACAGAACGTACAAAATCATTCTGCCTTTAAGGTGTATTATATGGAACCCCTGGTATATGCCGATTTTATTATCACACCATTATGTAGTTCGATTTCTAGCTTCGTACAACTAAATTCGAACACATTTCACTAAAATATCATTATATTTCCAGTTTTAAAAGTGAATCTATATATTAAATTATGGTCCGTCCGATCATCAAAAACTTTTAAGTTTTTTTATTTTTATTCTCGGTGGAGTGTATAAAAAACTCGGCCCAATCGAATATACGAGTATCATTCTTACTTATTTATAGGTTGCAGATAATGATTACCGGTTAGATTTCTGCTGTGAAACTATACAAAACTTATTTTTATATTAAAGCATCTTTAAATATGTAAATCTATGCTAATACGCAAGTACGAAAAATGTAATTAGTTTTGTTAAATAATAATCCAAGTTGATTTATGTATGTTTGAATGTCTGGCAATGATTAAAGAGTACTCGCTCGTATAGATATGCTAATTAAGTTGAGCTGCTGTTGAACAAGATGCTTTGCTAATCAAAGAATTTTAATATTAACTAACTTTGTATTTATCCATAGAAATGTTTATTAATAAGTTTTGTTTTATTATTTTGATGATAGTAAAATAAATAATATTTTTAATACTGCTAATTAGAGTTTCATTTTCATAAAATAATCTGAGATTGTTAGCAGAAGTACATACTAAATGCATTCAAAATAATATTAATTGGCTCAAAGATTTAATTAGTCGGTGAAATAAACATTTTGTTCGTATTGATGTTTTTAATGGTGTTATATAATCTGCCAACATATTCCCCTTACAAAATTATTTAAATAACTAAATTGATGGACTAGTAGAACTATCAATTTGGTACAAATCCAAATATCAGTTCCAATTAGAACAAGTAAGAAAATAAAGTTCATCAATCCTGACCATATGATACCCTACAACACAGAAATAAAAAACAAATATTCGAGAGTGAACCTCATATTGGCCAGGACAAAATACTATTATGAGGCTAAGACTCATATAAAAGTTCTCTGTGCCGAATATAATTTAGATATCCTCATATTTATGAAATTTTTCTTCATTAATTGATTATATGGGGCTTATATAAGACCATATTCTATTCTAGACATACAGACAAAATATTTTCACGCGATATAGAAGCTACCGTCAAAGTTACTGTCGCCAAATTGAGTGTCAATACCAATATTTATAAGGAAGTTATGGCAAGAAAAGCATTTTTCGGGTGTAGTAAAGGATGATTCGTCGTAAGGTTTGATTTTCAATATGCTTTTTTTCAGAAACAGCTTTGTCATTTTTATTCATTATCGTTTTGCAAGTCATCATGGAAAGACTTACACCACAACAGCATCTCAAAATTATTCAGCTGTATTACAAAAATCCGCGTTCTACGAGAAATGTTTTTCCTGCGATTCAAGAAACTAACGGTGCGCATAATCGACCTACTGAAACCACAATTGAGAACTCCATTCGCAAATTTGAATCCCAGAACTAAAGAAAACATACGTTTTAAAATCTTGTGAAATTTTGACCCTATAGAACTTTATATCTAATAGTTAACGATCCATAATAAGAGGTAAAGTCCCTGTCATGACAAGCATGTGCGTGAGTGGTATTTAATTAACGATTAAAAAGAATTTGCGCCAAATTTCTTTCGTTGCTTGAGGCTAAAATCGCTATTAAACCAACATCGCAATAGTGGATAGAGGGTATTATGAGTTTGTGATGATGTAACGTATAAAAACATTGATTCTAGACCCGCCTTTTAGTACAGCCATCAACTCAGAACCACTTTCTAAGTCGATCTAACGGCTGGCTGGTTGTCAGTACATGTAAATCTTGCGCATACATACGTCTTAACTAGGGATGCTAATCCGGACTTGCTTTCGCAAATCCAGGGAATCGGGATTTCAAAAAATAAAATCCCGGGATACCGGTATTTTCGGGATATCGGGATTTCAGGATGCTTTTTTTATAGATATTTATAAAAAAAACGCCTTTAAAGGAGATTTACAAACAAAAGTTTTATGATTCATTTAATATTACAAAATTAAATATAATGATATAATGATGTGTAAATATTTAAAAACCACGCGGAACTTTTGGTTTTTTTTTTGCTTTCAGCATTTCAAAAGACATTTATATCTTTAATTAATTTTCTTCTTTAATTATTTGCAGCACTTCTGACATTAAAACTGCTTTATAATTGTTGGTCACGCTTAAAAAGAATAACAAAATTTAACTTTTTTCATTTCAATGTCAGTATTAACGAGGTTAACCAAATAAATATAAAAGATCAACATTGTGTTGCCTAAAAAAAAACAAGTTAATAATTTTGGGATAGACTAAATCCCGAAAATTGCAAAACTTCAAATCACAGTATGCCGGATACGCGTAATCTTGAAATTCTGGAATTTTTCGGGATCGGGATCGGGATTTTGGGAGTGGCATCCCTCGTCTTAACTGCCATATTGATGAAATGGTGAACATGTTGAGAATCGGTCCATAATTTCACATAGCCTGCATACAAATTGATTTCTGGAATAGAGCCTTTGTGCCCACATGCTACCTTATTATACAACCTTAATCATTTTACCAATTTTTAATAAAATCGGTACATATTTGATCATGGCTCCCATATAAAACACCACGTCCGAAAATCGTTTTAAACACCTTAACTTCCAAATAAATGTATATACTGATACAAATTTTAGCAGTGGTGGCTCTTATAATAGCTTATAGGTCGTGCCAAAATAATGTTATTAAGATCATATAATTATAAGGATCATAGTATCGTGAAGCTTCTGTAGTGATCACATTAGAGCGTACCAGCTTACATTTTTAAAATAACGGTTTATCTCGAAAACAAGAGCTAGCGTTAAAAAAAACGGTTAACACCACTAGATTCAGCGTGCCCGAATTAGGTTAAAACGCCAGGTGCCCGGCTTCTCTGTTGGTTCAACTATCACAGTGTAATCTATAAAACCATAAAATATTAACCCGTATAGACCGCACTCAAGAATTCAGCACATCCGAAGATATCACTGTTGACTTGCTTTAATTCTTTTTGTATAAAAAAATGTGAACATGTTTCTGCTGGACTTATCGAATTATATCATTAACAAAAGGTTAATGAGTTTTTAAGAGCTTTGATTTTCTGTTATTAAGGGTGTAGAAACAGAGATCTGTGCCCATGTTCTGTAACTCCCGCGTCGAGTAACTTTTTGACTGAAATGTCAGGAATGAAACAAAAATGCCATAAATTGAAACAAACAGCTGTTTTTCGCAGTTAACTGCGTCTGTAATATTTTTGGCGAGTAATAGCTGTCACGTAAGGAAATTACTCGCCAATATACTGAAAAAGTGTCCCGCTTTGAAATGTCAAATAAACTCACCCATAAAAACGGGGTGAGAAAAAAATTTTAACACAAAAAGATTAATTAAAAATGCAAAATGCAATGAATATGAACACGGAAGAGATAAGTATTTTATTGTTGGCAGATTTTTTCATTGTTTAATTATTTTGCTTTTAACATTTTTGAAAAATATGCGAATGTTTTCAAAGCAATTTTGTAATCAACAAACATTAAAGTCACACTTTACATTTTTTGGTATAGACGACGGCTGTATTTTCGCCGCCGTCATTGTAAATTTTTAAATTTTAGTCTATTTTGGTCGCCGTCAATGATATACTTGACTGACGCTCTCAACATCTGCAATTTTATATCGGCTTCGAGTGGAATATTATGACATTTATAACGTAACGACGTACATGAGTTACAGACAAACTTTTTTCTCACTTTTCGAGAAACGATGGAATATTTTGTTTCACATGTTTTCGATGCGAGAAGTTCTCACCAAAGTTAAAGGACATGGGTACTGGTATATAAATACTATAACGGGACATCTGAGGCTAAAGGCTTTTCGAGCAACATATTAGTCTTTTCAAAACAAAAACTTTGATTTAACATACTTTATGAATTTAAAAAGGCGACCCCTACGTTCGGCAAAATAATATATGGGGTTGCAAAACTCGTTCATCACAACATTAAAAATACGAGATGACAATTGATTCAAACAGGTCTTTTGGCGCTTTTTGAAAAAAATATTCTAATTGTATCAATGCATGTCCTCTTCTATGTTTTTCCAAGGCCATGCATGGATTCAATCAATATATTTCTTCTCATAAAGCGCCAAACGAATTGTGATAATCATTTGTCATCTCGTATTTTTAATTTTGACCGAACTAGTTTTGCAACTCACCCACTCATATGTTTCCAAACCGACCTTGCAAAAATACTTTATATTAGGCGGTGTACGGGAACTTTTCTCGATGTACGTTCTAGTGGACATCCCTATAGAAATGCTTTATAGATACAATTTTGGTTGTCTCGTTCCCTTCGTTTTAAAGCCAATTTTGTACTCTGTATATTTTTTTAAACTTGTATTTGATAACAATATAGTATATAGTTCTGTTATATAAAGTTGAGCACATCGTGTGAGATAAGTCGCTTATGACTATGGCTATTGAAAATCTGGACTGACTTTAACAGTGGAATAAGAAAAAAAACCTTATTTATTTTTCGATAAAATCATTTAAAAGCTACATTTTAATTTAAATAATTATAACTATTAATTTATCTGTTTATTGGCTAGAAAAAAAAAAATATATATATATATATATATATATATATATATAGTATATATTTCTGGAAATTTTGTTTAGATGTTCATCTAAAGTATACTTAAGAATTCATGCTGAATTGTACCGAAATTGTTTTATATGTGCTTGTGTTATTTTTTTATGTTATTTTAGGTTTTTTTTTCGTAGTTCTATGTTAAGAAAAATAGACAAAATACAGAAAAAAAATAAATATGTATATAGCAAAAATGGAATATAAAAATAATTGGCTATGCATGCATATCGTTTTGCTTGTTTGTTAGCTTAAATTGTTCAGTGATGTTGCATATAAACCATTTATACACCTTCCCGCATCTGTGTGTGTCACCTTATCTATATATCTATGCCGTAAAAGTAAGTGTATGAACACCCACTCCCCACCTTGCCAAGTATTGCACTGTACTCGTAAGTATATTTTTTTGGTTTTTTGAAATGTGTCGTCGTACTTTTTTACTAGTTCTTCTTTTTATGCTATTGTGCATACAAGTTCTATTTTGTATTCTATAGAATAAATTCAATCTTAATGTTGCTTTACTGTTGCAGCTGCTGTTGTTGTTTTTGTTCGTTTTGCAACGTGCCTCAGCAAATGTACTTGTACGAGTGCATCATACTTGCATGGGGTACAATGCAAAAAATAAACTAGAAAAAACTTGAAGAAAAAAAAAACTAAATAAAAGCCCACTTACAACATACAACAACGTTCATAAATACAAACAATCAGACATGCATACGAAAACACATATGTATGTATGTATGCGAGTGAAAATGTAGGTACGTTTGTATTAGTGTAGTCGTAGTTTGTCAATTCTGAAACTTTGTTTGCTTATTTTTTTTATTATTATTTCAGTAATTTTGTGTTGTTTTTATTTTTCTTGTTATGCCTTAGGTTCGCTGGCCGTTCATGAACTACAAATGCGGTTGTTGCACCCAAAATGCAACCAACAGCAGTGGCAGTAGCTGAAGCTTTTTGCTTAAGTTTTTTTATTTTTTATTATTTATACTGCATGCATACATGTTTGCAATAAAATTGTAGGCCTAAATAATGTATTTTTTTTTTTTTTGTAACTAATAAAATCTTTGTGAATAGATACAATTGCGTTAACAATGGCAGCGTTACAGAGGACCACTACATTTTAAGGGCTTATATAAAAATCTCTGTTACAATAGTTGACAAATTAATCCAATCAATCCCGACCATATCAGATCGCTTAAGAGAAAACGTCTACTTTTATGTATACGAGCCTGTGGCTAACCTTTAACCTCGAAATAACATTTTGTGTAGTCGATTAAATTAGGGTTTGCAATTAATCACAAATTTTCATACTCACGACCACGATTAAAAAAGGCTTTCATCGCAATTATCGATTAATGACATATTTAGTTTTATTATTTTATAGACACATTTATTTAAAAAAAAAAAAATTTTCATAGGAAGCAGAACAAAAAATTATACATCTTGTGCATTGTAAAAACCTGGTCAACCATTATAAATTTTTAGCTAGATAGTTTAAAAGTTATTAAAGTAAAACAAGTAAGAGTGCTATATTCGGCTGGGCCGAGTCTTTATTAATCTCCACATACACTTTTCAACAATAAAAGTTTCATTCAATAACTAATCATCTGAAAAATGTATTTACCCTTAATATAACGCACGATAATATAACGCAGTCGAGTTACCGCTTGTGAATGTTGGAGGAGCTATTCCCCTAAGATTTGAGTTAAGAGAAATCGAAACGGCTATTTATGATTTTAACACCAAGAAGGCACCCGGTATTGATAAGATCAGTAATAAAATGCTTTTGGAGCTACCAAGTATAGCAAAGAAAATTATTCTTATTATTTTTAATGCTATTTTACGCCTTCAATACTACCATCAAGAATGGAAGGTTTCCTTAGTAACCATGATACCAAGGCCAGGAAAGAATCACTTAAAGTTTAGTCAAAGAGGCCTATTAGCTTATTAATTAATATTTCAAAGCTATTTCAGAAACTACTAGTATCAAACTTAACGCCAATTTTAAATGAAAATCAATTCGGAAAGAAAGCACAGCACAATTGAACAACATTATCGAATTATTAATGTTATGCGAAAACCCCTTGAAGAAAAAAAATAATGCTCTGCACTCTTCATCGATGTCCCGCAGGCTTTTGATAAAGTTTTGCATGAAGCATTATTACTGAAATTACAGTAAATCTTACCAGAAAACATACAGAAGCTATTAGAAAGCTACTTAGGTTAGGTTAGGTTCCATGGGCAGTCAACGAGAGACAGCTCAGTTGGGTCCTTCAGCGGTCCCTTTGTGATTAGAAAGCTAATGAAGACGGTTTTTTAAATTCTCCTCAGTCAATTAACGATGGAGTCCAACAAGGCACCATCATGGACCCGCTTATATACTTAGTTTATACTTCAAATATTCCAACATACAAATACATCCAAATTTCAGCATTTCAGGACGATACAGCTTTTCTCAGCTAGCACGAAAACTGTCATGAAGCATCTCGTTACTTGCAGTATCATATATTTGAACTGCAAAAGTGGTTAAAACATTGGAGGATAAAGATTAGTGAGCAAAAATGCGCACATATTACATTCACATTGCGTCGGAAACATGCCTCCCTTTTAAAATCAAATAATACCCCAACTAGAGTATTCACTCTATTAATCGTTGTTCGATTAATCAAAGAAATTTGTCGCCATTATTTGATCGAATAAATAAAATAGCCAATTTCAAATAACGAATAACTCGAACAATTTATGTCAATTAATCGATTAAAATTCATTTCTTAGAAAATTCTACTTTTTTAATATAAAAATATTTTTTTTTCGATTTCTAACTAATAAAATACATAAACACTAAATAACATGTTGTTATATTCTGTATATATTCTGAACATAATTTAGTCCCTTTTTAGAAGTGGGTGTGTGTGAGACAAATCATGTAATAAACAATTAAATACTAATTCTAATTAACTAATTAACGTATGAATTTTCGTACAAAAATAGCACTTTTTCATATTGAGTTTGACGTTCATTGTAAAAAAGTCATAAGCATTTATGAATATGTAAACCATGCACTGTCATATGATGGGTTACCTGTTTTAACCCAACCTTCAATATCTTTATTACCTCTTACCATCCAAACGGATGAAAGAATTTTGACATTTTAGGTATTGTGTTTAGGTATCGAAGTGTCCTTAGATAGTAGTTGAAACCCAAATCAAATACGTTAAAAAACAAATTAGCCAAACCTTTAGAGTAGAGCTTTCAAATTGAAAAAAATTAATTTATCAGTCATGTTCGGTAAATCGAATACATACTTATGAATGAAATTGATATCGAACAAATTTTGAAAACGATCCAGCTTAAAAAGTTTCTTCATACTTTGAGTTCTTATCTAAACCAAAATTTCTTTTAAAATGTGGAAAATACGGAGATTTAAAAAAAATTAACTGAGAATCTCAATTGATTTCCATTTTACTTGATTTTCAGGAATAATATATTATTATACGAATAATAAATTTTTTTTTAAATAGGCTGGAATTCTCATAAAAATACCGTCTAAAAAAAAATAAATAACTAAAAAATTTTTTATAAAAATATGTGATGAAACCGTATGTTGAATTCCCGTATTAAGTTTTGCAGGTAATTGCAAAATATACGCTGAAATAAAATTAATGGACCCCGATTGCTGCTGAACGTAGTGTATGTGTCAAACTTTGGCCTTCAGATCATTTAATAGTCTGTTCAACCGAAGTAGTGTTTGCTTTGTTTATAGTTTATTTTTATTTTATTTCCTTTAACTTTTATTCGGTCTCTTTAGCCCCTTAAAAACTGTATGTTTTGTAGGAGGGTTTTTGATTTTTTAATTATTTATTTAATTAAAGTTTTAAAACTGTATACGTGGTATAAATGAATTCTTATTTTATTGTTTATTGTAAACCTATATTTTTATTTTATGGGTTTTTCTGTTTATTAATATAATAAAAGAATCCAATCAAAAAGACATGTATGTTTTTTCCATTGGATATAATTATTTAAATTATTCGAGTTATTCGAACATATTAAAACTCTTATTCGATAAATCGAGTAAAATTAAAATTTCAAAATCAATTAATTCCTCACTCGAACAAAACCAAAAGTCAAATAATTGGATACTCTAACCCCAACACTCGCATGTAAAATATCTCGGTGTACATCTAAATCGGCGTTTAATGTGGAAATGGCATATAGAAACAAAATTAACTCAAATGAAACTAAAATCAATTTAAATTAATTGGCTTTTTGGAAGAAATTCTGTTCTTAGTCTCGAATGCAGGCCTCTACTTTTAAACTCTATCGTGAAGCCTATTTGGTGTGGCGGCATTCAGTTATGGGGCACTACCTCGGCTTCTAGTATCGAAAAAATTTCAAAGGCGCCAAAATAAACTTCTTCGAATAATCACAGCCGCTCCCTGGTATGTCAAAAACTCAAATATCCACAAGAATCTGAATGTGCCATTATTAAAAACTATGATTACGAAATAAGCAGTTTAATATTTAAAACGCTGGTTCTGCATCCAAATCCACTAGCTTGAAATATTTTAAATTATAGCGGCCACACTCGCTTAAGGAGAAGAGACACTGCGGCATTCACCCAATCAGAAGAGCGATAAGCACGTACATATGTCAACAGAAACCATGATGACGAAATTTGTTGTCTGGCACTGCCAGGACATAAAGTTAGTATTAGGATAAGATTTGATTAATTATTGTTAGTTTAAATATAATTAAGTAGATCCAATAAATAAATACAAAAAAAAAAAAAAAACAATAACTGAGACACATGGGGGTCTCTGCAAATGGCATAAGAATATATCCGGAGTATGCTTTATATGGGGCCTATGGAAAATTATAATTTATCAGTAAACTGTTTTCCGAGAAGAGAATGATCTTGATAAAATTTAACGAAATTTTCTAGTCATATAGAACGAATTTGTGCAAAATCGTATATCAATCTGTGCATTGTACCACCATTTATATTAGTTTTTTTAACAAAATTATCAAGTTCTTAGGGTGGTGGTCCCACATTTGTATTCCTAGCTCTTATCCTACTGCACCGATTTTAATGGATTTCAATCTAAAACTGCTTGCGCTAACTAGAAAGATTTGACAGCTATATTGTGCTTTTCTTTTGAGTTTCTCGAAATTGAGTATGTTTCAACAGATGGACATGGCTAAATCGACTTAAAATTACTCTAGGAGCAAGAACATATATGCACTTTATTGGGTCTGAGATGAATAATAAGAAAGTTTCACACAGAATGACAAACTTAGATGCCCTCATTCAACACTACTGGTGATGGAGTACACCTTTAACTGTAACGAATTGTAATTAAATTTGGTATATGACTATAAATCATGTGTCAAATTTCGTGCAGATCAGTGTCAACTTTCGTGCATATTATAGAATTTGACAAAGGCCCCATATAAAGCCTACTCTCGACAAAACACTTAAGTAAATAATGCTATTTCAATAAATTTTGGTCTGTAATAGTTGTATGTGGCTAGAAATCACAATGTCAACTTTCGCAAGTTTCAGTCCATAATTTAGCATATGCCCCATATAAACTCCACTCCCGCAAAGCCCTTTAGTAAGCCTAAAACCGTAACAAGAAATGCTATTTTAATAAATTTGTGTCTGTTACAGTTTTATATTACTAGAAATCAAACAGTAATTCTTCGTGAAGATCGGTCCATAGTTTACCATAGGCCCCATATAAACCCTTCTCTCGGAAAAAACTTTAGTACGCGTATAACCGTAACGAATAATAAAAAAATAAATTACTTTGTCATATTTCGTGAAAATCGACCCATAATTTACCATAGGTCCCATATAAAGCCTACTCCGGAAATATTCTTACTGTATCTTCTTTGTTTTAGTTACGATTCAGTTCAAACACTTAACGCAAGTTTAAAGAAAAAAGATCATTGCGAAAATGAATGCGTGCGAACTTCGTGATGTATATATTGCGATTACCTGACCGGAGCGTGGTCACACTATAGTAGTATTACAGGCTTTTTACACTGACAACATTTAGGTGAAACGTATGGAAGATGTAGAAAATATGAAACATGCATTTACGTTGTTCACATCTGACATCAACATATAAAAAAGCATTTTCCTTAATATTGTCAGTGACGCCACTGTAAATAAATAATCTAAAGATGTGGAATGGAATAAAAATGAGATTGGTACATCTTTTTAAAATGTTGAAAGTTGTTGATTTTTAGCCCTTTGTAATGTTAACAACTTCGCAATTGGATGGTGGATGGTAGATGTTGATCAGTGTAAAAAGGATATTATGATAGTACTGTAATTCAGGTATTCAAAAACAACAAAATGTTATTATTACTCACTTTCAAATTTCGTATCTGCGGTGTTAATGGCAGCCAACACTATAATAAGAAAGTAAATTGGCATATAATATTCTTTTATCAAGGTTAAGTCTAGTTTTCTAATCTTATTTAAAATTTTAAGCAAATCGTCGACAAAACAAGTAGAACTGGATGGTCGTTTTAATTTTCAATTAAAAACATAAAGTTTGATTGCAAAACACTTTTTGTACCTCAAGTATTTGATGATTTCAAGAAAATACTAAAAAGTATGAGTACGATTTCTCAAAAATACGACTTTCTTTTGATTTTTCTAATGCTGGATAAAGCAAGTAACGTTAGAAGCAAATCCTAACTCAATTGGTGGATTTTTAATTATCGCGATTACGCACGCTTACAAACAACATTTTTTTTTATAATTTTTAGGAAATATGTAAAATTCTCATACCAACGCGCGATATTAAAAATTCATGACACGCGTACCGTACCTAAAAGTATATACTTTAATATCATATAAATCTTCCCGTTTAATTAATGCTGATTAATCAAGCTTAAATGCTTTTAATTAAAATTTTTTAACGTTGTACCACTTCAAGTGCATTGAAATCTAATCTAAAGTCCTGTCGTGTTTAGCAATACGTTATTCACGTAATCTAAGCGTAGAATAAAAAGAATCTTATAAACAATTTTTCAAATATCCAAAAATTCAAACTAATCAATCATTATTTTAAATAATCAAAAAAAGAAATAACAAAATTTCTGATTAACCAAATAATTTGATTAATCGACTTATCGCACATCCCTTATAATAATTTTTTTTCACTTCAAAGGCATTCCTTATCTGCAACCAGAGTACTTCTGTAAAATGGGAGAAAAGGTGAAAGGGATTGTGCTATTCATAAGCCCCAGGCTGTAAAAATATACTTGAACATGTATATGTATACTATGTATAAATATAATTTTGTTACAAACTTAAAATAATAATTAGTTGAACACTGGCATACAAATGTTTAATTTGTAAAAAAAAAATTAAATACATTAGTTTGATGTGAACAAAAATTGCAAACATTTACTCAAATACATATGTATATTTTTACACAATTACACATCCATACACGCAAAGAAAAAACATGATTGATACAATCACAATCGCAAACTATCATTAATGTTTGTGGATATGATTGTGTCAAACACGTCTTAAGCAACAATATATGTTCAGTTATAATGATTTTAGATAATTGTTGTCTCAAACATATTATTATGTTCAGAAGAAAAATGCGCACGATCTTTCAAACCATTTTTCTATATTTCCCAAAACCATGCAAAATGTCTACTTCAACATTTTATATGGTTCTTACAATAAAAACAATAAAAAATTTTATTTAAAAAATTTATGTTTTAATACAAATATAATAAATAAAATATAGCATACATATATTAAAAATAAAATTAAATACACATATTTATATACCTGTGTATGTGTTTTATTTTATAAATTTACGTTGTGTGGTACAAATATATCCAAACAAATAAGAATTCCGTTTTTGAAAAAATTCGGGGCTGATGACAAAATTATGTGTCAAAATTTGTTATAGGTTTTTTGGCTGCAAGAAAGACAAAATAATTGCATATTTATATATTTTTATAATTATATTTAAATAACTTACCTGTTTCAATAAACGTATAATAATTTATTTCGTTAGTTTTGCAATGCAGCATGGCATTTTTCTCCCCGAAAAATGTTTTCATTGTTCTGTCATCATTCATGTTTCCTGATTAACTGACGCTCGCGGACGGAGAAAATTTAATTTTTAAGCACATACTGTTTGTTTTTACAATAAATGTTTGCATCTTAAGAGAATGTGTTTTCAAGCAAACAAAAATGATGGTATTAAACATTCCTTTTGTGTTCAACTAATATTATGATTTTAACTGTATAGTTGAAAATATATATATTATAGTAGCTAACATATCAAATAATATAATATGTTTAGCTAGACCAGAGTACCTTTTTAGGTGTAAGCCACCATATAATATTATTATAGTGAATTTAAAAATGTTAAGGACAAAAAACCATTTTGTAAGTTATATTAAGACTATAATTAATTTATGAGGGTAAACATATAAGGCAAGTATAAACAAAAATGGTCGTAGTGACCATTCATTAATCATGTTTTTTCTCTGCGTGTACATAAACAATAAGTACGAATTTATTTTGTTATATTAGAGAACGATGACCATTGCTTGCATCTTAATTTGTTTACGTTGTCATTAAGATAACATATAAAGCAGTCTCTCGACTTACGTGGCGATTAGTTTCGAAAAATGGTGACATGGATGAAAATGACATAAATCAAAATTCATATTTTCAACAGAAAGATCCCCAGCCACTATTGAGCTGACACAAATTTAAGCAGCATTTTTATTGTTCTTAATTGTAGGCGCTGGGAATATAAACCCTTTTCCTTATTATATTTTGTCTTTTTTTATCCCCAGAATAAAAATTATGGTTCCTATTATGAACTTAACTCGATTTTTGACTAAAGTCGAAATTGCAGATCCAACTAATTTTGTGAATTTAACTGATGCAAAACAAAATAAAAAATGCAAAAAACTAAATTAAAGACAAATGTAACCACGACGGAATTAGAGTTCAATGATTCGTCTGATGAAAATGAAAGTCTACTGGAACTGGTCTGAAGCAGAATAATGTAATGGAAAAGGAAACCACTACCGTAGTAAATCTCATGGAAGGGTCGAACAAACTTGGCCTAAAAATATGCTTAAAATGAAAATATTCTTCAACACTTTACCAGAAAAAACTAGTACGTTTGTCATATTGACACTATTTAGCTGAAAGATACTAGATTATTTCTTAATAAATTCAATTTTTACAACTATTTGCGAGAGAATATTGTTCTTAAAGAAAGAAATATTTTATGCTATTGAAAAACTTTCAATTTAAAAATTATGAAAAATATGTTTGTTTTGTAAGCAAAAACATGAAACAGGTGGTTGAATAATTCAGGGTAATAAAAATTTCAGAAATTTTCAAAAAAGTTTGTCTCTGAAATTTGTATGCTCTTTTTTCACTCTCTCGTTGCAAGTTTTTCGGGTACGTGAAAATAAGCAATAATTTTCTGCAAATTAACACACATAAAATGTTTCACATAAGGAAATATAAATGTCAAATTTTGTGATTTAAGCAAATACTAAAAGTTATCACGTCGAAAGCTTGTCAAATTTCCGTAACAAAATATAATGTCATGTGAACACCGAAAAAATTGTCTCCAATTTTTTTTCTTTTCATTTAATAAAATCAGTTTTAATCAGTTTTAATTAAAAATTTAATCATGTGGATTAAATGTTTACTTATGTCAACAATACTACTACAGAAAATCTTGTTAATTTAAAAAATATTATATTGATATTTTTAATTTGTTTACTGGTGCAAATTTAATAAATTTTTTAATAAATATCACAAATTTTTTTAAATTGAATCAACTTTTATTTTTTTAGTGAACAAAAGGCAAGCTGAGCGAATGGTTCTGGACTCTAATGTCTGAAACATACATATATGGGTATTTCCATTGCGACGTGACGTGATGCTTGTACGACACAATGTAAAAATTAAATGAAGAAGTCAAATTTGTAAAAAACTTTTTTTTATTTATGCAAAGTAATGAAGTAGCACTATATTCAGAAAAAAATTTGCCACAACCAACCATAAGGATTTGAAGATTTAAGCAAAAATGGCGCTGGCGTGACGTTACAAAAAACAGATGTGGATTTTGACTTGCATTACAAAATTTCATAAGCCGGCGAATTGAGCAAGACTTTTTGTTTAAAACCTTTATTATTAAGTTATCAAATTTAAGTCTTTGCTCGTTTAAGGTACATACAAAATAATCGCCATATGGAAAAGCGGAAAATAATTTAATTTTTTCCTTTTGTTTATTTGTAAATCTGAAGTACAAATTCCGTTTGTTGTAAAGGACATACATATATGTATACAGAATTTTGTATGGAAATTTGACGGGCTTAAAATAAAATTTTTTTTTATGAAAAAGTGCTGTTATAATTTAAATCTGTTAGGGCCATTATTACTTTCCGTTAGTTAGAGGTAGGATTGTGTCGGGCGTGTACCAAGTTCTTTATTATATTAACTTAGCTTTAACGTACCCGGTAGGATTAATTTGCCTTTGACTTCAGTTTAAAGCAAAGTTTTTATATTGCACTTTTAATACGTGGGACAAAATCCTATCTTTAACTATCGGCAAGTTGTTATAATGGCCCTTAATATAAGTTTCTCGTTATTTTTTTAATATGTGCATGAATTACATTTATTGTTATGTTTTCTTAATTTGTCTTTTACATTTCCCTATTAAGGCCAAATAATCTTTGTCTTACAATGCAACTTAAAATAAATTTTTATATTTGCCTTAATTAACAAAAGGCATTTCTATTGGTTATATTTTTCCACAATTGGTAAGTTTTTCAAAAATTTTGGTTGTAAAATTTTTGTTAGTCGTGGTTTCAGACATTCGAGTCCAGAACCATTCGCTTTGCAGTAAAATTAAGTAAAACCAAAAAAAAATATATATATTTCAAATGTAAACATCAAATTTTAACAAACAAAAAGCATACAAACTATAAAAAATGGTTAAAAAAGAAAATTCATGTTCTTTTAAATAAATTAACTCAGACATAAATTAGCAAATAAATGAACGTGTAGTAAAATTTATATGAAAAGCACTCAGGTTTTTGAGTGGTGTTCATATAAATTTTAGTAAACGTTTTATCACTTGTGTTGTGAAAACAGCACATATATAAAATAATTTGTATGTATTTTCCTAAACTGTTCCTGTTATAAAAGTATTTTATCGAGTACCCATTAGAAAACGAGTTAAGGAATCAAAAGTGTAAAAATTTTTCAACATTACATTTATTTGCCATCAGCTGTTCTCTATATTTTACGAATTCTTACAAATTTTCCGTTCGCGTACTTTTTAAGGCAACAGCTAATTTCCAGTTTACGTAGTATTTACTCTTTTACTGCATTTATACAGGTATAACGTACATATTTTTAATTATAATTGATCCAATAATTCTATTATTTTACCTAGCCCCCATACAAGTATCCTTCCGAAGTACCTAAAAAAATATTATGGCTTATATATATTATTTTAAAAAGCATATAAGATTCGACAAAGCCAAAAATCACATTCTCATTTGATTATTCCAAATTTAACCCTTTAAAAATATTAAGTTTTAGCCATTAATTTTAATCTGGAAATATGTAGGGCTACAAATTAATTAGCAATTTACATTTATTATATGTAAGTCTTAAAGATTGTACCCTAATTTGCATAAATTATAGCAGTTGGAAAAAAGACCAACATCATTAAAGCCATTGAAAATCTTCATAATTTAAGTTTTAATTGCTCTGCTCTTCATAAAAATGAAGAAGAAAGACAAAGCAACAGCAAAAAAAAAATTAAGGGCCTTAACGGGTTTGTCGGTCAGATTTGGTTTTTATTTTAATTTGATTTTTTCCTCCATTTTTCATCTACATAATTTTGTTTTTATGACCCTCCCCATAACACAGATGCGTTTTTTTCAGTATCAAATTGTAGAAACTCGTTTTATAGAGAAATTATGTTTGAGATCGTAAATTTTTTATAAAGTTTTAAAATTTTATAGTTGTTGTTGGTAGCTGTAATTTGGAAATATGTGTAAGTTTGTGTTGTAAATTTCTGATTTTTTGTAACAAAAAAATAATAAAAGTTAATAATTATAAAACAAGAAGACTTTAATTTTAAGGTTTGTCGCTTTTTTTTTTAAACTATGTATTTAAATTAAAGGGATTATCCGGAACTAAAGTTGAAAAGTTTTTTCTTTGTTTTTAAAATGAAAATATTTCGGCTTAAACAAAAACAATCACGTACTAAATCGTTTACGTTATTGTGCCTTAAAGATTCAAAATGTACAAAAGAAATATAATATTCTGCAGCTGTGCGATAATTTATTCAAAGATTTATAAATCTGAATCAATTGTATTGATAATTTTATTAAAGGTTTTTTTTTCTAAAATATAAAAATTACATTTTTTCAGGGACCGAAATTAGCAGTTATTTTAAAGTTTTAAACCCAAAAAACATATAAAAGTAAATATGGGAAAACTGATTTTACCCAACTTTAGTCAACATGTGCCTTTCAGACACATCTTATATTTTAAAATGTTGTAGCTTTCTTAAATATAATTTATTTTTTTGCTGCTTTTGAATTCCTACTTTAATGTGTTTTGTTAAGGATTTTAAAATTTTTAGTTGAAACGGTTTTTTATTTATTTCTTATAAATCACAAATGCGCTTAAATATGTTTTAATTTGCCTACAAGTGAGATATTAGTAAACAAGAAAATACAGTTTTATAAGGTAACTGCCCCTAATGTTGTTTTTGATTTTAGGACAAGTTTCCTCCTTTCACGATATTTGCTAAAGGGGTGCTTAATTGCAATTTGAGCAAGAGGACAAATATCAATGCCAGACAAATATGACATACAAATCTTTTGGATTTGTGATGCAAAATCTTGATATCAGCTTTGAGAAATCCTTATCTCGGACAATTTATGCAATTTATATGGGGCCTAGGGTAAATTATGGACCGATCTTCTCGGAATTTGGCAGTGTGATTTCCAGCCATATAAAACTGTTACATACCCAATGTTAGCATTATAGCGTTATTTGTTACGGTCTTAGGCATAATGAACTGTTTTCCGGGAATAGGCTTTATATGGGGCGTATAGTCAATTATGGACCGATCTTCCCGAAATTTAACAGCATGATTTGCAGTTAAAAACAAATTTGTGCAAAATTTAATATCCTTCCGTGCATTATACCATTATTTATGTTAGTCTTTGTAACAAAATTATCAATTTTTTAGGGTTGTGCTTCCACATTTTGAATTATAGCTCTGATCCTTCTTTTGCTGGACTCCGCTCTCAAGCTGCTTAGGATAACAACAAGCAATTTGACACCAAGTTTGTTCTTTTCTTTTGAGTTTTATGACAGTGAGCGTGTTTTCAACAGACGGACAGAAGGACAGATAGATGGACATGGCTTAGAATCACTTTAGGAGCTATGATATATGTATATACTTAATGGGGTCTTAGATGTATAATAAAAAAGTTTCACACGGAATGACAAACTTAGTATACACTAATTCACAACTAGTGGTGGTGGAGGGTATAAAAACTAACATAAGTGGTGGTATAACGCACATATTAAAATAAGTTTTGGCACAAATTCATTTTATTTGAATACAAATAATACCGTTACATTTCGTGAAGATCGGCTCATTACTAACCATAGGCCCCATTAAAAGCCTACTTTCGGAAAACAGCTTAGAAGGGCTAAAGCCGTTACAAATTATGCTACTGTAATAACATTTGGTACGTCATAGTTTTATAGGCCTAGAAATCACAGTGTAAAATTTCTTGAAGATCGGTCCAGTTAAGCTTCATATGACCAGAAATATTACCATGCAATTTTGTGATAATCAGTCCATAATTTACATAAGGTTCTATATCAAGCAGCTTTTTTGTTTTATAGCCTGAACAAATTTGATTACCATATCGAGTTTTGTTCTATTGTATGTTTTTTACTTATAGCAATTACTCTACAGAGTTTTGTGATAATTGGACTTAATTAAATCATTTGCACTTTTTACAATGTTAAATGTGATCGGTCCACTTCAAAATGGAGCAGAATCAAAATTTTTTAATAAAAAAGTTTCACGCGTAATTTTTATGAAAACTTGACATGGAAATAGTAAATGGGATTTCAAGTTTAAAGGGTTAGTTTGTAAATTCCTTCACCTTGCGTTAAGAAATTTTTAATATGTTTTTTTAACTTTCAAAATTTGTATGAAAATATTTTTAAAGAGAAGTGAAGTATTTTGTAATGAAATTAGGGGTAAATTTCCGTCATCTTGGACACAATTTTCAGCGGATTTTTTATAAAAGCTTTAAATACATCTACAAAGAATTAAAATGATATGCATTGAAATAACAAAATATAAACCAAATATATATTAACATTGGGCTCTTTAATAATTTGTTATAACTAAAATTTTAATAATCGCAATAACAATTATATTTTTTGCTTAAGTAAAAACAGACAAAAAATACGGAGAAAATAGATAATTTAGAAAAAAAATAATAAATGTTTTGTCATGTCGAGTTGCCAATTAGTTTGCACAAAGTTGAATAAACTTTTTGGCTAAAAACAAAATGGCACAGCTACGAAAACTGAAAAAAATCTCAATACGCAACATGATTGAGTATATATAATAAAAGTGTGTTTTTAAAAAAATAAAAAATTCCTAGTAAAGTCAGAGATTATAATTGTAATCATAAAAGACTTAATAATGCCCTATTTTACAAACAAAAAAAAAATTGCAACTTAAAATAAATTTAGCTATATTTGCCCTTTGTCTAACTTGTAAACTATTACTTTACAATTCTGTATGAGAGTCTTATGGCATTCAGTTATGGGGCACTGCCTCGACAACCAACATAGATAAAATCAAAAGGCGACACAATAAAATTCCTCGAATCATCACACCTGCCCCTTAGTACGTTTGAATGCCATCTGTATGAACCATGATTACAAAATATCCAATAAAATATTAGAAAGCGATAGTGGCCATCTCATATTTTAAGCGATGGTGACCACACCCGCCTAAGAAGAAGATAGAAAACAGAACCTATCCGAATGAAAAAGCCATAACGATCAATGTAATCAAGAACCATGACAAGGAAATTTTATGTTCGACATTTTCAGGACATAAGCCAAAGAAAACATTAAAATAAGATTTCAATAACTTAGAGTTTGTTCCTATTCTAATATATAAAGACACAATGAACATCCCGATTTCTTACATAATCAAAAATATTATTAAAAAAAATATCAGAACTTATAGAAATTGATATACATTCCGAAAATGCAAAATGAGTTAAATTTGTATTGAATGGAATGGTTGCCTTCCTAAATGTCTGTATGCATTGCAAAGCAGTGTTCAAATTAAAGAATTATACTCTACAACACTGCAAATCAAATGCATTACCATTTAACACTTTGCAAAGTCATCGTCAATTTAAATAAGGCGCTAGTTTCGATTATTTGAGTATCAGCTACGAAACAGATGACTTTAGAAATGCCTTACTTTGTCAAAATTTGCACGGTTGCATTTGGGAATACACGACATTGTTGCACTATGAATTTAGATAGGTAGTCAATAATACCAATATCATGCTTGTAGGATTGTTATCATATGCTATTAACCTTAAAAAGAAACCTAATTGTTTTGAACTCACCGATTTCGGGTATTATTTTTTATCACCGAAAAAAAAACAGAACACGATAAGGCGTTGTATGCCATATGGTATTGTTTTAATCCCCTATCAATTCAATTGGCATCTGAGTCGGTTGTTGTCCAGATCAAGGCGTGTATGGCTCTGTCAATTGATACGTTTGGCAGTTGTCGAGTTGGCTGAAGAAAAAGATTTTAATTTTTTCAAGCTGGTTAGTAAGTCTTTCAATCTCAATAAAAGAACTTTATTTGAGCTCGAGGTCTTTTTTAATTATTTTTATTTTATAATAATTTATTAAATTTTGCCGATATTTCGTTTTTCATTGAAAAACATCTTCTGGGCAATAATATTGAAAAAATTATTAAACAGAAATAAAAACTTAACTATTATTATGTTGTGTTAACATCGTCTAATTGTGAACTCTCGAGCTCAAAAAAAGTTCTTTTATTTATGTATATATCATAAAGGTCGAATAAAATACAATATAAAATTTGTCTTTCAATCTCTTCATAAAAATAATTTAATGACAATTAAATTCAATGAACTTTGGCCTTGATTAAAAACTATTAAGAGTTCAATAAAATAACCACAATACTAATTATTGTTAAGAGCTAAGAAACAAGCTCTATGCACCCAGAGAAAAATTATTTTTAAAAATGGTCACCTCCAACAAAACTATTTTAAAAGGAAAATTTTAAACATATTATGTTTAATATAATCATAATTTTGTCACCGACAAACATATTATTGTTAAATTTGTCCTCCATCAAGAAGCCGCAACCATATTATGGTTGCCTCCAAACATGTTTTGGTCAATAGTGACTAAAATATGTTTAACACTTATAATAGCATGGTTGGTTTTCAACCATAGCATGTTGCTCTTGGAAAAGAGGAAAATAGTATTGTTGATTTAAAAACAAATAATGGTTATATTTAACCAAAACATGTTTAAAGACAACCACAATATGGTTGTGGCTTCTTGATGGAGGACCAATTAAACAATAATATGGTTGTCGGTGACAATAATATGGTTAAATTAAACATAATATGTTTAAAAACTTTCTTTAAAAATAGTTTTGTTGCAGGTTACCATTTTTAAACATATTTTTTCTCTACGTGTGCTTACATTTGTCCATTAAGTTGTGCTGAAAAAGGTCAACAAGAAATAGAAATACATAAACATGAAAAAAAGAAAAATGTTCTTTGGACTCCCAGAAGAATTCTTAACAAAAAGTACAAAAATCAGAAGTAAGGAAGAACATGTAAATCAAATAAAAATAGATAATCATTTAAAACAAATTTCGATCTACCAAAGTTAAAATACCATTTGGTTTAAAGATTGATGTTTGACTATTGACTGCCAGCCGTCTTCAATGGCGGTGAGTGTTGAACGGCTAACCCTTCTGAAGAAAATTTGTGGGTACAATCGAAACATGTGAGGGCAACCTGTTCGTGAAAACCTGGGTTCGATTCCCAGCCCAGTCAATAATGAAAAATTACACTGTGCATGAAATTTACACTTTTTTTTCGTGACAAGCTGGGCACCTGGCGTTTTTACATAATTCGGGTACGCTGAATCCAGTGGTGCCCGCGGTTTTTTAAGATTGGCTCTGGTTTTCGAGATATACCGTTATTTCAAAAATGGAGGAGGTTGCACAACATAAGTTCGCGTAACTCAAAAACGCTTTAGCTTATTTAAAAAACTTAAAAAACCGAAATTCCGCAATAAAATTTCCTTTAAGAAAAGTAAGTTCTAATATCCTTAGTCGTTTTAGAAACATAATTTTTTTTTTTGAAAAAATAATAATTTTTTTATCAAAATTTCGAAATTTTTGTTTTTTTTTTAAAATTCATAAAAAATTAAAAAATGCAGCTACGCTTCTAATTTTTTCCAGACATATAAAAAACGAAGTTGAAAACAAAACAAGCCATAAATGATTAAAATCTGTTAGCAACTTTTGATTTTATTCAGAAAAGTCGGCAAATTTTAATTAATTTAGGAATTTCATAAAACGCCCCCCTAAGGGATGATGATAAACGGAAAGTATAATTTGAGAAAATGTTAAGACCAAAAAAATAATGCAGGTCATTCATACATTTTATCCCCCTAGGGGCGACTCCTGGGCATTTATACTACTTTTTCTCCAATATATTTCTAGTCTGCATTGAACATTTTGTATGGAAGTCCCCTTAAGGAATGGAGATAGCGGGTGGGTATGTTAGAAATAAATGATTGAGATGAAAAATAAAGTGGGGTTGGTCATACATTTGACCCATCTAGGGGCATCCTAGGTACTGCAGGGGCCAAATTTAAGAATTTCATTAAACGGCTATATTTGTATGGGAGCCCCCCTAAGGGGTGGAGATATATGGCAACTATGTTTTAAGAAAATGTTAAGAACAAAAAACATTGGAGGTCGGTCATACATTTTATCCCCCTAGGAGTGAATCCTAGGCCTTAGAAACAAATGATGGGAATGAAAAATAAAGTTGCGCTGGTCATACATATAAGTGAGGTATAAGTGATTAAAGTCTGTCTACAACTTTTGATTTTTTCAGAAAAGATGAAATTTTTTTATTTTTTATAATAACCAAACTTAAAAATTTTAAAACATTTATTTTTGTTGTTAATTAGTAAAAGTTAAAGTTTTTATTTAGAAATTTTTTCTTCTTCCTCCTGCAGATTCCATTAAATATCCCCTAATAGCGAATTAAGTTGTTTGCCGCTATACATACCAGTGTTCGAGCCTGGCTGTTACTTGGTGAAATCTCTCGCCATGTTCATCAGGTGATTGTTTATTAAATTTTTCGGCATGGTAATGCAAAAAATGTATTTTCAATGACATTCTAACGTTTAAGTTTTTAAATGCGGTTAGCATATTTTTGATTAAAATTCGCCAGTTTTCAGGCCGATGATTTCCTAATACATTTTCTATTACTGGTTTCACACAATTCCAGGCCAATAGCTCGATATAATTCAGTGCAACCTCAAATTGATGGTCCTTCATAAGACGGCGAATGCCCTGTCCATTAGGAATTCCTGTAAAATAAAAACATTATGATATGAAATATAAATCTTATTTAATATAGTTAGAGTTCATACCTTCTTTTACTTTCATGCCGCTTAATCGTGGAAAAAATCGGCGCAATTCGGTAAAAGTAACACCATCTGGGCTCAATGCTTTTATTAAATTTTTTACAATACCCAGTTTGATGTGGAGTGGAGGAAGCAAAATCTTTTCCATTGGTACAGGTGTAATTTAATAACATTATTTCTATGCAATCTGCTTTCCTCACGTAAAGCCCAATCTCGTGTATTGTACTGGTCGCCATCGAAACGCGTATTCCATAAGCACATGAAGCACATATTTTTGGTATAGATTGCATGACTCTTAAAAGAGCTACCACTTTTAAATCTGCGCATATTTTCCACTTGTGGTCTTCATATTTAATTAACTGTATTATTTTTTTCATTGCTGCGTATGTCTCTTTAGTATTTGTGCTTAGTGCTATGGGAAAAGGACTTTTTAAATTAGTGACATGTGGCAAAACTGTTTTTAAGCTACTTTTGGAATAATCAATGAATAAGCGCCATGTCTGTACAATACGCGATAGAATTATACTGAATAGATTTAAAAAAAGTCGTTCATCGTCTATGGCGACTGATAGCCCCGTATATTTGTACACCTGGTTCTAAAATATTAGCTCTTTTGTCAAGAGAATGCTCTGTGTTTGAGATAATTTTAGACGCCGTACCTAGTGGTATATAATGTATGACCGACCTCAATTAATTTTTTATCCTTAACATTTTCTCGAGACATACTTGCCCCATATCTCCACTTCTTAGGGGGGCTCCCATAAAAATATTGTGTTTTATGAAATTCTTAAATTAATTAAAATTTGTCGACTTTTGTGAATAAAATCAGAAGTTGCAAACAGATTTTAATCATTTATGGCTTGTTTTGTTTGGATTTTTATGAATTTTTAAAAAACAAAAATTTCGAAATTTTGGTAAAAAAATTATTTTTTTTTCAAAAAAAAAAATTATGTTTCTAAAACGACTAAGGATATTAGAAAGAAGTTTTACTTTTCTTAAAGGAAATTTTATTGCGAAATTTCGGTTTTTTAAGTTTTTTGAATTAGCTAAAGCGTTTTTGAGTCACGCGAACATATGTTGTGCAACCTCCTCCATTTTCGAAATAACGGTATATCTATATATATATATATATCGAAAACCAGAGCCAATCTTAAAAAACCGCGGGCACCACTGGATTCAGCGTACCCGAATTATGTTAAAACGCCATGTGCCCGGCTTGTCTGTTTTTTCAACTAGCATAGTGTTATCAATACATTTTAATTCGTTTCATGTTGTAAAATTCCTTTCTTCATTAAAATAATTTGATGAAAATTAAATTCAATGAACTTTAGACTGATTAAATAATTAAATATTAACTTTTTATTTAATTGGAATTTTTAGCTGTTCTAATTGTGGTCTGGCCAGACCAAGAGGAGAACTTAGTGGTAAAACGTTAGAGTGCTATATTCGGCTGTGCCGAATCTATGATACCATCCACCGACAGGTGTGGGCTGTATATGATATCTACATATATATTATTAACTAATTCTCATAAAAACGAAAGTCAGCATTAAAATTGGTTGCGGTTTAGACCTATATTTAATCATTGACCGAAAATATGATAGTTTTATGCGTTTCTTTTTAGAACTTTGAACTGGCTATAGTAAAATATAGTAAAATATCATGATTGGTAACAGTTTTAGCCGAATTAAAATGATTTTTAGGAGGGTAATTTGTATTGGAACTATGGTAAATTATGGACCAATCATCCCAAAATTCTGAAGACGGCTTTCTGGTATTACAAAAAATAAATAAGATTACATTTCAATACAGCAGTGTAATTATTTTTTCTGGCCATATGAATACAAGTTGGAAGAAATTTTACCGCAATATCTATATATCTTATGGTTTTAGGCGAATTTAATTATTTTCCTAAAGTGGGCTTTATTTGGTTTTCGGTGCAATCAACTGTTTTCCGAGAGTAGATTTTACATGGGGCCTAGAGTAAATTATGGACCGATCTTCACGAAATTTTACAGTGTGATTTGTAGTGTGACAAAAGTGTGACTTACCGAATTTCATTATGATAGCATTATTTGTTAGGCTGTGGGAAAAATCGCCCAAAGAAAAATGGCCCAAAAAAAGAAATGAAAAATCGCCCAAATGAAGAATCGCCCAACAGAACATGAAAAATGACCCAAAAAGTTATATATGAAATTTTGCCCAAAAGAAACGAAAAAGGGCCCAAAAAAAATGAAAAATGACCCAAAAAGCAAAAACTAATTGTTTCCCGGTGGCATGTTATAACGTCAAGTGTCATAGTGTCCATGGACGTTATGACACTCCAAAAAGTGTCATAGTGTCCATGGACACTGCGCTAACTAAAGCTTCTCTGCACAGCCGGCCTTCGGCCGCGCGCAAGGATTTTCTCCTCTATGGTATAACAAACACCGGCTTCGCTAACTAAAGCTTCTCTGCATAGTCGGCTTTCATTTGGAAACAAGGCAGATTTTAGAAGCTTTACTTAGCGAAGCCGGTGTTTGTTATACCATAGAGGAGAAAATCCTTGCGCCCGGCCAAAGGCCGGCTGTGCAGAGAAGCTTTAGTTAGCGAAGCCGGTATTTGTTATACCATAGAGGAGAAAATCCTTGCGCCCGGCCGAAGGCCGGCTGTGCAGAGAAGCTTTAGTAAGCGAAGCCGGTGTTTGTTATACCATAGAGGAGAAAATCAAAAAAATGGGCCATTTTTCATACAACATTTTTGGGTGATTTTTTCATAATGAAAAATCACCCAAATTTAAAAAACGAAAAATCACCCAACAATAACGAAAAATAGCCCAAAAATTTTAGGTCACTTTTCATATGAATTTAGGCCCAATTTTACATGGAATTTTTTTGGGCGATTTTTCATTTCTTTTTTTGGGCCATTTTTCTTTGGGCGATTTTTCCCACAGCCTATTTGTTACGGTTTTAGGCGTACTAAGCTTTTTTCCGGGACTAGGGTTTATATGGGGCCTAGTGTAAATTATGGACCGATCTTCAAAACATTTTACAGTGTGATTTCTGGTCCTATAAAACTGTGACGTACCAAATTTTAGTATGATAGCGTTATTTATTACGGTTTTAGGCGTACTAAACTGTTTTCCGGGAGTAGGGTTTATTTGGGCCTAGGGTAAATTATAGGCCAATCTTCACGAAATTTAACAGTATTATTTTCAGTCGTATAAAGCTAATTCGTGCAAAATTGTATATCATTTTGTGCATTATTCCACCATTTATGCTAGTTTTTGTATCAAAATTATCAATTTTTTTAGGGTGGTTCCACATTTTGATTCATAGTTTTGATCCTACTTTACCGATGTTGCTGGATTTCAATCCCAAACTGCTTAGGATAGCTATTAGCAATTTGAGACCAAGTTTGTTCTTTTCTTTTGCGTTTTTCGAAAGTAAGCGTGTTTTCAACAGACGGACAGACAGACAGACATGGCTAAATCGATTTAGAATTGCTCAAGAAGCCAGAATATATATACTTTATGGGGTCTTAGATGTATAATAAAAAAGTTTCACACGGAATGACAAACTTAGTATACGCTCATTCACCACTAGTGGTGTTTGAGGATATAAAAAGTTACCGATAATCCTAGGGTTAAAAAAAAAATTAAAATCTTTCAATTCAGTTTATGAAGTATGTGTCCAAGAATCAATTCAATCAGATTCAATTGCGAATTGATTTGAAACTTTTAAATAAAACTTTTGCTAACGATTAAAACAAGTCTACTTTATTTATTATAGTGTACCGAAATCAAAGTTGTGTAGGATAAACAAATAAATTTAACATAATTTTAATCGTATCTATGTCGATGTACAAGTGTGTTGAAATTTGAAAAATAAACACAAAAAAAAAATCGTATCTAGAAATTTGCACAAACAATTTTTAACAAGTCAACGCACTCAAGAAACACAGAAATAAATAGAAGATAGATAAATTATTTCAAATAAAGCAAATAAGAAAGTAGTATTATTGGAAAAGCCCGACAATTGGATGCCCTACACCACAGTATGTACAAATAATTTTTCGATAGTGTACCCTATTTGAGACCCAAGGTTAAAATTAAGTTTTTACGTTAAGATTCATATAAGAGTTCTTCGAAATTATTTTTTTAGGTCTGCAAATCATTTATTTGAGTTTTCGATTCGTTCAGTATCGACTGACAGAAGTAGAATTAAATTTGCTTTCGAATCGAGTAAGTGTTCGATCACGACTGCCAGAATTAAACCCCTGTATTTTGCACACAAAGTTTATATCGGCAGTCGGCCAGCTGGTCATTACGAGATCGATTCAAACACTGGATTCAAAGTCGATCGGCACACTTAAAGATGGGTCTAGGACCAATTTTTTTTAAAGTGTTGCACACATAAACACGAACCCATCATACCCTCTCCACTATTGTGGTGTGGGTATAATGAAACAGTGAAAGTTATCACCATCGAACAGTGAATAAATTAAACGACTTGCAGACAGTAAATGCATGTATCAATCACATTGACACTTTAAATGAATGCGAATTTTAAAAGACTTCACTGTACAAAAAGCGAATGCATCGGTATCTGTAATTACTGGCCTAACAAAATAATCTGACAAACGTACAACTAAATTTATTGAATATATGTATGTATGTACCCAGCTTGCATTTGGGTGATAATTTTTTATAAAAATCACCTCAATCAGTCTTCTCAAATCACTTTTGATGATAAAAAAATTGATTTATTACTTGAATATTGAAAAAGAATTCACACCAGATTTATTCATCTGCTGAAATAGAGATTTCTAAATATTTTGAATTTAAAACTAATTTATCACTTGGGCGATTAACAAAGATTCACATATCGTTACCTTAATATAAAAAGGCCCCAACTCATTATTTTTGGAAATCCGTTTTTTTATTGATTATTGTAGAATGGTTGCTAATACACATTCTATTAAAATTTCAAGCAAATTAGATTAAAAATAAAGAAGTTATAAGCAGAATACAAAAAGCCCTAACTCATACACACAATTTTTCTAAAGAAAAAAAGGCCTATCTCATACACACAATTTTTGAAAGAAATACATATTATGTATTTCAATCTGAATTCCTCGTTTAATTTTAATAAAGATGTTTTTTGACAATGGTTGTGTAGCTATATTATTTCAGCTTTTATTAAGTTTTTTCCTTCTCCTGTAAAAAGTGTTTTTGATGAGTTGGGGCCTTTTTATATTAAGGTAACGATATGATTTATTCATATGCTTAAATAATGATTTCTAATTATTTTTATATATTTTGAATTTTCTCTTATTCGTCTCGTCAAAATCACATACATTATTTGTTTATAAGCCTTAAAAAATTTTCTGTAAGTAATTAAAAATAAATTAAATAAATAATGCATATTTTAACGTGATTCTGTAGACAAAATACTGAATCCTTAACTCAAGATTTCGCAGAAAAATGTAGTAGAGTTTCAGTACACCCCATACAATAATTTAATAGTTTGTAAGTCAAAAATTAAAAAATGTTAACCTGTTGTGTTTTGCTTTTAATTTAATTTTCTATTGAAAAATGCACTTCAATATCAGACATTAAGACTAAAGTTCTACAATTTACGAATGAAACTAAACGGTCATTTACCAAATTAAACTAGGAGGTCTTCGCTATTAGGCTTAGAAAAAAAAACCGCGAAAGGCCCTCTCTTATGTTGTACAAATGTAACTGGAGAAGCAAAAAACTATTGAAAATTATAAATTGAAAATTGCATTAGGCTGTTTATTATTTATTTTTCTTCTACTTTTCTTGTAAAACCTGTTTTGACAATGCTGCATATTATGCAAACTGTTAGTTAGGTCTTTTAGCATTTATCATATAATATTTTGTAGATAATTCCGTTTGTTTTTGTTAATAAGATCGCTAATTTTTGTCGAAAGATTCCAAATGTGTAGACATTTGGGTTGATGCAATACATCAGAATCAATGAAAATTCTATTTTTAATTTTTAGTAGTTAGGGCAAACAGAATACAATTACAAAGTGATCAAAAAAGAGCTCATAAGCAGTTATAAAATCGCTTAAAAATTACTTGAAACACATATAACCAAATACTGTAATTAAACAAGTAAAAGTGCTATATTCAGCTGTGCCGAATCTTTGATGCCCTCCACCGAGAGTAAGAATATTTCAGGCGTGGGCTCTATTAAGCCCTGGTAGGCCAGTTGGTAGTGAGCTAGTCTATCATAGCTAGGGTTCGGTCCCCGCCTGAGACCCTGGTCTTCTGCAGACAAGCGTACGGCTTCGCGGGATAAGCATTGGTTATGACCTACGGATGTTAAACTATTAACCGACAATCAAAAAGCTTAGTGCTTTTATTTCTTGTCATATAAAACTAAATTTCAAATGATTCGTAACAGTTTTCCGTCGAGAGGGAAATTATTTTGGACCCATGGTAAATTATATAGCAATCATCACAAAGTTCTATAGAGTTTGTCTATTATTGAAACCGTCCGTGTTAGTTTTATGTTAGTTTTTGTAACAAAATCCCAATTCTTAGGGTGGTGGTTTCACATTTGAACTAATAGCTCTAGTCCTACTTAACGTATTTTGCTTTATTTCAATTCCAAGCTGTTAAAATATCTAAAAGCCATTTGACACCAACATTGTTCTTTTTGAGTTTTTCAAAAGTGAGTGTAGGACATAGACGGACATTGCTAAATTTACACAGAATTACTCAAGGAACCAGAATATCTATACTTTATGGAGTCCGAGATGAATAATAAAAAAGTTTCACACGGAATGACAAACCTTGTGTAATAGGGTTTACAAATGAGACAAAAAATATTCACTGATGTCAATAAAAACTACGAGAAAATTGCCTAAAAAGGAATCAGAAAATTGTTTCCCAAATGATTTGTTCGGGTGATTTATCGGTAGGGTACCATTTTCTCACAACAAGAATATCATTTATGACCGAAAAATCAGCTGATATGCGGCTATTTACTCATGAAAATGAACACTTAAAGATCTCATCATGACACAAAATGCTAGCTGGGTTAAAGCGAAAATACACAGGGAAATATAAATACGTACGAAAATATGTGGCTACAATTTGTACGTTTATAACAATTTATGGATATATTTTTTTTGTTAATTAAAAATAATTGTAAAATGCAAAAACAGAGAAAAACATGTAATTTATGTTTTTTTTATATTTAATGAAGAAAAAAATATTTGCATAGTACATTGAGTTTTAAAAAATTCTCGTCGACTTTTAATTTAATTAAGCATTTTTTGTTTATATTTATAATGAAACTTATTTAAATAAATAAGGTTTTTAATCTTTGCAATCAAAATGCTTTTCGCCTACAATAATTATAGCAAATTAAGCTCATACTGTTTAAATGATGGTCTGAATTTATAAAAAAATTTATATTTTTTGGAGCATTGGACAGCAAAATGAGGTTTCCTGAGTTATTAAAGTAAAATGATGTGTTCTTATCGTAATATTTAATATAAGGTATGCTGCACGCAAACAACAAATCTATTTTTAACAAAACTTTTTAAAACATATCTAGCAATGGGGATTATATCATATGAGACAATTTATCAAAGTTTGTTTTTTTGATGCAAATAGGTAAAAAGTACTCGCTACAACAACGAACATATTCATAAACTTTGTATTTGCGTCGTTACACAGAAATTGAGGTTAAATTACGGATTGAGGTTACACCACGACCCCGCTGTTCGACCCGGGGCCTCGCTTACCCCGCGCCTATCGTGGCCGTTGCGTTAAATTGGTCGTGTGTTTCGCGGCGTGCAGAGTGTGTGTTGTCGGCCCCGAGAGAGTCGTGTCCGTCATTTGATGTATTCGCGTAATCCCGAATTTATTAAGAAATTAAAAGAAGTGGAAGGAAAAAATACGTAAAATATACTGAGAGTACGTTTTGTAACGTTTATAAAACAAACGCACACGGTGTTTCATTTCTCTGGTGACTAAAAAAAATGTTTGTAACGAACCCTGGGATCCGCGAGCTCTATCCCAGCATAAGGTGTAAAATACGTCGTTACAATGGCGCCCGAGCAGGGACCTTAGCAGCAAAAACTGTACTAATCGTCTTAGACCAGAGGAACCACACCCGCGACTTTTGTACGGGGAAGAAAAAAAGAAGTTTAAAAAAAAAAATTTGCAATAATAAACTAAACAAAAAGAAAAAAAAACTTATTCTGTGCGGCAATCGTCACAAAACTAAAAATCAAAAAAAAAAGAAAAAAAAAAATCAACGGACCAATTTAAAAAAAAAAAAAAAAAAAAAAGAGACTGAAAATAACATTATTTTCTATTTTTTACAAGAAGAAGTACACAAAAGATAACGCAACGATCAAATCGTCAGCGGGTACAGTTAATCGACACGGAAAAAGAAACACTGTTATCGTGAGGGCCAGTTTCCCTATAACCTATTCATCCGCCGCGAAATGTTGCGTACATCATGGACGTATTCCCTTTAGAGGAAAGAATCACTATCCTGCGTGAAGGAATTCCATCAAGACCAGACCGGCAACGTGGAAGAGTTAAGAAAACGATGGGCCAACTTTGTAAGCAGCGAGCACGTGGAGCCCGAAATACAACGTCTCGTGGACAGGCAAAATATGAGGCAATAGCCAGCTCACCCTCAGTCAACCTCTTGGTACCTGCCGAACCAAGGCCGGGGCCTAAATCGCCGGTGAAAGAAGAAAGTGCCAAGACAACCCCGATCACGGGGTCAGCTAAAACCACCGAATCCAAAATGGACATAATGGATAAACTCAGAAGGTGGAATCTACACTTTAGTAGGACAGGAGACCCCTTGGAGTTTATCGAAAGAGCCGAGGAGCTGGCACAGATGTATGACGTGGATCTGGATCAGATACCCCCGCTGATGCCGGAGCTATTGCGCGACCGCGCTTTCGTCTGGTTTCGCAATAATAACCAACACTGGCCGACCTGGAATGGTTTCAAGAGCGATCTTGGGAAGTTTTTCCTGCTCCCAATATATCATGAACAACTAGACGACACACATTCGAATTCACAATCGAATCCAACGCCGAAATGAAGGGTTCAAGGTTTACCTCCTGGCGATTCAGAATCTGATGAGACACTCAAAGTTAAGTGAGTCGCAAAAGCTGGAAATAATATTCCAGAACTGCCACCTAGATTACCAGTGGTATATTAAAAGGAAGGACTTCGCTTCTTTCAAGGGTCATCGCTTACGCCACTAGACACCTCAATTCGGCAGTATCGGAAAGGTAAACAAAATGTCGTCGCCGACACCTTGTCCAGGCAGCCCTGCGAGACGCTGAACGTCCGTAATACCGGGACTGATAGCGAGGCGTGCCCCTTGCTCGCGAAACGGCTGCGGGAGGTCACGGAGGCGCCTGATAAATACTCCGATTATTGCATCATAAACGGCCAATTATATACGCATTTTTCGCGGTAAATCAATGATGATGATTCCAGCCCCTGGAAGCTCTGCGTTGCGAGTCATCAAAGAAAACGAGTCTTACAGGAAAACCACGATAGCCCGACCGCCGCACACTGGTTCATATTTTGAGAAGGCGGCCAAAACTATTTTTTTTTATGTTCTCCGATTTTGAAATTTTTTTATTCATGTGAAAGTAAATACTAGTGAACCTCGGGAGCCAAAAAATTTCAACCCTATTTCAACTATTTCATTGAGAACAGGGTGGTCCCAAATGGACGTTCTCAGTATTTGGTTATAGTTTTGAATTTCTGAGTAAACTTTTGAAGTTGAAATGCTCATAACTTTTTTGTTTTTCAAGATTTTTTGACAGAATAAGTTTTGTGTATTAGTTTATCTTATTAGCTATACGTGGTTTAAAGCATTAAACTCTGCGACCTGAAGAACTATTTAATTTTTTTTTTTTATGTCAAAATTTCCCGGAAATTTCCTATTTTATAGAACATAAGTCCTGCCCGTCAAAACGCGTCAAAAAAAATCTATACTCTCTTGCAGTCCAGAATCTAACCTACATTTCTATACCCCATTGTACACACATCTGGATACGATCTTGCGAACTACAGCAATTTCTGTGACCCAAGGTAAGATATTCGGTTCAAAAAATAAGTCCTGCAAGGAAACATTACTGAAATTAAAGAAGGTGAATCTTAAAGAATTTTCGACAAATAAAGCAGTTCAGGCCACATAAATTATCTAGCACGTCAGGTTATCAATTAATTTTGAGAAGGTAAAGGTATTGCCATTGTTATAAACTTATTGTGGGTGAACGGATACTGTAAAACGAATAGGCGACATAAATAGACCAACACGTTAGATTTTTGAGTAAGTTAAAAGGTTAAACATTAGTAAATAGCCGCAACATAAACTTCATAGTTTAATTACCTGAAAATTGCAACTTAATTTAAAAAAATGGAAGAGCAGTTATATTTTACGTGAAAATTACCTACATGTTACATGTTAATTTATTGCCGGTATGTTATCCTTTTAAAAAGTGTAAAAACAGGGGTTTTTTTATGTTTCAAAGAAATGGTAATAAAAGATTAAATTTGTAATTAAAAAAGGGTTTTATATGTTTCCAAGAAGTGGTAACAAAAGATCATTTAAAAAAACTTCTATCAAGAGTATAAAAATGCATGCATTCATAATTTTACCTTCATTATTGTTTAAACAATGGCTAAGTTCAGTTATAAAGTTCTCGCTGATATATATTTTCAACAGAAAGATGAAAAAGATTTTGTGTTACACATAATGAATAATCCATTCTTTAAATTATGCAACGAACAAGAAATCAAAATTCATAAGATAAAAATTAAAAATTTTTCATTTACATTAAGAAAACGGTACCTTAAATGTTCTAGAAACAAGAAAATTTTTTACTTACGCAACGAAAAATGGCTAACAAATGATCTGATTTTTAAGAAGCTGTCAATTACCGCTAAGGAAACTGAAAAAGTGGGTCGGCCCGCAAAACAAATTGACAATTGCAGTGAAAGATCACGAAGACGCAAGCTTGCAAATATCAATGAAGAAATTTCTCATAGTATGATAAAGGATTCATTTCTGCATCAAATTCAACCAACGCATAATAAGAAAACAAAAATTGCAATAATTGAAAAAATAGTGGAAGCGAGCCCTAAACGCACAAAGAGGATTTTAAAAAGTATGCCTACACCAACTGAAGAAATGAAATTTACTCCAGAAGAAGCATTTGCACTATTTTTGGATTTAAAACTGACAAAAAATCAGTATACAGAACTGCGAAAGCGAACCAATGAAAAAAATTGTGGAATCTTTCCAGCATATCGAGATTTAGTTTCTGTCAAAAAAGAGTGCTTACTTCAAGTTCAGCAGAAGTAAAATTGCAGGCTCTTCTCGAACACACTGCAGAACGATTATTAAATACACTTGATGCTGACTGTTTAAAAAAACTTAAAAATTGCAGCATCACTTTATTTTCTAAATGGGGATGTGATGGAAGCTCTGGTCAGAAACAATACAAGCAATGTAATTCAGAAAACTCATCTGATGCTAACTTATTCATGGTATCTTTCGTTCCATTACGTTTAAGAAAAACTTATATTGGCTTAGAGCCGTCAACCAGTAGAGTTACAGCAATGGATGTATGGAAAAATGAAATTCCCTCTTCAACAAAGTATTGCAGACCAATAAGGTTTGTTTACAAAAAGGAAACTAAAGATGTCATAACTGAAGAAGTTCGAAAAATAAAAGATCAAATTAAAGAACTTCAACCGGCAATATTTAAATTTGATGACCAATGCATTGAAATTAATTTTCAAATGTTCCTTACAATGATCGATGGAAAAGTTGCACAAGCATTAACCGAAACAAAGTCTTTGTCAAGCTGTACCATATGTCAAAAGACATCAAGTCAATTAAGCCAACCCCCATCACAACACAATAGTTTCAATGAAGCATACGAATTTGGAATGTCCCCTCTTCATACTAGAATTCGTTTCATGGAGCATGTTCTTAAATTGGGTTATGATTTGGAATTTGGCCCGTTAGGCGAAACAGTGAGAAAAAACAAAGAAAATGTGGAAAAAAGGAAGCAAAGAAAAAAACAAATTCAAGAAAAATACGTTCACCTAGGCCTTATAATTGATCAGCCAAAACAAGGAGAAGGAAATTCAAATGATGGAAACACTGCAAGGAGATTCTTTTCCGATCCAGAAACTGCAGCATCTATCACAGGAGTACATTTTGAATTAATAAGACGATTCCAGATCAGTTTACAAGTTATATCATGTAGCAGAAAGATAAATGCAAAAAAATTTGGCCAGTATGCAAATGAAACAGCAATTCTTTATAACAAAAAATACTCTTGGAGACATATGCCAACCACAGTTCATAAAATGTTATACCATGGGGAACAAATAGTTCAACACAATATCCTACCAATTGGAGATCTATCTGAAGAAGCGCAAGAAAAAAGGAACAAAGACTACAGATTCTTCCGCGAGCATAATACAAGAAAAATGTCCAGATGTTGTACTAATGAAGATCTTATTACTATTTTGTTGTGCACATCAGATCCATATGTGTCCAGTATTCGACAAAAATGGATATCAACCTCAATCGAATTAGAGGAAGAAGCTAAACAACTTCTGGAAAATGAAACCCAAAGCTATTTAGAAGAAATTTTTACTAATGTTGTTTAATTTAAAATTGTTTATAGATTATAATTTGTTTTTGATTTAAGTATGTATATATTTGTATTAATATATAAAAATAAAATACACATACATCTCAAACCAAAAATAAAAGTTGAATTACCTAAAATGTTATCGATATCCAAGAATGATATTTGGGCATTTTTCAAAATATTCCTTTTCAGTTTTATCCTTATAACAACTCGTCTCGTCCCAAAAAAGCCAACCTTTGGCCCCTGTGAATATTGGGACTAAAAAATTTACAGGGGTCAAATATTGGCATTTTCTGATAGGATCTAAGTTCGACAATAAAAAATAAGTATCAGTTGTAAAATACAAGAGAAATAATGATAAATTATAAAAAAATTCATATATGAAATATTCAACTTTTACACCGAAACCCAACAAAAAATTAAAATGCATTTTGAACTCCCCATAACTTTTGCTCCTTTCAGTCGAATTTTACGTTTTATAGCGCAAATTAAAGCCTAATATCGCACCTATCGAGCAAAAAAAATCGCATAAAAAAATACCGATCCAGTCAAAAGTTATGGAATTTTGGCCGCCTTCTCGTAAAATTTCCCACTGTGCGCCGGCCACCTGGGCGTGCGGAAAACCATTCAAAGAATCGCAGCACGCTATTACTGGCCGGGAATGTTTCGAGAGATTAGCCAGTACATCCGGAAGTGCGATTCATGCCAGCGACACAAGGTCAGCCAACAACAGCCTGCCTGCGAGATGCTAACAAGGTTCCCCGGGGAACCCTGGGCGACAATCTGCGCAGATTTTGTGGGACCACTACCCAGTTCCAAGCATGGTTGGACCATGCTATTGGTGTTCATCGACAGATTCTCCAAATGGTGTGAGCTGGTGCCATTGAGAAAGGCTACAGCGGAAGGGCTCGTTAAGGCGTTCAGAGAGCGCATCGTCACCAGGTTCGGAGTGCCAAACATTATCATCACCAACAATGGCAAACAATTCACCTCCAGCATCTTCCGAAAATGTCTGACGGAGTACGGGGTCACACAACAGTACACTGCTCCATACACGCCCCAAGAGAACCCCACCGAGAGGGCTAACCGGACAATCAAAACAATGCTTGCGCAGTTCACGGACAACCGACACAACAAATGGGATGATCTACTGCCAGAAATTATGCTGGCAATCAACACCAGTGTGTCAGAGACGACGGGCTATTCCCCAGCATTCCTTACACAGGGCCTGGAACCCCGACTCCCTAGGGCCCTATACGACGAAGTCACCATTGACACCGGGGCTCATAACCCTCATCCCGTAGCGAGGGCAGAGGAAATGAAAGAAGTTTTCGAAATAGTACTACGCAATGTGGCAGCAGCATCGGCAGAACAGCAACGGCATTGCTACCTTCGGCGCCGGCCGTGGAAACACCAGATAGGAGAGCACGTCTTGGTACTACAACACCCATTGTCAAAGGCCAGCGAAGGCTTCGCGGCCAAATTAGCGCCGAAGTTCGACGGGCCATACCTTTTTAAGGGATTCCCGTCAATGGTGATCGCCTTAGTGGAAACCCCAGGGGGAAGGGAGTGTCGTAGAGCACACCTAAGCGAACTCAAACCGTACCTCAACTGACCCTTAGCGTATTGGGAAAAAGAAATTAATGAAAAAAAAATATGAAGTAAGCCCCATTAATAATAAAAATAATAAAGAAAGAGTATTCAAATTTAGTACAAATAACTTCATAATAATATTGAAAAAAATTACATATTTTATTTGAGTGAAGGTAGAAAAGCGCTTTGGATTAAGTTTTTTTAACTTTTTAATTAAAATTTTTTTTTTTTTGCTTCAATTAAAATTAAACAGATTTTTTTGTGAGTATTTTTTTCGCAATTGCTCAACTGTATTAACTCAAATTTTAAAAAATGTCAGTAGAAGCTTAATAATTTTTAATTTTTTATTAGTCATATTTTTAAACCAACCATTTTGTTACCGAAAAGTAGGCAAAAAGCACGATTTTTAAGTTAATACACCAGTGTGATATATATTTATTTTAAAGTAATTGTAAACACTAGAGAGAGAAAGAGGATATTATTATTTAAAATAGAATTGTATGGACAGAGTTCATACTTTAGTAGTAATTTACTGTGATATTAAATCAACATTGCGCCATGTTAATTTTACATTTTCTGTGTGTAAGCGCCCAGGGCTAGCCCAGTTTGACCAATTCCAAACAACCTGACAGAAATACTCTTCCCTTTAGTAAAGAAAATTAAACAGCTAATCCGCAACGTATGCGTGTAAAAAAAAAATAAAGTAAAGTGAACAAAATTACAAATTATAAGAACACTTAAAAAGTGAAGTTTTATGGGACAACCTCTAGTCGCTTACATTTCAGCGTTCTTCCACCGAAATTCTATATACCCGCTTTATGTGGGGTGAAGGGTACAAAAATAGTACCCGCTTAATGTGTGGTGAAGGGTACAGCGCGCGTGATTGTGAGTCAAGAACCACTCGTGTAAACATTCTTAATAGTAATGTATCCTGCTAAATAAATTTTTACGAAAAAAAAAAAAAAAAATTGCATCGGCCGGGAATCGAACCCGGGCCGCCCGCGTGGCAGGCGAGCATTCTACCACTGAACCACCGATGCTGCATATGACTTCTTCATATAGCCTGACTATACTAGTTCTACATAGATATGCAATCTTGTCAATGTTATGCCTTTCTGTTTTCTAGTTACATAAGTCTATAAGCAGTTAAAAAATTAGCGAATGCAATTTTCAATATTCAATGGTGAATAAGCCTATACTTACATAACAATCTTGATGTTCAACATTTGTTTAAGAAAACTTGGCACTAGCAGAGCCTAAGGTTATAACAGAAGGTGATGAAAATTACAAATTAGGCAATCTGGCTTAAGACTTATCAATCCTATGCCCGGCCCAGGGCTCAAGTCCCTGTTCGGGAGATAATAATTTTTATTTTCTATGAAAATTTATTTAATAAACTTTTAATATATCTGAAATATTTTATAAGAACAAGGAAATTTTTTGAAAAACTATTACAAACTCTGTGACACCAATCATGTGTATGTGTTAAGCAAATAAGTTGTTGTTCAAATGTGCCACTTATTTCTCTTTTTGTGCTGACGTTTAAGGTGATGGTTATACCTTCAATACCGGCATTTGTAAGGAAGTTATGGCATTAAAAGTTAATTCCGGGAGAAGTATTTGTATGTGAGCTATGGTTAAATATATTAAGATTGCAATAAAATAGGTTTGGACCAAATTTAGTCTAAATACTAACATAATAAGATGGTTTATGGCCACAATGACTATTCCGGAAAGAAGTTTGGGGGGGTCCATGTGGAATTGTGCACCGATTCACACCATTTGAAGTAGGCATCGTCCTTATTACAATTGAAACCTATTTATAAAATTTCAATAAAATACCTTCAAAATTGCGACATGTACTTTGCGTACAAGTTTACTTGGTCAGACAACCAGCCATCCGGTCGGACGGGCAGACATTGCTAGAGCGACTCAGAAAGTGATTCTGAGTAAAAACTTATCGAAGTAAATAAGTGTCTAAGACCATTATATTTTAACGCCTAATTCCCTCTCTATTCTTCTGGTATGGGTATAAAAAAAAAAAAAAAATATGTTAAAAAGTGTCTTTGTACATACATATTCAATATAATTTTTGTTAGTAAATCTGCAATATACCAAATCATTCTGCAAAAGTTAGCAAATAATGCTTCAATGGCAGAAGCTGATCTAAGTTCTAGCATATACCAAGCAGAAATTTTACTTACAGAATAAGCAGTAAAATAATGAGAACTTGAGGAAAAGACAATTATTCTTTTACTAGAAAAATTACTTATTTTTGTTCGAGATGTCCCGGAAGTAATCCTTTATAATTTGGACAATTAAAACTTAAAAAATAATACCTGTATTTTATACTTAAAAGTTGTATAAACATATGTAGTTACGAAGAGGGACAAGAAATAAGTATGTACTATCAAATTAATTTTCAAAAAGGTTAAAACACACTACACCCAGAGAAAAACTATGTTTAAATATGGTCACCTCCAACAAAACTATTTTTAAAGAAAATTGTAAACATATTATGGTTAAATTTAACCATATTATTATCACCGACAACCATATTATGGTTAAATGTGTCCTCCATCAAGAGGGCACAACCAAATTATGGTTGTCTCCGAACATGTTTTGGTCAATAATAACTAAAATATGTTTAACACTTATAATAGCATGGTTGGTTTTCAACCATAGCATGTTGCTCTTGGAGAAGAGAAAAATACTATTGTTAATTTAAAAACAAATTATTGTCATATTTAACCATAACATGTTTAGAGGCAACCATAATATGGTTATAACTAAAATTGCTCTGAAATCTTATGGAATTTTTGTTGAAAAAGTGTACACAATAATAAATGTTTCGAAATGTAAAAAAATATTGAATAAAAAGTGCTTTTGCTGCTCGAAATCATGTATAGCTCTAACACTGTAATATGTATTAATATATTGTCGGTTGATAATTTAAATGTCGTATGTAGATTTTTTGCGGTTTTGAGTTAAGATTGATCCCTTAGGTTTTCCGACCTGATCTTTCATTTGGCGTAATCAGTTTTTCGATACCTCATACGGTTTGGAGTGTTGAGTTTGTCGTATGTGGTATTTGCTGAAACAATTTTCAAATTAAATGTGTTCAAACTCAATTTACTCGAAACAATCGGAATCCACATATGACAATTAAATTATAAGTCGACGATATGTAAATATACGGGCCTTTCACAGAATTCAATTTCGATCGAAAGTTTTTTTTAATTCCGAGAAAGCTTCTTCAGAAAACGAAAACCGATAAATTTTCTCGGAAATAAATTTGCACAATATTGCCACATTTAACTTAAAAATAACAAAATTAAAATTTGTCGGAATTACGAAAATCGATCAAAGTCTGAAGAAGATAAAACAAAATCGATCGATATCGAAATACGGTTTCAAAACCATTCCGAACAAGTTCTGTGACAGGCCAAATTATGTTCTTCAAAGAAACTTCGTTTACATTAGATCGATATCACTACTAGTATTCTTATAACAAAAATATATTGTGGGGGTAATTTTGGAACATTTTTATGTACAAATATATTTACATACATATTTACATTTTATTGATTTTTGGATTTTCGTTGTATTACACATCGAATTAATTGTTAAAATTTTATATTACCGTATATAAATATTAATGGAATATATTGCAAATTGATTCAAATAATTCTTTAAAATCATACAATAATAAATTATTTAAATCATCACATTAAAGTATTCTTTTGTTATGTATAATTATGAATTATTTAAGATATATAAGAAAGCTATTATTTAATATATAACTAATAATGCAAAAAGTGGCGAATACAGCTACAAAGTAATGAACTCAGAAAGTTATTAAAAGAAGCATTGTAAGTTAAGTTTCTGCTGGGTATGCAAGTCTCTTTACTTTTCATATACATACATCCATCCATACAACCAATTTGTGACGATTTTTAAATTTAATGTTTTTATTATAATTTTTCAAAGAAACAATAAATAATAGACAGACAACGTCACTCTTTTGATTTTGCATAGCCAAGCTTGATAATTCGACTACGTGTCTACGCAAGACAAAGGAGTCTTAAGGTCTCGTTTTCTTTTCTTGGACAATTTTTTGTAGAACTTTTAAAAAAAATACGAAATCGTGTTTTTTATGTAATTTAGTTTCACTTTTTTGTCAAAATCGCAGCGCTCATAAAAAATCAATATATAGCGACAGCAGCAGCACCCTTGAATAGTTGTGGAGGTTTGATTTTTTTTCGCGTTTGTTTGCTATCTAATACTGTAATTAGTAAATGTTTATTTATATATGACGCTAATAATGGTATGCCCATCTATTATTTTATTCTTTCCTTTCTTGCATGTTATTCTTCTTCCACATTTTATTCTTCATTGACACCCCTGTTATTGTTGTTGTTGATTAAATCGTTTTTTTTTCTAAAATTCTTAAGTTGTTGTTGTAGTTTTCGTTGTTTTTGTTTTGAACTGGCATTAACTAATTAAACCTCTATTGTAACACATCCCCCAACTCACGTCTCCACCACCACCACTTTATGCCCCCTACAGCCCACTAACAATCCTAAAGTAAGTAACACATTGTTGTTATTTCTTTTTTCTCTTTTCAATTATGTATTTGTTTGTTTGTCGTCCCCCTAATCTAGTCCCCACTTCCACCACTTTAAGCCCCCTAAAACCCACTAACAATCCTTAAGTAAGTAACACATTGTTGTTATTTCTCTTTTTTTCAAATATTAACTTGTTTGCATGTATGATGTAGGATTGTTTGTTTGTAATTTTCCTAACCCACTCACTTTGTTATTTGTAACCACAACACCCACTGTGCCACTATTTTGGTGTCAGTTGTATGAATGCAAGTTTATTTATATAGGTATTCTAAGAAAGAGGTATATGAATCCACATGTAAATACATTTATGTATTAAATTTCCTAACAAGTACAAATATCAAAAAAAAAAAATTTTCCTTACAATTTACCATATTCATGTAGTACCCTGCATCACTCCCTCTTATCCCACCCAATACGATTTGTTATTGTAATCATGGTAATGAAAACAAACAAAAATGTCATATATAAAAACAAACAGCAAATAATGCACAAGGTTAAAATGAAAAGTCCTTTTAAAAAATAAAAGATCTTTGCAGAGCTCAGAACAGAGTACCCTAGGATTTCTTGTTTTTATGATACGAGTATTTTAACTTAAAACTTGTTATTTTTCTGAAGCATCAAGAATAATTTTACTACCTTTAACTTGTTTTTGATTTAAGAATATAAACCACTATGATACGAGAACTTATATTCTGAAATAACACTCAAAATTTAATACTAATAGATACGATTGTCAATAACAGTGCTCAAACACTTAAGGCCGTGTCAGATACAACTTCGTCGCGTTGCGTGACGTTTCTAACTTTGAAAGTAAAGCGTCAAGCAAAATGTGTATGACACAATAAAACTTTGCCAACACTCACGCATTGCTTGGTTACCTTTAAAGGCGGTTGGTAAATTATACATTTAATTATTTGTTCTAAAAATAAAAGTTAAACATTTTACTAAAAGATTTATTGGAATTGAATTTTGCAAAAAAAAAAAAAAAAAAATTAAATAAAAGAAAATTATACCAGATGATTGTCAAAGCGCGCAAAAAGATGAGAGTTGCCTAACTTTTCGCTTCGCTCTGCTTTAAAAGTACTTTATGTGACATGTTTCGCATAAGTGTGTATATTTCTTCTCAGATGTCGAAGCGAATCTGTAACGCAACGCGAAGCAAAAGTTTTATCTGACATGGCCTTTAAGATGTCTAAACCAGTTTTTTTTTAAAGCGCATTAATATTTCTTAAAGACCGAGAAAATTTAAGATATTCTACAATTTTATTAGCAACAAGTAAAAGTGACATCTTCGGCTACACCGTACCATTCACCATAGTACTGAAAGGCCAATTGTTATGGACGCAGTCGTGTCAAAATACTGATTCTGGGCACTAGGTGAAATAATATGTACATTGCACATACATATATTTCTTATAAATAAATTTCTCTTTTTTCAAAAGAATTTTAAGTCTGCCCATCTTACTGCAATATTTCTTGTTTAATTAAATAAAGCTTTATACAAAGTGCTATTACTGTTGCTTTCATTATTAACTTTTTGTAAGCAATTTTTATTATTTTTTATTTTAATTCCGTTAAATGTCTGCCTCTGCTCACTCGCTAGCTGCTCGCTCATTCCGACAGTTAAGTTTCATTCTAACTATAACTATTTTTATTGTTTACTTTTAGCAAATCAATACCCTCTCAATACCCTCCTTTTATTACCACAATATTTTTTTTTGTTCTGCTGTTGGTACTTTTCTTGGCTGCTACTAACAACTTAAACCTTTATCTACTAACTAACGAATACGTTAGTCTAACTGTGGAACAATAAGTAGAAAAACAATGCCCATATAATAATATAATAGCAAATAGGTATATATACAAATTAATATATATTTCGATTAGTTTTTATTAATATTCACACATATACATTGAAATAACAGTATTTAAGACTTTTTTCAATTTTTGTTTTGAAACAAAATTATCTACATCCAAAATGTGAATCAAATTATTTACATTATCGAATTTCTTTTTTATCACTATCGTTGCGTTTTTTTATGCAATTGAGTTTTTTAAAGTATTTATTATCTGAAAAGTGTTATTAGTAGCCAACTGCTTCTTTATTCCACTACTATTTTATTCCAGTCTCGTAATTTTATATTTTTATTATATTCCGTTGAAAAAAATACTAATTTGCGGACCCAGTTTCGATTCTCACTAAAATATTGATAAACAATAAAAAACGCGAATTTTTACTTACCTTTAGTTTAAAAAACCATTCAGACTGGTTCATAACAATATATTTTTAAGAAGATTCTTTAAAATATTTTAATTAAGTAGTTACTTCCTAATAGTACGTACCCAATAAAAAATGGAGCTTCAAACGAAGCAGGTTTGTAAGGGAGAAACGTAAAAGTTTCGCTCACCATTCCGTTTACGGAAGACATGAATTTTATATGGCGAGTTCCCACTTTGAAGCAATACATTTTTGACACAGAAAGCGCTTTATTCAACGCATATAAAAATTGGTGAATGTAACGATCAGCTTTGCACACTGAATTTTTTGTTAGCGTTATTCATTAATATGCTCCCTTACAAACCTGCTTCGTGGTAAGGGAATGTCTTATATATATCTTTTATATATCTTTCATATATATTTTTTAAATTTATTAAGAACTCGTTCACTTACCTTAATGCATCTATTTATGTCTTATTGCGTAGCGCATAAATGTGTGCTTACTTTTTAAAATGTACCATTAGTGCTTCGCAAAATAAGAAAAAAATTTTATTGGGTAGTTATAGACATACATACATAGTTAATAATTTTTCTTGTACACCGATAAAAAAAGGCGTCATAACGCTGATATATTTTGACATCAGTCCTATGACAAGTGTCATCGTTTTTGACCCCATGACACTTTACATCACTGTGATGTCATCAGGGTAAAAAGTTTAAATGATGTCATCAATGGGATGACACATCGGCAACTTGTAAAAAAACATCTTAAAATTAAATTTTAATATTGTAATTTTGAGCAACAAGTATTTATTAAATCTGATTTGGAATTTAGGTGTTTAAAAAAGTAACAACATTGATAAAGTTTCTTTTGTTTATTTGTTGCATTTTTTTTTTGCTGGAGCTCAATGTGTACATTTTCAAAGATTCGTACACTTTTTGTCACGTTACTTCTTCAAGAAATTAAACGAGTTTTATACATTACTTCGCTTCGCTCGGAAGCATTTAGTAATGCGAAATGAAAAGGAGGCAGTGTGTTGAGTTTTTCCTAAAAAAATTTCATACTTAACGCTTTCGCTGCTCACATGGCCCTCATGGTAGGGCACCCAGAACAGTTTGAGGTATTATATAAAAAAAATCAACCAAAAAAAAAAAATTAGGTTTTTGAAAAAATAAACTTAACACATTCGGCTAATTCGGCGAAATTATGACATTTTGAATATGACATTTTTTTTTTCGTTGATATATATATGTTTGTTCCTTATAGGATGAAACGAACCATCTCACCAAATTTTATTCAAATCGAAAGGGGTCGGGTCCCACTCTTGGTCGATTTATCTTATATATCAATGAACAAAAGCAAAATGTTTTTTGTACCCTTCACCGAAGCTAAAAGGGTATATATAAGTTTGTCATTCCGTTTGTAATTTCTACAATATTGATCTAAGACCCTATAAATAATACATATATATTCTGGGTTCCTATAAGTAGCAATGTAGATTTAACGATGTCCGTCCGTTCGTGTGTATGTTGAAATGGGTTTCTATATAGCATTTTCAGTTTAAATAAAAAAGCATTTTCAAATAAAACGAAACTTTATTCAAAATAAACGAAACCTTTTTCAAAATAAACGAAACTTTGTTCAAATACATTTAAACATTTTTCAAATTAAATTAAACCATTTTTAAAATCTTGTAGGGATTTATTTTTAATCTTTTTTGCTAAAGAAGGTGAAAGAGCTCATGTTGTTTTGCCAACCGTAAGGAAAAGGAGCATTGCACTAATTCCTGCGAGAGATAATATGGGCGTTGTTTACCATAAAGCTATTTCTGTTTCCACTGTGAATTCGAGTATTTATTCGGGAGCTCTTGGATAAAATTTAATGCAGCTCAATGCTGCAAAACTCATTTTTAATTATGGATAATACCAGAATCCATTATTCCCAAGTAATATGACATAAGGTGGACAATATTGAACGTACATTAAAATTTTACCATCTTATTCTCCTATGCTGAACCCAATAGAGAAGACAATTTTAAAGTTAAAATTTCATGCCCAATCATTATTAATTTATTTTACCGCTGATCGCAATAAAGAGAGTGTCGACTAACGTGGAGCGTGAACAAGCTCTTCATTAATCAGTAATACAAGGCAATACAAAAAACGAATTCCCTACAAAATTTTAAAAATGGCTTAACTTATTTTGAAAAATGTTTAAGTATTTGAATAAAGTTTCGTTTATTTTCAATAAAGTTTCTTTTATTTTCAAAAAGATTTCGTTTAATTTCAAAAAGGTGTTGTTTAATTTGAAAAAGGTTTTATTTAAACTGAAAATGCTATATATTTATGTCACATATACTCCGTTAAAGTTTGCTATTGAAACTATTGAAAGCCAGATCGGTCAATACATGACCGAGATACGAGCAAAAAACCACGAAAGAGTGGGGCAGGTGTCCATGGCGCCCGTGATAGTTACGCAGATAAAGCGATTAATCATAACTCTAGCTTTTCCCGGACTGGTTCAAGTACACCACGTTTATGTGGTATAGGTCAAGATTGGTCTAATTATCGTAATAAAAGACCAGTAGGTCATTTTAGGCTTCAGCCCAAAGAGTCTTTGGCAGGCATATATTATCCTTGTTGCCCTTCGGATGACATGGGATAACTGAGCGTTCGTAAAATAATTCGATAACCGAACTGTTAAATGCCGGTTCTAAAAGTCTCACTTCTGGTTAATGGCACCAGAGTAGTTTTCGCGGGGTTGATATTAAGCCCCCTTTATCTGCAGCAACCAAGTGTCAAGTTCAGGCATGCTGCATCCCTTTAAAATTCATTGCGTCCTTAAATCCATTCACAGATATCACTTGATCGTCAGCATATCCATATGTAAGCAAGTCCAGGTCATTAAGGATCCCCAATAGTTCATCGATGGCCAAGGTCCACAAAAGAGGCAATAGCACGCCACCTTGTGGACAAACTCTGATTGCTTCACTGGTCCTCGATGAGCTTAATTAGCCTGGATACCAGAATTTTCCTTCTCCAGTTTCTTATAACAACTGGAGCACCCTTCCTAGTTAGAGCAAAGGTAATTGTGTCGTAGGAAGTATTGTAGAAGGCGCCCTGAATGTCGAAGAACGCACGCAGAGCAATTTGCCTTGCGCCCAGCGCCTTCTTAATCACGCATAAAACATGATGAACGGTAGTAACCGTTAACTCGCCCGACTGTTATGCGAACTAGAAGCAGTCTATCGGAGTTTCCGATAGATATTCATCGCTTATGAAATTATCTATAAGTTTTTCCACTGTCTTCAGGGAAAACGAGCTGAGGCTCATTGGTCTGCAAGACTTGGGCAAATGCTCAGATTTGCCCCTTGCCTTAGGTAAAAAGACAACTTTAACCTTCCACCATGGTTCCGGCACATGACACGCCAGACAACTGGATCTGAAGATCCTTGACATTTGAGAAGTGAGGGCTTTCCAACCTGCTGTAGGAAGCATGGAAGGATTCTATCTGGCTCAGGTTATTCAAAGGGCTAAATTTGGTTACAGTCCATTTCACGCATTTTAGATCAAAAATCCTGCCCTGATATTCATTATATATGCCGATGGTGGCAATGCTGACATTCTCGGTGACGAAAACCAAAACCCTTAATTCGAGATGACATTTTTATGGGCGCCTGGTAAAATAATGGACCGATTGGGCTCGTTTTCAACATTTAATACTTCTTATACATCTTTAAGAAATACTTGATCCGGATTTGGCTCTTTACGCTTATATAAAATGATGCTTTTGTGATGAAGTCATAATTTCTGAAAGAGCAAAGTAGTTATTATTTAAAAACCAATTTTGTTGATATTTATTTTCAGTGTTCTATCAAACTTACTTAAGGTAAAAGTGAAAAAAGAAGGTCACTTACTATGTATATATAAACTGTAGAAAGTAACGATTTGTGGGTAATTAGAGACCCATAAACATTTAAGGCAGTCGAGGTATTTTTGGCTCAAATCTCAGCGGTTTGTTGACCTATATCGCTTAATTTAACCTATTCCGGACTATATAGAAATATATAACAACCTAGACCCTGTCATATCTCGAGTCCTTGAGCCCCCTATTAACATACACCGGACAGACGGACATCTTTAACCCATTTTCGCTGCTCATAAAGACCCTTAGTATTTATATATGTATACTTTATAGGGTCTTAGATTAATATTGTAGAAATAAAAAACGACAAACTTATCTGTATATAAATTTTCCATATGTGGGGAAGGTATAATAACACATATAAACACACCCACGTTGAGAGTAAAATGGGCTTATATATTTATGTATAACCGATTTTTTTTTTGGCTGCCAATAATAAAACTTAGTTCCAAAAATTAAAATCGTTGGTTTAATGAACTCTTGAACAAATACAGATGTCAGTAAATTTAATTTTTTATTCGTACTAAAATTTAATAAAGTGCAAACATTTATTTTATTAATGTAAACAAATATGGCAAATAATTAAAATTCAAACACTTAAAGAAAACCAAGTGAGAAAGTATAGTTGGTCAAGCCCGACTATTAATACCCTACACGACTTCAAAAAAAGACACATTTTCGAGATTTTACCCAATTTGGACCGATGGCCAATCATGTACCCGACATAACAAAATTATGTTATAAGGTTGAGGCTTATATAAGAGTTATTTGTGTAAAATATCATTTAAATATTAACATCTTTATGGGACCTGTTCGTCTTAAAGCGATTTTGTAGAGAGTGCTTGTATGGGAGCTAAGGTCAATTTTTAACCTTCTATTACAAAATGGCAAAAGTTATTATTGCCAAGTGTTATATCAATACCAAAACTTATTAAAAAATTTATGACACTTCGGGAGTGATATTTATATGGGAGCTATGGTCAAGAATAGACCGATCTAAAAAAAAATTCGTTTCAATAAAGTATATTTGGACTAAATTTAATCTAAACACTAACATGATAAGATAGTTTATTGACACAAAAACTTTTCCGGAAAAAAATTTGTATGTGGGCCATGTGAAATTATAGACCGATTCCCACTATTTTCAATAGGCTTCGTCCTGATGACAATTGAAACGTATGTCCAAATGTTATCAAAATATTTAAAATTTTGCTTTTCTCTCAGCGTTACATGGGCAGGCAGCCAGCCAGCCGGACCGACGGATGGGCATCGTTAGATCGATTCAAAAAGTGATTTCTAAATCGATTGGTTTACTAAAAGGTGGGTCTAGGACCAATATTTTTATATGTTATATAATATATAATTTATTCACTATTGTGTCATAGGAATAATAAATTAAGAAAAATTACAAAATTCAACGAAAATTATTAGTCTATAAATTCAAATTTTAACATAAATTAAAATCCAAAAATAAAAAATTAAACTATCAATATTAATTTTGCTTCATTCAGACCCTGCAACAACTTCACAAATTTTTTGCCCATGGGTGTGGATACACGCCTGAAAAAAGTCATAATGAAACAGATATCAGATATCAGGACTTTAAGACTTCAAACAAATATTTCCCTTTTTATATAAATATGGATGTTAAATTAAAGGTAAAAAAACTTTTTGTAAACAAATCCGAACTCCTAAATCTTTCCAAACAGGTGCTGAAAATAATAGTTTTTTTAAATTTTTAAAGACAAAAAGCACACAAATAACAAATATTCTGGAATATATTCTAGTATATCAGTTTGATCTTTAAAAAAGAGATTTTAAGAAAGTCTAATTTTCTTACCTCTTTTAGGTCTGTTATTTGGTGGGCTTGTGACGTGTGAAAGTAAAATGTTAGAAATAAATTAGATTATTCAGAGAAAAGAATGCAATTTAACTAAAACCATTACAAATTTCAAGCAATAATCTGAAAATGTAAAAAAAAAAAAATTAAATACTAATATATGAAATAAGCAGGGACCGGATTTTTATGCAGTTTAAATAACATTTTATGCGCATAAAACATGCAATACAATAAGATAAATATGCGCTAAAAATTGGAGAAATATGCACTTGAATTTTTTTTAACACCGTTATTAATGTTAAAAAAAAATATTTAAATAACAAGAAGAAAAACAATAATAAGATAAAAACGTAAAAATTCAGTCTTATAAACGAAAGTACGTTACAATAAACACAAAAGTAGAAGTAAAATTAAAGTGAAGCACAAAAATATAAAGAAATTCCACAAGCAAAATAATCCTATAAATTAAGTCACTTGCTAGATAGACGTTTTGAGAAAAAAGTGTTTTTTCAATTAAAAAAATGGTTTAAAAAGTATTTAAATTTAATTAATGTCATAATTGAATCAATTAATTTTTTAGTTGAAAGAAAATTAAATATTTAGTTGTTTTGAAATAAATTCTCAATTAAAATTTTAATTAAATAACAAAAAATCTTAATTGACTTTTTTTGTTTAAATTAAAATAATTTAAACATGTAGAATTGTTGTTGGGAATTGTCAATATTTATTGAAATAAATTAACACATTGTTTGAAATGGCAAAGGTTTTTGATCACTTTTTTAATTAAAATTAAACATATCATTTATTGAAAATATTTTTTCAAAATTTTAAAATTTTTAGTAATCAATAAAATCATTTTGGTAATAAGTGCAAAATCAACAACTTGTTTTCTTGATATTATGAATTTGGAATAAATTTGGTGATTGGAGAAATTTAATAATTTTTTCTGTATACATATAAAAAGAATTAAACAATAAGAAAAAATAAAAAAATTTATAAATGAATAATTTTAATTTAATATTTTCAAATGTAAAGTAAAGGCAGCTTAGCTTGGCTTCAAAAAGCTTTTAAGCATTGAAAATTACCGTTAAACGCGACGGAAGTGATCGGTACATGATTTAATGCTGATAGTTCCTTTGTGCTATATTTATTTTCCAGTACGCTGTTTTCGTAAAAATTTAAATGAAATATGCCAGCAGTTTGTTTTATTGTTTTGAATCCTTATTTTTTCTAAAAACTTTATCAAGCTTGATACGAATTGGTTTAATAAAGTTACGCCTACTGCATACATTTTATTTATGGCATTGTCAATTAATTTAATTTGCTTTCTCAATGGATTAGATTTCGCTAATTTCACAATAGTCTCAGAGATAAACCCATAATTTAACGATACAATCATTATCTGAGCTTTTTATATTTGATAAATTTGCTTTTTTAATAAAAGTGCATCACCATCGTTAAATTCTTCCACCACATCCTTGAATTGCTCAAAAAGTTCAGCATCATAAATAAATGCTTTCAACCACGTTTCCCACCTGGTTGTTATAGGCTGTGGAGGAACAAATAAATCAGGATACTTCTCTTTCCCATAAGAAATCAATAAATCAATATAATCGCAGTTGCATCTTATCTCCTCTGCAACACGTTGTATCGCAGGATAAAACAAACAAAACAAGTTTTGCTTTTCAAAATATGCAACAAAAATATGCAATGTCAGCAATATATGCAAAAATATGCATTTAAAGCAATATATGCAAAAATATGCACATACAAATCGATTCCATTTTACTTCAAATTCCATGATTCGCAAAGATATTTAGTTTATGTTGATCTCAGACTGACGACAACAAATATGCATTTGCATAAAAATCCGGGCCTTGGAAATAAGCATTATAAGCGATTTTAGTTCGAAGAGCCGATTTTGTGTCGTAGTTTGATGCTTTTTCCATTTTTTAAATTTATATAAACTCATTTTTCCTTTTTTTTAATTTATATAAACTTTTTTTTTCTTTTGAACACAAAAGTTTATATAAAATTCTTTGCAATTTTGTTATCATTTTATTTATACCCTTCACCTCCACCACACGTGGTGAATAAGCTTGCCATTTTGTGTGGCTTATCATAGGCGCCACATAGAACCCACTTTCGAAAAAGTCCGCTGCGAAATATGGCCGCAAAACAAAAATTAAAATTGACACCAAATGTTGGGCTATTTTTCATAATGCAATATAACCCCATTTTTTAGCTCAAAAAAATTAAAAATATCACAAAAAAAATTAAATATGACGCCAAATTTGGGTTAATTTTTTATTGTGAAAAATACCTCAAAATTTTTAATGAATTTTAACCCCCAAAAAAATTAATTAAAAAAAAAATACAGAGAAGGTTATAGTAAAAATTTGAAATGGGTTTATATGCCCGAAACTGAAAATCCAAAATTTAAGATGCCGAATTTCAAAATGCCAAGTTTAAAAATCAAAAATTTCGAAATCCTGATTTTTAATAACCTGAATAATTATTCATAATTATTATTATACAGTTTTAAAAAATCGCACGATAGATAGCAGGACGAGCCTTCGGCCCAGGATTTTCTCCTCTATGGTATAACTAACACTGGCTTCACTAACTAGCTCTTCTCTAAAAGCCAGTCTTCGCCCGGGCGAAAGGATTTTCTCTTCTATGGTATAACAAACACCGGCTTCGATAACTAAAGCATCTCTGCGTAGCCGGCATGAATTTTCTCCACTTTGGTATAAGAAATCGGGATTTTGATATAAAGTTTTAGTAATTTTAATATAAAGTTTTACAAAATTTATATAAATTTTTTGGGGTAATTTTTCATTTCTTAAAATTTACAATTTATATTAGTAAATGAAAAAAAGCCCCAAAATTAAAATTGTGATTTTATGTTAGGCCATTTTCATTCCGTGACATTGGGGTAAGTTTTCATTTCACTTAAAATGTAAAAACACCCCAACGAAAACATGAAAAAGAGCCCCAAAATTGTTTGTTGTTGTGTCTCATGTAAAATTTCTTCATTTTCATTTTCTTTTTGGGGCCGTATTTCCTGGGGGTAATTTTGCCAACCATCCTCGAAAAATATTTAACTAATTAACACTTAAAAACCTAAAACCGTAGAGAAAAAATAGTGTTATCAAAATGTGGTTTAGTTTCAATAGACTTAAAATTACTATACCGAATTTTTTGAAGATCGGACCGGAAATATAAATGGTACTCTCGGAATACATTTTAATAGGCCTTAATCTATAATGAATCTTAAATTGTAATGTCGGATTCTATCAGGACTCCAGATTTAATGCATACAGTGACGAGAAGAACAGAACATCAAAAAGTATTAGTTTATTAATAACAACAAAAGCAAATATAATAAGCTCATGGAGGGAACGCTAACCTCATGACGCGCGGTGTATATACTTTATGGGATCTGAGATGAATGATAAAAAAAAGTTTTACACGGAATGACAAACTTAGTATACCCTCATTTATCACAAGTTGAGGTGGAAGGTATAAAAATAAAAACCAAAACGTTAAATTATATGTCTCAGAAAACTGAAATTTGTTTTGAAAAATACTAAAGAAAGCCAAAATTGCTCAGATCTTATCAAGAATTTGTGGTTTAAAAATGCACAATATACCAGCGCAAGTTTACGAGCCAAAATTGTTGCGCAAATTAACAAAGTTTGAATTAAAGAATTTTCAAACAATTTTTGACAGTTCATTTACGAGGGCGTAGAAATGCACACATGGCGATTCTTTAAAGCGATATAATGAAGTCCTTATTAAATTATCTTTTGTACATGATATTTAATTAAGTTTAAAATCCATTTTAAAGGAAATTTACAACTTCACTTGCAGATCACATTACTGTAGCCTTGTGACTTAAAATTTTAGGCGATTACAAACTCCAGCACACCTTCTTTGTGATTCAAATAGTAAACGCAAACTTCTTGCGATCACCTGGCGGTACTTTTCTTTAATAAGTCGATTTAGCTATTGAAAATTAAGAAAAAATTGGACTTACGATAAATGATTACAGTTAACTTTTTTAATTAATAAAAATAAATATATTTTTATTGAAATAAAAGTGAGTATTTGAGTTTTTTAACCCTGGATGGTTACTTTTTATTTTAGTACATTAAAATGAGTTGAATTGGTTTAATTTGAACCGTGAGTACAAAAAACATCGTTTTATTGTACATTTGAATTGAAATTTTTAATCGCGAATATCGGTAATACGACCGCTATCTTTGAGAAAAGGCTACCACCATTGAATTCAGCATACTCGAATAAGGATTACCAGTAGCGTGCTCAGCTTGTTAAAATTTACGACTAGCACAGTGTTATTAGTGTAGATACGAGTTTCTGTTTCAAATCAGCACTTTGGTTGTTTTCAAATTAGTGTTGAATAGAGGAGACCTTGTTTTGATAGATTTTCCAAGAAAAACGCTACAACGTCCTGTTGAATTTTTTTTTTTTTTTTTTGGTTTTTACACAGTTTTGTAAAAAATATTTTAGTCTTAAGCGTGGAATTCTGTTCAGTATTTCGTGCGAAATGTTTTCAAACTCAATATAAAAAATTTCTGTGAAATACAAACGAAAAATGTTGATGCAGTTGTACTCTATTTAAAAACATTGGAAATGTTTCTATCAACATTTCTATTTCCCGTGCGAAACAAGTGCAGTTCATATTATTTTGCACGGAATATAAGCAGCAGCTTATAATTTTTTGTAATTTCATATTTTGTATTTGTAAATTGGTTTTTATAACAAGCGTTTCGCAAAGAAAAATTGAAAATATGTTTTTTGATTTGGGAAATCATGAAAATAATTTGTTCTACTTTTTTTAATGGCAAAACAAAACGATTTTTGTTTACCTTCGCAAAATAATGTTTTATACTTGCAACTAATAAAAACGTTAAGTTTTGAAAAATCGCGAGATAGATAATATTGATACATGGCAAAATTTTAGTGTTAAATAATCACTGTTGCTCAACATTTTTCGCAAGTTCGAACAGAGGCCTAGTACTCTGAAAAAGTCATAAACAAAAAATAAGAAAAATGTCAACCTCTTTTCCTTTGCAGAAATTTCTTTTTCATGGTAATACACTCAAAGATTAGTCAATAGCACTGAAACTATATACATACATACATAAATTTATTTAGCTCTGATACGCACCAGATAACGGAATCGGTTGCCAACCTTGTCTTTAGGTCCAAATAACCCAACATGCGTGGTCGAAAAAAATTTAAATAGACATAACCAAATTACCATTTTACCAATAACTTCGGCCGTATATGAACATTAATGATAGACATATTTTAAATTTCACATATCCCACTTATATAAATAGGTTGCAAATATCTGCCTCTTATAACCCTTGTATTTTAGGATCATTACAAGGATCTTGATTAAATACTAGGATCTAAATTTGTAAATAAAAAAAAACCAATTTTTGTTTGAAGGGTATTTAAAATTCGTTTATCGAATTGCGTGTTTCTACTTGTTATTCGTTAAAGTTAAAGCACGTTCTCAGCTGCCACAAGATTCCTAAAAAAAATTGTTTATTTGTTCAAATGATTTTTTTTCGTATTATTTTTTGCTTCTTTTAAGGCATTTATTATCGTTGATTTGGTTATTGTTCTGCAATTTTTTTTTTGTTTTTAGAAAAATAGCAAATTTTTATATTATTTGCAGACTCATTTTTGAATTTTGTAGCTCGTGTATTTATACTAGTTAAATGATAAATTAAAAATAATATTTATTAAACAATATGCTACCAAGTTCTAAATTTTTGTTTACTTGTCGTTTAATGACCGTATCTCATGGCGCAATACTTTTAAATAGGAAATACTTTGTCATTTTCTAAATTCCACCATAGATGGGAATCTAATTGCTAAATTCGCAGATTAAACAAAGTCTAATACATCTAAAAATGTTTTTTTTTCTTTGAGTCTGAAAAAGAAATTGACACCGCCTACTTGAAAATACTTAATAAGTAAACTTGATGTCGTTAAGTAAATGGAAAATACATTAAGTAAACCTGACCATCGGATAGTCTACACTGCCTCCTTTTTTTAGTACAAAACTGTAAAATGCATTTAAGAAAATACTATTTAATCTTTCTTGTCGAAATTTACAATTAGTCAATTCACAAGGTATCCTAACATGTCATATTGTCAAAATGTCCTAATATTTCACAATGGTTTAAAAATATTGTTGTTGGTTTGTTAACAAAAAGTGTCTTAAATAAATAGAACGTTGCTTGCTGTGTTTATTGTGCTGTCGTAATTAATCAGAAAAGTCCAGCGCTGAGCGGCTGAGCCGTACAACAATATTTTTAAACCATTGTGAAATATTAGGACATTTTGACAATATGACATGTTAGGATACCTTGTGAATTGACTAAATATGTATTCAAAGCTGAATCCTAATTGTTATTCATTTGTTATTACCAGGGGAACCAAAATTATGCTCTAAAAAAGCGTTGTACGCGCACTAAATGTGCAGTAAAAACTCGAAAATATGGCCTGAAAATTGTAAAAAAAATATGCCCCAAAAAAATCTAAAATTGCTCATGTGAAAACAGAATATTAAACAATTTAAAAATATTTGCATTAAAAAACATCCTTAAATTATATTCGGTAAAGCACAGACGAATATTCTAGATTTTACCCTATTTGAAAGCGATGGGCAGTCATGGGCTCACTCACAAAAAAAAGTTATATTATGAGGTGAAAATTCATATAAGAGTTATATGAGGCGAATATTATCTAGATAGTAACATCCATATGAGAGTCTTTGTCTTAAAGGGATTTCAGGGACGATCGCTAAATTGTTTATTATTGTTAACATTTAAAAGGAAGTTAAAGCTATTTATAGATGGGAGCTTTGGGGAAATGTAAAACGATTCGAAAATAATTTAATTTGCAGTAAAATATTTTTGCGGCGAATTCAATATAAATAACAAAATAATTAGAGGGTTTACGGACACAAAAAGTCTTAATTATAGACCGATTCTTACCATTTACATAGAGGATCGCCAAATTTGATAAAATTATCTACAAAATTGCAACTTGTTTAAACAGAAAAATCAGAATTTTGAAAACAAATATATTTTATTTGCTGCGAAAGCTCTTGGAAGCATAAAAAGCTCTAAAACGGATAAATATATGTCTCTGCCTTTACTGTTCGCACAAGAAAAAAATGTGCAATTGCATATTTATGGTTTCCCAGGTTATTACCAATGTAACCGCTAATTTACTGTATTCAAGTTTCAAAAAAAGCCTGCTAGGTTCAAAGTGTCGGTTCTTTTTAGCCTCTGGAGACCTTCGAATTGTAGCAAATCCCGAGCGAGGTAGTTAGGATGGACCATTTATTTATCAATGTATTTGAGTGAATACTTTTTAATTTCCTCCTCAATTGTAGGGAGGTTAAGATCTCTGTGGATAATGTCATACCATTGGGCGCAGACGATTTTTCGTAATATCCTAGACTGTCTGTTTTGTAGTTTCTGGATGTTTAATTAGTATGCAGTACCCAAAAATTTGATTCTATATGTCTAAATTGATATGATAGACCAGTATAAAGCCTAGTACTCTGTTCGAAATTGCGAAAAATGTTGAGCAACACTGACTATTGTATTATTATTATTATTTATTAATAGATATAAAAGTGTTACATTGAATTATTTTTTAGTATATTTTTAATTTTAATATCTATAAGTGGTTTTAAACTAATGTTGTAAACCAGATTAGCAACCGTAAAGTATATTTTGTATTTGTAATGAAATTCAAGTTGTGCACATATTTAGTTTGAAATTATTATTATTATAATTTTTTTTTTTTTTTAATCTTAAATATTGAATTCATTGATAATTAGTTTCTTATATTTTAAGGATATTTGTAGGAAACTAAGTAGCGAAATGAAGTTTTTGCCATTTTATAATCAATTGAATTCAGCCGAACTTAATTGTGCCTTGCCAAAATATTTTCTTCTGTGTTGTTTATATATCGGACAGACCCCAATAAGATGAAATGTGTTTTCTGTTGCATTCAAATTGCATAAGGTACAAATGCCCACAGTATTTTGCCGGAAACGTCTTGCAATAATGTCTAGTAAACATCCTCTTGCTTTTACTAATAGTCCAGTAGCATGTGACAGAAAGTCAGTATACAAGTGCGCAACGTTGTGATTGAGATTAGAGTATAGATCATGAAATTGAAAGTTTTTTGCTCTAGATACGTATTCTTTGCTTTCTTTGATCATAAGCAGGCTTAAAATTTGTTTCCATTGTAAAGATAGTGGTCCATCTGGAGTGGGGTTGAATTTTATTTGTTGACATAGTTCAGAGCATTCTTTTGCACAGTATATGTTTTAGTTTATAACTGTTTTCGCCGGTATATTAGGTGACCTGTCGGAATACATGTTTAGTACTTTATTTATGTACGAAAAGTGTAGTTTTAGTGTAGTTGTAAATAGGGAGTGGATACCGGTTTCTATGTGCACCATTTAGTTGGGTGTCGTTTCCGGTAAGTGCAACCTTTTTTTGATAAAAAATCTGAGTACTTTCTCCACTTCCTCAAATTTTTGAAATCCCCATACTTGAGCAGCATAGCACATAATTTATCTATATGCAGCGAAGAAAATTCGAAGCTTGTTTTGGCTAGATATTTTAGGATTTCTTATGTATTTAGACCATGTTGAAACAATTGCAAGTTAAGAAGTAGAAAGTTTTCTTATTAAGTATTTTTTTTAAAGGATAGATTATAAGAGATATCAACCCCAAGGTACTTATAGTTGTTAACAGTCTCTATTTTATCAACGCCAAAGTACCAACTTAGACTAGACGAAATTCTGGTTACAGAACGGAATATCATGATTTTTGACTTATTGAGGTTTATATTTAAGCACCAAGTAAGACACTATTTATGTAGAGCGTTAATCATGATTTGTAAATCAGATGGTGATTCTGCATACAGTAACAATGAGTATTTCATACTAAAATTTTGACATGTATCAATATTATCTATCTCGCGATTTTTCAAAGCTTAACGTTTTTATTATTATTAGTATTAGTAAGTATACAACATTGTTTTGCGAAGGTAAATAAAATTCATGTTGGTTTTTTTATTGTCATTAAAAATAAAGTAAAACAATATTATTTTTATAATTTCCCAAATCAAAAAATTTTAATTTTATTATTAATTTGATCACTTTTCTACATTTTTCTTTGTGAAACGCTTGTTATAAAAACCACTTTACAAATACATACAAAATAAAAAGTTACAAATTACCCGTGCGAAATAATATGAGCTGCACTTGTTTCGCACGGAAAATAAAAGTGCTGCTAGAAACATTTCAAATGCTTTTCGTAACATAAATAGTAGGGTATTCATTCGGTTAATTACTACCGAATAGCTGATCGGTTAATTTAAAATTGGCTATTTTCAATTAGTCAATTCACAAGGTATCCTAACATGTCATATTGATTAATATCTGATTAATTACGACAGCACAATAAACACAGCAAGCAACGTTCTATTTATTTAAGACACTTTTTGTTAACAAACCAACAACAATATTTTTAAACCATTGTGAAATATTAGGACATTTTGACAATATGACATGTTAGGATACCTTGTGAATTGACTAAATTAAAGATTAAGCCGGTTAATTTCAGTCGATTAACCAACGTAACAAAATTTCTAATATTTTTAAGTATTATAAAATGCTTTTTTGTGTTTTTAATTATTTATTTCGTCTCATATAAAGGGTGGTTAAATCTTAAGGGCCGATGTTGATTTTGAATAAAACACAAATTGTTTTGGAAATTATAGTCATTTCTTTTTATTATGATAATATCGCTATGGTTCAATTATGTATGGAACAAAATATCGGCCAAATGGCCGCCGTGACTTCGGCGGCACACCTCCATCCGATGTTTCAAACTTTCGATGACACTTAGGCATAATTGAGGTTATTTGCCGTTAATGTGCCGAATTATCTTATCCTTTAGCTCTTGAATTATTGCTAGCTTATCGACGTACACCTTTTCTTTCAAATAACCTTAAAGAAAGAAGTCCAACGGTGTCAAATCACTAACACGGCCATTGAATTGGTCGCGCAAAAGAGCCATTGTTTCGTTAGCAAGTGGCACCAGCCTGTTGATACCACATATCGTCCACATCCATGTCTTCCAATTCGGGCCATAAAAAGTTCGTTATCACCTCACGATAGCGAACACCATTCACAGTAACTGCATGACCGGCCTCATTTTGGAAAAAATACGGCCCGATGATGCAGCCAGCCCATAAACCGCACCAAACCCTCTTTGTGGGTGCATTGGCTTTTCGACAATCACTCTTGGATTATCATTCGCCAAAATGCGGCAATTCTGCTTATTGACGAATCAACTGAGGTGAAAATGTGCCTTATCACTGAAGATGATTTCTACGATATGCATTTTGATTTGAACGCCCATTTTTATAATAAGCCTGAATAACTTTAACGCGTTGCTCGATTGTGTATCTTTCCATGGTTCAAATTGATTTAGTCTGAAATTGAGAAATGTCAAATGAAATGCATAAAAAAACTTGACGTTTAGCTTTGGTTCACATTCAATATCGGCCCTTAAGATTTAACCACCCGTTATATCGAAGGAGCTTTTAACAAATTTATTTTAAACAAGATAGTTGCTTCGTCGTATATTCTTGGAGTCGCATCACGTTGCAACAATAACAACAAAGGTGCCAACATCTAGTGCAATTTGTGTGCATACAAAAAGGAATCAGCTGACACTAACAACACCGTTATTTTTAACCGCGTTTTTTTCTCCTTGTTTTTTCCATCATTTTGTGAAGAAGACTTGGGGTTTTAATTATGCATGACTATACAATCAAATAACGAACAAAAATAATTTAACCAGATTAATATTATCAAAATGTCTTGTGTTAGACGTGTAAAATACAGGGTAATGCAGAATGAAGTATATGGTGTGAATTCTTTATAATATGTTTAATTATGTCTTATTCTTTGTTTTTTCAGCATTTTGTGAAGAAGACTTGGGGAATTAATTGTGAATTACTATACAATCGAACAAAAATAGTTACTAGACCCGAAATTTTGCTAAAAGTTATGGAAAATAGGTAAAAAGAGCAAGTATGTGCGATGCGAAAAATGGACATCACTTACAGGATATCATTTTACAAAGATTTAAAAAAAAATCCTAATAATATATTGTATTAAAAAAATGGTTACTAATCGCATAAACAAAAAAGTTATAAGCCCACTCTGCGCCACACTGTATTTTTTACGTATGCCAAAAGGACAGGTTTTACCCACCACTGGCAGTTTTACCTGTACGGGTAAAACTGTACAGTTAAAACTGTGAATGGGGGGCTTAACAAATAGATTTACAATATTGATTGTTGAGTAACCAGCTCAGGTTGGTCCTAGGTCCTAGAGCGGTGTTTGAATGTGAGCTATGGCCCAATATAAAGTGCTTCAACTAAAATTTGGTTAGATGGTTAAGATTACAATAAAATATGTTTCGGTAAAATTGTATTTAATGCCAACGTAATAAGATTTTATTTCCTAATGCAGTATGTGTGTATTTTTAATGGACTTGGTTCTTATGACAACTAAAATGTATAAAATGTCATCAAACAATCCTCAAAACTGGGACCTGAATACATGGGCACCCAGCCAGACGTTCAATGGATCTTAAAAGTAATTCTGAGTAGATTAGTAGACTAAGAGTTCTAGAACCAATATTTTAATGTGTTACAGACATCAGCACAAACGCATAATACCCCTCCGCTTATGGTGGGTCATAACAATAAAGAACCTAATAAAACTGATGTTCAACAAAACATTAATCAAAGTAAAACTCGTGGTTGTAAAATTTAAAAATCAATTCCTTCTAAAGAGTTTTTTTATTTAAGAAGAATACCAAAGTATCCAATTCTTATTCATGATTATTTGCTGTCATTCACCGAATGATGGATGCATGGGGTTTATATGTACATATTTAGGTTTGTGTGCAAATTGAACATCATCCGAGTACCACCACGTAACTCATAAAACCATAAAAAATATAATAACATTTTGTATATATTTAGATATACATGTAGATACTTGTGTACATATTTCACTACGGTATGATTGTTTGTATAATTAAATACGTTAGTATGTAGGAATGTAACTGATGAAAATATGGTCATGCTATAGCATGTAATTACATCTTTTTTTGCCATGTTCTTATTTCTTATACTTAACAAAATATTATATACACACTATATCAAAAAGTACACATGTACATTAGTAGATATTCGTATACGTAAGTATATTTCTACCCAGTTAGCCAGTTTGCCGTTGACGACATTGTCGTCGATGTTGTATGCACGAGTTGTCCACTATCGTGTAGGTGTTCTAGAAGACAATTTAGGAGGAATCGTCGTGTAAGATAGTATAAGAGAAACGTCTTGTTTGATAGCAAACTTTATGAAGGACAAGATGAGCAACATTGTCTTCTTAGGTGTGTCCATCAAAATCTATATGGGATGAAAAAAGCGAAATTGTAAGTTGTCTTTTGTAAAAAGCTAGTGACGACAATTTGAAAGCCAGAGTCTTCTTCTGCTGTTGTTTGGTTTGCTTAAAATTCTCACATTCTTTTTTTAGTTGTTGATTTAAATAACTATGAACATAAAGTTTATGAATAAGCACAAAACAGTAAAACCGAAAAAGTGCTGATATAGATAGCCGCGGGCTGGTCAATGGATTACATGCAGTTTTTTACACATCACTGACAATTTAAGTATTGTTTATATAAGTCGATTTTATTTATAACATGAAATATAAATTAAAAAGCGAAATAAAGCTACAACTATACTAAACAAGCACATGGAATAATTTTTGTCTTGGACGAAATTGTCATGCATGGAGTTGTTTCCGACGAAGTACACAACATTGTCGTCAATATAATCGTTTATATCGAATTAAAGACAAGAAGAGCAACATTGTCTTGCTTTGTGTCCTGCACGATTTTGCGCGACACTTGCTAAAAAAATTTCTTCGACGATTTCTTTCAGTTGTCCCTCACATATCGTGCATGAAATAACATTGTCGTGCATCCGTCTTTGAGGATGTATTACAGAACAGACGTGGCCATCTGGGTACTCATTATAGTTTGTTGACATGTTTAAAAAATACAAGCTAAAAAGAGAATTCAGAACATACAATCCTACATACGAGTATAATAAAGATACTTATAAACAACACTTTATTTTCATGTTCAGTGTTGCAAATTGTGCTTTCACAGACATGCTGGCACCGTATGTAGATACATAAATACGTAAGTAGATATCCGTCAGATTAGTATACTACATTCGTTATATGTAGTAGCAGAAACAAAACAAAATTAAAAAATAACAAAAAGAGAAAAAACTTAACAAAAATCTTAACGAATATAACACACATATATCCACATTAGGATGGCCCAAATTATATAAAAACGAAAAGTAAATAACTTTAGTTCTTTATAACGGGGCATTGTCTATGTTGGCTACCACCTTTAAATATGTATACCCTCGACCGCGAGTGGTGTATGAGGGTTTACTAAGTTCATAATTATTTGTTTATATTAATTTGTTTTCCAATACACGATACAAAACTTATGATTTTAGTATTGGATTTTGTTTTTGAAATTATGTTTAAAACATTATGAACATTCATCTATGAGCCCGTATACATATATAAGATATATGTTTATATATTCTGGGTCCTTGAGTAATTCTCAGTTGATTTAGCTATTTCCGTCCGCCTGTTCACTTTCAAACAATTGAACAGAAAACAAATATTTTGGATCAAATCGTTTCTTCTTAGCATTTTTAGATTGAAAACTAGCACAATCTGTTCAGTTCGAAGTGAGTTATGGATCCAACTGTGGACTTACCTCACTAAAAAAAATTATATTGTTATTCTGTTAAGCATTTTTGTCCTGCCCACTTATCTGGGCGCTTCATCCCAAAAACCTTGACTTTATGTATTAAAGAGGTCTGAATCTATAACAAATAATGATTTAATGTTGTTTTTTATGACCAGAAATCACACTACCGAATTCTGTGATGATCAGTCCACAATTTACCATATGTATCTTTTCAAAATCCCTTTAAAACTACTAAAATGCTAAAAAAAAATTATATAATTAAAATTAAATTTGGTGCAATATAATTTTAAAATACTAAACATCGATCTACTGAACTTAGCGATGATTGACCTATTTTAACGTATAAAGGAGACTCCCGAAAATCTTAATTAATAAATAATTTTATTAAGGTGATATTTGCACCAATTTAGTTCACGTGATTAGAAATACAATTGGTTCCATATACAATATTTGATATGGCTGCCAGTTATTTTTCAAAATTGGAAAAAAATAGTCCCTTGCTAATTTGAACTCAATCGGATAAGGGGATCGGTTGCCCATGACCCCCAAATTTGCAAAATACCTGATTTTTGACTTTGATTATCAATAACTTCGTTAATATTTATTTTATAAAAAAAGTTGTTAGAAAATGATATAGCTCAAACTCAGAGGAACAACTTTTGCTTAAAAACAAAAAAAAAAATAAACGAAAAACCTTGGATTTAGTCATATGGGTGATTTCATTTACTTAAGTATAGTCGTTACACGAGAAAAAAAATTGATACGTTGATATTTTAAATTTATTTGTGGCAAGTATTTTTGATTTTTGGTGATGGCTTGGGTTTTTGTTTTAATTTGTTCAGTTAAAAAATAGTTTGCTTATTGCAATTTGGAAAACGTAAAGTGTAATCCTTAACAATTTGTAAAATATATTGTTTTTGTTCTTCGCTTATTGATGAAATATTAATTTAGTCCTGCATTAATTTCACTCCCCTCTCAGCGGTATTGTTCACTACTTTTAAACCCGAAAAACTTTTTTTAGCTTCGATAAACTTTTTGTAACTTGGCCACTTTGTGGGTTTTATTTTAAAAACTTCACACAAATCAAAACTCTTAAAAAATGTTTTAGTTTTTGTATTCACAAACTGCGCAATAACTTTTTTGATAGCAACAGCCACGTTCATAGTGTCTATTCACAGAAAAAATTAAAAAATTTGTCTAATCGCCAAATTTATGCCAAATTCATAATATCAAGCAACCAAGTTGTTGATTTTGCACCTATTACCAAAATGATTATATTGATTACTAAAAATTGTAAAGTTGTGAATATTTTTTTTTCAATAAATGCTAATATTAATTTAACAAATAATCAAAAAACTTTGCCATTTCAAACAATGTGTTAATTGATTTAATTAAATACTGAGAATTGACAATAGGAATAGAAATATCGCAAAGAGCATTTAGTTCAACCTCTGTTAAATCGAACTCGTGTCTAAATAAAAATATTTTTAATGTGTATTTTGCCATTGACATCCATCTTGCCTGATGCACAGCGCCTAGAGTTTGAAATGTTATACCTGATCGGGTTGGTGTTTTTCCGAGAAATATTAGAGCAAGTCCGATAAATTTCCTATAGTCAATTCGCGGTTGTTTTTCCCGAAGAACATTATTAAGAAAATTTGGAATTCGCTCTACATCACATAAACTAATAGCATTTTTTTCATTCTCATTTTCGATATCTATCCTGAAATTAGCATTGTTTAATGATGGCCAACACTTCTGAAATTGTTAACATTAGGATCATCTGACTTGCAAAATTTAATATCAAAAACGCTTTTAAGAATAAGTTTAAAGATGTGATGCCTACAAGCAAAATACAACAGAACCCTCTCTAGTGTATTTTCAATTATGGAACTAGTTTCATTGAATCGTCCAGTATTAACTGCTGTCGTATTGAAAACCAAAGCCTTTACATAATCTTGTAGACCCCATTCAAAACGCGATTTGAAAATATCCAGTGGTTGTGCTCCTCCGGTGCCACTCTTCAAAGCTGCTCTACGTTTACGTTTGATATACAAATTTGAATACGGTCGACTTTTTCCTTTCCTTCTAAGGCAGGCAGTAATTTACGTCCCGATGGAGACAAACTGCATCTTAACCTTTGGCATTAAATTTATTTTTCAATTCAGCTTCTCCTTTTGAACATAGTTTTTGTCTAGCAGCACGTACGGACTCTTTGTTCAAAATAATATTTGCTACATCATGACCAAACGATTCATCTGTAGCGGCAAACCAAAGCCATAACCAAAAAAAAAAAAAAATAATTTTTTTTTTCAAGTTACTATTTTTTTTAGCAATTCGAACCAATCTGGGGCTTGGCGTGAAACCGATTTCTCAAAAAAAAATTTCTCATATATTTGATTGGCACCCTAATATACATGTATACATATCGCACTTCATCATAAAGATGGTATTAACTTAACATATAAAAATGTTCAGTAAAAGCAAAACAGTTTCTATTTTTCATTAAAGGCATATGAAAATGAATTTCAAACCAACCGTTTCATTACCAAAGAGTAGACCAAATACTCGTAGCACGATATATTTACAGCGGGAAGATATGAATATTACGTGTCGATTTTTTCCAAAAAATAAAAAACTAAAAATTGAGAGTTAATACCCTCTTTATGATCAAGTGCGAAATGGATATGACAAACATTTTAAAATATTTGTGGTAGCTAAATAATATGCTTAAATATGCAAAATTATTTTAACATACTAATGGACTAAACTGACTTTGTGCATTTAATTTAAGCTTAACTATATGGTATTAAAACAATCTGGGAATATTTAAAATAGAGGAAACAAAAATATATTTTTATAATAAAGCTAATCGCATATACTCAGCAGCAAAAAATAATGAAAACAAGTAAGAAAGTACAGTCTGTCAAGCCCGACAATATAAAGTATATAAAAAAAATTTTTTCAAGTGTACCATATTTGGGACTACAACGGATTCATCAAGAAGCGGAAGGAGTTGCAGTTTACTGTCAGAAACTGGGTATTCGGGAATCTTATTAGCTTCCCGATTAATGTAGTATTTTCCAGGCGGAAATCTTTGTGGTCAAAAGGGCTGCTGATTTAACTCGCAATTCAAATACTAGAAATGCACATATTAACTTCTTTGTAGATAGTCAGGCGGCGATCAAGGCGATATCCGCTGAATATACACACTCTTCAATCGTCCAGCAGTGTAAGGACTCAATGGATTGACTGAGTGCCAACAGAAGAGTACACATCTATTGGGTACGTGGCCACCAGGGCATAGAAGGAAACGAGGTGGCAGACGAATTAGCGAAACAGACTCTACTACACAGAGGAAATCTAAGGCGGTTTGGATAAACGCCGAAATGTACAAGACATCGAAAGTTATGTGGGGATCCTATGATCTAAAGTCGACTAAGCATCTTCTGTCTCTACCGAGGAGTGACTGCAGGCTTCTCGTAGGGTTTACAACGGGTCACTGGCGGACGGCAGTATATGCCAAAAGGGCGGGGCAACTGACTAGTGATAATTGTAGATTCTGTGGGGTACCAGGAAAGAAAGAGAGGGTGGAGCATTTACTTTACTACTGTCTGGCACTTATTCGCTACAAAGTAAACTGTCTAGGAGACCATTACTTCAAGATCTAAGGGAAATCTCTGGAAATGGACTACTGAGACTCGCCAATAGGTTGTGGAGTACTCTGAGAATCATCACTTCGAATTAGCATTTTCAACTAAGGGTTATCATACATCGTAACGCTAGTGACGCACTCGGTCTATGCGGTGTCTTTATGACCGGCCACCTAACCTAACCTAACCCTATTTGGGACCCATATTTAGATATCTTTATCTATATGCAATTTATTTGCCTCATATTACGAAGAGGGTTTATATGGGACCTATGGTTAATTTTGGACCTACCAGTACAACATTTTTTCATGACATAGTAGCTGTCGTTAAAGTTTTTGTCGTTAATATTTATGTAAATACTAACATTTATAAGGAAACTTTGACGTTAAGATCTATTTTCGAGAGTAGTATTTGTATTGCAATAAAATGATTTGGACTAAATTTTATGTAAATAGCCCATTTTCAACAGGCTTGGGCCTTGTAGCAACTAGAACTGATGTGCCTCCAAAATTGCGACCTGTACTTTGCGCACAAGTTTTACATGGACAGCCAGCCAGCCGGATGGACATCGTAACAGCGACTCAGAAGTGATTCTGAAAAGATCGGTATACTTAAAGGTCGGTCTATGACCAATATTTTAAGGTGTTACAAACATCAGAAACAACAAACAAATGCATAAAACTCTCTCCACTATTGTTGCGTAAGTATACAAATTGCTTTTAGCTAAAAGTGGATTAAAAACCTGGAAATGCACCAACTCAATACACATTATTGATACTTTTATTTTATATTTAATTAAAACCAAATTAATAATTTGACAATTTTCACGTAAGTGTTTATATAATATCATGGTATGTATTTGTACGAATTTAAGTGATTTTCAGAAATCTTAATAACCCTTATTATGAATAAGCTTTAAGTAAATTGGTTACTGACCACTAGATAATTCTAATTTGAAAGAAACGTTTTCCTCAGTCCAGACAGTCCCGTATTAAAAATATATCTGCTGTGTCAACCACTTAATTTAGTGGATGTAAGGAACTAATGGCTTTTTCTTTGCTAAAAAAAAGTGTATCATGAGTGTTACATCTGATTTGGCAACATTTTTAAATGCTGACCTGATTTTTAAAAAGTGTTGCATATTTTACGTTTACAAAAGAACACAAATTTGGAAATAAATCAATTAAGTACAAGTAGCGTTTAAAATTTAAAGCTCTTTTATACCGCTTATTTCTAAGTATAAAAATATAAAAGATCTATATCATTACCACGAGAGACGAGCTAAAAAATAATTATACTTTTAAAATAGCACATATTCTTCAAAAAATGTAAAAGGCAGAATAAATGCAAAATGTTACTCAGAAAATAATACACTTAGTTCCATGATTTTACTAATAACATTTCCATTATTGTAGTGGAAACTTAAAATGAACAAAACAGTTGGGTCGGATCAGATCTGTTCATTAATAGTATTTTTTAATTTCCGGGACTTTTCAAATAAAGTATTTATATTCTGAGACCTAATTAATAGCAAAGTTGATTTAACGTCCGCCTGAGCGTCTGTCCGTGTGTATGTTGAAAAAGGCTTTCCGAAGGCCCTAGAAAAACTGAGGACTGGGTAACTAAATACTTATATAATCTTAAAGTCTGCAATTGGCTGAGATATGGGCACAAATGCCTCTAATTTTTCCGAAAAATCGCTTGTAGTTGTTTGTTTTTTGCTGTATGTCTCGTGAACGGAAAGAGCAAAAGTTTTTAAACTAGCAATCTATATGGGATCTACAAATTATTTATCAAACTTTATAAAAACTGAAGTCAGTATTATAATTTGTTGCGGCCTATGCCAAATTGTTGGCTGGCCATCAGAAAGTTGTATGATTTAATTTCTATTCATATACAACATTCAGTTATGGGGTACTGCATCGGCCTCTAATATCAAAAAAATGCAAAGGCGACAAAATAAACGTCTTCGAATATTCACAGCTGCTCCCTGGTATGTTGAAAACTTATATATTCACAAGGATCTCAATGTGCCATTAGTTAAAACTATGATGACGAAATATACAGTAAAATATTTAAAAAGGCCGCACCCAAATCTACTAGCTCAAAATATTTTAAATTATGGCGGCCACGCTCGCTTAAGGAGAAGTGACACTACAGCACTCACCAAATCAGAAGAGCGTAAAACACCTACATATGTGGACATATAATAAAGTATTAGGATACAATTTGACTGATTATTGTTAGTTCATATTTAAAATTTGAAGATTCAGTAAATAAATATTGAAAAGAAAAAAATATACAACATTATTAGAACTACGTTTAATAAAACATCATAAATCGCTACAGCTTCAGGCATACTGAAATTAATGAGGGAAATTACCGTTTGACCCATGTCTAACTATGGATCAATCCTCACAAAATTCTGTAGAGTGATTTCTGGTTTTTAAAGTCCTTAAGAAGACCAAATTTAAATACAGTAGTAAGATTTGTTTTAGCTTTTCATACGTTTTAAAGTGCTTTTCAGACGGCTGCTTTACTATGGTAATTAACTGACCGATTATGATTAAGTTGCATGGCATTATTTCGGACCAAATAGAGCTAAAGAAGACCACATTTGACCACAGTACATATTTATATTTATTACGGGTTCAGTATTTAAATGATTTCCCAGAGTTGGCTTTATATGGGACCTATGGTAAATTCTAAACCGATCTTCATGAAATTTGACAGAGTTATGCTTACTCTTATTAGCCTACGACATATCAAATTCTACTACAATAGCAATATTCATTACCATTTTAAGCGGCCTAAAATGGTTTTAAAAGTCGGCTTCATATGGGGAGAAAGGGTTTATAATGGACCCCTCTTCACGAAATTTGGAAGAGCCATTTAATATCTTATGAAACTATGGCAGACCAAATTCTGTTACAATTCCGTTATTTATTACGGTTTTAGGCGTACTAAAGTATTTTCCGAGAGTGGGCTTTATATGGGCCTATGCTAAATTACACTGGTTTACACCCAAAAAATACCAAGAACGCCACATGCCTAGATAAGTTAATTGGGACCTACTGAACACGAAAAACGCTTTATTTTTTTTTTCTAAGTACCGTTTTTTAGATAACGGTACTTTTGTGTTTTTCGGTGTATGAAACCACTCAAACCCTTATGGAGCCCAACCGATCGAGTTAAATGGCATATGGTTGCAAGGGTAATTGAATGCCTTTTCCGCCGATATGCTGTAAATTTCTATCTGATAAGAAATGGCTGAGTTATGGCACCTCAATCTTCAAAATTTGCCTATTTTTTACGTTTGTTTCAAAATTTTTCTTTTTTATTTCGTTTTTTTTCTACGTTATAGTAAAGATCTGGAATGTTTTATTTTTTAACCAAATAATTTATTTAATTACCAACCTTTTAAGCGTCATTTGAAAAAAATCGGATGAAAAATAAAGTTTTTATTAAGGATTTTGTGGTGCGACAATATTTTCATCTTCATTGCTCACACACTATGTTCGGCGTAAATTTAAAAAATTTAAATTAAAATGACGAGCGACTTGATTTATTGCGTTTTTTTTCGGATGGATCTTCGCGAATGAGGAACCAACAATAGTCCGCCATCATTTGTTCATCCCACCAGCCTTTGTAACGTCTCTCGATTTCTTCCATTTCCAGGTGAAATCTTTCAACTTGTTCATCACTTTCGGAGCCCAAGTTCGTGGGGAAAATATCCAAATGACTGAATAAGAAGTGTAATTTAGGTGGGCTCCATAAGGGTTTGAGTGGTTTCATACACCGAAAAACACAAAAGTACCGTTATCTAAAAAATGGTACTTAGAAAAAAAAAGAATTACAGCGTTTTTCGTGTTCAGGAGGTCCCAATTAACTTATTTAGGCATGTGGCGTTCTTGGTATTTTTCCAAATTAAAAATTTGTAAAGCAGTGTTATCGACGGCTCAACACAAGATGTAGTAGAACAATTTCCAATATTATAAAACGAATTTGTGTAATATTTAATTAAAATCTGTGCATTCGGTTATCAATTTATGTTAGCATATTTTTAACAAAAAAAAATTAAATTTTTAGGGATGCCTTGGGTTCATAAGTCCTTTTCCTACTAAACCGATTATGTTGGATTTCAAGCCAAAACTGCTAAGGGGAACTAGAAAAAATTTTACACCGAAATTGTTCATTTCTTTTGAGTCTTTCGAGGGTGTGCGTGTTTTCAAAAGACGGACAGCAGACGGACATGGCCAAATCGACTTACTCAAGGGCAATTAAAAAAATTGTTTAAAAAGTATTTTAATTTAAATAATGTGATAGTTGAATCAATTATACTTTTGATTTTAATTAAGATATTAAATTAATGTCAAAAAATCTTAATTGATTTTTTCGTTTAAAATAAAATAATTTAAGCTTGTAGAATTGTTGTTGGGAAGTGTCAAAATCTGAGCTATATTTAATTTAACCATTTAACACATTGTTTGAAACGGCACAGTTTTTTTTATCATTTTTTTTAATTAAATTAAAAATATCATTTCTTGATAGAAATATTAAAAATTTTACAACTTTTGAAATTTTTAGTAATCAATATAATCATTTTGGTAATAGGTGCAAAACAAACAACTTGTTGCTTGATTCTATGAATTTGGTGATTAGAGACAATTTTTAATTTTTTCTGTGAGCGTTACAATAATTTTACTTTTACTATTTCTTTGCTCTAGTTCGAATATGTATGTTTCACCAATAAATACTACGATTATACTTTCAATCGTTGCAACGGGCGAACTTTATGACTTAATGGGTAATCAGGCATAAATTAAATAAATATTTTTGGAAATAAATTTATTTCCATATCTAATGATCGATAGTAAGATATTATCAAAATTTTTATTCATAAATTTTGTTGTTTTTCCTTTAACTTAAAATAACAAAAGTGTGCAGAAAATATTAATAATACTTTATATTCCGATTAAAATTTATTTTTTATGTTTCTAGGAAGTAGGCGTTAACGAACGTTGAAAAGGTGAATGTTCTTGCAGTCAAATAAAAAAAAAAATACATTCAAAATATTTCAAATAAACAAGTACTGCATAGATACCGACAGATATTTTTATTATTTGTTGAGTCTACTTAAAAAAAAAGTTGTTTAATTTATTTTGTTTTCGATTTAAATTTTAATTTTCAGTTCAGATGTGAGCCAAATAAATGCATGTTTCTTTGCGTCATTTAAACACTTTCAAGATATAATTTTTTTGATTATCTATTTTAAGAAAATCTATATAGAAACAGGTGCACTGGGTTATTTAACGGGGCGATATAGTTAAATGGCTACTTGGTTCATCGAAACTTTTTAATTTTACAGAAGATTAGCGAAGAAGGGTGTAGAGACGCTTGCGGGATAAACAATTTCGCACGAAATATGAAATAAAGCAAGAATTTAATGTTTCTGTTTAATACTTTAATTTGAGCTTAAAGCCTGGTTCTCTGTTTAAACTTTTACGTGAAATGCTGTCAAAACTCATATGAAAAAAACTTGTGCGGAATTTCTTTAAAATAATGTTGATAGAGTTGTACTCTGTTAAACTTGTGAAAAAGTTGCAAAATGTTTCTGGCAATATTTTTTTACAACTGCGAAATAATCGAAGCTGCACTTATTTCACGTGGAATTTTAGGCAAACTAAAGAATGTTTAATCTTGATATTAATATGAGAACTGAAAAACATAAATAACACAACCGGTAACAATTTTTCATCCATATTTACTCTCATTTTTACTTAATTTTTTATTAAAAAAATACTTTTTAGCAAAATACATGTGGGTTTTGTTTACATATGCAAAACTATGTCGCATACTTTGAAAGATTAAAAACGTCAACTTGTGCAAACTCTCGAGATAGGTAACATTGATAAATTTAAAATTTTTAGCTTGAAATAATAGATGTTGCTGAACATTTTTCATAAATTGGAACAGAGTACTAGGCCTTATAGTTAAACGTCAAACAGTTACCAAAAAAAAAAAAAATACGAATATTGTTGCAGGGTTATGTCGCATATACTGAAACAGGCTAAAGACTAAAGTACAAATTAAATTAAGATATTAACAAAATATCTAAGTTTCACTTGAAATAACATCTTAAACTAAATCAAAAATAAACGTTATTATGTTGTTTCTAAGCCGATAAAAAAAATCTAAATGAAATTTATACAAAATATGCATTAAATTTGAGGTCAAATGCAGTGATGTTATACGTAGGGAAAATCCCTATTCGTAGGGATTTTCTTCTAAAAAAATGGCCGTAGGGAAAAGAAGGATAGATATATTGAAATCATTCAAATGTAGGGTCTTTTCAAAAATGTGGCAAAACTGTATATATATTATATACAGTGAGCCACACTCAAAATTAAACAATTTAATCATTATCACAAATTTTGTGTTAATAATAACACTGTGCTAGCTGACAAGCGGGCACTAAGGGCTTTAACCTAATTCGGGTACGCTGAATCCAATGGTGCTTACCGATTTTTAAGGTTAGCTTTTGTTTTCGAGATATACCGCTATTTCGAAAATGGAGTACGTTGCACAACATATATTAGCGTAACACAAAAACAGTTAAGTTTATTGAATCAACTTTGCAACTTCGTTTTTTATACGTCTAGAAAAATGAAAAGAATAGCTTCATTTTCCAATTTTTTATTATTTTTGAAGAAACAAAATTTCGAAATTTTGATAAAAAAAAATTTTTGCCAAAAATAAAAAAAATTATTTTTCTAAAACGACAGCGGGGATTAGAAGAAAGTTTAGCCTTTCTAAAAGATAATTTTATTTCGGTTTTCTTAGTATATTCAATAAACTAAATAATTTTTGAGTTATGCGAATATATGTTGTGCCACCTCCTCCATTTTCAAATTAACGTTCAATTTTGAGTGTGGCTCACTGTATGTTCAAAATTTTTCGATTCGTGACAACATACTAATAAATTTGGTGTTGCGGCAACATTACACATTATTAAATTTCTTTGCTGATCGCTTGCCCCCATTTCAACTTTGATTATAAGGTAAATTTGTAAAACTCTCTTCAACAAGATTTTAATTTTTTAGAGCAATAAATAGATAACTTGTTAATGAAAGTGACCAAAATGAAAAATTTTAATAAAAATTTCATTTTCCCCAATATGTAGTCAAAATTAGCTCTGTTTGATTTATCACTGTCAGACGAAAATACTTAACTTAAACATTGTTGTTGTTTTATGCAAATTTCACTACGATGTCATTTCCATATTTTTGATCAAACTTAGAAGATAAAGATCTAAAATAAAACAAGTAATAATGCCTTATTCCGCTGGGTCGGAAGTACAACATAATAGTACAACATAATAATACAAAAATTCGATATAACGATTCTGAAAGTGATCGAAATATACTTCGTTATATCTATTAATTTATTGTGGATATGTAGCATTTAAAACTTGGTATAACAAAATAAGATGAAATACGAAAGCTAAAAACAAAAAAATAAATAAATAAAAATGAAACATTTGTGATGCAAAGGCATATATATGTAGTGCCCTGGTAAACACATTTACAGCCGTACCTAAACAAGAGCGGAAAGCGTTTTCTAGGTGTCAAAAAGTCAAAAAATTTGTATGAAGCATCTCTATACAGCGCGGTGTCAACGCATTGCAATTGGAAAATCCGATTGTGACACCGCGTTTAATAGTGAAGTTGGCCGCTATTGTTAATAAATAATGGCAATTCAGCTATTTTTTTTTTTTGCCAATCTAGCGATTGTATCTCCATTTTTTTTATTTATATTATGTGGGTCTTATTAAAAAAAAATTTAAAATAGTCTTGACACAACCTTAACGCTCTTGTTTATGTATGGCATATCAGCGCAAAAGCTAAACGGAAGAAAAGGTTCCGCCTTCCGATCTTCACTATTTTGACAACGGAACTTTAAAATATCGCTTAAATTTTTTTTTTTTTTTTTATTAATCTGACTTCGTTATATAGAAGCTTGGACATATAAGTGCCATACATCTCAGATTTTGATACCGGGTCTTTACAATTCTGCTTAAAACTTATTTTTGTTGTACTCTGACTTCGTTGTATAGAGGCATCTGATTGAATATCTCACTACAATATATAAAGCTGCGATCGGCAACCTTTACCATTACATTTTGCGATTGTATGCGTTGTATACATTTTACATATGTTGTTGTTAATGTTGTTTAATTCTCTGCAATGTGTGTGCACTCGTACGTAACAAAACAGAATAAAAGAGAAAAGAGAAAATGCGGCGCCCTGGTTTGGCCGATATAAAGTATTTATAGCTCTTTATAGCTATGGAGTACTTTGGAATGAGAAACTTTGTAATAGAGAGCTATTTCGGAGGTAACAGGGAAAAATATGTTATATTCAGTTTTTCGATAATACGATGCTCGTTATAACAAAGTCTCACTGTTTACCCTTTACCATAGTACTGAAAAGCCAATCGTTTCCTAGCTTATGAGGTGTCTTAATCGATCGATCATTATGAAACTCGGTAATAAAATTGTCTGTCATATTAATGTTTTTGTGTTGTAGCGCCTACCCTGGTCCCAAGTTCTTTTTTCTGGTGTAACAATAAAACGAAACGGGCGAATTGAAATACTTAATGGCCAAGAATATATATATATATATATATATGATGAAATTTCGTATATAATATTAAAATAGTTGCATACGGAATGACAAACCTAATACACCTTATGAACCACTCGTGGTGGAGGGTACAAAAATAAGAAAACAAACAGCACACCACATCTAAATACTTAACTTTTCACTAGTGCTTCTCACAACAACACATACATATGTATGTTTGATTCCAGATCGTCTACATTGGTCATTAACGATAATTTATTATTGATTCGGTAACTTATTTATATTGACATTCTGCCAATGGTGTGTATATTTTATTAAATGCATGTGCTATATTTTTGAGTATATTTTATTTTGATTCGATAAACAGCCAAATGAACCGATTTTGAGTGTTAATATTTTATTTTTTATTTATTTTTATTAATTTTTATTACCATTTTTTTTAAAGTAAAAAGTAACAAGAAAGAGCGATAATAAAAATAAAATTTTTCTTTAAGTTTTTTTAGCAACACCAAGGATAAGATTCCTCTTAGCTAAACTAGAAAACCACATAAATTTCATCACACCACAAATAAAAATCAATAAGAAAAAAAAATTAAAAATGTTATTAAGTAATAGCTTAACCCAGTGCGCCTCGCTATCCTCAATAAAAGAAGAACATTTTTTTTAAATACAGATCTCGTGGAATTTTTATGAAGCTATTTGTAGCAAGTTTGAAAACTCTTATTGTAACCATTCTCCAGTTATTCAAAAAGGTATATTGTCTTTGTGTTAATGGTGCCCCGCCTACATCTGCAATGCAGCCCACTTTTTGACAAATTTTGTGAGTTAAGCTATTTGTACCAAATTTGTAAACTGCATCTTTTGCCGTTTTCTCCCACTCTCACTCACTTTTTGACAGATGTTGCGTATAGATATTAGGGTATTCATTTAATCGGGCTTTTGCTTTAATCGGTTAACCGCTCGATTAATTAATCGAGGTTTTTGTTTAATCGGTTAATAATCGGTTAATTTTGTTATTGATCGGTTAACCGATTAATAAAGTTTGTTTTATAAATTTCTTAATTTCAATATATAAAAATGCATAAATTATTTATTATTTGGAGTTTATTAGTAAAAAAAACCAATAACATATCAATCATAGCAATTCTTGAACCAAAACGAGCAAACAAAAGAATAATTCATAAATATGTAATACATATTTTTAAATTAATACATGTTATGTATTAATTAAAAAAGCTGCAAGATCATTTTATTTATTATATAAATAATTTAAGATCATATAAATGTAAATAATTTGGTTTAAATGCAATTATTTTCTTTAGTTGTAATTAAACTTGACTTTGAAAAAATTCTTTCATTTTTCGTAGATGTTAAAGAACTCAAAAGCAATAGAATATCTATTTTCTCAGTCCTCTGTCTAGATTTTTCTAAACATATAAAATCTTCCATTATGTCATTAGAGTCCTGTTTTTTTGACACTTCTAATTGTTTCGATTAATTCTGTTAAAAGATTGATATGAGAATATATAAGAAGAAACAAATAACTAAACGCATACATATAAAAAGTACGTAAAACAAAAAGCTGTTGACAGCAAACACTTATTTAAAATGAATATCACTGAACACCTTCTTTTTTTTTGTATGAAAAAATATTTTCTAAACACATACCTTTCGTATATGAGACCAAACAAATAATTAAAAACACAAAAAATTATGTTATAGTACTCCAAAAAATTAAAAACTTTGATACATCGGTTAATCGTTAATCGAAAAAAGACAATTTTACATTAACCGATCAGTTAATCGATAGATATTCCAGATAAATGTACCAAATTTTGAGAATTTTTCTCTTAACGTTCTTAAGATATCAATGAATCTATTTTGTGCCACGCCCATAGCTGCCAGATAAAATGTATCGAAAATCGGCAAATTTGACAAAAAAAAATCGTCAAATTGACTTACTTAAATCGTTACAAAAATCGTTCCTGTTAAAATAAACCAACTCTTGTTATTTTTTTTAAATTTTTAGCGTTTTTTTTTTTTGTTTGTATCATTTGAAATAAAAATAAAATCATACATATGTATATCGTTACAAACAAAACCATTGTTCTCACTCCTACTGACTAGAAAGGCAGGTTTTAACTCCTTTTACAGACCAACTAAAATAAGAGCGGAAAGTGTTTTTTTATTTATAAAAAATTAAATTTTTAATAATTAAAACTATGAAAATCATTTTGGTAGTACATATAAGTCAATTATCGAAGCTTGTCAACAGAACACTTTGTTTGTCTTGTATTGGGTATGATTTTCTTCGTTACAAGATTAATAAGCGATTCATAATGATTCGAATTTGCCACAAAATTTTAAGAACGTAGAATTAGAGATGTGACTTAAATAAGATATTTAATCATTCATTAAAAAGTACGAAAATTGTCTGAGAGATATTGAACACCGATTTTACTCATCAGAAATTCTGGTTCAGTACTAAAAAAAAATATGGTTAAATAATGGATCTGTTACCATAATTACAAGTTTAAACTATTACACAGAAAAAAGTGTTTTGTCAATTAAAAAAATGGTTTAAAAAGTATTTAAATTTAATTAATGTGATAATTTAATCAATTATTTTTTTTAGTTGAAAGAAAATTAAAAATTTAGTTTTGATTTAATTAACATTTTAGTTGTTTTGAAATAAATTTTCAATTAAAATTTTAATTTAATAACAAAAAATCTTAATTGACTTTTTTCGTTTAAAATAAAATAATTTAAACATGTAGGATTGGTGTTGGGAATTGTCAATATTTATTTAAATAAATTAACACATTGTTTGAAATGGCAAAGTTTTTTGATCACTTTTTTAATTAAAATTAAAAATATCATTTATTGAAAATATTTTTTCAAAATTTTAAAATTTTTAGTAATCAATATAATCATTTTTGGTAATAGGTGCAAAATCAATAACTTGTTTGCTTGATATTATGAATTTGGAATAAATTAGGTGATTGGAGAAAATTAATAATTTTTTCTGTGTATATTTATATTTGTATTATGAAGTCCTTACACGGGACAGTAAGTGGCAACCAAATAAACTTGTAAATTAGTACAAAATTTGTCATTTCAAAAATCGTCAAATTTAGGGTATACATCGTCAAATCTTCAAATCGGCAATGGGAAATTTGTGGCCCATTTCCGCCCAGACTTTGTTGGATGTTAAGTGTTGCTGACCAAGATGCTTGTACCAAATATGTATTTGTATGGGAGGTGCCACGGCCACTGTTTTAATCCCGCCAATTATTTAGAGAGGTTTTGTATTGATAGCCCAGTTATGTGTACCAAATTTTGACACTTTATCTCTTACAGTTCTCGATATATAAAAAAAATCAGTTTTGTGTCCAGCCCGCTACTTCAATCCCACCCGCATTTTGTCGGATGCGATGTACTGCTTACCAAAGTGGTTGTACATATGTGTACCAAATTCATGCAATTTTTCTTTTAGAGATTTTTAAATATAAATAAATTTTTTATTTGTCATTCCTACTTCTCTTATTCTGCCCACATTTTGTCGGGTTTGTGTGTTTTTAACCAAGATATTTGTACCAAACTTGAAAGCTGAATCCTTTGCCGTTCTTTAAATATACAGAAATATAGTTTGCCATTGTATGGGAGGTGCCACGACTTCAAATTTCAAAATATATTGCATAAAGCTCCTTCCAGACCATCTGTTATATACTGTAAAGGTTTCATAGAGATCGGTTCAGCGGTTTAGGCGGCTATAAGGCACAAACAAACAAACTAACATACATACATTTATTTATATATATATATATATAAATGAATAGATATGTGAATATAAGTACATTCTTCAACTTAACAAAAATTAAGTTTGACAACCGATCCGTGTCAAAACAAAAAATTTGCATTGCTGACGCACGAGACTTAATTTATTTTTATAATAATTTTTCTTTTAAAGATTGGCTGTGAAAAAAGTAATGAATCAAGCAAATAAACAAGATTTTTTCAATATACGATAATACTAGTTAGGAGCAGTGAACTCATAATTGGCTTATTGTTTTCTATTTGAAGCCTTGAGTATATGCACAAGTGCATTTAAACTAGAGATTTTTCTGGTACTTTTTCATTTTAATTTAAACATTTTCACCTCCGATTTTAATTTTTCGTTAATCTAGAACACATACACATATGCTGAAATTTAAGATAAATTTGCAAAAACTATTCATGCGTTTATACACTTCATGTTTAGAGGTATATCTATTCCGTTTCTTATTTTGCAGAATTGGTATTATACCCTATTAACCCTTTTGCATTCCTACTAACCTTTGATTTGACCCAACTATTACATTTAGCAAATATTTGAGGAAAAAAACCAAAAAATGAGTGACCACAAAATTTTTTTGATCTACTAAGCTTTATTACTAAAAAAAGTTAACGAATAATGTAATTAATAAAATATTAAATGATGTGTGCTCTGCCCAGCGTTATGCAATATTAAACAAATATTTAATTAAAAAAAGTGGCCCCGTGTGGAACGTCAAATGCTTTAGAATCTTGGAAAATATCAAATTATGTACATATGTACATACATATATATGTATAAATTAAAGAGCTGCACAAGCCCAACAAAAATTGCAGACAAGCAATTTCATTAAATTTAAATAGTATTACTCTCTCATTGCAAAACACATCCTTTCAAAACCAATTAATTATTTTGCGTTACGATCAAAATATAGAAGAATAGAACACCACTGCACTAGAACTATGCTGCTCTAGATTAAGATTGGGATCCCGCGGGCTCCCAACGTTGAGTAGGGGATCACACCTAGTATGCAACTAGTATTACCTCTCATTGACATGTATTGGTGATTATAACTTTTTTCACCACTAAACATAGTTGTACAAAATCGTATTGAATGTGAGAAAAACTTTTTTCTACAATGAAATTTTCTAAATTCAAGCAATTTTCAATTTATTTAATGCTGACTTTAAAAATATAAGTTTGTTTTATTTTGGCTCTAAATAATCTAAAAATATTTAATTAATATAAATTTTCAGGTTTTTTCATACAAAAAGATGTTATGGAGTTAATAATATTAACATTAGAAAATTAAATTTAACAAATTTTTAGTTAATACAAAAAACTGTGAAAACAACTAAGCAAAATCTGTTGGAAAAAATTATTAATTATGTGTTTGTGCCATAAAATTAAATAAAAAGTTTTATATTGTAAAATATTTTGAATATAAAAATTTTCAATTTCGATTTGGTTTTCTCAGCTGTATGGAATTCACACAGAACCTACATATATGTATGTACGTATGTGTAATGAGTGTAATTAAAGCAAGTAACATACCTATGTATATTCGGATATGCCGTATTTTATATACTTCAGCATGGTGCGATGAAAACAGAACTATTTTGAAAACGTTGGCGCTTGCCGTTCTCCAGATATACAGAAATCTATAATGTCATTATACGACCGCTGCCATTCCCGCTTTTCGTATCTCGGCCATTTTTTTTAAAGAGTTTGTGTATACCAAACTATGTGTATCACATTTCGAATATTTTACATTTCTTTAGATATAAATAAATCTATTTTGTGTCCTGCCCACTTCTCCACTCCAGCCCAAATTTTAATAGCAAGCAATTACGGACTATATTTAACATTAATATCTAAACCTTGTCCCCATCATATCTGGGGTCTTCGGAAACCCCATTTCCACGGACATACGGACAGACAGACGGACTTCATTAGATCAACTTCGCCACTCATAAGGACCCAGAATATACTACACTATACTAAGATCAATATTGTAGAAGTTAGAAATTCAATTACAAGCTTATATATTATTATTCGGTGAAGGATATAACAAGAGAACGCCCTGTCTAGTCGGCATACTAATTGGTCTAAATTTCCACGTTTCATCTTTTGATGCTCAACTTCTTTTCAATTGCCTTTTGAAGATGCCAATACGATCACACAGCAGCAATAGGATTCAACTTTTTTGCTTCAAAACAACAAAAATTTTATTCAAAGCGAACTAAAAAGAAGAGCAAAAGAAAAAATGTGCATGCAGCCATTGTTGTGCATAGCCTACAAATAAAAACGCAAGGCGTACTGACCGAGAACAGCTATCTACATACCAACCCCCTTTTTTTTCTTCCTGCTCCTAAAAACACAAGAGTTGAGCATCAAAAGATGCAACGTGTGATTGCAGCCTATTTTTTTTGCGTTACAAGTGGGGATTCACCTTTTCATGTCAGTGTAAATTCTAACCGAATTGATATTGCCACATCAATATCAGTTTATCTGAGGTTACCAAATGAATGTTATAGTAAAAAAATTAACGACCAACTTTTTATTGTAGTCCAAGAATTAAGGTCAAAAATTCAGATGGCTCATAAAGACTACAAATGTGAACGAAAAAAAACAGGGCGACATTGAAAAAGTTTCTAAACCATTCCCCCTAATTCTTATGTTCGTGGGCATGCTAAAGCCGAAAACTAAGTCAGTTTTCTCTCATCACGTCACATTTATCAAATAATGGTACATATGTGATTTTCGTTGTATACTTCTCTTTTAGCCGCCATCGAGATTCAAAGTCTGATTCAGTTAAAATAACTTATATCTTTTTTGAAAGGCTAAAAAACTACGCGTCGAATAGTGGCAAATTGATCAGAAAAAATGTCTGCGTTAAAGTGGATCAAAGCTAAGATTTTATGAAAATTTTTGACGTTTTCCACCAATTATTATCATTTCGGAAGATGTTTTGTACCACAATTAATGCCAAAATCTATAAGTTTTGTAACATAATTGTAGAGTACATTTGATTACAAAAAGTTTGAATAAAAATTAAAAATCCTGCAATAATAAACGTAAATATCACATTTTAAAATTCTTAATATTTAAAATTATTGCGGCAAGCGAAACGTTTTCTAGCGGCAAGCTTCAATGCCGACATGACATACTTAAATAAAAGCGTCAACGTTGTGTCATGAACAGTAATATTAACTTAATTTATTTAATATAACACAAAAAAAAAACGAAATAAGATATGGACATAAGACCGATAGATTGACCTAAAAATAGGAAAATTGCCATTCCTTTTGAAGAATAGCAGCCAACTTTAATACTTTACGTCCTGTCAAACCTGCATCTTCCGATTGCAAAACGTTGACGCCGCGCTAATTGGGTTTACTTCATACATTTTGCATAAGCATGAGAATTTGTGACAGATAAAAACCCCTGACGCGTTGATTTAGGTTGATCTGCAATTAAGCCAAGGCTAAAAACATTGAATTTAAATAAGTAAATTTTTTAAAACCAAAGGCCATTAAATTGTTATCTAATATAAAGAAAACTGCTATATTACACTTAATAAAAAAAAAATAAGAAACAAATCAAAATAAGTTTTTTAAAAAAAGTTAGTAGAATACAAATTTTTGATGATAAAATTTAATGAGATAACAACTTTCTACATAACCCTCCTAATTGCTCTTAATAGCCCCCCTAATTGCTCTTAATACTTTCAAATAAAAATTAAACAAGATAAGAAGGTTAAGCCCAACAATCATAAAAAAAATATCGGTAGTTAAAATAATTAGGTGCATGTTGTGGATGTCATTCTCAATTATTAACCTCTTCTAATAATGAAAACACTCATCTTAAACTTGGCGAATAATAAATTCTTTTAATTTTCAGTATTCGTTTCATTATAATAAAAAACAACTGTCCAGCTGTGATAATTGTTAATTATTTGACAATTTACGATTGAAATTGTTTACCTTAATTAGTAAAATTGCGACATATAAAACAATTTATATCTATTTATAAATTTAAAGTTTTGCCATTACGAGCAAAGAAAATTATATACATACATACAGGGTGGCGCATAAGTAACGTTATGATTTATATAAATAATAACTTTTTCCTTTCTAATTTTATTTAGCGTAGTAATTTCTCATTACTTTTCTTAAACTTTCAGGTCACAGCATATACGCCTTAGCTTGTTGGATGGTTCTTGACTTATTGGCATACACCTTACTCTTTAGGTAACCCCAAAAATCGGGAGCCGTTAAGCCGGGCAAATTAATATCAGAAAAACTCGATATTATTCGATCGTCAAATACTTCGCACAGGAGAGCCATAGTTGGGCGAGCTGTGTGGTGTGTGGCTCCATCTTATTTGAACGACGATTCTAGATTGATCTTTACCTCGGGCCTTAAAAAATTTTCAATCATTGCCCAGAATTGAGTGTCATTCACATTCACCGCAACGTGTTCGTCGTTTTCGTAAAAATATGGTAAAAAAGTGGGTGCATTTTGATATTCAACAATTTTTCTTAAATTTTGGGTGCCTTATCTTCTGCAATTCTGCAAACGATTGAGGTGATAATAAGCCTGATCGCTCATTATTCGATATAATATTTGTGTCTGAATAATCTAATGATGACTTTCAAAATAGAATAGAACAACTTCGGTTTTTTTTTGAGCTGAGTCTTTCCGTTGAAAATTTCTTAAGTTCTTCAAAGTTAATACTAAAAAAAAACAAATAAAAAAATAAAACGTAACAAAAAATCAATTCACTTACTTAATTATAAAGTTACTTGTGCGCCGCCTTGTATAATAATCTCCTATTAAAAAGAAAATTTAAACACATTTCTTATTTTATAATTTTTTTGTATATTTTAAGAGCAATGGAAGTTTATTTACAGAAAAATATGTACCATAAAAAAATGTTTAAAGACATTATAAAAAAAAATATTTTTTTTAGTTTATACGACTTTGATTTGTGGTATGCAGGGGATAATTAAAATATATTTTATTAAAGAGTTTATTCCAACTTCAACTGTAGTAGAAGAATCAGTATGTGATAATGTAATAAGAGTACTTGGCCGTGTTGCCAATTTTGAGATTATTCCGCTAAATCTAGCGCTTGTTATGTGTCGATCTCGAAAAATTCGTTTTAGTGGGAAGTCTGGGGATTTCAAACTTCTCTTAGCGGCTCGTTTGCGCTATAAAAATTTCAATATAAGAATTGATTTCAATAAAAAACATTTGTCATATTAATTAAAAAATAATTTAAATTTACACCAATAAACAAACTAATAATTTTAATTAAATATTTTTTTAAATCAGCAATGTTGTTGATATAAGTAAACCGTTGTAAACTTGATTAAATTTTTAATTAAAACTGATTAAAATTTTTATTAATGGTTTGTATGAAATAAAATTGGCGAGAAATTTTTCTGTGAAATGTGGCACAATTGGGCCATTTGTGGCACTTATGAATGTTTGATGGCCCTGGGGTATTTCCTAAAATCTATTTTGGCCTTTTCATATCGAAATTGAACTAAATACTTTGACCCGTTAAGTAAAAATTTAGTGTTTGATACTTTTATTTATAACATTGTTTTGTTTGTTAAAAATACCTCCTTAAGGTATGTTCAGACCTAACAAATATTTAACGAAATAATCCAAAAAAGCGTGACCTGTTAAATGTCGATTGAAATGGTTACGTGTAGGACGTCAAATATTTAATAGGTATTAACATATGTAGCTTTACTTTTATTTTCAAATCTGCCATGTTTGAAAAAAAATTATTTTATGTAAGTACATAATTTCAATGATAGTGTAATGGCCTAGATGCCCACACTATTATCTCACGTATTTTAATAAATTAACTTTGTAGAATACATTTTAATAAATAAAATAATTTAAATGACAATAATCATTTAAGTCGACTTTCAAATAGCATCTCTTTTCTCTTATTGGTCAACCATTTTTGTATTTAACTCTATTATTCGCTTATCTGCATATATGCATCATGGTAACTGTAATTTTCGGCACTCAAAAGTTGCAATTTGCAACCTTTTTGACGCTCTGAGACTTTTTGTGCGACTTTTTTAAACTCGTCTAATTTTGTAACTTTTTCCAATTTTGTGCAACATTTTCTCCCTTTTTTCATAGTCATCACTGCATAATTACACATATTTTCCCTTAAAAATATAAATTTTTTTTAAAACAAAATAACCTTAAGCATGCAGGGTTATTAAAAATGTTAAGAAAAAGTGTGAGGTTAGGTTAGGTTAAGAAGACCAATGAGGTCCATTGTGAATCCTTTCAGTAAAGAAGAAAAGAGGAAAAAGAGAAAAAAATAAAGAAGAAAATAGAAATACCACGTAGGACAAATCCTCCCTATGGTCCCCCAACAGAAACAGCCGTCCTGACAAACCCCGGTTGGATTACATCCAGCGATACACCCCACTTCGTCGTGAAATCTAACCGCTAGCCATTTATGCCTGGGGCCCTGCATCCTAGGACAGTGGCACAGTACATGCTCAACCGTCTCTAGCTCCTCGGCAACCACGCACAGCCTGCAGAAGTCCGGTATCGCAATGTCACATTTACCTATAAAAGGCCAGTCAGAAACCCTATAAGGGTCCCGAGACTACTCCTATCCAGTCCTAATAGAACCCTGGTTGCCCCTTCGTCCAATCCAGGCCATAAGGTCCTCGACACCCTGCGATCCGTTCTATCCCTCCAGGACCGGTTAACGGCATCACGGAATCTGTTCCGTATCACCCCATAGTAGTGACATAAGGGGGTTTTACCCCTCTGTCCCTTATCACTAAGTCTAGATTCGAACCCCCTCTCGCAAGCTCGTCCGCCACCTAGTTGCCATCCACCTTGCAGTGTCCTGGTACCCAACACAGCCTTATTGTGTATGCCAACAAGAGCTCCCTCAGAGCATTCCTGCACCGTGCAACCAGGCACGATCGCGCCGTATAATTTGACAATGCTCTTAGCGCAGCCTGACTATCGACGTAGATTGTCACCACAGATCCCCCTACGATGTGACCCAGATCACTTGCGTCGGCCTCCAGAACCGTCGCCCTCCAAAAGTGTGAGACTTTATTTTGAAAAAAAAAACGACATTTTTTGTCAAACTTTTTGTTTCAAAAGCGATTTTTTGTGCGGCTTTTCCAAAATTCTCAATGGTAGCCCTGTGCCCATGTTCTGTAACACCCGCGGCGAGAAACTTTTCGATTGAAATGTGAGAAATGAAACAAAAATGCCATAAATTGAAACAAGCAGCTGTTTTTCTTACTTAACTGCGTCTGTAACATTTTTGGCGAGCAATAACTGTCACGTAAGGAAATATCTCGCCAATATACTGAAAAAGTGTGTCTGTAAAATTTTTGTGAGAAAGTTTCCGCTTTGAACTGTCAAATAAACTCACGCATAAAAACGGGGTGAGAAACAATTTTAACACTAAAAAGTAAATTAAAAATGCAAAATGCAATGGATATTAACACGGAAGAGATAAGAATTTTGTTCTTGGCAGATTTTTTCATTGTTTAATAATTTTGCTTTTAACATTTTTTAAAAATATACGAATGTTTTCAAGGCAATTTCTTCATCAACAAACATTAAAGTCGCACTTTACATATTTTGGTATAGCCGACGGTTGTATTTTCGCCGCCGTCGTTGAAAATTTTTCAATTTTAGTCAAATTTCGTCGCCGTCAACGTATGTTTGACTGGCGTTCACAACATCTGCAATTTCATATCGACTTCGAGTGGAATATTATGACATTTATAACGTAGCGACGTAATCTCTTTTGATAGTTTTCGACATGAGTTACAGACACACTTTTTTCTCACATTTCGAGAAACGATGGAATATTTTGTTTCACATGTTTTCAATGCAAGAAGTTCTCACCAAAGTTACAGAACATGGGTACTGGTTAATTTATTTATGAGTTGAAATCTAATGACGTTAGAAATGATAGACGAAAAAAGAAAAACTCAAAATGCGACTCGGGACCCCAATTTGCACGAAAATTGTTCCAGTACTATAAATATGTGTCAATGAGAGCGGTTTTGCTAGATTAAAGTGTTCCTTCTAAATCCACAAAACAGTCCAGACTTATCAAAACACAAAATTTATTATTCAAAAGATTTCTCTATGACGTGCTAAATTCCCAATTTTTATTTTTGATAAAAACACTAAAATTTATTGTTGAGGGAAAGCTGGTTTTTATGCGCATTTCGCTGGTTGCTTAGGCCAGCTCGTCAGGAAACTTTTTCCAAAGTCTTTAGAAAATCTAAAAATATTGCACAAATTGTTCTTCGTGCAAATTGTTTAAATTATCAAAGAGCTGTTCAAACATAAACAAAATTAAAAATTTAAGCAAAACGGTGGTGTTCATTAAGAAAAGTTTAAAAAAAAGTGCTGCAAAAAATAGTATTTTTAATAAAATAAAAGGTTTTGTATGAAAGAAACATATCAAAACATTTATGTATGTTCGAATTTGCGTTCACAGAAAAAATTAAATTGTTACTAATCACCAAATTCATTGAATTAAGCAAACAATTTGTTGATTACCAAAATGTTGATACTTTTACCAAAATGATTATATTGATTACTAAAAATTTTAAATTCTGAATTTTTGTTCTCAGAAAATGAAATTTTTAATTTTAATTAAAACAATGATCAAAAACTTTGCCATTTCAAACAATGTGTTAATTGATTTAATTAAATATAGATCAGGTTTTGACAGCTCCCAACAACAATTCTAAAAATTAATATTATTTTATTTTAAGCGAAAATATTAATTAAAAATTTTTGTTATTTAAATTTCAATTCAAAATTTATTTCAAAACAACAAAAAACTTAATTAAATCAAAATAACATTTGATTTTTTTTCAACTAAATAAATAATTAAGTTAACTTTCACATTAATTAAATTGAAATACTTTTCAAACAATTTTTTTGATTTAATAAAAAAACTACTGACAATTGTTTCTATGTTAACAATTTTGTTTTTTTTTTTTTTTTGTTTGTTCCAGTACTTTTTTTTATGAGAGAAATTAATTCTTACTCTTATGTTTAGAACTTCACCCAAAAAGATTAACGTAAACAAAGCTTATTTGTAGATAATCGTATATGAAATCATCTAACATCTTTCAATTCCGATTGAAAAATATTCCATAGTCCAAACTAAAATATTTTTTTACGTTATTAATTACAAAAACTTTTTATAAAAGATACAAACTTAATCTTACAATTCTTTCATCAACAGTTAACCTTTGAAATTATGGGACATTAGATCTATAATTAGTTTATGATTTCATCTTAAACTTGTACAAAGCCCTCTTCCGAAGAACATTTAAGCGTATAGAGTTATCGTAAGGGTTTCAAAATATTTTACACATATAAGTTTTATATGACTTATGTAAATTTATAAAATATTTTTTAAGAATTTTTATATGAATTGCTTAAAAGTTGACCATATGAGATCTTATATAAAGCTCATTTTCAAGAAACTTTAAAACTTTAACTCGTACAAAGACATTAATGAAATTATAAAATCGTACCAAATAAAGTCCCTGACACTTAGAAGTTTCATGTAACAAAATTTATCCTGTGAAACTTTATAAATTTGCGGTACTTAATGGATCACTTTATCTTAACGGTAATTTAAAGAAATTGTATTCACATTATTTTTATATACATAACTAGAAATTTAATTGTATAAGGATTAGTAAATTATTGATTTTAGTGTCTCGTATTTTATGATGATCAAAAAATTAATAAACTAAAGTAAAAATTTTAATGAAAAGAGCCATTGTATGCCACATTCACTTAAAACAAATTTCACTTAAGTTAAAATAAATTTAGAAGAAGAAATAAGGAAAAACATGAACGAGAAAGAAAAGCATTAAAAATGTAACATTTCAATTAGAAATGTACATGCAAACAACCAAAATATTTTTGTTCTTGTCATTTTTCCTGACAGTTAATACAATTTTCTTTTGAGCTTAAAATAAATTTTGTTTTAATTAAAATAAATGGCAAAAAAATTATTGGTTGAGAAAATTTTTTCCTGACGTTTGATGCACACAGAAGAAGAACATGCAGCGTCAGCGGTCCCAACAACAAATTAAATTAAAAGCAACATAAAGAAAAACTTACGTAAAACATAAAATTGACAGTGTTCGTTCAAGAGTAAAAAAAAAAAAAAAATTAAATTAAAACAACAACGATGAACAAAAAACGAAGAAAAAAATTTAAAAGCATTAATCTAATTTATTTATTTATTTATTTTTTTCTCTTTAATATAAAATTGTCAGAGTAATTCTCCGTTTATTTATGTATTTATTTTCAATTTTCCTTGTGTAGTTGTAATTTGTTTTAATTTTTGAAAATGAAAATTGCAACTGAAATTACAAATACAATTTCAACAAAAAGTTGCATTTGTTTAGGTCATTGTGCTCTATCGTTGATGCAATTAGAGTGCTCTATTCGACTGTGCCGAATCTTTGATACCCTCCACCGACAGGGCTCTATATGATGAATACATATATGTGACAGCGCATAGAGAAAGGGACCTAAGGGTAAAAAAATCAATTTTCACTTTTTTTTATTTATGTGGACAACATCTGAGCACGTTTTCAAGGTTGACCAACACGTTCCTGACGTCATGAGATGTGTCGCTTTCAAATGAGACCAATACCAACACCCTCAGTGATGGTACACCAAAGATACACGTATTTAAATCTTTAAAATGGTTTTAAATGGTTTTTACCTTTAGGTCCCTTTCTATATTGCGCGTCACATATATTATTGACTAAGCTTCACAAAACGAACGTCAGCATTAAAATTGGTTGCATTAAATTATTGACCGAAAATAAGAAAGTTGTATGCGTTTCTTTTTAGAACTTTAAACTGGCTTGAGTAAAATATCATGATTCGTAACAGTTTTAGCCGAATTAAAATTATTTTTAGGAGGATAATTTGTATTGGAACTATGGTAAATTATGGACCAATGATTCCAAAATTCTGAAGACTGATTTCTGGTATTATAAAAAATAAATTAGAGTAAATTTCAACACAGCAGTGTAATTAGTTTTAGCGTTAACAGTGAATTTCACAAAATTGACTGATATTTTTTCTGGCCATATGAATCTAAGTTGGAAGAAATTTAACCGCAATATCTATATCTGTTATGGTTTTAGGCGAATTTTATTATTTGTCCAAAGTGGGCTTTATTTGGTTTTAGGCGGAATAAACTGTTTTCCCAGAGTAGGTTTTATATGGGGCGACTCTTGGCAGTGTGATTTCTCGTCCTATAAACCTGTGACGTACCAAATTTTAGTATTATAGAGTTATTTCATTACGGTTTTACGCGTACTAAACTGTTTTCCGCGAGTAGGGTCTATACGGGGCCAATGATCAATTATGGACCGATATTCACGAAATTTAACAGTATGATTTGCAGTCATATATATTCGTGCAAAATTGTATATCATTCCGCGAATTATTCCACCAATAATGTTAGTTTTTGTATCAAAACTAACAAGTTTTTTAGGGTGGTGGTTCCACATTTTGATTTATAGTTCTGATCCTACTGAATCGATGTTGCAGGATTTCAATCCCAAGCTGCTTAGGATAACTACACGCGATTTGAGCCTAAGTTTGTTCTCTTCTTTTGCGTTTTTCGAAAGTGAGCGTGTTTTCAACAGACGGACAGACGGGCAGATAAACGGACATGGCTAAATCGACTAAGAATTACTCAATGAGCCAGAATATATATACTTTATGGGGTCTTAGATGTATAATAAAAAAGTTTCACACGAAATGACAAACTTAGTATACCCTCATTCACCACTAGTGGTGGTGGAGGAATGTTTTGAAATAACAAGTAATACGCGGCTGTGCCAAATCTTTGATACCCACCACCAAAAATTTGGATTTTTCGGTCTTGAATCTTATATGGGATTTGCGATTACTTATGACCCAATCTTGATAATATCTGATATAAAAAATGCCTAGTCATAAAAAACTAATGTGTGCCAAATTTAATGACAATATTATTAATTGTTGTGGTTTAAGGCGTATTAAAGTGTTTTTTGGGAGTGCGATTTATATAGGACCTATCTTATATTATTATTCGACCATCTCAAAATTGGAAAGTCTGATTCTTATACAAAAAAAAAATTATTTTTTTCGGAAACGTATAAAATGTTTTTTTTGTGAAAGTGCGAAAAAGTTTATATATAATTTTTTTTTTTTTTTTTAACAACAAACCAACAAAATCTGATAAATAAGATGAAATTGAGGGATTTGTATTTCTTGGGATCTATCCAGATATTAGAGTTAAAAAGTAGCGACTCAACATTTGGTCCAAAATATACTTTTTAATTTCTAAGATCAATATTGTAGAAATAGCAAACGGAATGACAAACTATACATCCTTTTACTCTCGGCGAAGGGTACAAAAAGCATAAAATCGTAAACAAATGGAATGTCAACAACAACAAGTTAGAGTGCTAATTCGGCTGTGCCGAATCTTTGATAGTGGGACAATTACAAGGTTGTATGCTTTTCTTTTTAGAACTTTGAACTGGCTTGAGTAACTTATCATGATTCGTAACAGTTTACGGCGAACTAAAATGATTTTCAGGAGGGAAATTATATTGGACCCACTTATCCAAAAATTCTCTAGAGTGATTTCTAGTATTAAAAAACATATTTTAGATAAATTTTATTACAGCAGTGAAATTAGTTTAAGCGTTTACAGTGAGTTTCAGAAGGCTGCTTAATATGGGATCTAAGATAAATTATGGACCGTATATCACAAAATTGCATATGAAGCTAGATTGGAACAAATTTTATCGCAATACCTACATATATCTGCCACTGTTTTACGCTTATTTGCTTAAATATGCAGAGTGGGCTTTATATTGTAAACTATGGACTGATTATCACAACATTTATTAGTGTAAATTCTAGTACTAAAAAACTGTGAAGTATTAAATTTTACTATGATATCGGTTTTAGGCATAGGGTAAGCTACGGAGCGAGCTTCACGAAATTTGACAGTGTGATTTCTAGCACTGATGGGATTTGTGGTACAATTGAAACTTTATTGGCACACTGGTTTTATCATTTCTTTGAAGTGGATTAACTCATTTTTCTTTTCAATAATACCATTTCTAATTACATATCTTTAGTCTTGACCAGAACTACCAAAAATTGCATTATTGTAAATTTATGTTCATGATGTTATAATAAGTGCAAACATACATGACTATATGACTCGTACTCCTGTAGGAAGCCTGGGATTAAGTGTCTCCAAATCGCCACTTTTGTCGAATATTTTGTTGACATTGTCAACCAAGCGTCTAAATTGTTTTCCGCCCTTGAGAAAAAAGAGAAATAGATAAATGTTTCCTTCTTTAACTTATTTATACCCACACCACAATAGTGGAGAGGTTATTCATAAGGACAAAGCTTACTGGAAACGGTGAAAATTGGTCAACAATTTCACATGGCCCTCAGACAAACGTTTTTCTGGAATAGTGTTTGTGCCTAGAAACCATCTTATTACCATGATATTTAGATTAAATATAATCCAGACTTATTTTATTTCGATCTAAATCAGCTTAGCAAATTTTCCTTCTAAATGTTGGTATTGATATAACAATTGCCGTCAATAACTTTTATTATATGATAAATTGCTGTGCTAAGTGATCTGAAGTTAACCATAAGCCCCTTCCTTAAATCATATGTAAACAAAACGCATATACCCACAAAGAACTTTTACATAAATCTTAATCTCATAACATAATTTTGTTCTAGCCGGTCCATAATTGCCCATGGGCCCCAAATGTGTCTCGAAATTTGTCTTAATACACTGTGGTGTGGGGTATCGTACGCTCGGGTTTGACCGACTATACTTTCTTAATTGTTTTTATTGAATATAAAAGTGTTACCATTGCACAATTTACAAATTGCATTGTTTATTACGGTTTAAGACGTATTAAACTGTTTTCCGAGAGTACGGATTATATGGGGCGTGGGTATATTATGGATCGATCTTCACTAAATTGAACGGTATAATTTATAGTCGTATAATTTGAATTTGTGCAAAATCTTATATCATTCCATGCATCATTCCATGCATATAAATATAAATTTTTTTAAGAAGCTTAGTTCATGTTTGGGTCCATAGCACGCTTGCCACTAATTCGATTATAATACATTGTAATCCCAAACTGCTCAAAAGAACTTTAAACAATCTAACATCAAATCTTTCGGGAATATACGCTTATTGACAGACAGAGATGACTAAATCGACTTAGAGAGCCCCAAGGACCAATAACAAATATAATCTATGCGGTTTTATGCCCGTAATTTCTACAAATAGATATATTATTCGATCGGGTTTAACCGGTTTTTTAATTTTGCTCAAGTCGGCAATTTTAAAAAGTCCATTTTGGAATAAACCGGTTATTTTGGTATAATAAACTAGTTATTTAATTACCAAACTAAAGTATTTTCATATAAGAAATATTGGCCAACCTTAAACTTTTACGGAGAATATCAAAACAAAATTTAACAAAATTCAAAGAACATAATGAACTATGTAAATACAAATCGCTTATAAAAGCGTGTGTTATTGTAAAAAAAATATAATCAAATACTATAAAAAAAATTTTTTATTATCAAAGTTGTTTTTGGGAATACAATTATTTATTAAAAGATTTTGTTTGTTGTGCTTAATTCCCTTTTTTAATAATTGATAAAAAAATACTGAAATTTATTGTTGGAGGATAAGCTGTTTCTATGCGCATTTCACTGGTTGCTTAGGGCAGATCATCACGAAACGTTCTCCTAAATAATTTTAGAAAAGCGAAAACTATCCACCACGACTCATTAACCACCTTTAATAAGTCCACAAGCTTGACATAAATGTGCTCCAAATAAGACTTGACTCTGTTCCAAGTAGATCTTAAGAGACGGAATATAATACTTTACTGAAATACGCTGCCAAAACTGTATCGTTGGCTAAAGTATTATTTTAATAGAAAATTTTAAACATATTGTGTTAAATTTAACCATATTATTGTCACCGACACCCATATTATTCCTTAATTCGCCCTCCATCAAAAAGCCATATACATATATATTATTGTTGTCTCTAAAAATTTTATGGTTAAATATGACAACAATTTTAACAATGGTTTTTTTCCTCTTTTCTAAGAGCAACAGGCTATGAATGAAAACCAACCATACTCTTAGAACTGTGAAACATATTATAGTTATTGTAAGCCATAGCATATTCGGATACAACCATAATATGGTTGAATCCTCTTTATGGAGGACTTATTAACCCATAATTTGGCTGTCGGGGACAATAATATGGTGAAATTAAAGACAATATTTTTACAATTGTCCTTAAAAAAAAGTTTTATTGGAGGTGACCATATTTAAACAGGGTTTTTCTCTAGGTGCATCGGTTTTCCATAGTTTATTCAAAAGGTAAATAAAAATACAACTGTTGCCATATTTTAAAAGAAAACTTTAAACATCCCAGGAAAAACTTTTTGGATTTTGGTAATAGGTAGTAGTTATTTCATACGTTACCTGGTAAGTAGTTGTCATTACAATTGTCTTTATTCTGAAAACTTCAATAAGTACTTACTAGTAATGACCTAAGTAACTACTTTTTGCTGCTATTATTTTCACTACTTAATATTCTCTTACTATTAATCAGCTCAGCAACTACTTATTAGTCGTGTTGTTTACAGTACTCAACTTACTGGTAACGAGCTCAATAACCACTTATTAGTCCTATTAACTAGCGCTAATTTTTAATTTTTACAATTTTTTAATTTTTAAAATATTAGAATTAAATCTTTTACTATGTCAGTGGGTCTGTTTGACTCTGCGACTTACTTCTGACTCTTTTGAATTACTGGCAGCTAAAAAATAACTAGTTATTTTTTTGCTCCAAGTTAGTATACTGTAAGTACTTACTGGTAGTTAAATAATAACTAGATATTTTTGACTTCTAGTAAGTGTATTATAAGTACTGAATTCTGTGGACAACTCAAACAAAAATAAGTAGTTATTTAGCCGAAAAATAAGTAGTGTTCATTTGTCTCCAACCTTACTTGCTACCTTACCAGGTCAGTAAAGTTTTTGCTGGGGTGTAGGCAAAATTAACTTTGAAATTATTACCAAAATATTTTTACCGGATTGTTAAAGATAACTATTAGGTACCAACACACCCAGATATCTGTTTGTAGAAATAACAGGCATTAGATAAATATTACTTGATGTTACACGCGGAATGAGAAACTTAATATAACCACATATTCCACTCGTTGTGGTGGAGGATATAAAAATGGATATAAAAATATTAAGAGAATAAATAAAACGTATAAAAGTTTTTGTTTACTAGTTTAAAGAATTGTAAATAAACATCCAATCAACGTCATGTCAGTGGGGGTCCGAAACTCGTATGTACTTTTATTGTTGTTGTTGTCTGTATGCCGCAGATACATACATACTATATTCCAAAAAAAAAAAAGAGAACCAAAGTGTCGAATCATACACATCCGCGAAAAAAAATATATCGAAACAAAACGAAACATGTCTCTCTTCTAAGCGATAGATATTTTTTTAATTTGACTATAATTGCATAATGTAATTGTTGTTGCTGTAAATGTTGTTGTTGTTTAGTGAGAATGGAATCAAATTGAGGAAAACCAAGTCGAACAATTTGTTAAATGTACTATTTAAAGTAAAAAAATTATACGTCAATTGTATTTAATTGATATTGCAGCTGTATATACATATTTATAGCATTAAAATGTGTATTGTGATGTTTTTTATGAGCTTGTTTTGTTTTAAAACGTTACGCAGTGTGCGATGTATTGAATCTAAGTATAATGAAATGTTTTACGTTTTCGAATTATGCGCAAAATAGTTTATTTTTATACAACCTCCACAACTAATAAATAAATATCATAACGTCGGCAGCATGACTGAGTCGCAAAAATATTTAAATTTTCATTTAATTTCAGATCACATGTAGATTTTTTATTGAACTGTTGACTCTCTGCACATAAAGTTTTTTTGATCCAAGACCGATAACGGAAATAATCAGTCCTTTGTAAGTCAGTCCCCATGCAAATCATATGCCAACTTTGGCTTGACAGCTAAGAATGTCAAACTGTGTTGACATTTCTGTTCAGTTAATCTTGACAAGTCATCATAAATCGTTTAACGCCAGAACAACGCTTCTAATTTGTGGAAATTTACTTTGAAAAAAAATAAATCTGTTCGCGAAGTTCATAGAGCACTTCGTCGATTTTACGAACCTAATTTCTGGTTAAATGGATACGCCAATTAGCAAAATTAAATATTTGGAGCGAAGACAATCCTTAAGCCCTTAATGAATCACCTTACAGGTATTAATATTAACTGTTTTCTAAATGAGCAAGGAGCTACCACTACAATGAATGGACAAGCGCTTTCAAGCCATGCTGACTGAATTTTTGTTTCCAAATTTAATCAGCTACACATCATCGTCATTTGGTTCCAACAAGACGGCGTTGCTTTACAATCGATTTATTGCAAAATCCATTTGGTGACAACTCTATTTTCAGAAATATTCCTGTTCACTGGCTCCCCATTTGTACAAATTAACGCCTCTAAATTATTTTTTATGGGGCTATGCTTAGTCATTATTTTATGCCGACAAACCAGCAACCAAAGAAGCATTCGAAGCCAATATTCAAGCCCATAGGGCCAGGTTTATTGGGAAAAGTATTCAAAAATTGGATTGATCAAATGGACCGGAAAGTCGTAGCCGCGGCGGACAACCATAAATATTTCTGTCTTGTGTTATCATTTTTAGTTGTCATGCAGCTAAAAAAAACACCCTATAGTAGTAACTTTGCGTGAATTCTATAATTGACAGTACAGTTCTAATATAAAAACTCGCATAAAGCTCTTTAACATAAACAGCTTTCCTAATATACTTGTTAATTGGTCACAACCTACTTTTAGCACCCATTCGCAAAAATTTATACATATAACTGTTTACCTTCACAGTGCAAAATCTTAGTTTTCAATATTCATATTATTACTCATAAAATGTTTCCAATGATTGGCTTATAAATTCCGTAAAATACTCTACCGTCTAGTTTTTGACTTAGTATTTGTTTTAATAAGTATTTGTTTAATTTTTTATTTAAATTTAAGTTGTATTTTTTATAATTAATTTTATTTAATTAATATAAAAGTATGGTAGCACTACTAAGTATCAAAAATATATATCGCTAAACAGCGAAACTTCTAAGTTGTATTTATTTCCAAGATGGCCTTCTAAGTTGTATTTATTTCCAAGATGTTGGCTTAAGCAAAACTTGTTCGGAGGCAACCAAAATATGGTTGTGGCTTCTTGATATAGAACCAAATTAATCATAGTAAATAGCCGTAAAAGCCTCATAAAGATCAAATAAACAAACATACATTTATTTTTTTTATTATAAACTATAGGTTTAATTCAAATATAGGATTTAACTGTGAGCCGTTGTTACTCATGCTCAAATATATTTTTGAATAAAAAATTAACCCTCATATTCATAAAAATAATTTAAGGTTTATAGCAGGTTTATGAAACGAATATTCTATGAAAATTAAATTTAATAAGCCTTTTATTAAATATTGGGGTAATTTTTTATTTTACCATATTCGTGGAAATTGTTCAGTTATTCGTCCATTTATTGCCGGTTTCTTTTTTTTTAACGATTTTTGGTTTTATTGTTGTTTTATCTACTTTTTTAGTCATACATGCAATAATGCTCTTTCTTGGTGAACAATGAAGTTTATTTTCAAAAAACATTTTAAGCGAACAGAATTTTTTTAGCTTCAGTTTAAGGTCAATTTAGTTCATTGTTCGTTGGAAATGATTTGATTAAAAATGAAAAAATATTGAAAAAATTAAATGCAGCCAGTGGGATTAGATCTAGCTAGTGACGTCATTCCAAAAACGTCTAAATATCATTAAAAAATTTCTATGAAATGAAAAATGCCAATAAAAAATAGAACACGATAAAATTAACTTAAAATATTTCTCATCAAAAAATATTTTTAATAAAATTATTATTGTTTTCATTTAATGATTTTGCTTTATTTTAGTTTGTTGCCACTCCTATAAACTTTCAAAATTACAGCACATCCTTTAGATAATTATATAAACAGACACACTAAAAGCAATTTATTTGTAGCTTTCTCATTTATAAACCCGTTGGATCATTTGCTCGTAATGAGTACTTTTTCTGGTACCTTTTACAGAAAACTTGATACAACATGTTAAAAATAATATTGTGAAAAAAATTTTTGCAATTAAACTATCAATTTCTAAACAGAAGTTCATTGTTTTACTTTTACAACTTGGAGGAGGCGTTGGTAATAATCATCAATACAAAAGTTCACTCCAGTAAATACCTTAATTTGTGAGACCATTTGCAATCATCGACCCGGAAGAATAATATTAAAGGTTATTACGTTATTATTTTTTACTCTTGCAACAGTGCAAAATGGCATAAATGCCCTTATTCGACGTGAGCGACCTTTTTTGTTTAAACCTTGAATTTTCAGCTTTTTCGAAAAAAAATTTATATAACGCACGATAAAAAAAATTTTACAACATCACAAAAAGCATGCACTTGCGATTCTTTGAAAAATTCTTTTAATAAATTTTAGCCGTAGGTTTTTAAAAAAATACACAAAATTAATAATTTTATTAATTTATAACTTACCTACCTCAAAAGTTTCTATTTCAAGACAAGTAGTTCCAGCATTATTGTTATTTCTGCGTCCTTCCATTTGTAAATGCTTTTCTTTTTTAATTGTTTTATTTTTCACAGCTGTCATCTTCTTTTTTTTTTTTACTTCAGACTTAAGTTTTTGGCCGACTATTGAAGCCATATTGCCAGGGTATCCCACGAATTTTTTGGTGCCCAACCACGAGTCCTCGTCCGACCTAAACCTTCGTATAGGAAGGGGACAACTTCCAGAATCCACTCCAGAGTATTTTTGGTCTCCACCAGTAAACGACTGAGTTTTTTTTTTGTTCTCCACCAGTCACGGTTAGTTATAAATTGTTCCCCACCACACAAACACGTTAAAACATTGAGGTTACGAACGATTGCACAAAGTCAATGCTGACAACCGCAAAACCTGAAACTCGGTACAGTTATACGACGCCAAGCCATTAACCAATGCAAGATGACAACGCAAAACGCACGAAAAGTAGACAAACAAGAACGATCTGATTGCCCTTAAGAAATAATGACAACGAGCGCGAGCTGCTTTCCCCCTCAGAGCTGCTTTACGAGTGACAGCTGTCATCTTCAAACTCTATTTATAATCTTTAATAATTAAAAAAAAAAAATTAAATAAAAGTACGTTAAAAAAGGTATTCCTGCGTTGTTGTTTAGTGTAGAGTGGATTTAATGAGTACTTTTTAAGTATTTTGTTCAATTTAGCAATGTCTTAAAATGTTGCACAATTTTAATACCTTTACTCTGATAATCTTGCACTTAGACCTTGACAATTTTGCATCGTTTGTGCGCAATAATTGTCTATGTGCTTTTGCTTGTTCGCAAAAGTGCAACTTTTGACGTGAATACCTTTAATGTTATATGTTCGATATCCATATATGTACATATAATTTTTGGGATGAGGTTAATAATGGACTTATTGTCGATTCAAGACCTGCTGTCACAAAATTTTGCTATGACTTGGTAGCTAATTACAAAAGTTATGTTTGCCTTATCGTACATCAATACCAACATTTTGAAGAAGTTATTGTGTTGAATTCCGCGCAATGCATATTAATGGGATGTATGGTAAAATCCAAAATTCGGATTAAATTTGTTAAGGTGGTTTGGGATGCAATAAGATATTTTTAGGCTGAAAATAATCTTACCACTAACAACTAAGGATTCGAAATCTCATGTCTTATCTTTTGTTAAGTTATCTCTAAAAAAGCGATATATGCTTTTAGCACAAGATTTGCATGGATAGACAACAAGCCTTCCACCCAGCCTACCGTATGGGTGGATCGATTCAGAAAGTGAGTTGGTCGATATACTAAGTTTTGTACTATACCTAAAATGGTTATGTGTAACACACATCAGCACAAATGTATAATTCGTTCCTACGGTTGTGTAGGGTATAAACTAATATATATTTTCTAAATATGTTTTTCATATTTTTGATCATGTTTCCTACTTTGTGTATATTTAAAAATGTGCATATAAGAACATGCGCTGGTCGTTAGTACTAACCTTAGCATAGCAAAACGAGAGATTAGGAAAAAATAAATTACTATGTTTTCAAATTGAGAGGAAAAGAATTGGCATTCTCTTCTCCATGCTCTAATTAAAGTACAAGAATTGACGGCTAAAACTTGAAGAATGTGAACCAACACTATGCAAATTCTTATTCACTAGTGACCTGCCCCATATTTTATCCTCGAACTTCAGGTTAACTAGCTGAAGTGACTCAACAACTACATACATTCATACTTCCACAATATAAATATTTTGTATAATAATACCAAATATAGACGACATCACCTGTAAATGTATCTTTTTTAAGGCTAGATTACACTATCACACAAGACTTACGTATTCCATTATACTTTGTGAGATAGAAATCTAATGAGTTTTGTCACACTATCGCACATGAACATGCTTTTGTAAAAATGCAACCCTAATCAAATACATTTATTTTTGTTTCGAAAATTTTCAAAAAACGATAAAGTGGTATGGGAAGTCAAAATTTTTTCGTAATACTTGTGATAACACATTGCATTCACACTATCATACTTTTACCTATTACTTGAGTTTTTGACATGTATTAATACAAAGTACAATAGTGTAAACTAGCTTTAAGTAGGTAACAGATACTTGTACTTAGTGTAAAAGTGTAAGAACGAACTTGTGAGATGTAAATATGTATGTAATAAACAACATTTGTTGTACTCAAAACTAACATGAATAAACGGACAAACATGTCGGTATATTGAGTTTTGTTGTGCGCTTAATTTTAATATTGACCACAAATCTCATGTATGATTATTAAAAAATTATTATAAATTTTTAACGGCCACAACTGGTTAATAAGGGTATATTAAGTTGGTCATTTCGTGTAAAAGAAATATTCATCTAAGACCACGTAAAGTAAATATGTACAGTGCGTGATTAAAATGTTAAAATAACGCACGATTTCTAACACGCTTACGAAGAATTCCTTAAAAATATATTATGAAAATGCACGAAAAATAAAATTTGTTTTTATATAAATTATCGCTAATATACAATAATTGCTATTATTAGTAAAGGCCTCGTTACTCATACGTTAATGTTGCAGACATGTAAAAGTTGCCGTTGACTTCAATGGCGGGTGGTCAAGCTTACGTAGGAATACCCTTTTATGCATAAGCTTGGTAAAAACAAATGGAGCAACTGATCTGCAATGAATACGTTTACGCCCATACATAGAAAAACGTGGTTGAAGTATGTTAAAAGCAACATATTATGGTCCCCGCAATGGCAACAAACTAGCTATTGTTGCTTTTAACATTACTTTTTTTACGGTTAATAATATTTGGTTTCTATTTAACAATAACGAAGTGTTAACCTCCCTTATCACTTCAAATATGGTTGAATTTGACAATATAATGTTTTAAGACCATAAAGCTACAACCATACATTAAAATATATTATTGTTACCTATATCATATTATTGTCACCGGTAACCATTTTATGGTTAAAAACATCCATCCAAAAGCCATAAACATATTACGGTTGTCTTCAAACATGTCATGGTTAATAATAACAATAATATGTTTGAAATTATAATATTTTAAAACATGGTGTATTTCATTTTAAATTTTGAATTATGTGTTTAACAACAACAAAATCATGGTTGTTTTGCTCTCGACAATAGTTGAATGCTCTTCAGTTAAATTCTTGTTGGTTGGCTTAAAATTCTCAATCATTTTAATTTAATTATGGATTAACATGTATATATTAACGTAGTAGTGTAAACCATTAAAAAAGAGAAAAAATTCTAGTCAAAATCTACACATGCTGGAAAATGAATTAAAGAGAGGGAATGGCCTATAAAAGTGGAACATAACACGTAACAGTAATACAAAACGAAATAAAATTATAACTTGACATTTAATAAGCAAATTTAAAAAATGGTTGAAATAAATAACCATAATATGATTAACAATCAACATACCATTGCTAATTCTGACCATAATATGGTTACTTTTGTCCAAAATGTGACATATTTTGACCAAATCGTAGTTATTGTTAAACAAAATATGGTTAATTTGCACCAATTTTTTTAGTAAATTGTTTTTATACTTCTTTTACCAGACCCTTTCGATTTTCTGTTTCCTTTTTTGAAATCTTTAAGTTATGATAAAAAAAAGAATCCTTGTGTATTGAAAATTCATTGAACGGCTTTTTGTAAAATCAGCATATTCCACCACAAAAATTTTTTTAGAGGTAATCGTCTCAAAACTTTAAAAAATAATAAAAATTGGTCTTCGATGAAATTATAGTTAACATCTCTTTAAGAACTCCTTTAAAACGACTGATATCACATACTATTTTTATTTTAATATATGGCTCATAATGTTTTTGTCAAAATAAATGGAAATATTTTCAATATTTCAAAATTTCATTATGCTAAAGATATGAAAAATCGGCGAAATATATGAAAGCAAGGATTTAAAATAGATTAGCTTATATACTAGATAAGTACCAAAGATCATTTTAATAGCATATATATTATATATAATTTTTTTTAAGTTCTGACTTTTAATACCAAAAGTGGTGAAAAGGGCATATTAAGCTCCGTGTTGAACTTTTATAATCGTCTAGGACCTCATAACTTATGTATTTTTCGGGTCCTTGAGAATATCTTAGCCGTAACGAATAATGATACTGAATAAAACTTGGTCTTTCATAGAACCATAACACTAAAAATCACTGCACAAAATTTCGCGAATACCAGTCCATAATTTAGCATATGCTGACCATACGCCCTAAACCTTAATGAATAATGCTATTGTAGTAAAATTTGGCCAATACAGACGACAGGAAATCGCACTGCCAATGAGTAATTCTATGTGGATTTAGCTATGTCATTCTGCTTTTCTATTGAAAACACGATCACTTTCGGAAGACTCAACAGGTATCTCAAACAGTTTGTGATTGAATTCCAGCACAATCGGTTTATTAGGTACAGCGTTATAAACCTAAAGGTGGAGCAATCTCCCTAAGAAATTATTATTTTTGTTACAAAAATTAACATAATTTGGTAACGTAATCGGTGCATTCTTTTTAAATTTTGACCAAATTTGTTTTTTTTTCTGGCTAAAAATAATATTTCTTAATTTTGTGCAGATCGATGCATAATTTACCTTTTTTTTCTTCCTATGCTAATCCCGCGAAGCTCTACGCTTGTCTGCAGGAAATAAACCAGAGTTTGCGGCGGGAATCGAACACGCAACCCCGGCACTGATAGACTAGCTCACTACCAACTAGTCTACCGGGCCACATATAAATCGTACTTTTGGAATTGGCTTTGATACGCCTAAAGCCGCAACGAATTACATTACTATGAGGTCACTTTTTATAAAGATTGGTTTATAATTTATAGGTTTCATACTGAGCTAGTGTTTTTGTCCCGGGATCCCGTTCATTCGGGAACAAAATCCAGGAAAATTTGTCCGAGAAGTTAAGGTTTTTTTTAATTAATTATGGCAACTTAACTGCGGATAAAATTGTAGATAAGTTATGATAACAAACAGATGTAAATTAAACTCCGATAAATAAGGCAATGTTTGATAAAGAACGCTAATTCTATTCAAAGGAAATAATATTCTTTAACAAAGGACTTAGTACCAGTTTTTCAAGAAAGTGGTGAGAAAAGTTCTTTTGACTATAAAGACAAACAACCGTAGAGACGTATTTTCTAATTGTCAGGACTCTTTTGATAAAAATTAGCAATAGGCTGTCAAACGATTCTGTACTAAAATCCTATTTTTAAAGAAATATTTAATAATAATTTGTTTAAGTAATTTTACTATTTTGGTTTTATGTGAATGCTGCTGGCTTTGCATATAAACAACTTAAATTGTTTATTTTTTTACAAACGTTTAATTCAATGATAAATTTATATAATAGATCTCATGAATTGTTATTTGTTTTTTGTTCAAATAAATTATATTTTGCCTCGTTTTATCTTAAGCGGGAATTCCCGGAAAATTTAAAAATAAATCACGCATTCCTGGGAAATGAAAATGAGAGAACCATCAGCAAAACTTTATATTTTATTTATGTTAAAAAGTCGTTCATATAAGCAGATTATTTTTTTAACAAAAATTCTTTATTTTGGCCCATTGTGCTCCTCTTAAATACAACTTTATATTCAATATATCTAAGTATACAAGCTTTTCTAAAACTTATAAAGAATTCTAACAAATAAATAATTCTGATCTGCTTGACATAAGTGGAACACGAAGTTTATGCGATAAATACAAACAACAAAGTAAATATTGATTTCAATTAAAAAATTTGTGATATTTATTAAAAAAATTAGTTAAATTTGCACCAGTAAGCCAATTAATTGTATTATTGTAGATATTACCAACATTTTCTAAAGTAATGTTGTTGATATAAATAACATTTCATTCACTTGATTAAATTTTTAGCTAATACTGATTTTATTTATGATTAATGTGAATTAAATGTTTAATCAAGTGCATTAATCGTTTAATAAATACTATTAATTTGTTTACTGGTGCAAGATTAATTACTTTTTTAATTACTGTCACAAGTTTTTTAATTGAAATCAATTTTTATTTTTTCTCTGTGTATAAAGAGTAGGATATTCATTTTGCTTTCATCGGTTAATCGCTCAATTAATTAACCGAGGTTTTGGTTTAATCGGCTAATAATCGGTTAATTTTGTTAACCGATTAATACAGTTTTTTTTTATAAATTAAGTAATTTCAATAAAAAAATAAAAAATATATTTTATTTGATAGCTTATTTAAAAAAAACAATAAAATAACAATTCTTGAACTTAAACGAGCAAACATATTTTTTAATTAAAACATATTTTCGCGATTCATAAGGTGTGCTACCATGTCATATCGTCATAATGTCCTAAATAATATTTTACAATTGTTTATAAAAAATATTGTTATGTTTCAAACAAAATAAAAATTTTAATGCTGTGTTTATTGATTTGTCATAACTTTACAAAAGAAATCATAATTATAAGCGGTTGCCCACAGCAGTCATATATATTTCTTGTAACTATATTAAAACATATGACTTTACAACTTTATGACTAACTTTTGAATCACCCAATTCTGTATTAATTAAAAAATTATACTATTGGGGTATTCACAAGGTGTGCTATCATGGTTTATTGTCATAATGTTCTAACATTTTACAATGGTTTAAAAATATTGTTGTTGGTTTGTAAACAAAAAGTGTCTTAAATAAATAGAACGTTGCTTGCTATGTTTATTGTGCTATCGTAATTAATAGCACATTAAATTATGAGGGGTTGCTCACAACAGTCGTATTTTTTCATGTTATTATTTTAAGACACATGACTTTATGACACCTTGTGAATCCCCCGTATGTATTAATTAAAAAAAATTAAAAAATAAACTGTAAGATTTTATAAAATAATTTGGTTTATATGTTTAAGACTTAGGCGATTCTTTTCTTTGGTTTTGATAAAACTTGACTTGCAAAAAATTCTTTCATATATCGCAGATTTTGCAGAAATCAAAAGCAACCGATAATGCAGAACATCTTATTGCTCAGTCCTCTTCCTAGATTTCTCTAAACATATAAAATCTTATATTATGCCATTAGAGGCCTGTTTTAATTTTGTTTTTTTTAAGTTTTAAAACTTCTACTTGTTTCGGTTAATTCTGTTAAAAGATTCATTTGAGAAGAAACAAATAACTAAACGCATACATATAAAAAGTAAAATAAAAATCACTGAACACCTTTTTTGTTTGTATGAAAAAATATTTTCTAAGCACATACCTTAAAATTAAGCATTTTGTTACATTGGTTAATCGGTTAATCGACTGAAATTAACCGACTTAATCATTAATCAAAAATAGCCAATCTTAAATTAATCGACCACTTAAACGGGAAGTAATTAATCGATTAACCGATAAACGGTTAACCGAATGAATTCCCTAATAAAGAGGGCGAGACTAATTCGAAATAGTATAGAAATATACTTAAGTGTAGGTCATTTTTTGCATTATATGTAATTCTTTACTATAGATTTATTTTTGTTACATTGCGTCATATTGTTTGTTCAAAAGAGAGAAATACTCACACAAATTTACTTATATATAAATTTTATCATAATTATTATTATTAAATATATACATATACATATATTTTTTTGTAAATTTAAGAAAACAAAATTTTACACACACTCCAAAAAAGGTATAGGCTCAAGTTATTTACTAACGTTGTTACCAAGTCATTGTCTTAGTTTTGACAATATTTGTTTTTAGTTTTAAATTTTGACTAGAGAGCAGACTGAAAACAGTTTTAGTGATGGCTCATGCAAAATCAGAACAATAGTCACGCCACTCACCAGTGTTGCCAGGAGCTGAAGCTATATTGACTTAAAAAAGACAGACAAAGCTAAACCGTTTAAAAAAATTTTAAAATTACTACCAATAATATTATAAATTAAGATTTGATGTTTTTATTTATTTTGAAATAAGAAATAAAGAACCATGTTGATAAAATTCATGAGTTTTTTTTTTTTTTTTTTTTTTTTTTTTTTATACGTTTATTTAATGAATATGAATATATAATAACAAACTTCAAATAAACAAAAAGTATAAATATAGCTTATTTCTATATACAAAGTCCCATTTTAACGAGCTCTCAAGTATAATATTTATTAAATAAAGTTATTTTTCTAATAGATAACTATATACATAATACAAGAAAAAATACTAAGATCATAGAAAATGTAAGCAAAAAGGTTAGCAAAAAAACTTACTTTTATATTGGTAAGGATAAAAAGTAGGGTCAAGGGTTAAAATACGAGTCTAAAAAATAGCTATTAGGTAAGCCACCAATATTTTTTAAGGTTTAGATTAGGTTTAATATTTTTATCATTCAAATAAATACTTGCGCAAAACGAAAATTTTCAGACGTTAGTTCATTACAATTTATAGCTTTGATATTGGCTCGCCTGTAAATATGATAAAGTATAGGAATACCATCTCTATTTTGGATGAAATCATTTTTATCGAGGAAAAGGAAAGCCTCAGGTGGAACATAACCATTTTGTAATGTTACAGAAATATAGTCTCCAGAAACATAGTAGGGAGCCATGATTAGGTTATTTTCGTTAGTATTTACACAGTTTACAATATGGTCTCTTATAATATGAACAATAAAATTATCAAATCTGGATATTTCTGCCTTTTCATAGAGCCTTTGGCTTGATATGTATTTTTTGTAATTACTACACTTGGATCTGTATAATGATGTGCAACACCTGAGGCATTTCCTTTCGAATATCCGTATTTTCTCCATATAAGAAGGGGATATGTTAAACCAAATTTGGCAACCGTATGATAGAATTGGTCTTATTAAAGACTGGTACATGATAATTTTAACCCTTGACTGTATATAATTAGAAAAGAATAATTTTTTATACATGAAAAATGCTTTTCTTGCCTTTATAAGTTGTTGGCTTATATGGTTGTTAAAGTGCAGAAATTTATCTAAATGAATACCTAATAATTTAACAATTTGTTTTACAGTAATATTACCATTATTACTTGATTTAATACCAAAAGTTTTTCAGTTTCTTCTTATATTGCTATTACATTTCCCAACTGGTGGCCTGAAAAGAATACACTCGCATTTGTTTACATTTATTTTCATAAGCCAATCTTTGGAATATTTTTCAATAGTTAAGAACTTATTTTGTAACCCACTATTGATTTTCTCAATTGTGTCATCGGCGTGGAAGATAGTAATGTCGTCAGCGAAAGCAATGATATTGTCTATTTTCTCTAGTATATCAAAAAGGTATAAATTAAATAGTATTGGGGAATTAACGGTTCCTTGTTGTAGCCCATTGACAATTGTGAATCTTTTCGTTCCAACGGTTTCTCTATTATGTACGCAAAAGGTTTTGTTATTCAACATATTATGTAGAAGGATTATAAAATGTAATGGGAATTTAAATTTCAATAATTTATATATTAGACCTGGTATCCAAATGCTATCGAAAGCTTTTTCGAAGTCCACTAAACAGGCCCCAGTATATAACGATTTATTTAGTTTCCATTGAACATTTGAAACAAGCAAATGAATTGCATGTATCGTTGAATGTTTATACTTGAAGCCGAATTGTCTTTCACTAACTATGTTTTTGTCCTCTCAAAACTTTACGATATTTATATTGATACAGACTTCAAACACTTTGCTGATGTTTGGAAGCAAGCTAATAGCCCGAAGATTTTTCGGATTGCTTGTATCTTTATCTTTTTTAGGTAAAATTATCACCTTCGCTTGCTTCCAAGCACGAGGAAAGTAAGCATTATTCAACATGTTATTAAAAAGTATTCCATACTTCGACATTAAATTTTCTGGTATATTACGCAGAATCATGTTTTGCATATTATCAACTCCAGCCGATAGTTTTGGCCTTAGCTTTTTAAAAATTGATAAAACTTTATCTTAAGGTATAAAAAATTATCGAGCTGAGATTCTTGTAAATCGTCTGCCCTTTTCGATGCTGAAAATGTCGTTATGGTTGAGTCATTGCATTCGTACCGATTTTTCTCTTCTAAAAATTCAGTAAAACAATGATTTACTTCTATATGTACATTGTTATCTGGATCAATCTCCTTAAAAGAATGAACCGATTCCAGAAATGAACCAATTGTATTTAACTTTTGTACTTCTTCGGTAATTAAGTAATTATTATTGCAATTTTCTTTTTCTAAATCTATAGGGTCAATACCAGCGTTCCTTAATAATCTTTCATCTTCAAAAGGAATTCTGAGGCTGTTTCATTTTGAACTGCTTCTTGACTTCATTAAACATGTTAGAGCTGTCTCTTGGAAAATGATTGTTTACGGAAATCGCAAAATTATCGTTCAAAAGTTTTCTAATTAGTTTTAGTTTCGCTTTAAGTACATTAAGTTCAGTTTGTGATAAAAAGGCTTCTAATCTATTAACTCGTTTTAACAAGGTCACAATTTTACTTTTTTCCGACTGAAGTTTCTTAATAATCGAATTGGTGAATTTTTGAGTAGAATCATGTGACTTATACCTCGGGATTGACATATCCATGGCCCTTATAATATAGTTATTCAATTCACGTAAATAAAAGTCTATTTCCGTATTACTCAAGTTTCTGTCACCCGGTATTATGAAATTCTCATTCGTCTCCCTTATTAAAAAATTTTGGAATTTATTCCAATTTGTTTTCCTAAAATTTAATTTGGTTTTATGAGATTCGATGAAGAATGTGATTGGGTGATCATTTTCAACCCCTAATATTTTAATTTTAACAGCGTTGTGATCGCTGTCATAGTCAAGTGCCTCAAGGCAATTTATGGAATCATTGGCCTTGTGAATTGCCAGTCTTGAATCAATTATACATACATCTAAAAACGATCTACACCGTGGATACGAGGGTGTACATGTCGCATATAGTTTGCATCTATATCTTATTTCGTTTTCATCAATCCATTCTTTCAAATGATTCCCTTTAGTATTTAAAATTTAATTTTTCCAACTAGTGTGCTTTCCATTTAGGTCCCCAGCCATGATAAAGTAATTGTCCATACTTTCAAGATTTAGTGATTGAAAAAGTTTTAAGAGTTCCGATTTAAAGAAACCACAGTTATTTCCCGAGGGATAATAGGCTGTGATAACGAAAAGCATCTTATTTGGAAATAATGGTATTTTTATAACAGTTGTTTCCAAGTGCCTAAATAAGGCATTGTTTCTGTTATTGAAATAGCTAAATTTTATACCTTTTTTAACTAGAATCGCTGTCCCTCCCCCCATTTTAGCATCTTTTCTATCATTACGTATAAGAGAATAATTGTCAAAATTCAATTTATGTTTCGAGTTAAGTTTCGTTTCATTAATTAAAACTAAGTCTGGATTATGAGTATTTAAGAATTCACTAAGATTATATCTTCTACTTAATTGAATTAAGGAGTTAACATTTATTTGGATAACATTAATTTCTTTTGCAATTGTTTCAGCCATTATGAGAAAACAAATTTAACCTTCAATCATAGAGAATAGTGTGTCTATTCTAGATGTTTGGAATTGTAATTGTTTGTTTAAATTAAACAATTGATTAGCCAAGGCTTTACAGAGTTATTTAATTGTTCTAAAATACTATTAATAGCATTATTTGTATTACCACTTTGTGGCGTAAACTGATTTTTTACCATATTAGCATAGCTTAAACTATCATTAACAGTAATTGGGGAATTTTTAATTTTTTTATCGGTTAGTAATTGTTTTTTAGCACGTAGCTTTAGCTGTAGTTCCTTGTATTTCGGCCAACCTTTGTACGAAGCCGGATGCCCGTAGTTATTGCATAGCACACAGAAAAGTTTCTGCCTTTCGTTTTCAGGAACTTCATTAAGGGAACATTCTCCGATTTTGTGGTTATCTTTACATTTAACACATCTACTTGGTTGGTAGCAATTTGCTGCGCTGTGTTGAAAGCTTTGGCAATTTCTGCACTGTGTTATTTCAGCTTTTCTAAGACCTTCCCAGCGGATACAGCGATATAAAAGCCCCTTAATTGCTTTAAGCTCATTAATTTTACAATCACCACCTATTTGAACCATATAAATTGGTAGATTATACCCGTTAGCATCAGCCCTTTTAGTTGTAAAGGGACTTACATTGATGAATTTTAGATAATCATTTTCGAATTTTTTTAAGGGATCAATGTGTTTCTTTAAGATACGACTTTTTTTAAACGGCAAAGTGCAGTCCCTCATCGAGATCGATAGCTGAGTTAAAAACTGTAACACTATGTCGACTGCAGTGCAGTACACCTCCAGGTTGACGGCGAGATTCATAATCAATAATTTAAGTAAGTTTCAAATTTATTTTAAAACAAAATGTTTATACAAATGTTTCTTAAAACAGATTTCGAGCTTAAATAATTTGTTATGAATACGTCAGATAGTGTTTATTTATAAAAATATTCGTTTATTTGCCGTATGTTTTTTAAGCAAATTTTTTATTATTATTGGACCGGAAGGAAAATGAGCTATTTCATAAATATAACGACTTAATTGTTATAATTACATAAACTTTTATTCTTTAGTTTCTGAATATACTTTAATTGGATCGTGAATAATTTTTATTTTTTGCTTGATGTATAACAATTATTTCTTGATTTTTTTATTTTGCATAAAAATTTCGTTTTATTTTGGTATTATGTCTTAAGCCAAAGCTGAACTTGCTAAACGTAATTGTAAAAAAGGCTTGAGATGTGAATCTGCAAATTTCGTTTCTACTTAAAATAATGGTTTTTATTAAGCAAAATACAAAAATTCAGAAATAGTCGTCATATAACAAGCAAAAAATTAAAATTTTAAATACTTGCTGTGTTCCAAAAACAAAAATTAAACTCAAAAATAAGAATTATTTGCAATAAAAAATAAACTTAAATATAATTTTTAAAAAATATTTTTGTATAGAGTATAAAAATTCAAAAAAACATTTTTGTACATAAAAGTTGATATGTTAAAAATACCGGGACCCATAAAAATAAATCCCGGGATTCGGGATTTATCAATCCCGAAAAATCCCGGGATTTCGGGATTTCACGTTTGGCATCCCTAATATATATATATATATATATTCACAAAAATCAAATACGATGTAACAACATAAAAAATATACGTATGTAAAAATATACACATAAAAAATTCTCCAAGATTTTTCACCAATTAAAGCCTTAATCAAAAATTAAAGCCGTTTCAATGAAAAATGTTATCTTTTGAATTAATCAAGTAATCGTTTAATTGATACTATTAATTTGTTTGCTAGTGCAAATTTAACTAATTTTTTAATTAATATCACAAATTCTTTAATTAAAATCAATTTTTATTTTTTTCTGTGTAGTTTCAGCCTCTTAAAGATAATTAATTACATATATTCATAACATGTATAATAATGTCATCATCATCACAAGTATCAAAACTGGAATTTGCATAAAGATCACATGTGTTTATTAACTTAAAGAGATTATCAGAAGTTTCAAAGTCATGGCAATATTTATGTAAACTATTGAATGAAAATCGAATATTTAATAATGCATTAAGCATTTCAACTTTATTTCTATTTCTTTGTTTTGTATTTGTCCGTTTAAAGTATTCCTCCACTGATCCCCAATCATCGTAATTTCATCAACTATATAACTGGTAGTAACTGGTAAATTTTAAGCGCCGATGTTGGATGTGAACCCCACCTTAACGTCAAGTTTTTTTCTGCATTTCATATGACATTTCTCAATTTCAGACTAAATCAATTTGAACCATGGAAAGATACACAATCGAGCAACGCGTTAAAGTTATTCAGGCTTATTATGAAAATGGGCGTTCAAGTCAAAATGCATATCGTGCACTTCGGAATTTTTTCGGTCAATTTAATCATCCAAATGTGCGTACAATCGGAAAAATAGTGCAAAAATTTGAGCAAACCGGGTCTGTGGGAGATGTGAAAACACCAGTGCATGCTCGAACAGCTCGTCTGCAGAAAAAATTGCTGCTGTTCGCGATAGTGTGGCTGAAGAGCCGTCCACCTTAACTCGTCGTCGTGCCCAACAATTGCACCTCTCACGCTCGTCGTTGATGAACATTATTCATAAAGCCTTGCGTTTGCTCACTAACAAGGTGCAATTGACTCAAGGACTAAAGCCTCTTGACCATTCCAAACGTCGTCAATGGTCAGAATGGTGGCAAGAAATGGCAACAGTGGATGATTAATTTTCGAAGAAGATCATCTTCAGTGATGAGGTACATTTTCACCTCAGTGGATTTATCAATAAGCAGAATTGCCGCATTTTGGCGAATGATAATCCAAGAGTGATTGTCGAAAAACCAATGCACCTACATAGTGACTGATTGGTGCAGTTTATGGGCTGGCGGCAACATCGGGCCGTATTTTTTCCAAAATGAAGCCGGACAGGCAGTTACTGTGAATGGTGTTCTCTATCGTGAGATAATAACGAACTTTTTATGGCCCGAACTGGAAGATATGGATGTGGACAATATGTGGTTTAAACAGGACGGTGCCACTTGCCACACAGCTAGCGAAACAATGGCTCTTTTGCACGACAAATTCAATGGCCGTGCTATCTCACGTGGTGGCGATGTCAATTTGCCGCCAAGATCATGTGATTTGACACCGTTGGACTTCTTTCTTTGGGGTTATTTGAACGAAAATGTGTACGAGGATAAGCCAGCAACAATTCAAGAGCTAAAGGATGAGATAATTCGGTACATTAACGGCATAGAACCTCAGTTATGCCTCAGCGTCATCGAAAATTTGGACCATCGGATGGTGATGTGCCGCCGAGGTCGCGGAGGTCATTTGGCCGATATTTTGTTCTATACATAATTGAACGATACCAATATTATCACAATAAAAAGAAATGACAAAAATTTCCTAAATAATTTGTGTTTTATTCAAATCAACATCGGCCCTTAAATGTAACCACCCTTTAGGTCCATTTTTCACAAGCAATATGAGAGAATATATTTGATTTTATAATTTTTAGCGTATTGTCAACGGATAAAACAATCAATTTAACGAAGGGTTTTCTTATCGCCTATCAAGTTTTGGCGCAATCGTTCAATTAGTTTAACAATACTACATTTAAACCTACACAAAATCTAGTACTTGAGGGATATTGACCGAAATCTTGTTCAGTTTAGTAGATTTCCCATACAAAACAAAATCTAGTTCGTAACTAGATTTTGGCAAAATCTCGCGAAATCTTGCAATACTCAACGATACAACTATGAATTTCATGCTAATGTACTACAAAATACAGCTCTGAACAAGAAAAATCTGACAGATTGGAAAACCAAAAAAAAATTAAATATATAAAAAGAGAGGGAAAAATAAATTTGCGTTAAATTAATAATATACAAAAATAAACATTTGTTAAAATGGATAAACCAATAATAATTAAAGGGTATGTAAATTATATTAATATAAACTGTGTAGAATTACAAAGACCATAATTTACAGAAAAATAAAAAGCAGTAGAATTCCAACGAAGAGGCGCTTTTGATACTTCCAATATTGATGTTTAAGTTTTTATTTGTTTTCGTAGTTTTGCAATAAAATTGTTATGTACATTTAAAAACTTACAATTTTGTCTCTTATTAGTTTACCTTTTGGGTTATAGTCGTAAGTAAATTCCTGGCCATTTGGCTGCTCTTTTTCCATATCAATCGTCTTTTCCCGTTTATCATATATTGCACATTTGCAGCAGTTTGTGAATACTTATATTTAACATATGATTATGTTTTTTTTCGCAACAATCTTAATTCCGATTGTATTTTTTTTTTTTTAATATAATAAAATTAGGTTTTGCCTTTCCATTTTTGCTAATAAAAGTTTACAATACAATTTCTTTCCTTTTTCAACCAGCTGTTTTTATTATGAAAATGAGATCCGACAATATGTCAAAAAGCAGTGATGTAAGCGTCAAAAATTCTTTAAGATTTTAACTAAAATCGATTAGATTTTATGTAGGTGTAAATGTAGTAGGCTGTACCGAATCTTTAATACCCTCCACCGACATTTCGAATATTTCAGGAGTGGGATCTATATGATATCTATATACTATTAATTAATCTTTATAAAAATGAACGTTTGCGGTTTAGACCTGTATGAAATTGTTAACCGGCAATGGGCAAGTTTTATGCTTTCCTTTTAAGAAATTTGAACTAGCTTGAGTAAAATATCATGATTCATAACAGTTTTAGTCGCACTTTAGTGATTTTCAAGAGAGGAATTTATATTTATGAATATGGTAAATTGTGGATCAATCCATGATCAAACAGGTGGCATTACTACGCCAGATGACGATTTTTGCTCTTGTATTGTTTGTCTAGTCTTATGTCAAAGTTTTGCTTATGTTTATAAAAAGTTAATTTTTTTTGCTGTGATTATTGTATTGTATTAAAGTTTTTGATTATTTAAATAAAAATTAAATAAGATAGTAACTATAGTGAAATAAAAATTGGCTAAAAATTAATTTATTTCATTGCGTTCGGAGGGAAAATTTGATTTTAATTTAATATAATTTTTGACGTATACGGTGACTTATTTTTTCATTTTTGTTGTTATTTTGTATTTGTTGCCTTAGTGCTGCCACCTGTATTATTTCACCATGGAGCAATCATCCTAAAATTCTGTAGAGTGATTTCTGGCATTAAAAAATATAAATTAGAAAAAAATTTCAATGCAGCGCTGAAACTAGTTTTAGCGTTAACAGTGATTTTCAGAAGGCTGCCTAAATTGGGATCTAAGGAAAATTATGGATCGTATATCACAAAATTGCATGACATTTTTTCTGGCCACATGAAGCTAAAATGGAATGGTATTTAATTAATTTCCCAGAATGGGCCCCATATAAGGCCTACAGTAAATTACACAGTAGCACATTTTTCAAATTCAAAATCTTAAACCAATTGAGACCCCCAAAATCTGAAAGCTTATGATGGTAGAAGAAAACGCCTAGCTGGGTTTTGAATTATTAGCTAAGGTTTTTTTTAAATTCTTTTTTAAAGTTTTCGACTGTGTGGTGGATTTTAGCACAATTTTCAAAAATCATGTACTGATTCTTAAGTCTATATCTCGTGAACTATTCGAAATATTGCTTGTCTCTTTTAGGCCAACTTTAATGTCATGGTCACACTGATTGCTTGGAGGACTTGAGCATATTTTTTTCTGAAACTTTCCATTCGACTCTTTCTATAACTGTCTTTAGTGCGTCCCAAGCAAATATCGTTTCCGTGCAAACCCATATTGAAATCTTCCCTTTTTAACAACTTTCGAATGTCTGATTAATCAAGTACACCTGTTTTAAGCAACAAAAAAAAAATCCCCAAAAAGTAAATAAAAATTTGAAGAGATTAGTTAGGAAGTACATTACCAGCTTTAATTTTTTGATCACTTAGTCTTGAAAAAATTTTCTTAAGGCCGAAGGGAAACAAACAATACATATTTCGAATAGTTCACGAGGTATAGACTTAAGAATCAGGACATGTTTTTTGAAAATTGTGCTAAAATCCAACCCACAGTCGAAAATTTCAAAAATGAATTAAAAAAGAACCTTAGCTAATAATTCAAAACCCATGTAGGGGTTTTCTTCTACCATCATAAGCTTTCAGATTTTGGAGGTCTCAATTGGTTGAAGATTTTAGTGTTGCACTGTGTTTTAGACCGATCACCACCAAGTTTATACGTACGATTTATAGGCTATTAAAATGTGAAGTATTAAATTTGATTATGATAGCATTATTCATTACGGATTTAGGCGTACTAAGCTGTTTTTAGCAGCTAGGTTTATATAGGGCCCAGGGTAAATTATGGACCGATTATGAAATTTAACACTTTAATTTCCAGTCATATATAACGAATTTGTGCAAAATTTTATATCATTCCGTTCGTTATGCCACCATTGGTGTTAGTTTTGGTAACAAAATTATCAATTTTTTAAGGGGTTCTTTCACATTTCGATTAATAGCTCTGATCCTACAGAAACGATTTTGCGGGATTTCAATCCCAAGCTGCTTATGATAACTACAAACAATTTGACACTACGTTTGTTCTTTTCTTTTGAGTCTTTCGAAAGTGAGCGTGTTTTCAACAGACTGACAGACAGGCAGACAAACGGACCTGGCTAAATCGACTTAAAATTACTCAAGGTACCAGACTATATATACTTCGATGTGTAATAAAAAAATTTCACACAGAATGACAAACTTAGAATACCCTCATTCACCACTAGTGGTGGTGGAGGGTATTAAAAGGGTTAAAAAAAAGGGCATGTAGCTAAAACCAAAATGTTAAGGCTAAATTAAGCCTTAAATAGGGTAAACTGGCAACACTTCTTGCCAGTTGTACGTAACTAAGTCATGCAGTAGTATATAACTAACGTTAACATTGTTGCTAAAATATTGTATTTATTGTTTAAAAAAAAAGTGATTGTTGCTATTTCTTTTCTGAATAATGTGAATTCAGTTTCTGCTGTTGATTTTAAAAATGTTACAGTGCGTGCTGGGCTTGTTGCTAAGCGCATTTAGTCTACGGCGTCATGGTTTATTATGACGTGTCTGTCGCTTTCTTTGTTTTATAAACACGATATAAACAGACATCACAGCCTACAGTGACAATGAAATTTATTTAAAAAATAGATTTTCACAATAAAACAAATAACAGAATTTTTTCTATTGAGGTATATTTAAAGCACTAAAATAATAAAAAATTACAGGACAGTAGAATCGCAAAAAAGTGGACCGAAATATCCCAAGGGTTATTAACTTATTCGAACTACTAACTTTTTTAAGCGGTTTTAAATTGGAAAAAACTACAATACGTAAACATAGATTTTCCGGAGAGAGCATACTTAATTTATTGCCAATGACTGTAGAAAAAAAACTTACCCCGGTTTACAACTTACCGATAGCTAAAGGTACAACTTTATCGGCCGTATAAAAAGTGTTTCATTATTGATGGTATACTTAGTTTGTCATTCCGTGTGAAACTTTTTATTATTCATCTCATATCGCATAAAGTGTATATATTCTGACTCCTTGAGTAATTCTAAGTCGATTGAGGCAGGTCCGTCTGTTCAAAACATGTTCACTTTCGAAAAACTCAATGGTGGTGTCAAATTGCTTCTAGTTATCCTAAGAAGCTTGGGATTGTAATCCATCAAAATCGGTTCAGTAGGATAAGAGTTATCAGTTAAAATGTGGAACTACCACACCAACACCCAAAAATTTTTTAATTTTGTTACTAACATTAATAGTAGTATAATAGAAGGATAATTATAAGATTTGGCACAAATTCGTTTTATATGACTAGAATTTATGTATATTGTTAAATTTCATGAAGATTGGTCTATAATTTACCTCAAGCCTCATAAAAGGACATTCTCGGAAAAGAGCTTAGAACGCCTAAAACCATAACAAAAGGATGCTATTGTAGTTAAATTTGGTACATCACATTTTTATATAACTAGAAATCACACTGTAAAATTTCGTGAAGATTGGTCTGTAATTTAACATAGGCCCTATAAAAAGCCTACAGTACCCTACAGTGGATGTGGCTTCCTAATGCGGGGCTGATTTAATGGTAATATGATTGTCGTAACAATATATGGAGCATTATTTCTAGGTATTTGAAAATTTAACATGTTAAATTTGACAAACTACTTTTTAAGTCTCAAAAGATGTTAATTCTTTGGTGCGAAGTCTATCTATTGCGGGAAACGAGATCCGTTATTTTAATTATTACAAGTATGTAGTTTTGTCACTGAAAAGGTTATACTCTATAAAAAAAAGTAGGCCTTAATGGCGGACGGTTTATGTGTGTAACTTTTGAGTAATGATAGTGAAAATTCAAGCAGGGACTTATTTCAATTAGAAGTAGGCTTTGGATTTACAACGCACTTATTTTGTTGACACTGTACATAAATGAACACGCACTCTATATTGTAACGAATTCAAGTTCTGTAGTTTTTTAAAGTTAAGAGAAACCCAACATCTACAATTATAGGAGTAAAATGTCAATCAAATTGTTTAACTGGTTAAGTAAATGACGATCTGCCTATGTGCTTTTGCAAAAGAAAAAAAAAATATAAAAAAGGAATCAACAACAAGAAAAAAAACAACAACAACTGTTGAATAAAATACATTCATACGTACACGCAGAGAAAACTTATTTTTGTATATGGTTACTTCCAACAAACCTATTTATAATGAACAATGTTTCAACATTCCTAGGGGAAAGGGAACTAACACCAAACTTGTCACGTGACAGTTCTAAATTGGTAGGGACCAGCTTTAGTTCTCACTCTTTATATGAAGGGCACTCGACACTTTAACATGGTGATGTCCTAGGATAGGGCTAATTGGCACCTTTTTGACACTTTGTAACAGGTCACTGAAATATCCTATATGGACACATATAATTTTGGTTAATAAAATGCCTGTCGCAGATATTGTCCCGAGTGAACAGGTCTGAAACCAACCAAGTGTCTATCCAAAAATATGTTAATTTACCACCTTCTTGGCCAAATGAAAGATTAATATAAAGTAATAGAACTAGATAGAATCAGACACTACCCGCACAAAATCCAGTCAAATCCCGTCTGGAGTAACAACACTTTAACACATTATCACCAGTTGAGTGATATGTCTTGTTTTTACCTATCATAATTCCTTCCTTTTTATTATAATATTGTATTAACTGGTCACGGGATAAGATCTTATGATCAATTAACAAATTTTCCGCAGGGATATTAAACTAGTTCTCCATCTAGAAGCCACAAGTAAAGGGTGATTCAAGTAGAGATACTTTTTTCAATAGCCTTTTTTTGACAGGTCACGTGTGAGTCGTGTCATGCTGTCATGTTATTTTTGTTTAGTATTATTTGGCATTTCATAATGGAAAGTCTTACGCCTGAACAACGTTTACAAATCGTTCAACTTTATTACGAAAATTCACGTTCTGTGAGGAATATGTTTTGTGCACTTCGCTCAACTTATGGTCAACACCATCACCCATTTTGAGATCCACCATTCATTATGGGATAATATGCGACCGAATAGACCACGTCCAGCACGCTGTGAAGAAAATATAGCGTCCGTAGCTGAGAGTGTACACGAAGACCGTGGAGAGTCTATTTGATGCCTGAAATTAAAGCTCGTGATCTCGGCGACATTTGGTTTCAGCAAGACGGCGCCCCTTCCCACACATTGCATCAATCAATGGATTCATTGAGAGAATACTTCGGTAAGCACATAATTTCACTTTTTGGGCCGGTCGATTAGCCACCAAGATCGTGTGATATCACACTGTTAAACTTTTTCCTGTGGGGATATGTAAAGTCTAAAGTTTATGCGGACAAACCCGCTTCGATTCAGGCCTTGGAGGAAAACGTCACGCGTGTCATTCGCCAGTTACCAGTCGAAATGCTCGAACGAGTCATCGAAAATTGGACTTAACGGATGAACCACCTGCGACGTACAACGGCCAACATTTGATAGACATAATCTTCAAAAAAATATATGCCAAAAAATGTTCTTTCAAATGATAATAAACATTCCCCATTAAATTTGAATTTTTTTTTTTTTTTCTTTAAAAAAGTAGGGAATCGCGAAATGGATCATGCACATGTTATAGTTACAATTAACCATAACGTGCTTACCAGCTTTGGTTTTAAATTAACAATAACATTTTCCTCTTTTTCAAAGAACAACACGTGATGGTTGAACAAAAATTAGAGGCAAAAATATTATTGTTATTGCTTACCATGGAATGTTGTGGTTTTTTGATGGTGGACTTTAACCATAATATAGTTGTTGGTGCCAATAATATGGTTAAAGGAATCATAATATGTTAAGAAATATTTTCTTCAGATAGTTTTGTTGAAGGTGAAAAAGGAGTTTTCTCCGTGTGTTGATTAGCAATGAACATACAAAGTAAATGAATGATCTTGTTGTCTACGATAGTCACGTTTCGCATCATTGATATTCTATAGTTAATGGTAACAATAGTCAACGAAAAACTACATCAACTGCAACGTTAACATTTATTTTTTTTTTATTTTGTGAAAAACTTTTAATTAATTAAATTACTACAATTATTTCGAAAGAAAAAAACACGTTTAATTCATTGCAATAACAAAAACAGCACTAATAATATTACTGAGCACTCATTAAAGTCATCGATCGATGTTTGCTCCATTTCGAATATTCATTCGTGTTTATAAAACTTTTTTCTACAAAAATATGTCTGCATATTCGCCTGCTTGTCAGACAACCTCTGTGTGTTTCGATCATTTAGTCAGTCGCTGTCGTTGTCCAGTTAACGGGAATAAGGAAAAACAAAACAAGCAAAAGTTAACTTTGTAGAATACTGGTAATGGTATAGGCACAAAAGCGCCTATACCATGTGAGCCAGGAGGTCTTAATTTAGCTCAGATAATTATGAAAAGAGCCAAATCAATTAATATCACCTTTCAGGAGCAGCTATAAGCAGTGTTTTTTTTTCGAAAAAACTAATAAAAGTCTAAGTTATAAAAAAATAATTTTGAATTTAAACAGAAAACCTACAAGTTATTATTATTTCTAAGGCTTAAATAAGATTGACAGATCACTTTTGTGTAAGATTATACAGATCGATTTTAGAAGAAATGTCAAAAAAAAATCTATTCTATAAAATTATATATCTTTTGGAACTCAAAAAAGAAAAAAAAACAACATTTAGAACTCTAAAAAATTAAATTTTTAATAATATGGTGAAGGGTTTATACGATTTTACAAAGACGAATTTAGCTCTCTTGTTTTCTTTTTGTTCATTGATCATGTTAATCTGTCAACGATCTTAATTGAGTACTGGCCAGTTACAGTACATTTGCTGTACTGCATTGTACGTACTCGTATATTGGTACTGCGGGCACTTAAAAAGCGATTAAAACAAGATATTGCAATAGACATGTATTTATTTTTTTTCTATAAATTTTTTAGAAACTATTCTAGTTTAATTAACTATTTTTCTTAGCAACAAGTGACTTAATAAGTAGTTAGTGTAATTTAAATACAAGCAATTATTTACTTGTTTGTGTTTTAATGTCTTTTCTGGGATTGAGAATATAATAAAACTTTTAAATGTTATATTTCAGTTTAGATAAGTACGGTTATTATAGTTTTAGAGCAAAATGACTCATAGTAATTGAGCAAAATAAGATAATAAGATTTTTGTAAATAAGCAGAAATAATTCCTGAATATGCATTTCACCAACTTTTTTAAAAAAGTACTTAAACATGAAAAAAATTTAACTTTTCCAAAAAATTTCTAATTGAATAGAGAAAAACTTATTTTCTTAAAAAACAATGAAAAACTTATTTTCGAACAAAATTCTTGAAAAACTTGCCCCAATAAAAAGTTGAATAATATAGACAATACTGTAGAATTTAATTTAGCATGGTTTAAAAAAGACTCCCATTACATGACAATCGGATTGGAATGTTAAAAGTCATATTTCTTAAATGCTAAATTTCAATTGAACCAAAAAGTTAAGTCAGACCAGCACGATAATATGATACTGTATACTCGTACTACTTTAAAATAGGGATCATTGTAATAGGGTTAAATATTATTCATTCCAAATGTTATTTACACCGAAAAAATCAATCATCATTGCATGAGATATATCCTCTAGGCAATGTATTTTTAAATTACTTTTCAACAAATAGATATTGGGAATTATTTCTTTTCATAAGCAACTTTATTATATTCAAAATTTTTTTTTATTTTTCGAATTTATTCTATGAGTTAAAATACACAACTGAAATTTAACTCATAGAATAAATTTGAAAGATAAAAGAAATAAAAAATGTTAAATTACTTTTCGTAAGTTACGAATACAATTCGTATTGAATTGCCATTCTGATCGAACTACTAAAGAATGCCTCATAGAAGGCATCGGCTATTTCGTATAAAAGATAATATACCCATTCCACCTTCCCTTCTTTGAGAAGGGAGAAGAGAAGTACGTTTTTTTTTGTCAAAGCAAAAGCCATTCACCATTCTCTGGAAAGCCTTCTAGGAGCCAAAGCCATTAATTTGAATGTCTTCACAGAAAAAAAAATTAATAATATTCTCTAATCACCAAATTCATACCAAATTTATAGAATCAAGCAAACAAATTGTTGATTTTGGACATATTACCAAAATGATTATATTGATTACTAAAAATTGTAAAAATTTTAAAATTGTGAATATCTTTTTTTTTAATATATGATCTTTTTTAATTTTTATTACAAAAATGATCAAAAAACTTTGCCGTTTCAAACAATGTGTAAATTGATTTAATTTAATATAGCTCAGGCTTTGACAATTCCCAACAACAATTCTACAAGTTTAAATTATATAATTTATCGAAAATATCAAATAAGATTTTTTGATATTAAATTAATATTTCAACTTAAAATTTATTTCAAAACAACTGAAATGGTAATAAAACCAAAATTATATTTTTAATTTTCTTTCAACTAAAAAAATAATTCATTCAAATATCACATTAATTAAATTTAAATACTTTTTAAACAATTTTTTTAATTGATAAAAAACTACTGATAATTTTTTCTGTGTTTCAGATGCTCAGAAGGGAGAACGGAAGGCCAGCCCGCAATGACAACGTGTGTAAAAAAGATATGAGTATGGAATGGAGCAAGCAGGCCTTGTAAATACAAAAGAAGGAGCAAAGAGGTCTTCGAGAAGGCATCCGTACTCCTTTTTTTCCCGCTGTTGTATTATGCATCTGATGTGTCTAAAACATAAAAAAATATTACTTTTACTCCCCCAGCCATATTTTAGAGTACCAATCGACACAGAATCACTTTTTGAATCGATGTTACGATGTCCGTCCATTCGACTGGCTGGTTGTCTGTTCGTGTAACCTTGAGCGCAAAGTGCGGGCTGCCATTTGCGTTTTTAAAGCAAATCGTTTTTTTCTAAGGCATAAAAGTCCTGTCTGGTATACCTCAGGGAAGCCACTACTAGCCTAAAGTTTTACATTGTTTATAAATGATCTACATGAGGTGATTAATTTATCCAATATTATGATGTATGCGGATGACGTGAAAGCAGTGTGGCCAGGTCTAAAAAATTTTACAGTTAAATCTGCCATTAGACAGCGCCAAAAAGTGCTAAAAATGATTTTTAAAAATGCTAAATTTTATTAAAGATTTTTGTTAAAAATTTATTACCAGTATGAAATTTTATCCGAAACTAAATACATTTTAGTGACTAATTTTTGAACGAAATTGAAATAAATGCTTATATTTAAGCAAATGGCTAGATTTTGGTAAAGCATGTGATATATATAAGAATGTAGCACAGGGAGTTTAGATTAACTGCCCGTTCGCCGATATCGAACGTTATCGTTCGCATAGTAAATAACATTTAAAACAAAAACAAAATTTCAAAAATTGTTTTTGTTTTAAATGTAATTTTCTATGCGAACGTTAACGTTCGATATCGGCGAACAGCCTGTAAATGTTAAATTTAGCGGGCCTGCAAACCTCTGATATAACATAAATTTAAACAATTTATTTGTACAACATATACAATTTTTAGATCATTTTAGTTTTTATAGTTTAAGCAAAGTTGAAGCTTCAAAATATTTTTTTCAGCAGTTTAGAGCAAACAATTTTTTTTACACATTTACACTATTAAATTCTTATCTAAATACAAGGTGAAATTTTCTTGTACTTTTATATCGTAATATCACAGGGCAAATAATATTTACAATCGAAATGATAAGGGCATTTCTTATATTCCCTAAATATTCTATTTTTTAAAAAGGCAAGTAAGATGTTTCTTATTTATTACTAAAAAAATTTATAATATTCTCTTTTGTAACTTTTTTGAAAAAATTTTTACATTAATAAAATTTTGTGAAAAACAAAAGTTGGTTTTTAAATTAATTTTATTCTAAGATAAATACATATAACAAATTTATTATTTAAATTTTTTAAAAGTACCTTAAGTAGGCTTTAATTTTCAATTTTATTCATTAATTTATCGCGTTTTGATCCAAAGTTACAGCATAAGTTGTGAAAAACAACAATGCGCTTAACGGGTTAAAAAAAATTTTTTTTTAACTTTTTTTTCTTAAATGCAGTGTTTATATATACTTATAATAACTCATCAATAAAAAATAGAATATTTTAAAACTACTGCTTCTATGTATGAATTAATCGCCACTTTGGGTACCATCAAACCCACTGTGCGACGTCAAAGTTTCTTAAATATCTGATTAAAAATTGCTTATATTGTTTTTATACGTGGTGCAATAAAAACCGTATGCTCTGAATCCTTTATCAACAATATAACCTTTAATGCTCCTCAATGCCCATCACGTCATTTAATATCGTTACCTATAAATTTTTTAGAGCTTATTTTGTTAATGCAACCCCTTTAAGAAGGATGTGTAGCGAGTTTCTTTTTAATTTTTAAATTTAAAAGCAAATAAGAAAGTTAAATAAATTGATTATTACCAACTACATTTTTGTTACTACACAGAACAAATTAACCAACATTTTTCACCAATTAAAGCATTAATCAAAAATAAAATCAGTTTAAATTAAAAATTTAATCAACTGAATTAATCGTTTAATCAAATCGCTTAATTGATATTTTTAATTTGTTTACTGCAAATTGAATTAATTTTTTGGTAAATATCAAACATTTTTAACTGATCAATTTTATGTTATTAAGTTTCTATGTGTATGAACTTTAGTCTTAAACTTATTCGTTTTTTTAGTGTTCTTCATTAATCCTCTAAGACAATTTTAAAGATGTGCGGTTTCTTGCTTATCAATACATATGTAGCTGGTAATAAAAAAAAATTCCGAATTTTACTGTTTATTAGTTCAGGGCTAACGTTTTTTTTCGCATATCAGTTATTTTGGATAGGACTCAATGTAGCTCCCGCAAAGGGCTAAGTTAGCACCACTGGACACAATAATTACCCTCAATTAAGGTAAAATCAATTAAGACCTGTACAGTTTCAATTTGTCTAACTTGTCGGTTTCTTTGAAATCAAATATTGTACACCCAGAGAAAAAATATGTTTAAATTTGGTCACCTCCAACTAAACTTTTTTTAAAGAGAATTGCAAACATATTATGTTTAAATTTAACCATATTATTGTCCCCGACAAACATATTATTGTTAAATTAGTCCTCTATCAAGAAGGCACAACCATATTATGGTTGCATCCGAACATCTTTTGGTTAGTAATAACTAAAATTTGTTTAACATTTATAATAGCATGGTTGATTTTCAACCAAAGCATGTTGCTCTTAGAAAAGAGGAAAATACTATTGTTAATTTAAAAACAAATTATTGTCATATTTAACCATAACATGTTTAAAGACAACCATAATATGGTTGTGGCTTCTTGATGGAGGACCAATTTAACAATTATATGTTTGTCGGTGACAGTAATATGGTTAAATTTAAACATAATATGTTTAAAATTTTGTCTAAAAATAGTTTTGTTGGAGGTGACCATATTTAAACATATTTTTTCTCTACGTGTACTGTGCCCGAATCGGAAACTTTTTTTGTAACAAGCGAGGTCTGGAGAGTAGATCTAATATATAATAAAATACTTATTATATCGATAGTAATATTTCAATCTTAATTATTTTTAAAATAATGGATTCAGCGTTCTCAAATTAGGTATACCCGCCGGGTGTCCCGCTTTGTTACGTTTTTCAACTAGCACAGTGTTATAAATGTCTACACTTTTTAAAATTAGTAGACATGCTAAGATCAACAAATTGTGTTTTTTGTATTTTCTGTTAGTTTCTTGTTAACATATAAGACTTTTTCTGTATTCTGTTTTAAGAAGATATTTCAACAGCAAAACAAAACAATTATCTTAAAAACTACTTTGACATTTTACAAATGCCACTCAATCTTAATTAGAAAAAACCTAAACAACCTCTTCTTGACTAAAACTCTTTATATTATTTCTGTTATAAAAAAGTTTTTATATACATTTTTTGTTAAACGTTAAGTGCTATAATTATTTTAAAGTGTGTTCTTAACGGACGATGAGATCATACTAAAAGTTTTGTAGTTTAATTACAAAAAATATATGTAGTATGTATGTATTAAAAAAACAACAAAAGCAAAAAATAACAATTTTGGTTTATTATTGTTGTTAATTTTTTTTATTTGAGATTTTGTAAAAAGCCGAAAAATAAAGCGAATAAAATTGTTTGGTCAGGTGGGATGTTATAGGACAGCTACATTGATCATCCGTACTGTATTATACAGCACAGTACTGTATTTTAGAGCTTTGTTCTATATGAATTATTTTCTAATCAATTACCCTTAATTTTTCTCTATTTATTAAAATGTTCTGTATTTGTACTTTTATATTTTGCAATTTATATGGCTCTTCTCATTACTGGAAACATATTCAACTTTTCTTTAATTTAGAAAAATTTCCAGAATTAAAACGTTGGAGAAAGATTAACTGTCAGGCCCACAATGTCGACAAGAACATTTCTTAGGAAAAGTGATTGAGGTATCGATATGTATGTATATCGTTCTAAACAGCATTGCCGTTGTATTTTAACCCAAATCTCTAACTTTTTTTCTTAAGATGTACTTGTGTACTTTTTTCCATTTTGGTTGCTTTTGTTCAACAAAAAAATAACCAAGTTTTGCACTATATAATTTTGTATGGTATTGATGCATTCAACATTTATACTATTTTTCGTTCACTTTATAAATATTTTTTATGTAACCGATTATCAATTAAGCCATATGAGATATATATACCATAAATTATAACCACTACCTGGGGTATCCTTTTCTCTACTCCTACCAAGGCAATATTAACTGATTCTTCAAAATTTTGAAAGCTCTGACTCATATAGTTTTGCAAATGGAGAAAAATAAGTGTAAGCTTTATTTGGCTGGTGCCAATTCCACTAAAAATCTTGAAAAATTATAAAGCCTACTGTACTTTCCAGACCTGTCAAAAGTTTATAAAAATCGGCCCAGAGGTATAGGTGTATATATATTAAGAACGTTTTTGCAGAAGTTAGCTTAAACGTTTTTAAAGACGTTAAAAAACATGAGTTTTGTATATAATGACATTACTATTTTTTAAAATTATAAAAAAGATATGTTGCTTTTATTGCTGGGTAACTTTACTGTTCTGTATTTTGGTTTCAAAAACATTGTCACCGTAAGGATACCCTATAGGGACTTATAACTATTTACAACATTAAGGTTCCTCCTCGAGAAAACATAAAAAACAAATATTTTACGTTTTTAAATCTTTTCAAAATAGAACCAATTTTCATAGAAAATTCGTTTTATAAACTTGTAATAAACCTGAAATAGTTTTTATAAATAAGGCCTTGTAAACATATATAAAACATTTACTAACATTAACAAATCAAATCTTATTCGAAAATTTAATTTTATGTCCTGCCAGCCGGGGACGAAAATATTCCCCATCAGATAATTAACGCTCTTCTAATCGGATGAATCCTTTCTCTTCTCCTTAAGAGAGTGTGTCTACCATCATTTTAAATATTGCGAGCTAATAGATTTGAGTGCAATTTAAGCCATGTTAAATATTTTACATATTTTACTAATGGTACATTTTGATCCTTGTGGGGGAGGCTGTGATTAGTTGAAGCAGTTTGTTTTGGCTCCTTTGTATTTGTTAATATTAGAGAACGAAGCAGTGCCCCATAACGTAATACCGTAGCGCCAGATTGGCTTTTAGAGAGACTTGTAAACCCTGCTGTCGAGATTAAGGACATAATTTCTTCCAATAAGCCAGCCAATTAATTAGTTTTAATTGCTAATTTTGCCTTTATATGACATTTCCATGTAAAGCGACAATTTGTTTACATTTACTGATATTCCCCCAAAATGTTTGTTATATTTAAATATGGTAATTCAGCTCTTTTCCCGTCAAATCTAGCGATTTTCAGACAGGTTTAGCGGGAATCTAGCGATGTTTGCTCAACCAAAGACAAGCTGTGAAATATAGTACTACTTATTTATTGTACATAAAAGCAATTATTGAACTCGTCTTTAAAGAATTTATGCCCCCTAAATTCCCAACTAAATGAAAAAAACCCCAAATCTTGGGGAAACCCCCATAAACTGGCAACTTTAGTTAAGGTAATTTTTTGTTATTGATTTTAATAGATCGGCATGATTCCCTAAGCAAAGTGAATAAAAATGAACGCATTTTTGCTCATAGACCTTTCTCTTCCCCACGGAAACCGTAAATATGCAATTGCACATTTTTTCTTATAAGGCAGAAACAATATATTTATTCGTTTTAGAGCTTTTTATGTATTTATTGCTAGTGTATATTTCAGCATTTGCAGCATATTTTTGCATAATTTGGTTAAAAGAGCATTTGTTAGGTTAAAGCGTATATTTTATCCTCTTGAAGCATATATTGAAGCATGTTAAATTTTGTTAGATGCACCTAATAGCATTCGCAGCGAATCAAATAAAAATAAATTATTTGAACTTTGGTAATTTCTGTTTTAAATATGTATCTACACGCAAAGAAAAAACATGATTGATACAATCACAATCGCAAACTATCATTAATGTTTGTGGTTATGATTGTGTCAAACACATCTTAGGTAACAATATATGTTCAGTTATAATGATTTTAGATAATTGTTGTCTCAAACATATTATTATGTTCAGAAGAAAAATGCGCACGATCTTTCAAACCATTTTTCTATATTTCCCAACACCATGCAAAATGTCTACTTCAACATTTTATAGGTTCTTACAATAAAAACAATAAAAAATGTAATTTAAAAAATTTATGTTTTATTACAAATATAATAAATAAAATATAGCATATATTAAAAATAAAATTAAATACAAATATTTATATACCTGTGTATGTGTTTTAATTTATAAATTTACGTTGTGTGGTACAAATATATCCAAACAAATAAGAATTCCGTTTTTGAAAAAATTCGGGGCTGATGACAAAATATGTGTCAAAATTTGTTATAGGTTTTTTTTGGCTGCAAGAAAGACAAAATAATTGCATATTTATATATTTTTATAGTTATATTTAAATAACTTACCTGTTTCAATAAACGTACAATAATTTATATCGTTAGTTTTGCAAGGCAGCATGGCATTTTTCTCCCCGAAAAATGTTTTAATTATTCTGTCATCATTCATGTTTCCTGATTAACTGACGCTCGCGGACGGAGAAAATTTAATTTTTAAGCACATACTGTTTGTTTTGACAATAAATGTTTGCATCTTAAGAGAATGTGTTTTCAAGCAAACAGAAATGATGGTATTAAACATACCTTTTGTGTTCAACTAATATTATGATTTTAACTGTATAGTTGAAAATAGTAGCTAACATATCAAATAATATAATATGTTTAGCTAGACCAGAGTACCTTTTTAGGTGTAAGCCACCATATAATATTATTATAGTGAATTTAAAAATGTTAAGGACAAAAAACAATTTTTTAAGTTATATTAAGACTATAATTAATTTATGAGGGTAAACATATAAGGCAAGTATAAACAAAAATGGTCGTAGTGACCATTCATTAATCATGTTTTTTCTCTGCGTGTACTATATACTCAACGTAATGCTCCGATTTCGCCATTTACATCCATCCTTCCGCCTATCTGGCTGTCCCTGTAAGCATTATGCGTAAAGTACATTTTATAGATACATAGTTTGATAAAATTTGGTAAGCGCCTTTTAATTGTACTAAGGACGAAGCCTATGTAAATGGTAAGAATCGGTCTATAATTTCGCATATGGGGACTATCTCTCCTCCTTTCCGATATAGTCTCTTTGTGCCCATAAGCCATCTAATTATGTTCGTATTTTGAGTAAATTCGCCCATATTTTACTGCAAATTAAATTCTTTCTGGAATCGGTTCACATTTGACCATTACTCCTACCCGTGAAAATCTTTAACTTCATTTAAATGTGTTAATAAAAAATTTTGCGACCCTCCCAAAAATTCCGTTAAGAAAAAAAATCTGACATTTATGGTTTATCTAGACAATATTCGGCACAAATAACTCTTATATAAATCTTCGCCTCATAGCAAATATTATAGTTGGAAATTCTATGGTATATGGGCTTTACCGATTATAATTTTTAACTTTTTTTTAATGCAAATATGTATGTACATAGAGTTATATTGTTTTCAAATAAGATTTTTGGAGCATATTTTTAATAATTTCTATGGCATATTTTCTAGTTTTTACTGCATATTTAATGGGCATAAGGCACCTTTTTAAGCATATTTCCGGTTTCCCTGGTTATAACCATGTTTTCAATTGAAATATATGGTCTTGTAAGCATCGGGATGCTTCGTGACGGTTTTCGTGTACGCTTGGGAAAGCTGGTTTATCAGCAAAAGGCTAAGTTTGAGTGTGGCTGTTTGTTGGCATGTCCGAAGTATATATATATATATTAAGCATAAAAGAAGCGCCAACATGCTTCGTTGTGAGACTGCAGCGTCAATTGGCCTAAAAGAACTTAAAACCTCTTCTTCTTTAATAATATATTCTTTGCCGACTGGGTAGCCTTCTAACAGCTTGTGTGTGTTTACGGGCAAATTAGGCTACAATTCATGTATTAAGCCTTCGTACCAGACTTTATCAAATGCTTGCGAAACATCAATGGAGGGTGCAGAGCAGTGATGCCAATTCTTTACGATTAAAAATGGTAAAATCTTTTGTAACAAATGGCTCTATAGTGGCTAAAAAGATTTTATTTAAATAAAAAACTTATCATTATTAATAAAAAAAAACTTACAAAATATATATACTACACTGAAATTGCACATACGACATTATTTTGTTTGTATCAATTAATTTTTCGTAAAAACTAACTCAATAAAAGAAACATTTTTGAACAACTAAAAGCTTAAGTTATCGAAAATTTATTTTTTTATAGTAAAAATTATTTGCGTGAACTGCTGGAGAAAACTGCAACGTATAAAAACTAGTGCTGCATTTGTAACATTTTTTGTTCTTAAGGTTATAAGAGCTTAAAGAAAATTTTGCTAAACAAACATATTTAAAAAATGGCTAACGGCTAAATTGAATTTTTGTGGCTAAATTGGTAACACTGGTGCAGAGCAATATTTTCTTTCTTCAAAGGCGTGTGTTTAATTGTTTAATTAAAAACTGTACGAAATGTAATATATGCTTTAATTTTTAATTTCGTGCAAACTCTGTGACTCACCTGATTATTTGTTATAAAATAAGAAATAAAAATATATCTTTTTAATCTTATTTCTTGAAATTATTTTATGTCGATAATAACTGTCCGATCCAAATAGAATTTGACATATAAAACGGATGCAATAATAATAATAATAATAATGTATGTACATATGTTTCAAATTATATTCTCTGCAGCCTTTAATTTATGATTGCCTAACCAGAGACCCATCCGCTGATTTTTTTGGAATAGATTACAACATGCTCATATCTGTCTCTGTGTGTTGGTGTTATTCATCGGACGTAGCGTTTCTAGTACAAGTTCCTGGACAAGAAATTGGTATATAATCTAGACAATCATGTACTGAAAATACTACGTGTGTGTCACTGTCCGCAAATGGAGAATTACATTAAGAGCATTATGATAGTCTGAAGAACATAGTTACTTAGGCCCCTTTCACACTATTTTAACTAACTTTTGCTCTCACAAAATCCAATGATTTTTTGTCTAGTTGTAAAAAATCAAATAGAAAATCTCTTTTTTTGAGTCTAATATATCACACTTCACATAAAAAGAAAACTCTTTAAATGCATAATATAAACAGCTGTTCAATACAAAAAGATTTATGTTTTTTGTTTTAGGAGCGCTTAAATTTTTGCATGGTTTTAACAGTTATTAAAAAATATATAAAATTTCTAACAATATAAATGTAACATTTCATGAATATTTTATAATTTTTAATCTGATGCTGGCTGATGATTACTTTACAGTTGTTTTTGTTATTTTTATCAAGGGTGGGATACGAATGTACTTTTTTCATACGTTTTCTTCTGTGTAGCGTATTTTATTAGTTTTTCAGCAAATATAATATTAAAAATTAAAAATAAAGCATTATATACATATTTATTTTTATCATTTTGCATTTTTTTTTATTAGAGAAAAAAAATAAAAATAATAAAAATTTTCACTCCCTGATTTTTTTCTTGTGCTGCTTGTTTAAAATGAAAAATACCAACAATAAATTTCAGTTATTATAGTTTCGAAAAGTTTTAAAAAGTGGCAAGAACCGTACGACTGTTACATATATTAATGTATATTCTGACACTTCATACAAATTTTTTCACACTATCATACATGTTTTAATTATGTGAGTATTTGAAATCTCGTCATACTTAGTATCATAGTGTAAAAGGGCTTTAAGTAAACGTAGCAATACCCAATGAAATGTGATAAATATCTTTCAAACGAAATGAATTGATCTATAATGTAGGGTACATAAATTATAATAAAAATAACAAACAATAGAACAGAATTGAAAAACAAACACAACAACGATAAATTTATAGCACCAGCAGACATATTGACGGCAAAAATTAAGTCGTGTTGTAAAAAAAACTTCTACCTAGTATATTTTGTTTTTTATTGTTTAATTGTATTAAGTAAAAATTAATACTGAAACGAATTGATAATGCATGAAAGAGCTGTTATTTGTACAAGACGAACAAAAAATACAAAAATAATAAATAAAGTATTATAAAGAAAATAACAAGTAACAATATCTGGTAAAAAAAAGCTTTAAGTACGTATAGAAAAACAAAAAAAAAGAGACTTTCAAGGTGCAGAGAAAAAGAGTCTATACAATTGTTATGCATGAATAAAAAATCGAATGTCTTTTATATCGTATGATTGATGATTACTCATCATCACCGTCATTATTATTGTTATCATCATCATTAATGTTGCCTTCACAACAAATACAACAAAGAGGTAGCAACAATTTCCTATTATTTTTAATGTTTTCCTTATTTTTTTAACAAAAACAACTTACGAATTGAAAAAAAAAATATTGAAGGCTTTAACACTCAAGTAATAGATCTTAACTACTAAAAATTAGGGCGAAAGATAATTTTACTTTTTTTGATCAACCGGTTTTCGAATGGTAAACGTAATATTTCGTAAGAATGTAATATGGAAAATATTTTTGAAACTGAGTGTTTTCATATAAAAATTCTTTGCGAACGTAAACGTTCGAAATTGTTGAGCAGGCAGAAAATTAAAAGAAACCCGGTTGTTCTTTTGAAAATTCTGAAAAACCCGGTAAATTGGTTGTTGAAAAAAATGTTTGTTACTAAAAAATAGACTTATTATTATTATTAATAAAAACAAGTAATAGTTCTGAATTTATTTGAATGTGACGAATCTTATCTACAGTAGTATTGAAAAGCTTTTTGCCTAAGGCGAAAGTCTGAGTGTCGCTGATTATTAAAGCCAGGCACAACTCATATACCATATGGTGAATATATATAACAATCCAAAATTCGGAGAGACACTTCTATGCGGGCTAGGTGATATAATGAACCGATTTTGCTCATTTTTAATATTTTATACTCTTTATATTTAAAAAATGTATGTATAAGATATATTTGAATATGTGATGGGCGCTATAATTGAACAAATAAAATTCATATATTGTATGTAAGAAGACTTACAAAAAGAAAGATTCATGAATAAATTTTAGAGATTTATTGGTAAAAATCGGAGACAATCGTATTTTTTTTTTTTTTTTGTATCATGCTGTGGTTAAATTTTAATTTCAATCTCTTTCGGACTATATTTAATATAAATATATTACAGCCCTCCTTTCTTGGGTAGGGGTTTTTTTAAATTTTTTTTTTAGGTCCTACGGTAAAGAAAATTCTGATCTTTGCGAAAAATAGTGGTGTAATTTATACTCTTATAAAACTAAATTAGACCAATTTTTACTATAAAAACATTATTCGCTACGATTTCAGACGTACTGAAGTGTTTTCTGAAACTGGTCTGTACAAGGAGGCTACGGTAAATTATGAACCGATCTTCACTTAATGAAGCAGTATGATTTCTATTCATTTTTGCAGAATTTAAAGAAATTCTGGTCTTTCCTCCACCAATTTATATAAGTTTTTGTAACAGAAATATCAGTTTTTAGCGAGGTTGTTTCACATTTGAGCTCATAACACTTTTCCTACACAACCGATTATTCTAGATTTTAATCTCAAACTGCTCATGAGAACTAGAACATATGTATGGGGTCGACAAACTTAGTATACCCTGAAAAGGAGGTAGTGTTATTAGTTGACATATAGAGGGTACGTTCGGAAATGCATAAAAACTGTGCATTACAGCTTTAGAGATAGATGCAAAATGTTGTAGCGGATGCGTGATCACAGTTTGCAGTTGTGATGCAGGTGCTTTTTTACTGCACAACAGCTTTGCAAATTTCGAATTTTTGAACAGGAGCTAAATTTAAAAAATGTTGTTAGTCATCGGCCAGATTTGCAATTTTTGTTGCTACAATTCGATGACAAATTTTAATTAAAATATTGAGCAAAAAAGTGAAAGTTTTCTTATACATTACGAGAAAAATCCTTAAAAAAGAAAATTAGAATGATTTGTTTTATGTCTAAAGTGAAAATTGCCAAAACTTGCTGCAGAGTAGTGGCATCACATATGCCAAGTTTCTTAGAAGTGATGCTTTTATGAACATCAAACTTGCTTATGTGTAAGTGATGCGAATCAACTGCATTTAAGAACGTACCCAGAGTTAGGATGTTTTTTATAATGGAAAATTTTTATTTTAAAGGAAAAATGACTTACATGTTATCAATAAAAAATATACATAATTCTTCACAACAACAAATTTCGATCCATCAAGAATAATACAATTTGGTTTAAAGATTAATGTTTGACTATTAACTGCCAGCTGCCGTCAATGGGGGTGAGTGTTAAACGGCAAAGATTTCTGAAGAGATAGTTTGGTTACTATCGAAACATGTCAGTCAAATCAACCTGTCCGTGGATTCAATCCCAGCTTCAGTCAATAATGAAAAATTATCAATAAATTTTATTTCATTTTACGTTGTAAATTCCTTTCTTCATTAAAAATAATTTAATGAAAATTAAATTTGAAGCCTGATTAAAATAAAAAATTTGGAGTTCAATAAAATACTATTATTTGAAAATATTGGCAATTATATATGATTTAGGTAACTAAAAAATAATTATGTTTCAAAAACATTACAAATCCATAAAAACTGAAAACGACGGATTTTTAACAAGGCTTATTTGACATTCGAAAAATTTAATTTAATTTGATTAAACCATCCTTTGAGGGAAAGAAAAAACCGGTTGGAAGCCCAAATCGATCACCCTAAAAAAATGAGTCTTTTATTTCCTATACAACCTTTGGCCCTTATTTGATTTACAACACAAAGTACCAACAAACTCATTTTGTCATTGCAAAAACTTTTTATCTATCTTTTCAAACTTTTTGTCCCATCAAGTCTGTTGACTGATGACATTTTCATTACTCATCATTTATTTTTCTTTATAAGATTGGAAAATGTTGACATTAGTCAGAATATATAAATTACACTTTTATTTTTTGCCATTTTTGTTTGTCAAGCGAATGCTAGATCTATTTTCGATATCTAAGATTTTATGGTACGTGCGTGAGTTTTTATATGATTTTTAATTCAAATATTGAACGTAAGTTTGTTAGTTAAATTGATATTATTATAACATCCAGAATTTTATTTTTATATTTTGTTTTTTATGTTCTAATATACAGTATTTCTCCAGCTTTATCACAAATCAAATGCTGCAAATTTGATAAAATTCGGCACATACATAACTAATATTCAAGTGGTATAAGGATAAAGCTTATTGAAAACGGTGAAAATCGATTAATAATTTCACATAGCCCACATACAAACTTCTTCCCGGAATGGTCTTTGTGCCCATAAACTTTCTTATTATGTTGGTATTTTGATGAAATTTGGCTCAAAAGTATTTCATTACAACATAGATCAACTTATTTTTTTTAATCGGTTCATATCTGACTATAGCTCCCATACAAAAAGAAAATCCCGAAAAATTGTAAAGTAATTAGTAACGATAACTTCCATAATATCAATTATGTCGTAACCTAATTTTGTACTATTATTTCCAAAATTGACCAAACTGAATTAATTTCGAAAAAATTTTAATCATTTTAAAGTGGATGTATTTATCGAGATTTTATTTGGCACAAATAATATAATATAATTTTGCTATTGCGGGTCCGTTATTGCCCTTAGACAGTGATGTTAACCGTACGGTAATTACTTATGCGGTAACTTTTGAGCCCCAAAAGGTAGAAGATTATTTTATTTCGAAAGCGGTAATTTAAAGAAATTTGCCGTTTTGGTGTACGTATAATTACATATGTATGTAGGATCACAGTTGCCATGTAAAATGTTTCGAAAATCGACAAATATTGCGAAAAAAAAATCATCAAATTGACTTACTCAAATCGCCTTAAAAATCGCTATTATAAAATATATAAAACTAAATTTTGTTAATATTTTAAAATGTTTAGATATTTTCAATTGAAATAAAAATAATCCTACATACATATCGCACTTTATCTTAAAGAGGGTATTAACTCAAAATTTTTATTTGATCCCTTTTTGGACAAAAAGACAACGTGACAACCCTTTAATTTAATATTAAATTAAAACTTGTTTTGCTTCTACTGAAAACTTTTTAATTTTGAGTTAATACCCTCTTGTTGATCTAGTGCGATATGTATGTGTTCATTGTCTTACAATTTCTCTAAAAATTTAGCAGCTATTCACACTCCTATTCTATATAAATGCAACTCTTAACTTCTTTTGAAGTTAAACCTTTTTAAATATCATAGATATGATTTACTAAAATGATAGACCAAATAAAGGAGATGGAAATGTCAAATGGCAAGGTCTTCGTGTGCCAAAGTACTTAAACGGGAAAAAAAACTCTTCACGAGCAACGTCTTCGTACTGAAGTTCTTTCTGCTTCCCGGGGCAGTAAAAGCTTCTGATCATTCGTTAAAAGAGTAAGGGATAATGCTAGTTCCTCAATACCAACTCTTTTAAATAATGGCCAAATATCCACGGACCCGGTTGATAAGCTAAAAAATTTGCTAATAATTCTTATTTACTAGCAATCAACCACTACCCGAACCCGAAAAAGTATCGGTTACTATGCCAAAGATATTTTTTCGAGCTCGAGCTGTTAAAAGGGTTTTTGCGGATCTCAACATAAACAAGTCTGCTGGGCCGGATGGAATACCTGCACTGGTCTTGAAGCAGTGCTCTTCGACGCTAGCTCGTCCCTTAGCAAATCTTTTCAGCACTTTATACCATGCCGGCGAATTTCCCATCTGCTGGAAAGTTGCTAATGTAACGCCAATTCCTAAAAAAAGGAGTGGCTTATAACCCTGAAAATTACCGCCCAATTGCAATTTGTTCGACACTTTCCACAGTTATGGAGAGTATGGTAAACCACCATCTTGTCAAATTTTTAGAGTCAAATTACCTACTAAGCGACCGCCAAGGCGTTTGACAGAGCTTAGCATGGTGCACTCTTGTCAAAACTTGTTGCATTTGCTGTCTGTGATAATTTCTCTCGATTTATATCGAGCTTTCTCAGAGATCGCACTAAACGAGTTGTTATAGATGGGGTTTTGTCAAACGAGTTCAAGATTCATTCAGGGGTGCCGCAAGGCTCCCTTCTTTCTCCTACTCTAATTCTTATTTTTTTAAATGACCTTGTAAGTCAAACTTCCAACCCTATCTACTCTTTTGCAGATGACAGCAATCTTTTCCATTCGTATTCATTTGATTATAGACCAAGCGTATCCGATGTTGGTGCTATGAGCAGCGTTGCCAAATGTGCAGATTTATCTGCATTTTGCAGTTTTTCTAAGCATTGAACAGTTTTGAAGTTTTTTGTTAAAAAAAATAAGTTATTTTGTAAATTGTGCAGATTTTGCAGTTTTTGCATTAAAAATTTTTAATTTCCATTTTCTTATATTATTATTTCTTTCTTACGCCATAACAGAGGCAAGCTTTAAGAGCCTAACAAAAAACACAAACAAATAAACCACTCAAACCTAATTAATCATTTCTCAATTAATTCTAATAAAATACTTTTATTCTTTTAAATTTGTATATCGCTTCCTTCTTGACTCTGCAAAATTTTCACTTAAATATTAAATTTAGCACTATACTATATTTCGATTTTTCTACAAACGTGATTTAATTGTCAAATACCCCCAATTAACAAAGCAAGAGGATTGTACAAATGACTATTTTTGAAGTTTGCCAAGCTGTTTGAATAGTTTATTTGGCTTTTACTTTCGAAAGTTTAATTATGTCCCTGTTAACAATTTATGATTTTATATGTTTCTTTTTTACAGTTGCATTTGAGTTTACATTGTAAAGCTTTATTGCAGCAATTTTTCATGCTGTTCACTTTACAAATTGCAAATCTGAGCCCGAACTAAAACAAATGTTGTATTAAACGAGAAAACAAAAAAAAAAAAAAAAAAAAAATCGCAATTCTACATGTCCTTGTGTACTCCTCTTAATTCCACTCTCTTCCATCGAGCCTACAAAGTAACAATATTCGTTAATATTATATTGTATTTGTTTCTGTTACTACGTTTATACGCACGACTTATTCACAAATAAATATATTGCAAGTAGAGAAAATTGCCGCATAAACAGTGAATTAAATTTTTATTTTTATTTGCGAATATCTAACTCACGAAAAAATTTCCTGATTAACGCCACTATTTGCAAATAAGATTTTAAACATTGCCATACTTTTAACCGTTTAAAGTTTTTATTTCGATGTGGGACATCCATATGACAACAAAAATAAAATTAACTCAAAATTGTGCAAATAATATATACATACTAGGGAGATCGATTATTCGACTTTTTCCAATAACCGGTTTTCGAATATTACGAATAGTTGCTAATTTAAAAAAACCGGTTTTCGGTTAAACATTTTTGAACTAACCGGTTAACCGGTTTTAATTCGAATACATAAAAACACCTACAAAATACATATATATGACTTAAGATATATTCAGACCTAGCAAATATTTGACGATAAAATCCAAAAAAACGAGACCAGTAAAATGATCAAACTTTAACCGCATTTTTAACAATTTCTATTTATTTACTAATCTGTTTTTGTAAGACGATAATTGTATAATATTATTTAAAAACTATTAAATGATGTTTGATCTAGCCAAACGTTTTGCAAGAGCAAATAAAATATTATAGCAATTTAATAAATTTATTATTAGAGATATTCTCCTAAATTTATTTTAAATGAGTTTTAATTTGTTGGTGATTAAGCCATCTCTATGTGAATCAGTAGAATTCAACCATATTTTTGGAAATTTGCAAACAAAACCTCTTAGCCTGGATTATATATATCAAACGATATTGTTTCAACATTATATAAACGATTAGTAAGATGAAAATGCTTTTTGTATGAAATATTTGTCAATTTGTCGATAACAATTTGAAACCTTCCATGATTTCTCTTCCATGATTGTTTGATTTCTCAATTTTGTTTTTTAGTTCTTGGTATTTTAATAAATAAAACTGATGAATTATTTCCATATCGTTGATTCCGCCGGAATGTTGTAGTTTTAGGCAAAACGAAAAATTTAAACGAACTATTTAAGAGTTTTGAGTTCCTTATGGGGCATTCTGTCCTCGGCAACACAACGGGTTTATTTTTCATCTAATGATTCATTTTTGGCAGCGTATTTTAGTAAAGTATTATTTGTCGACTCTTTAGACCTACTTCGATCGGGGTTACGTTTTATTTGGGGCACATTAATGTCAACCATATAGACTAATTAATTTTATTATATAAATTAATAAATTGTGACGTGGAAACCCCTTCGCCACTTATCACTTTAGGACACTTTAAGAGCCTAACTTTGTCTGTTTAATGCCGTTCGAAATATCTCTAGAGATAAAATCTATATAAAAATATTTTTAATATTTAGAAAACGGTCGCACAAATTAATACTATTTACTTTTTAACTGCACACGTTTTTGTAGTATTTTGAAAAGTTTTAGGTTTTTTTTACAAGAACACACGCATTCATAAGTGGTTTTTATTTACAGTGTTAAAATGTTTTTTTACTTTAGTTACATTTCGTTTTGACCTTATTAATTAAAAGTTTAAATTTGCCTAATATAGAATTAGAAAAATACTTAAATTACGGGTACATCTACAACAAGAGTAAGAAAAATGTATATAAATTACACATTATTAAAATAACCGGTTTATTATACCAAAATAACCGGTTTATTCGATATTCGAAAAATGGACATTTTAAAATAACCGACTTGAGCAAAGCTAAACTAACCGGTTAAAACCGGTCGAATAATAACCGTTCGATCTCCCTAATATATACAAATACACCATAATTTTTGATTTTTTTTTTTAATTTTTAATTTAAAAAAATAAAAAGGTTATATACATACAGTGCTACCAAATGATTAAATTTTCCATCTGGCAATTCATAAAAAACGAATTTTCTGTAAGAAAAATTGACATATAAACAGTAATTTAGTTAATCGCAAATAGTTTTTATTTGCGAATAGGCTACGTATAAACGTAGAATGTATTGCACGTTCATATGTTAAAACAAATTAAGTAAATTATATATTTTTATTTTGGCAATTTTTATGCGCAGTTTTTTTTAGTTAAATTCAGTTTTTTTCCTTAAAGCTGGGATCACACGATTGCCCCAAATGCACCAATCTGACACAATTTTGATTGTGCTTTATTGCCGCACAATAATGAAATTGCCCCAATAAAATATTCTGAAATCACACGATTGCCCTGTTTTATACAAATTTAATTGCTGGTTGGTACAAAGCGAAATGAGTACAATAATTGCCGCAGCACAGTCACACGATCGTTCTAACTTGTGTCAACTGCGAAAACAGCTGTTGTGGTAACTTTGTTATTTGTTTGAAAGTTCTAGTTGGCTTGTTCATTAAAAAAGAAGAAAATTGTATCATATATTCAAACAAAGTTCTGTTGAATAGTTTTATTTGAAATTTTTTAAGTAAAATATATGGAATTCCAAAAATTAAAAAAAGTAAAATTCTATTTTAAATATATAAAGAAATAGAGAATAATTATATATTTAAAAATAAATTCGCTTTAAAGAATTTTAATACATTTTGCTCTGTTTTCCTGTATATAAGCTTTTATATTGTCCTGAACAGCTATTGCACTAATTTAAAAAAAAAATTCGGGAATACAAAATTTATTATTAATTTATTTATTAATGACTTGCTAAACTTCCAATTTTAATTTTTGATAAATTTAATTTTTATTTTTAATTTATTCCTACTAAAAGAAACACACAAAATTAAATTTATTAAAAAAGGCAAATATTGGGGCATATTGTGTTGTTTAATTGCCGCACAAGAACCCAATAAATATTGGCACATTTTTGCCATTTTTATTGACGCGCGGTTGGATATCAAGTAGTCACACGATTGCCGCACCAGGGTTGCATTTTATTGGTAAAAGTAAGCACAATATTGCCCTCAATTGGTACATGAGGCATTTGATTGTGCAGTCTGTGAGACAGAACATGAATGTTACGCTTGGCCGTGACCTAGACATAATCTCAGAATGGGGTCGTGCGGATAGGGTCTAATTTAATGCCCGAAAGACCCAATGTTACAATGTCATCTGTATGCATGGGTGGTATAATCATTGATGAATCAGAAGCTCTTGATGTTCTGGGCATGAGGATACAATGTGATGTCCTTTGGACAGAACCTATATTTAAGGTGTCGAAAGAAGCATTCAAGTGCCTCGGCTTTTTGAAACGCTGTAAGACATACTTCACTCCATCTGATCTCCTTACTATTTATACCACCTATATCCGACCGCGAATGGAATACAACTCTTATGTATGGGCCGGTGCTTCAAAGTCTATTTTGGAGCTTCTCGACCGTGTGCAGGAGAGGGCGAAGGTTCTCATTGGTGACATTAGGGTATCCAATTCTATTGACTCCCTTGAGCACAGTCGCAATGTGGGTTGTATTTGCCTGTTTTATCGTTACTACAATGGGATGTGTTCTGATGAAGTTAGGAATATGGTTCCCGAAACCAGTGTGTTGGTTCGTAATAAACGTTTTTCCTCAAGAGCCCACACTTTTGTGGACGATTGGCCGGTAAATCGTACAACGCATTACAGAGAAAATTCGTTTTTTGGCCGGACTGTTCGTATGTGGAACAACCTTCCTGCTGAAGTCTTCCTTCTCACTTTCAACATGAATAAGTTCAAGTCGAATGTTCACAAACACTACTGCCTCTATCATCCCATAACCTTTTTCCTAGCTCCAACACAATGCATTGCAAAAACCAAAAATAAATGTTGTTAATAAAATACCTTATAAGGGTAACGATAGTGGACAGTGTAATAAAGTGTATAAAGGTACAACAAAAAAATAAGACTAGGATAGCAGGACATAAGTCAGGTCACAAATATAGAAATATTTCATCACAGAAAACAGCTTTATCAACTCATTGTGCTAATCTAAACTATTATCCAGATTTTGAAAATACAACAGTTTTAAACACAGAAAATTATTATAAACGTAGATTTATGTTAGAAATGTTACAAATTATGAAAGTATCGACTATTTCGAGAATTTATTTTAAGTCTGATACTGAAAAAGTCACACAAAATTAAAGACATTTAATTTATAAAAATAGAAGCGGAAGCTAAAAATGTATTTATAAGGTAGTAGATTAAGTTTAAATTAAAACCACTTTTAATTTAATTTGAAAGGAAAGAAAATGTTATATGACTTTTTAATATTTAATATAATGTTAAATTTATAAAATTTTAAATTTTGTCAATAATCACGAAAAAACCCATGAAGAAAAAACCCAAAGGAGTGCTGAAATATTGGCTTACACAAAATTAAAAGTTTTATATAAACAATAAAACCTCAAGCTCGAAAATTTAATCATACATTGAAAGAAAAATTAGGTCAAATAAAATACATATTATATTAATAAAAAAAAACATGCAAAGAAGGAAAAGCTTGACAAATGGTAACGCTGCTTTCAAACCAAATGTTATTTTGCCAGTGATGCGACAATAATAACAGAACTTATTGCCACTCTTCTAGTGATGACACTAAAATAATCGGAAAATGTAAAATGGAATACGATAAGATAGATAAGGGGTACGTTCGTAAATGCATCACTGCGCTGCATCAGTGATTTAAAATGTTTATATATATATTAATGAAGTAGATGTGGACCAAAAAATTGTCATATACTCCACAAAAATTATAGTAACACAATAAAAAAAATTATAATTGCCTTTTTGTCGGCATTAAAAAAGTTTACTTCTCTGATGCAGCGCAGTGATGCATTTACGAACGTACCCAAAATTATGTGAAGATGTAAATTTTTAGCACTATGTATTTCTTAATGAAAATTTCAACATCTTCGCAAATTGATGGTAGATGTTCCCAAATGTGAAAAGGCTATAGCGTTTCAACTTTTTATATATGATAATTTTACTACCGCATTTATAAATAATACAGAAATTTTGGCTTTAAATGTATTTTAAAATCAAAATTTTCATTCGAATTTTTCTTAAACACATTTTAAATTTAAATAAATTGTTTATGAATACTGGTGTTAATGTTTGCATTAAACCCCTTTGCGTACGATAAAATCATCTTAAAAATGGTAATATTTGAAGGGTGGATGGAAAACTAAAAGCTAAAATCACTGCCAAAAGGTCCCAAATAGACTTCATTCTCGAAAGTTTGTCTCTCAATGCTATGGTGTAGGACATTATATGGTCGGACTTGACCTACTATACTTTCTTACTCGTTTTATTATTGCAATGCAGCGGGAGAAATTTACTTTCATTTAAAAATTAACAAATTAGAATGACAAGTTTCCAAACTTGTTTAAGATTTTCCTAAGGCGTTTAGCAACATTTCAATAAGAAGGGTATATTACTAAAACCTAGTCAAAATTATTAGTCTTAATTAAATACGACCAATACAATTTTATTCACATTTGAGTATGTCATATTAAAAAATAAAATCTACTGAAAAAATTCTTTACAAATTTCTATTTTACAGTTAAATTAGAATTGTAGCAACAAGTGTGAAAAATTAATACAAATTGTTATAAAATTAACCTGTTATTTAGAAAGTACTTTTCTAAAAAAATGGGTTGGCCAAATCTGTTCAATAGAAAAAAGTCACAATAATAAATTTCAATACACTAACATAGAAACCCAATGCATAGAAATCAGCTAGACATAAGTAGAAGGTATTTAAAGGAAAATTTAATTTTAATCTTATTTATGTTTATACATTTCGTTAAGATAAGAAATGCTTTTAGACACGTAGTCACCAGCACTCATATTTTGAACTATGAGTGCGGCTAAAACAAACACAGCTGCTAAAAAAGGGGGGAAATAGAAAGAATGAACGGCAAATGAAAAAAAAAATGTGAAAACAAAGTTAAGTAAGAACTAACATATTTATTTTCGTTAGTCACTAAACAAATAATTTTAAGTAATAAGAATGACAACCTCCAGTCAAACAAACACAAAATTCAAAACGAAAGCAAAAGCCAAAAACGCCTGATTTAGGTTCGAGCAGAGCAAATTATTAACCCTATAATAGATACAGTAGAAAAAAACATGTAAACCCGTTAACCCCCTACTACGCTTGAGGAGAGAGGGTAACAATAACGGTAGAAGCAGGGGTGGTAGTTAAGTGGCATTGGCATTGTCACGCTATTCATTGATATTTGCACAGCTGTCTTAATTTAACTAATGACATTTTTGGGCTGTTCCTATTCCCTCAAAACTACAAAAGAATTTATTAATATTTATATTTTCGACGAGCATTATAATAACACAAAAAAACCAAAAAATACTTTCAATTATGGCAAAAGAAATATTTTAGATTTCTATTATGCATATAAAAAATAGAAATATTTTGTACGATTATCTATATGCAAAATATGTACAGCTTCTTACACTAAAAATGGGACACTTAAAAAAAGTTTTATGTTGCTATATTTGGAACTGAAAATAAATGGCGAATTTTCATTTAATATACTTCACTTTATATGAATTAAATTATCCCAATTTAATTCATACCTACATAAAATAATTAACATACATTTTTTAAACTAAGTATTTTTATGAGGTGTCTCACTTGAAGTGTGAGTAGCTGTATGTATGTATGAAATAAAATTCAAATGTCAAGTATGGCACGTTCTAAGGAAAAAATTTGTGTATATGTATGTAAGTGTGTACGAGTACTTTTGCCAAATAAACACATTTTTAAGAATACATACACTCGAGCAGACATATTTCAATCATTTGCCTAAAAAATGTATCTTATATTTTTACACAAACATTCATACATACATATAGAGTATGTACATATTTTCTTAAAAAGCAATTTAAATAATACCAATAATAATTTTACATTTATATAAATGCTAAACCCACTTATGTAAATTTTCAACCCTTTTTTCTTTAGATTAAAGAAACAGCCAACTTAATCTCATATTTCATATTTCCCCATATTTTTTAGTTCTAGAATATTTTCCACAATGTACTTTTTTACAACATAGCGGACATATACATAATATATATTTTAAAATCTTAATAAATTCCATTACATACAAAAACACATCACAACTTTAGCTATTTTTGCGAACTCTTCCTAAACTACTTTGCAACTTGTGGCTTGGGGCAATGGATAGTACTATTGATAAGATAATACAGAACCGGAATAAATGATAAACATACATATTAGGGTGATCGATCATTCGACATTTTACAGAAACCGGTTTTCGAATACTTCGACTATTTCACATTTTTAAGAAATCAAATTAAAAAAACAAACAAATTAAGTTTCTGAAACGAGGTCGCTATAGATTTGATTTTTGAACTGGTTTATGAAAAAAAACCATTTTGTTAAATTTTAAGTTGTACCTGTTTATGATTTAATATATAGATTTAAACCATCTAGTATAGTTAGAGCTGTAAACGAATCATTCATTTTTGAATTAATTCAGGAATCATTCATACACTGAATTGTATGAAATTGTTTCCGAGCGAAGACAAATAATGTATAAAACTCATTTAATTTCTTGAAGACGTAACGTGACAAAAAGTGGCCTTTTATTTGAAAGTGCCCACATTGAGCTCCAACAAAAAATGCAACAAGCAAACATAAAAAACTTTATCATTGTCGTTACTTTTTTTTAACACCTAAAATCACACAAATCAGATTTAATAAATACTTATTGCTCAAAACTACAATATTAAAATTTTATTTTAGGATTATTTTTTACAGGTTGCAAAAGAAAAAAAAAATCATATCTTAAAAAGAAAAGAAAAAACACCTCCTCCAAAGTTTGAAGAGTTAGTTTGAGGAATTACATAAAAAATCAGCCAAACAAAAATTAGGTTTTTGACTTAGTCCATTTTTAAAATTTAATATTTTGTAGATATTACATTTTTAAAAATAAAAAAATGTTTGATGTACTGCTTGTAGCCCCAAGTATTCTCTTTAAAATGACATACAAATCATTCTCGTATGCTCAGTAGTTTTTGAGATATTGAGAAAATAAACTCAACACATTCGGCTAATTCGGCGAAAGGATGACATTTTTAATATGACGTAACTTTTAAAAAAAATTTTTTTAATTTTTTTTCGTTAAAATATCTTCCTTATAGGATGAAAGGAACCTTCACACCAAATTTCATTCAAATCGAAAGGGGTCGGGTCCTACTCTTGGTCGATTTGACATGGAATTACCCATATATATGAGTATATCTATAAATTTTTTATATATTTTTTTAATTTTTTTAGAGTCTTACGGCCGTATTCATAAAAAAATAAATTGGATATGAAATCTATTTTAAGGAAAATTTGTATGGAAATTTGTTTTTAAAATACGTTTGAAATCTATTTTATTTTTTATGAATACGGCAGTTAAAAATTAGTATATTATCAAAATTAGTTTTATATATGAACTATAAATACTTTACATTAATTAAATACTTCTGAATAATATCAAGAGCAGGGAGTTACTGTTATTATTTCGATTTGAAAAAAACACTTTTTTTGGCACAACGTACAAAATATATAGGTTCTTCATTCATTACAACAAAATACATTTATTAAATTTTTTTTTAATTTATTTTGTTGCTGTTACTATAGCTAGTTGATTTTTCAAAAAATATAATTTATCTTCTAAAATGGGGAAATCGAAGCTCTGTATTCGATCACACAAATATTTACGGGCCACGATTCTTACTTACGAGGCACTCTGTGAGTCTAGAATTAAACAATTTTCTTTTAGAACACTACTAACGATAATCGATTTTTGGTAAATTAAATGAAAAAAAGTACCTCGAAAACGTACAACTGCACTTTTTCGCGACCAAATTTTAAATTTTTTTCTACTTATGGCTTTGAGCTTTCAATTATCCTAGATTTTAAGACGGAATCGCAAAGGATAGTATAACAATTGCTAGATTAAAAGTTTTTTTTTATAAATTTCAATCTAACTTGACGTTACTTTCAACGTAGCCTACCTTTTTTTGGAGTGGTTTTCTTTAGCAACTCCAGCATAGGAAATTAACAAGGTGAACTCACACCAGAGGGCCTTAGCTAAGTAAGCAATAGCTGATAACAACCATATGTCAAAATGGTGTACCGTTCTAATGGTTCTGGGGAATCTTTCATATCATAGTATACAACTAGTATGCCGACTCTTTGACAGGTACATAACTCAACTGTCAGTGGTACATTTTTATGTTTGTATTAGTAAGATTTTTTTCAAATGTATTGGTGTATAAAACTATTTCCACCACTAAACATAGTTGCATAAAATCGTATAGAATGTGGCAACAATTTTTTTTTCCAAAATAAAATTTTCTTAGTTCTGCAATATCGGATAATATATAAATAATTAATGATTTCATATATTATTTTTATACCACAAAATGCTACTCTGCTGGCTTTAATAATATTAACAACAGAAAAAATTTAGTGTCAAAAAAATTTATTTAAAAATTTTTAGTTTGTGAAAAATAAAAACATTTTGTAAAAGCAAATTAGCAAAATGTATTGAAAAAAATTATTAATTATGTGTTTAAGTCATAAAATTAAACATGAAGTGTTATATTGTGAAAAATTTTAAATTAAAAAATTTCAAATTTTGTTTTGTTTTTGTTGTTCTTAAGTGTGTTGAATTCACACAGAACCTATATGTGTGATGAGAGTTATAAAAAAAAGAGAACGTTCTCACCAGTCGGCATACTAGTTATATACTATGTTTCATATATTTTTTACTTTTTAACTAAGAATTATGAAACTTCAAACGTTTTTAAATTATTACATTTCAAAACACACAATTTAAAACAAAAAAAAAAACAAAATTAAATTGTTGTTTGAATTGTTTACTACAGTGTTGTATTACTTTGATACAACGTTAAAGTATTTTACACTGTTTTATCCGTTTTCAAGGCAAGGCCACCTTGTTTGAATTCGCCTTGGGAAAGAAGGGTGATATTTTCGAATCAAAAAGAAATTAAACAAGTAATGGTGGTATACTCGGTTGTGACGAGTCTTTGATACCCTTCACCGACAGTTAGAATATTTCAGGTGTGGGCCCCTTATGGGGTCTAAAAATTATTAATTAATCTTTATAAAAGCGGACGTATGAATTAAAATTCGTCGTGTTTTAGACCTGCATATGTTTGATAATTGACCGACAATCAGAAATCCTCATGCTTTTATTTCTTGTGAATAAAACTTAATTTGAACACATTTTATTACAAAATTCTCTATTAGAAAATCCAAATTAAAACAAATTTAGATATTGTAGTGAAATTTGTTACAGCGGTTTATAGTTTTAAATTGGTTTTCAGAAGGAGGATTAATATCAGACCTAAGGGAAATTATGGACCGATTATTACAAGACTGTATGGTATTATTTCTGGCCATATGAAGCTGAATTGAACCAAATTTTACCACAATATTTACAAAATTTAACAATATGATTTCTAGTCATATAGAAAGAATTTGTGTTAAATATTATATATATCTGTTCATTAAATCAGCGTTCTCACTTTTGGGGATACAAATTTCGGGAAAATACTCAGGGGATTTTTTGGGGAAAAGCACTTTTTTCGCTGGGAATTTTTTGGGATAATATTATTATAAAATCCATTTGTGCAATGGCAAGACCGATTTGGTCAAGATGTGGGTACAAATTGAAGTCTTTTTTGCCGGTTTAAGCCCTTTTCAAGAGCTTGCTGCAGTAGTTTTCAATATGCTTTTTGTACCAACAAGCGTTATTTCTGTTGAACGAGTCTTTTCTATAATGAAAACAACCAAAATTTGCAACAAAATACAGTATGAGTTATAAGAATCTCTTCCTAAAATAACACTTTAAGGGCCATTATTACAACTTACAAATAGTTATTTTTAGGATGCTATCTGACAGATAAATAGTTTTTGGTTATTACAAGTTAACATTAACCTTAAAAGTGACTGATAAGCTAACATCAGGTTTGTCCTCATGGTAACTTTACAAGTGAACTTTAAGAACTTGAAGATGCCATATTTTCTGCTGAAGATATGGTAACTTCAATGACTGTTTTATGTCATATTAAATTACTTAAGTCGTTGCCACTACGTATTTTAAACAACCAAAAGTAGTCGGTATATACTGCAATGTTGCCACAGTATATAAATTAAATTTTTTATTTTATCGGACAGTTGTAATAATGGAAAAAACTTATTGGTCACTTTATCGTTCAAGATAGCTATTGTTCACGTTAACTATCAGCAACTTTATCATTAGGTTGTAATAATGGCCCTAAAAGTAATGCAGCCTGCTGTGACAAATTTATTCTATGATCTCAAATGCACTTTTTAAACAAACAACATGTTAAACAAAATTGCATTGGTTGATGAATCAAAAGATGTTGATTCCCTAATTCTTGAAATGATAAATATTGTATCATAATTATTTTTCATTTGCGTTTTTACGTTACCCTTGTTAGATAGATACTATACATGTGCACGTAGATATTTAGAGCTCAAAGAAACAATAATAATATTATACAAATAGATTTATTTAAAAAAATCAGTGTATACATATTTTTCCTTTGACAAAATATGCTGTATTTTATTTTTAAGGAAATGTGTGGATAAGGCTCGAAATAAAACTGGGAACCCTTCATTTATGTGAGATTTGTTAACAAAATGATCAATTTTATAGGGTGGTGGTTCCACATTTTAATGCACAGATCTTATCCTACTGAATCGATTTTTCTCAATTTCAATCTCAAACTGCTGAGGAGTATTTTTGAGTTTTCCAAAGTGAGCGTGTTTTCAATAGATGGACATGGCTAAATCGGCTTAGAATTAATCAAGGAGCCAGAATATATATACTTTATGGGATCAGAGATGAATAAAAGATATGTTTCACAAGGAATGACAAACATAGTATAGCCTCACTCACCGCTAGTGGTGTTGGGGGTATAACAAGATTATTCCATATATATATTATATATTAAACATCAGCAATTTAAAATAAGTGCTATTTTATTGCAGTTTTGTATTTTCTGAAAAATATTTATGTTCAAATTACCGTCGAGTTTTTTGCGTTAACAAATTGCAACAAATTTTTAAATTTTCCTATTAAGTGGGAAGTCCCTTTTCACATTTGATTTAAATTTATACAAAAATTCCAGTAATATAAAAATTTAATTTTGGCCAGCTAGATTGAACAAATAAATGTATGCATGTACGAGGTGTTACCATAATTATAAAAATTTTGCTTGGTATATTGTAAAGCATAGAAAGTAAAAAAAAATAATGGCGACACATAACAATTTAAGAAACTATTAAACATATTTAATAGTTTCTTAAATTTTTATTTAGTTTTTCATAAATAAGATGACATATAAATATGTATGTATATAAGACTAAAGCTGTTCAATTTGTCTATATAAAAAATTAATAAAAAAAAAGTTTCGGTCCAGCTGTATTGGTCCAGCGAAGAATTGGTGTAATTAAAAAATATGTCTGGAAAAAATTATAAAGACATTTAAATTTTTGCTATTAAATCCAAATATTTTTTTAATATTTGGTAAAAGTTCATTTATGGAAAACTTTATTTTAATTGCTTCTCCACATCCCTATTTTATTGAATTCACGAGATTGGCGCAGATACCGGGGTAAATTGGGAACCAAGGTCAATCTTTTGCCACATTACCTGCCAGTGATGCATTTTGAGTTTTTTTGTTTTGGGCCAAATTGACAATTTAAAAGGGCCAAACTTTTTTTGTAGTACATATTAAAAAAGTTATACGTAGTAATATAGAACATGTGTTTTATTTTATTAAGAACGAAAACAAAAATTCCACATGCTTAAAGGTATTTCTGTTTCATTTTTATATTACTTTTCATTATATTCAATTTTTTCATGGTCAAACGCAACCCGAAATTTTATTTTTTAATTCAAGATTTAATTTATGTATAAAGCACTTTTATCATTTAACAGTCTCCTTTTTTATATTTATTTAAAATAATTTTAATTTAAAACAAAACTGATTTGCAAATAAAGGTATGGAGTTCTTAATTTAAAGGGCCAATCGGTTTGACAACCACGACAGGATGTCTTTGTGGATATTTAGGATTTTTGATTTTCGTACAAGCTTCATATGCCATTAAAAATGTATTGAACAATTTAAAGAAGTCAGTTAAATTTTGAATAAAAGGGCCAAAATAGATTTCCACAGGGCCATCATACATTCAAAAGTGCCAAAAATGGCACAATTGTGCCACGTTTTGCATCACTGTTACCTGCTTATTTGTCGATTTATACGTCCCAATTTTATTAAGAATTTCCCAGATATTATATTTTAAAGAATTTTACAGAAAGTTGCAATAAAAATTCAATACAAAATTTTCTACGACATTTAAGGAAGATATCGTCACTATTATTTTTTCCGACTCTATGGGTGGTATTATTGATTCCGTTCCGCGATTGCAAAAGCAATTTTGGCGCAGAAACAAAATTTCGCTTTTGTGGTATCACATCTACCACTGCGGTATTGAGATATTATTGAAACCGCAATATAGATTTTTTCGCCATTTTTCTTACGTTAAAATTTTACAACAAGATGCTAACGGAAGGAATAAAAATGTAAGAAGAAATATAATATAAAAAAAAGAAACTTTAGCTTAGTTATTTAAAAAAAAGTTATTATAGGAAAAAAAGAGATAAATATACATGAAAATTACAGTTATAAGCAATTATTGATTTAATGTTGCCTTTACACATGAAAGTAGTGACATGTCATTGTTCTATAAATATTATCAACGAAAAAGTGTTCGAAATAGTCGAATCTCATGCCATTTGCCTTTCTGTTTACACATGCCACTGCCAGTTCATTTTCAAAATGTCGTCGAAGCGTCAACTTGAGATAATTTGTTTACTTCTCAAAGTAAAAACAAGTACCAGAAAACAAAAAAGAGTTACCGACTTCATCACATAGTTTTAGTTTTGAGGAAATAGTTTACATTTATTTATATTAGCATTATTTTAGCAAAATTAATATAAGTAACAAACTTGCTTTTTTTAATGGGCGTTTTAAAAAATGAATGATAATAATACATTTAACAGTTAAAACTCTAATTACAGTTCGACAATAATCCAGTAAATTTACATTACATTGTTAACAGGGTAACATTGTTTATCGTTTTGACATTTAGTGGCATGCAAGTGCAAATGTTCCTCTCGCATGCAATTTTTGTTGCCACTGGAGCTGCCATTGCGAAAAATGTGGGTGTATTAGTAAAAAATTGGGATTGTGTTGAGTTTTTCGAACTGGCAGTGGCATGTGTAAATGATAGGTAAAGGAGTTAAATCAAGACATTGCTTGTTGCGTTAGTCAACGAGCCCCAGCAGAAATAAAAAATGTTGGGAAGTTTTGGTATTGACTGTAAATTGTTCCGGGCCGCGATCAAAAGATTTAAAGACTTATGGCCTGGTCATCAATTTCGAATATTCGAATATTTTATAATTTTTTTTTTGGTGTAAATGTAAGTTTAGCGAACGAAGTCTTCATTCAGAAATAGATAAACAGGCATTTAAACATGTATTGCATTTCTAATTCCAACTTACTCCCTTTCATTTATCTGCAACACATCTTTAGATTTATAGCAAAAAACTCTTCTATGTACGCGAAGTTCTTAGCAATCGTCTTCATTGTTTTCTTAAAAATAGGCTTTTTAACCAAATTACAAATTTATATTTTCCGCGTTTGTATATTTTATATTAATATATCTTATAAAAAAAATATTACGCAAAAATTTTAACAATTTGTATTAAATGTTTTTTTTACCAACAACTGACACAATATCAACTTATTTAAACGGGGAGGTTAAAAATTGTTTGCAAAAAGTTTATACCGCAGAAATGAATAATAGCAATTGGCATATCGATCGATATTTATGTCCGTTAAATTTTCTTTTCCGTGTGGAATCAATAGAACCACCCTATATGTAGAATAAATAGTTTGCTTGCAACATATTCAAAAAATATGAGGAAACAATGTTCATTTTCTTCTGGAAAGGTTTACATTAATATATTTTAATTTCTATCACATCGGCAAAATTGCTATATTAAGAATAGTGTTGCCTTAACTCTGCAGCTATGTTGTTTTTCTTCTTACTTCTATATTAATTTAAATATAAGTTACACGCAAACTTTATGTACGACTACGAAGTTTATTTATTATCAAAAACAGCTTTGTTTTGTTTTTAAGCTGTAAATAAAATATTATAAATAGAATTCATCTGGAAAAAAATTTTAAGACACACAATATTACAACATAATTATTAGGCAATAATATTTATGACTACACTGAAAAAAATTTTTTAAAAGTATTTAAATTTAATTCATGTGATAATTTAATCAGTTATTTTTTAATTGAAAGACAATTAAAATCTTAATTTTTATTTAATTAACATCTAAATTATTTGGAAATAAGTTTTTTATTAAAATATTAACTAAATAACAAAAAAATTTTTTCGTTTAAGATAAAATAATTTAAAATTGTAGAATTGTTGTTGGGAATTGTCAAAACCTGGGCTTTATTTTATTAAATTAATAACGAACTGTTTGAAACGGCAAAGTTTTTTGACCATTTTTTAATTAAAATTAAATATATGTTTTATCAAATTTTAATTAATTTCATGATGAAAATTAAATTCAATGAACTTAATATATATATATATATGTTCCTCCAACTCCCACTGGAGCATAGGGCGCCAATAACAGCTGTTCTCCATCTGACCCGGTTTTGAGCGATATACCTAAGTTCATTCCAAGATATACCCAGTTGGTTCATTTCGGATTCCGTTGAACGTCTCCATGTTGTGCGTGGCCTGCCGCTTTCTCTGCCATCTTGTTGAAATGGGTTCCATCTAAGAGCTTGTTTAGTTACATTAGTGTCATTTCGACGGAGGGTGTGTCCTATCCACTGCCACTTTCGTTTACGTATCTCGGTTGCTACTTGTATTTGGTTCGTCCTTGATAGCAACTCGGCATTTGATATTGTCCTAGGCCAAAAGATGCGTAGTATTCTTCTTAGGCAGCGGTTAATAAACGTTTGAAGTCGTCTGGTAATGTCACTTGTGACCTTCCAGGTTGTACACCCATATAGGAGAACCGATTTAACATTCGCCTCGAAAATTCTCAGCTTTGTGGTTTGGCTGATTTTATTACTTTGCCAGATTGGGGCTAGTAAGCCAAAAGATGACCTAGCCTTCATCTAGTTCAGTTCCTCCATTTGCAGTAATCTCGCAGCCTAGATAGCAGAATTGATCACTTGTCTCAAATGTCTGGTTGTTGATGGTCATGGGAACTGTTGTTGCCCCGATACTTAGAGTTTTTGTTTTGGCTGCATTTATTTTTAGCCCTGTGTATTGTAGCTTTTCCTGAAGCTTTATGGCTGTTTGTCTAAGATCAATAATCTTGTGTGAGAGTAAACAAATATCGTCTGCGTACGCCAGGTAGTTAAGGTAACGATTGTTGATTTGCCATTGTATTCCTTGTCTTTTATTTTCAATTACATTGAGAACATCTTCCATAACCACAAGAAATAAAAGAGGTGACAATATGCAACCCTGGCGCACTCCACTTTTTACCATAAACGGGTCAGAAAGATTTCCCTTATGAAGGACAAAGCATCTGGCATGGTTATAAATCTCTTTAATCAAAATAATTAAATAGATATTTTATTGAAAAAAAAAATATTTACTATTTCAAATTTTTAAAATTTTTAGTACAAAGTGCCTGCTTTATTCTATGAATTTGGTGATTAGAGACAATTTTTAATTTTTTCTGTGTATTTTTCTTATTAGGTGTACTTTTGCTTTAAGTGTTTTCGTTATATAATTTTAACATGGTGTTTTTTTTTTTGTTTGATTTTTTTTAGTTTAAACAAAAATTATTCCACTTAAAAACAATAGTGGTGTTAAAATAACAACACTGAAGTTAAAATACATAAATAAATATTTATTTATATATTATTTATTTTTACTATATCACACATACACGGTTTTCGGCGGGAATAGAATCAGCAAGCCTCGCACTTAACGACTAGCTGACTACCAACTAGGGGCACTAAAAAGTATTTGTTATTATTAAGAATATTTTTACTTTTATTAAAAGCAGATACATTAAAACATTTTTTAAAATTTAAGACAATTATTGACTTCTATGAAGTTGAAAACAGCCAATTGTTCGATATCTATCTGCCTTCATACTTATAACGCCCAGTATTAGGAAAATAACTCGATATCACTAGCTATGAAGTGGGTATACTGAGCTAGTAATTCTATGCGAAACTTTTAAAATATTCATCTTAGAGCCCATAAAGTATATACATATGTACACTAATAAGAAAAATCAAATTCCATCCGTACTAAAATCAAGCCAAAGCAGTGTCAATAGTACGGTAGATACTGATTTTATTAAATCAAATTCAGAATGCTTGATTCAAGTTCGAATTTTTTAAGAGCTCCGTACTTAAAATAACCCGAAAACGGGATTGAAGTGAGAACCAAATTTATCTCAAATTGTGTTTGGTTTAAGAAAATTCAAAGTTGTCTTAAATCCCAAATTTGTACTTTAAATAATCAGAGAGTGAGATTTTGATTCTTACCTAAGCACTTACCCCAAAGAGAGAGAATATAACCCATTTACACATATGTTTGTTTCACATCTACTCGTCTACGTCCTTTTCAATTGGGGCGCTCCACAACCTCGCTTTAGCATATTCTCATATAAAATCGATTGGCTAAAGAATTACTGCAAGTGTCAGTTGAAGTTGGCCTATCTTGTACTTGAAACGGTTCACCACATTTTACAATGTTAATTTTCACTGTTTGGAACACTACTTTTATTTAAATTATTGTTTTGTTTGTTAAGGGCTAAATAAACCACTCAAGCGGTTAGTTCAAAACTATGAAAAATTAATGAAGCATGTTTGGACGAATAAAAATATAGACTGATTCCAATAAAATTTGGGAAGATGACTTAGTCGAAAAAAGTATAAGTTTGGACTAAAGGTAATTTATACACCAACATAATTATAAAGATGGTGTTTGGGCACAAGACTCTATTCCGGAAAGAATCATGTTTGGTGGCTATGTGAAATTATAGACCGATTCTCAAACTTTTTCAATAGGCTTGATCCTTGTGACAATTATTACAATTATTTAATCAACTTATCTCAAAATTTGCAACATATAGTTTGCGAAAAAGGCTAACATGCACAGATCGACTCTATGTCGATCGGTATTCTAAAAGTTGGGATTAGGACCAATATATTAAGGTGTTATCCACATCAAAACAAACGTCAATTACCCTGTTAACTATTGTAGTGTGGCAATAAATATTTGTATTGCCAAAATAAAATTTCGCGTTTCAAGCAATAGTACATAAAGTGATGGTATTTAAATGACTATGATAACTTTAGTTTTTTTTTTTTCTAAGCATAAACTATATAAGTATAAATATTGGATTTATTTAAATACAAACCTAATAATCAATATTACGGCTCTATGTTCTAACTAGGAACTACGGGAAAATATATATAAATAATAACACTGTGCTAGAAATTGACACGTTTTAACCTAATTCGGGTACAATGAATCCAGTGGTGCTCTGGTTTTCGAGATATACCGTTATTTCGAAAATGGAGGAGGTTGCACAAATATGTTCGCGTAACTCAAAAACGCTTTAGCTTAATGAAAAAAACTAAAAAAACCGAAGAAGAATAAATTTCTAAATAAAAACTTTAACTATTACTATAAAGTAACTTTAATAAACAACAAAAATAAATGTTTTAAAATTTTTAAGTTTCGACTGGTTATTATAAAAAATAAAAAAAATTGCATCTCTTAGGAACAAAATCAAAAGTTCTGAGCGACTCAACAAAAAAGTTACAAATATGGTAGCAAAATGTTTCTGGTTTTTCTAAACACTTTGGGATTGAAATTCAGTACAATCGGCTTAGAAGGCAAAATATTATCCCTAAAAATTGATAATAATGCTACATAAGCTAACAAAAATAGGTGGCGGAAAGCACCGGTTGTCATTAAATTTTGCACAACTTTATTTCATACGACTATAAATCTTACTACTATATCATGAAGATCGGTCCATAATTTACCATAAGTCTCACATAAAGTCAACTCTCGGAAAACGCTCTTATATGCCTAACACTGTTACAAATATGAAAAGAAATCACACCATCAAATTTTGAGATGATCGCTTAATACTTTAACAGATGTCCCATATAAACTGTAACGAATAACGCTTTAGTAATGAAGTTAAATTTTGTTTAATAAGACTAGAAATCATTATAGCAAATTTCGTGAAGAACGGTCAATAAATCAAATAAGGGGTCGTACAAATCTCACTCTCGAAAAACTCTTAAATGCGTCCAAAACCGTATTGGTAAAATTTGATCTAATTTAGATTAATAAGACTAGAAATCGCTGAACCAAATTACGTGAAGATCGGTGAATAGTTTACCATAGACGCATTAATTTCTGATAATTTGTTTATTGTATTTAAACTTGGTTTTATTTTACCGACACTCGTGATCATCGCTCTATAATTTATCATATACTAAATGTAAAACGCCTAAAACTAAAACAAATCATGATATTTGATTGTAATTTGTCAAAATTTTACATAATTTAGTAGCATTAAGTTTAATTATGACAAAGTTTGAACCGCAAGAAATTTTAACACGCTGAAGTCAGGTTTTTATTAAGATTTAGGTACATTTGTATTATAATAATTATAGAACCCATATAAAGCCTCCTGAAACAGTCGAATTCTCAATGGAGGGCACAAAGTTGCGAAAAGTAACAACAGTGCGTATTGTTTGCAAATAATAAATAAGATTTTTTATATATAAAAAGCAACATACTAATTAATTTCTATTATTTCCGCATTAAATGTTTTTGTTATATTATTTTTAAATATTTAGTTTCTTTTTTTGATAATAGTATTTTCTAAAACAAATATATAAATTAAGCACCTTCACCATGCACGATAAGAAATAAAAATACTGTTATTTAGATATAAAATTAATCTACATAGAAAAGAGTGTTTTATAAATTAAAAAAAAATGTTTAAAAAGTATTAAAATTTAATTAATGTGATAATTGAATCAATTATTTTTTTGTTGAAAGAAAATTAAAAATTTAATTTTGATTTAATTAACATTTTAGTTGTTTTGAAATAAATTTTTCAATTAAAATTTTAATTAAATAACAAAACATCTTAATTGACTTTTTTCGTTTAAAATAAAATAATTTAAACATGTAGAATTGTTGTTGTCATTTAGTAAACAAAAAACATTCACAATTTTAAAATATCTATTAAATAGTTTACTATAAAATAGTAATCAATATAATCATTTTGGTAATAGGTGCAAATCATCAACAAATTGTTTGCTTGATATTATGAATTTGGTATAAATTTGGTGATTAGAGAATTTTAATAATCAACATTTTTTATTTTTCGAATTTATTAAAAAAAATTTAAGGAATAGAGCTATTACAAAAAGCTTTATAAAATACATAACTGAAATTTAACTCATAGAATAAATTCGAAAAATAAAAAATGTTGAATATAATAAAGTTGCTTATGAAAAGAAATTTAATAATTTTTTCTTTGTATTTTGTGCCTTGACCACTTTCCAATCCCACTAACATTTTGTCCGATGTTGTAAATTGATAACCGCGATAACTGTTCCCAATTTGAAAACTTTGGCTTGTGCCGTTCTCCAATATATAATGAAACACAAATACACTGAAAAGAAAAATTAATTCATCTGTAATTATATCAATCCAAAGAACTACGGATTTTCTTAAATCAAGTACAGAAGGATTGATTCATATACGGATTATTAAATTGCGAAATACTAAACTTATCCATATTTAATTCCGAATTTGTACTTGCAATAATTCGAAAATTAGATTGATTTAAGTGAAAATAAGATTGGATCAAATACAAAATGCGATTGATTCAAGTATTATAAAGTTGATTTTATCCCGAGTTCGTGCTTTATATAATCGGAAGGATAGAATAGATTGATTCTAACCTAAAACACCTACCCCAGAGAACCAGGGACAGAAGGCGAATATGATTCTGATTGATTTACTTACCCGCTTTACACCTTACAGAATTTCAATTAAAAAAACCCGAGTATCTTGCCCTACATGGATTCTACTTTAAAAATGTTATGTATTTAATCAACTAAAAATATAAACTAAATGGGGACTTTTGCTTGTATTTTGCTTTTTAAAGATGAAAATAATGTATGTTTTTCTTCTTGTTTGGTAGTTTTTGTGGTTTCTTTACAAAACAAGCAAATCGTTTTTTATCTACTTGTGTGTGCTCGTACCTGATTTGAAAACTTTTGTTACTGCCGTTCTCCAGATTGACATAAAAATAATAAAAAAAAATAGAAAGGATTTTTGGGTAAAATTTGAGCCAGTCGTAGTTGTTACCTCTTGTCTGATTTATTATTGGACCGATCAGGCTGAATTTCAATAGCAAGCAATTTTGGACTAAATTTGTCATAAATATATAACTACCAAATCCCCAGCGCATCTGGGGTCTTCGGAAACCCCATTTTAATATGCAGACGGACATCGCTAAATCAACTTCGCTCCCCATTAGGACCCAGTACATATACAAATTATAGGGTCTTAGATTAATATTGTAGAAATTATACCTTTTTCCTTCGGTAAATTTGTAGTCGAGATAAGTACATACCAGTTTTTACTTAAAAAATAATTTATTTATTTATCATATCTTACAAATACCATATCTTACAAATACAAGGTATCTGCAGAGTCGAATCCGTAACCCACTCACTGATATACTAGCTTAAAACTAACTAGCTAGCCTAGTGCACAAAAAATATATACATAATTCAAATAAATTTGGCATAGTCAAAAATTAACTATATGGAAGATGAGGCTTATCTTAAAAAAATCGTCTTGGCCATTCCTGAGTAATCTGGGTTGGTCGAAAATGTAACAAGATTGCCAACCATGTCAAAAAATATCTCTAACTCTTTATCTTCGACTTCCTAAACCTTAAAGCCACCATCTTTAAAGTGTCGTTTACAAACCCTATAAACGGTTTCAAAAAAGAACGTATTCGGCACGAACTGAGGTTGACCTTGTGTAGCTGTCTATCCGTCAGCTTGAGTGTAGATTAGAATGGGTATTCCGAAGACCCCATGTATGATGGGTATTAGGTAAGTTTATACCTTTAAAGTGTTAAATCCGGAATAGTTTAAGATATTTTTCTGGCATATTTATTTATCAAATCTGCATATATTAAGTGAACTAAAAATAATTGGTATAATCTTAATCTAATTCTAAAATTTGCGTTCTGACAATGCCGAAAATTCTTCTAATCATTGTTGCCATTCACATAGTTGTTTTCCGCTCTGATTTTAAAAATAAATTTGAGCAATTGAAAACGTTTCATGATAAATTGCGAAACCGAACTTACCTCAAAACAATTGAGACCTGCGAACTCATCTGTCACAGATAACAATTGTGCGAATTTATAGTTCTCCGCATATAAAAAAAACAATGGTGTGTGTGTTTATCAATAATAAAGCTTTTATTTAAATTTCAAAAATCAAAAATGAATTGTGTTCTTAAAACGGGATTTGGTTTTGTATTACAGTAACTTTTGCTAAATTTTATTTCTATACTAATATTCTGGTGGCAGTAAAAATAATTTTCAAATTTAGGAGTTCAGCTCCATTATGCAATTACAACTTCAAAAGATTATTTAAATATTTTAACCTGTATGAAAATTGTTTGTACAAACTTTTTTGACACCATCATTTTTTTAAGATTTTTGACAGCAAAAGCAATTTTTTCTTTCAAGTTTGTGACTAGATTTTAACTAATATTAAACGTCCTAGCTCTAAATTGTATCTTTATACTAACTTTGTTGCGAGACTTTTAAAAATAAAAAGTCGGTATGGAGTAACACAAACCAGCACAAACACATTTTACTCTTCAAATAGTAGTGTAGGAAAAAATGTAAACATTGTGACATCGACTTAAAATAAGCGCACGCAAGCGAGTTACGAAAACTTTTTTCCGCAATTCGTCAATGAAGTGTTGGTATTATATACCTCTTAAAGTTGGTTTATTAGATAACTGCCTACATAGTACAAAAACGAATACAGGAAAAACCGGAAGGTAGTCTAAGAGAAGAACTAGCTGCTTTTCGCCCTGACAGAAACGGCATCGTTTAACAAAGTATAGAGTGGCAAACTCCTTTATATACAATTGGGGCGTGCCTAAAAAAGAAAGGTGTACCCGAAAAAATTCATCGATATCATTCGAGCATTATATGATGCATATGAGATATCAGTACCGTATAATGTCATCGGTAGCAACCTTTTCACAACGAATGCTGGCGTAGAACAAGACAGGTGGCCCTCTCTCAACATTGGTTTTTACCGTAGTAGAAATATGTTTTCACATTTAGAGTGGCAGTACATGGACACTTAGCAGTCATCTCGAAGACATGGATTTTGCAGAACACATATGTATGTTATCACATAATATCAGTGCTATACAAGCATAGCTAGACTATCTACAACAACTTGCAAAGCCGGTTGGCTTACAGATCAATGTCGCATAAGCAAAGGCTATGAAAATAACTGACAAAAGCTCACTACATATTCTATTAAACCACCAACTGTCAAAAAATCTAATGTAACATTACAGTTTGTAGTCACACTATCACACATGAACATACTTTTGTTAAAATGCAACCCTGATCCAATGAAAAGTATTAGCGTTTAGAAATTTTTCAAAAAAAAAACGATTAAGTCGTATGGGATGTCAAACTTGTTTCGTAATACTTGTGACACATTGCATTCACACTATCACACTTTGTCATATTACTTGAGTTTTTGACATGTATTAATACAAAGTATAATAGTGTAATCTAGCCTTTAGGTAGCATAATAGCAATATCTGGCGGAACAGCATTTGGTGGACTTATTTCAGTCTGGCGCTCAACACAACTATCCAAACAAAACAAACTAATTATACTCAAAGCGTGTGTGAAATCCATCCTTCTTTATGGCTATGAACCCTGGTTGGTATCCAGAGGAACTACCAGGAAAATGCAAGTTTATGAAATAAATGCATACGAATAATTAATAGAATATTTTGGCAAGCCACTATACGCAATCGCGAACTTTGCCAGATGAGTTACAAAGAGGATATTGGTAAACAGATAAAAAGAAGAAAATGTAGGTGGCTAGGCTACACTCGGAGAAAATATCACCAGAATTGCACTAAAATGAAACCCCAAGGTTCTAGAAAACGTGGTCGCCCAAGCAGCACAAAGAGCTAAAAATGAACACGAGCAATAAGGATTCATGCTGGACGAAGTGGCAGCTGAAGCTGTAAACAGGGTTCCTTGGAGAAATGATGTTGAAGCCCTGTGCTAAATAATTAGTTAAGAAGGCTAAGAAAGAGATTCTTAACTCGAAAATTCTCTTAACCCGGAAATTGCCAGTGTCACATATAAGTGACGATGATTAGCGATTTTCTCTAGCATATCTATGAAACTATTTTCAACATACATTTATTACTGAAACGAAGTTATACCCTAAAGTGTTTGTCAGTTTTTTTTTTACAACTCTGGAATAACATAAACTGTGAAGTTTTTTAAGTTTTTGCAAACAGTTTTTTGTTTTCTACTTTCTGTAGTGTGATAACTAAATTGTTGTAAAAATGCCAAAAGGGGTAAGAACCGAAATACTATTTGTTGGTTCGTACTGTAAGATACTCAAACTTCAAATATTAGTGATTATTGTCAGTACATAGATTGCCTTTTAGTTAAAAATAAGGCTAAAATATCAAGTGCCGCCTGCAGGTGACACTGGGCAGTATTTCACATATTCACATACTTATATGTACATATACAAATATATAGTAACTAAGCTTATGTTTTGCTAAAATTGGATTATTTTGCTAAAGATTGAAATTGAATGAAATAATGGAAATACTAGAGGCTGGAGAAGAACCTGGCGCATTCATACTATACCCCGTGGTGGATGGTGAGATAACCGATGAGGCTAACTGCTATCACCTTATAAGCCGAATGCTAACAATTTGCAATACATTATGTCCAGTGACACCCCTATAAAAGCAGAATTAGCAAAAATATTTTCAATTCGACTTTTTTAATGTAAACTCGACGTATTTATATTAATTAGAAAGAAAAATCATGTTTGTTTTCATTACTCAAGGTATGGCTATTGCCGGGTTAAATGCCCTCGATTTTATCTGTTTATTTGTGGCAGGATCAATTTCAGATTAAAACCAAGTACATATGTATGTTAAATATTCTTCTATGGCTAAGGTCTATTAGTTTGGCAAATTGAGCCAACACTGTTTTGATATTGCAAAAATCCAAAACTATAATTTTAAATGACAATTTTAGTGATTAATTTTCCAGTATTTTTCCATTGATTCATGCTCTACTGCCAATTGTATTTTCCCCCCTGACTGCACTGTTTAATAGCCATTACTGTGCAGTCGTTTCAATCACTCAATCTTAACTGTTTATAGTTAATCATTTCTTAAGTTATAATTATACTCTTATTTAGTTGTTTTTTCTTTGTTTATTCATTAGAAATTAACTTTAACAATTGTATGACTAAAAACTTTGCTTGACCTAGAAAAAGGTTTTTGTTCAAAAAATGAGAAAACACAAAGTTATAATAGTAGAAAACTCCTCTATCTTGTTGCTAGGCACTCGTCATTATGATGAGTAAGACAGCAGCAGTTGCTTAGTTTGGAGTTGCTTAATTAAAAGTATCAGTTTTTGCACAAACAAAATAAAAAAACAAAAAAAAAAAATCATGCCACGGAAAACAATTGTGATAAAGTACCTATTAACTGAACTTTAATGCTGAATCAACTTTAAAATAAACGAAGCAAATAAACACAAACATACAAAAAGAATAATTGCATTATAAAAAGCCTTGAATTAGCTTAAAACTTAAACCAGTAAGAAAGTATAGTTCGGCAAGGCCGACCCTGTAATTACCTACACCGATAGAAAACCATTTAAAAAGTAACAAATTTTTATCTTTTACTTTTCTATAAAATCAAACCATTCTATAAAATAAAAATTAGCCTCGTTCAAAAACATTTAGGTTAAGATAAAACTTTCATAAGAACCATTTGTGCCGAATTTAACTTGATTTTATATAGTAATTAATATATGTATAAGACCAAAGATCAATCATAGATTCTACATCATTAACCCTTAGAGTACGAAGCCTAATTTTTGACATAAAGTACGGAGTGGGGTCACTAAGGTCCCCCACAGTAAAATGGGATTATATAGTATAAAAGTTTACATATTAGTATTGAAAAGATTATTATAAAAGTAAAAAAAAATTATTTTATTAATTTTGAGCATTTATTTTCAAAAATTGCATCAAAAAGTATTAATTTTCAAATAATTTCATTTTCAAATATTTTATGTTTTGACCTAAAATAAACTTAAAATTACTATTAACAAACACAAACTAAGAAATTTAATTCTTTTCTCAACAATAAAGAAAAAATACAAAATAAAATCAATATAATAATTCAACATCTATAACATAAATATAATTATCCCTTCCATCAAACTTATATGTGTAATGTAAAATACGACGTGGGGTAACTTGGGTCCCCCAAGCGAATAACTTACCTTCTAATTATGAACTAATTAATATTTTTATGCCACTTATAAGTTTTTGTATACTATTCAAAATCAAACTCGACTACCTAAGACGAAAAAGATAGAAAGAAATTATTTTCGAAGTTATTAAAGAAAAACTAGGATTGGGGGACCTAAAGTCCCCCACTCCGTACTCTAAGGGTTAAAACTTGCAATGTTCTACTAAAACTACGGTCAAACTTATTAAATATTTGACAAAAAAAGCATAGCCACTAATTTTGTTAATAGTTAGAGATATTTAACAAGGTCTAAATATCACAAAATAAAACTAATTATACAGACACAGCAAATAATTGTTTTTTGTATGATGTAGTATTATTTTCAAAATAAATATTGCAGTTAAAGGAAATTATATTTTAGTTTGTCATTTTCTACGTCTTTTTCTTTAAAATATTTGGAAAGTGTGACCATAGCTTTACGAACATTATCAGTGACAATATTCTTCTCAAATTATATGTTGATTTTTTGGAGTTCCTAACAAAATTTGATGATATGAAAACTATCATAAATTAAACTTTAGTGGGCTCTGGGGAACATTTTTGGATTTTTTAATTATACCAATGAATTTTTTTTTAAATATTATTAAAAATGTACTTATATAACATTTATGATATTATACTAGTTTTCATACAGGACTTTTGTCCGGGATCTCTCACATTTTTTTGGAAAAAAAATCCCAGGAAATTTTTGCGGGAATTCCCGGTATTTTTTTAATTCAATTATTGCAACTTTATTGCCATTAAAAAAAAAATAAATAGTTGTTTCAAGAAATATATCGCAATTCAAATCCGTTAAGTAAGACATTTAACCTTATCGTGGTTTATCGTGGTGTGTTTAGACAAAAATTTGTACATAATGCTAATTTACTTGACTTTTAAAGTCCAAAGGCGTCAAGTTATCTTTGTCAAAGGCGAGTTGTTTGTGACACACTATTCGAAGAATAGCAAATACCGAGTCACTTTGTGTACATTCATACATGCATATATGTTTTTATATTTCATATGAAAGTATATTAAATAAATTATGAATGAGTAGTTTTTTTTTTTTTGTTGTTGTTAACTTTAGTATAATAAACTCACAATTCTAAGTAATTAAATTAAAATGTTTAAAATTAAGAACTAAAAAAAAATTACCAACTTGCTTTTTTCTTTGAAAAAATAAAAATAAATTATGAATTAACATAAATTGTATATAGTATATACAATTGAATGTATCACCAAGTCTGGCTTTACACAATGAAAGTTTTCTTTCAGAAAGTCTAAGTTTATTGGTGAGAGGGGAGAGATGAATTTTACATTTACATAAAATTTATGTAGTACATTTAAATGAATCACCAAATCTGGGTTCACCCTGTGAAAGTTTTTCTTTCAGAAAGTCTGAGTTTATTGGTGAGAGGCAGGCTTAGCATCCGTCCTCTTTTTTCCGGGCACTGTCCTCTTTTTTGGGCATCCGTCCTTGGGAAGAATTTGTATCCGGGAAGTTCATACTTTTTATGACTAACTATTTAGCACAAAACATTTGAAACTCCTAGTTTTAAGTTCACAAAAATTTTCGTTGCTCAATCTACTTTTTTTTAAATTATTTTCTCAAATTCGTCTGAAGTTATTGCCCAATTTTTAAAGTGAAAAACCTACTAGACTATATAATTTGCAATTTAGTGGAAAACTTTCAACACTAAAATTTATTATTAAAGTTTCTACAATTAAAAGTTACACAAATTTTGAATAATTAAACATTTTTAGGCGAAAGTTAGATATCTTCATTTCTTTAAGAAATCTTGGATGCAACATTTGAACGTCTTTGATGTAGCTAAATGGCTAGATTTAAAATCCACTGATTCCATTTCATGGTCTAAGTTTCAGACTTTGGTTGAATTTTAAACTAATTTTGGGCATTTTATTTAGCACTTTTGCAAAATGTTGTTAGCTTTTAGCACTATTTATTTTAAAAATTAGGACAAATAGTTTTATTGATTTTACTAAAACAAATTTTATAAATTATAATAAATTTTTACTTAAATGAAATTTCGTATGAAAATTTATAATTCTTATGTTAAGAAACATCTCACCTGTCTTGTTTAAAATAAAACAATATTCAGGGAATACATATTATTATCTAAATTTGTATTAATTTAATAGTGTAAATGTTTGAAAAAATTGTTTGCTCTAAACTGCTGAAAAAATAATTATTTTAAAGCTTCAACTTTTCTTACACCATAAAAAAAAAATGATGTTTTAAAAATGTTGTATATCATAGAAATAAATCGTTTAAATTTTTCATATATCCGCGGTTTGCAGGGCCCCTAAATTAACCATTTAATCTTAACTACCTGTGCTACATATTTATATGTATCACATGCTTTACCAAAATCTATCCACTTGTTTAAATATAACCATTTATTTCAATTTCGTTCAAAAATAAGTCATTAAAATGTATTTAGTTTCAAATAAAATTTCATACAGGCAATCAATTTTTAACAAAAATTTTTAAAAATATTTTAGCATTTTTTAAAATCATTTTTTGGACTTATCTAATGCCAGGTTTAACTGTAAAATGTTTTTAGACATGGCCACACTGCTCTCAATAGATAAAGAGTTGCTTTTCCATGAATTTCATTGCTTTTTTGCAAAAAATAGAAAACAACGAAGAATCTTAAACTTTAACATGAAAAGTTATTTTCGGGAAAACAAAATTTATTATTAATTAATTTATTATTGACGTGCTAAGTTCCCAATTTTTATTTTTGATAAAAACATTGAAATTTATTGTTGAGGGAAAGCTGGTTTCTATGAGCATTTCGCTGGTGGCTTAGGCCAGCTCGCCATGAAACTTTTTCCAAAGACTTTAGAAAAGCTAAAAATATTTTACAAATGAGACCATAAAGTGAATAACAATTTTAAAAACTCATGTTTTACTTTTAACAATATCAAAGCTTCAACAAAGCCACAACAATAAACAATGAATTTATCTTTCTTACATTCCCCTATAATTGGCTGGTTTTTTTCCAACTCGAATTGTAGTTGTTAAAGGGTAAAAAAGAAACAAATTGCTTAAAAAAGCAACTTGCAATTTCAGTTGCCGGGCACATGCAAATTTATTATCAAAAGTTATTTTCGGGAATACAAAATTTATTATTAATTCATTTATTAATGACACTTTTTGTTGCAGCTTCTATACAACGTATACAATATGCTTTGAGCATATTGTTGTGTGCTCATAACGCAAACGTGGAACATATTTTTTTTGTTGATAAAAGCCCAAAGGACGCCTGAAAGAAATATGCTATATCCATTAAATGAAAATGTCCGTGGTCACAAGCAATAACCGCCAAAGTCGAAATAGTTTTTGAGAAAAGGCACTTTATATTTATGCTTGCGTTTCTGAAAAAAATAATTGCATTAGAAAACAAGTTAGAGTGCTATATTCGGCTGTGCCGAATCTTTGATACCCTCCACCGACCGAGTGAGCTCTATATGATAAATACATATATATTATTAACTAATCTTCACAAAAATGAGCGTCAGCATTTAAATTAGTTGCGGTTTAGACATGAATTAAATTATTGACCGACAATAAGAAAATGTTATGCGTTTCTTGTTAGAACTTTGAACATGCTTGAGTAAAATATCATGATTCGTAAAAGTTTTAGCCGACTAAAATAATTTTTAGGAGGGTAATTTGTATTGGACCTATGGTAAATTATGGCCAAATCATCCCAAAATTCTGAAGACTGATTTCTAGTATTACAAAAAATAAATTAGAATAAATTTCAATACACCAGTGTAATTAGTTTTAGCGTTAACAGAAAATTTCACAAATTTGCATGATATTTTTTCTGGCCATATGAATTTAAGTAAGACATTTTACCGCAATATCTACATCTGTGATGGTTTAAGGCGAATTTTATTATTTTCCCAAAGTGAGCTTTATTTGGTTTTAGGCGCAAAAAACTGTTTTCCAAAAGTAGGGTTTATATGTGGCCTAGGGTAAATTATGGACCAACCTTCACGAAATTTGGCAATGTGATTTCTCGTCCTATAAAACTGTGACGTACCGAATTTAAATATGATAGCGTTATTTATTGCGGTTTTAGGCGTACTAAACTGTTTTCCAAAAGTAGGGTTTATATGGGGCCTAGTGTAAATTATGGACCGATCTTCAAAAAATTTTACAGTCGGATTTCTGGTCCTATAAAACTGTGACGTACCACAATTGTATGTCATTCCGTACATTATTAAACCACATATGTTAGTTTTTGTATCAAAATTATCAATTTTTTTAGGGTGGTGGTTCCACATTTTGATTCATAGTTCCGAACCTACTGAACCGATGTTGCTGGATTTCAATCTCAAACTGCTTAGGATAACTACAAGCAATTTTAGACCAAGTTTGTTCTTTTCTTTTGCGTTTTTCAAAAGTGAGCGTGTTTTCAACAGACGGACAGACAGATGGACATGGCTAAATCGACTTAGAATTACTCAAGGAACCAGAATATATATACTTTATGGGGTCTTAGATGTATAATAAAAAAGTTTCACACGGAATGACAAACTTAGTATACCCTCATTCACCACAGTGGTGGTGGAGGGTATAAAAAGTAATTCAGAATCAAAGATTCTTATCTCCACAATGCAAAGATAAAAGATATTATAACGAAAGTTGTATTTATTTTCGAAATATTTAATAAAAACAAATATAAGCTCAATTGTTTCTTAAGTCGACTTAGGCGGTTATCGCATGTGACCACATATATAATTCTGAAATGAAAGCAAGTTTACAATTTTTTACTGAAATGCAATTTTAAATGATATAGGGAGTGTTAATAAATAGAACTCATAAGCATCGATTTATGTATGGATGTCATTATTTGTATGTACGTATATATGTGCAATTAAATCCCTGACGGAGATCGAACTAGTACCTAGCTAGTACCAAACTAGAACAAAGATCACCAGTACTAGTTCTCGACCGTCTACTTTTCAATACTATCCTAATGCTCAAATTGGCATTGGGTGTGCTTGGAAAATCACTTGTACCATTGGTTCTAGTCGTGTACCATTACTCTTGGACTCAATTGGATATTCTCAAATCATTTTTTTTATAAACTGAACGCATATTTTCCTGATTTGAGGATAAAAAAAAATATTTTTATAAAATTTAAATACAGTAGAAATTTCAAATTTTATTCGATTTCAATTTCACGTGATTTCGATTTCCAGAACATGGCCGTAAATAAATTATAAAGAAATTATTTTAAATCAAATTTTAAAATATGTATCATAATACGAATTTTTGTTTTTAAAAAATGTTTGCACAAAAATGCTATCAGTTTACAAGTGGTGCTCTTTTACTACATCACGTACCGGTACTAATAAGCACTAGTATTTTTATATAACAACTCTAACACCGTTACCACTAGCGGCTCTTGTTCTAGTAATTGTACTAGTGGCTTTTTGGCAATTAACTCCCAATCTCCTAAAGGGATGTTCATCCTTTTGTTTATGTAAGTTTTTATTGATAATAAATTGAATGAATTTAAATATGTTAAACATTTTGTTAAATGTCCCGGTTTTTTGGCCGCTATTCTCTATTTCTAAATAAAGCCATAACAACCCTAGTAAGAGGGGAGAGAAGAATTATATATTTACATAAATTGTATGTCGTACATTCGAATATATCACCAAGTCTGGATTCACACTATAAAAGTTTTCTTTCAGAAAGTCTCAGTTTATTGCTGAACTGCGAAAAAATAATAGCCTGTTCTCTTCCCCTCTCACCAAAACAAACTCAGACTTTCTAAAAGAAAAATTTCATAGTATGAACCAAGACTAACAACCGAATGTTGTGTAATTTACATAATTTATTTATGTATATGAAAATGTACAAACTAACTCACCTATAATTTATTATTTCGACGCAAGTGATTTCATTTTGTATACTTTTTGCCAAAAATTAGAAAAATTTTCTTTTTCCTACCTTTTGATTTAGATATCAAATGTTTTCATTTTCGTGAACGTGATTTATTTTTGCTTTTATTCGTTTTAGTTTTTTTGTTTTTAATTCTTTCTGTTTATTTTTTTCTACTTTTTTGTGGACGACAAATATTATTGTAAAAATATAGCTGATGCAAGACTTTAAGTTGCCAAAACAAGCAAATAATACGTCAATTCTATTGTATAAAGTATTACAAATTAATAAAAAAAAACTAAACGTTTATAAAATAAACAAAAACAAAATTTAGGTACATAAAAACTCATCAATCGTTAGTTATAAAAACTACAACCACAAAATCTTTAGATTTTTTTTTCTTTTTTTTTAATTTACAATATTATAATATTTTTTTTTTTCCAAGTATTCATTTTTTTAATCATAATGTTTGTACATATTCGTAAAATGTATCCCAAACCAAAAAAAAAAAGAAAAAAAAGCTGTGATTTAATTTACCTATTCCGCTCCAATTTTAACTCAAATAGAAAAAAAATCCTAAAATATTAATGAGCTTTTAGACATTTTAATAGTATTAAATATAACTTTATTAACTGGTATTAGAATGAGAATCGTTCTGTGAAACATTTTAAATCGGGAAATGCCAAAATTAAAAAACTTGATTATTTAAAAGTGACAAAGTTCCACCATTGTGCGACTAAAGTCGGATTTTGTCCCTTTTTTGACTGCCTCTCCACTTTCTTTGCCCTTTTTTTTAAATCCCTTTTAGTGTTATTTTGAATTTTTTTGTGTCCCTTTTGCCCCTTTTTAAACTAATTTGGTTTATGTTGGCAGCCAATGAACGCAGATGTGCCTGCTAGCTTCTTTATCTTTATACGAGGGCGGAACAATAAGTCCGTGACATTTCGAACTTCCCTCGTAGTTATATGGAAAAATAAATTTATATTTCAACATAATCTCAGTTTAGCTCGTTACACTTAGTCCAACGTGTCTTCAATTTGTGTATCCCTTCCAAAAATAGGATTTTTCGAGGTCCATAAAATATACATTTGTTTGACCAATAATTTCATCGTTAGAGCTAAATCTGTTTCCACCGAGACATTTCTTTAGGTTCGGAAATAGGAAATAGTCACTGGGTGCTAAGTCCGGAAAATATGGCGGTTGAGGTACCGATTCGTAGCCCAATTTATGTAATTTTGCCATTGAGACTGCACACGTGTGCACCCGTGCATTATCTTGATGAAAAAGAACTTTTTTTCTTGGCCATATGGGGTCGTTTTTTTTTAAATCCTTGTTAAATCGGTCCAATAAGTTGGCATAATATTCGCCGCTTATTGTTTTTCCCTTTTGAAGGTAATCAAAAATTGTTGCCATCACCTTATTGGCCTACAAACTTACCTTGGCCTTCTTCGGAGCCGGTTCACTCGGGGAAACTTATTGTTTAGACTGCTGCTTGGTCTCCGGAGTGTTGTAATAGATCCATGTTTCATCTTCAGTTACAAAACGACGCAAAAACTCATTCGAATTGCGGTTAAACAACTCCAAACAATCCTTTGAAGTTGTCACACGATTACGTTTATGGTCAATTGAGAGCAGACAGCTTTCTTAAACCCAGCTGATCATTTAAAATCGAAACCACACTGCCATATGAAATGTATATGGCATCAAGAGTCTCACGCACTCTTACACTTCGATCGGCCAGCACCATATCGTGAATTTGTTCGACATTTTCGGGTGTAGTGACTTCAATTGGCCGTCCAGAACGTTCAGCGTCATTTGTACTTGTGCGACCACAACGAAAGTCAGTATACCACTTTTTTAACATTGAACTCGATAGTGCAGAGTCCCCATAGTATTTATCAAGCTTTTCGTTGGTTTGATTGACGGTTTTTTTTTCGCAAAAAAATTATGTTTAATAAGCCCTCGAAATTCACTTTTTTCCATTTTTAAAAAAATCCACGAGGTTGTATGTTTTGAACAGCTGTTAAGCCCAAAGTAAGTAACGGAACTTGCTCAAAATTTGACAGAAGTCTATTTACACTTGGTACTTGATGGGAGCAGTGTTGCATTTCATATAACTGAGAGGGAAGTTCGAAAAGTCACGGACTTATTGAACTGCCCTCGTATGGTTTTACTCTACCTCGTAGTAGTGCATTCGCTTAGCGAATTTTGTCTAAATTTCTTATAACAATTTTTCATACCGTGAAGTTTTCTTTAGAGTGAACCTCTTTTTCATATATAAATTTGACTTTCATACATTTTTATCTCCATATAATTAATTATTTAAAAAATAAGTCGATACCCAATGATGGAAATAAGCAGTCGCTTGTTTTCAGTGAAAGAAAATGTGGCAGCATTTAATTTAAGAAAATATTATAAGTAAAATTTAAAGCAGTAACACAAAAACACATTATTTAATAGGCAATTCTTAAAACGTAGAAACAATCAATTAAGCACTAAATGCAAAAGACTTCAAACTTGACCTTTTAAGGATATTAATGAATGAAAGGTCAAATCGATAACCGCCGTACGTGGAAGTTAAATTGAAACTAAAATACCCGTTTTGGAAAACAAAAGTGAATAAAAATCAAGTTCTGCATAATGAAATTTCTATATAATGAAGTGATATTCATGCAGCTTCATTATAGGGAAGTTCGAATATATATGTATTTCACAAACAATTTGTATTTTATATTATATAAGTACATATGAACATACATATATATTGTATTATATATACATAAGAAATTTATTTTTTGTAATGTTTATGTTTTTATTGATTTTTGAAAATGTTCTTGTTTTTAAAGTGGCCACTTTTTTCTCAGAATTTCCATTTTTTGCCACTTATTTCTTGGAAATCCCCTTTTTGTGGTCCTTTTTGAATATTTGGATCGGTAACGCTGATCACTTGTATCGTTCACTCATTTTGAAAGTCCCTAGATCACATAATCGCAGCTTTACAGTAGAAGGTAAAAAACATAATAGAAACCAGGGACAGAAAATAACAATTATTTTTAGATTTAAAAAAAAAACAAGCCTGAAAGCTTTTTAAGGTTCATTTAAAAGGTTTTTTTGTGGAAAATTTTATTTATTACATATTCTTGGCCCATCAAAATTGTAAAAAGAAATTTGCAGCAGTTTTATTTGCAAAATACAAAAAAAAATTTACATGTCTTTATATGGAAAAACTGAAAGTTGTTCAGCATCGCGTAACAATAAAATATAGACCTGATCTTGTGGGAGCGCTTTAATATGTAGTGATTTTTCTAATGGAAATTAAGTCTTAAAGATATTTTGAATCTACCGAGGATATAATACAGCACAACAGTGACCTTATCATGCTACTTTAATACTTTGTTTAACGGACTATTAGCTATATTATTGCCATATATACTTAAGCTTATCACGAAGCCTGTTGGCTAAAAACTGCTGATCAAACATTTTTTGAGGGCCCACCGATCTTCAAAATTTTTGAAGGCTTACATGTGTGTACATATCTATGAAGATAAATTAAAACGCTCTTAACAATTTAATTCTAAAAATTATCCAGCTTAAATGAAATTTCACCTGAATATCAAATTTACGTTTAATTTAATAAAGAATTTTTAATTAAAAGAAAACCACTAGACAATTATTTAAAGGAAATTAATGTTAGTCAAGTTATATATTAAGATTTATAGAGTAACTTAAAATAACGGGTGGTTAAATTTTAAGGGACTGTGAACCCCACCTAAACGTTAAGTTTTTTCCGCATTTCATTTGACATTTCTCAATTTCAGACTAACTCAATTTGAACCATGATATACAATTGAGCAACGCGTTAAAGTTATTCAGGCTTATTATGAAAATGGGCGTTCAAATTAAAATGCATTTTGTGTACCTTCGTAAATTCAAAATTTAGTAAAAGAAACTAGTGATGCAAAATCAACTACATTAAAGTTGTTATTCGACTACCTGATGTAGTAGGCGAAAAAAGTGTTAAACACAATCTTTTTCAAAATCTCAAATTTGTTCACTTTGTCTGGTAATGAAAAGTGGTCAAACTGGTTTTTTTTTAGTTATTTTAAAATAATAAGTCAATTCACAAGGTATCCTAACATGTCATATTGTCAAAATGTCCTAATATTTCACAATGGTTTAAAAATATTGTTGTTGGTTTGTTAACAAAAAGTGTCTTAAATAAATAGAACGTTGCTTGCTGTGTTTATTGTGCTGTCGTAATTAATCAGAAAAGTCCAGCGCTGAGCGGCTGAGCCGTACAACAATATTTTTTAACCATTGTGAAATATTAGGACATTTTGACAATATGACATGTTAGGATACCTTGTGAATTGACTAAATGTTTTTTACTTTTAACAGGCTACCTATACAATCGGTTGTTCATTGTATGTTTAACTAGACAAAAATGACAATTAAAATAACATGTTGTTGCTAACATAAAAATATAATAGTAATAAAAGAGTTTAATTGTTAATCCACTGATATTTAGCGTATTTAAATCAAACTTTTTATTAAAGGGTTATAAAACAAAAAGTGTTTGGTAACTATTGTAAAGATTAAAGCATAAATAAGAAATTTTTATGAATTAGACCGTTTTTATTTAATTTACTTATAGCGGCAGAATAAACAGATAAAGTGGTCCATATCGCAAATGTGACTTAAAACGGTAGTGACTATAAACGAAAAGTACTGTATTTATTTATTTGAAAAAATAAATTAGCATTTAATGGTTTAAAATTTCAGATATGTATATGTATAAGAAATTGGTCCAACAACTGTCAAAATAAAATCGTTCATGATTAATGGCAACAACTAGCAATAATTTCATAAATTATTATTTTTTTTTTTTAATAAAAGAGAAGAACATAAAAAAATAAATTTTAATAAATAAAAGCTTATTTATTTATTATATCTGAGAGATTTTTTATACATTTTTTTGTTATGTATGTATGTCCCATATGTACATACCTATACATACATATACATATAAAATGAGTAAAAGAGTCAATAGACTTTTAAAAATTTTTAACTCTCAAACCAAATTGTATATGAGAACTGAACTCTTTTGACCACAAAATGCTCAGTCATACTCTATGCCATAGTCTATGGTTAAATATCTTTACGAAATTGTCTCTTTTAATCAACTTTTTATTGTTACCTGAAGAAACACTCGTTAACACTCTCTACTCTTGAGTGATTTTTAATGGTCTCGTGCATGCAAACTAATTGCTTAGCTTTGTTGCGATCGTTGAAACGTGAACGTGATAAAACATGCTGGCTTGTGTTTACTTAGTCAACTTTTAATATTTTTTCTTGTTTCTTTATTATTATTTTAATATGCATAGGGTAAGTGCTCCAGTAGTCGGCAGTTTAAGGCTTTACTTTTTTTTTGAACTCTCACTTTGTCTTGTGTACAGTAGATATTGGATAAATGAGTACTGGTTATAATTCATTAATCTGTTTTCTTTTAGATTATTCAACTCAAATGTTAGTATTTTATGTTTAAATCGACAAATTTTAAGGTTTTGTAAAAAAAGAGCACTTTTGCCTATAGTCGGCACAAATTTTCCACTTTTCGGCATGTTTTGTTCCTATTGTCGGCATATCATATTGAATGGTAAAAAACAAAACATAAAAATATAATTAAAGCTTTTATTTATTACAAATTAAATATTTTACTTTTCTAGACATTTAATAGTACCGTTCAGGTACATGAGATCAAATCATATTTAATAAAACAACAAAAAAAAACAAGTAGGTATACAAGTAAAAAATATTTTAGCACAATTCAGTCTTTAAATTCATTTTTTGTACATCGGTTGGCAAAAATTAAAGAAATAACATTAAAATCTAATATTTATTTATTTATTTATTTTCAACCAGTAATATAACAAGCCTAATTAGGCCAATAAATTTATATTACAATGCAGAAAAAAAACCTGAATAATATGAAAAATAAAACTTATACTTATATATTTTATACATTAGAGAATAATTTAAACCCAACGAAACACAGGGAATTATGTTAATGAAAGAAGGTAATTGGGTATTCCCACTGGAACTTAAATATTTTTTTCTGTGCATGTCATTTCATAATGGAAAGATTTACGCCTGAACAACGTTTACAAATCGTTCAACTTTATTACGAAAATTCACGTTCTGTGAGGAATGTGTTTCGTGCACTTCGCTCAACTTATGGTCAACATAATCGGCCTACTGAGCGTACTATTCGCAACACCATCACCCATTTTGAGACCCAGCATTCATTATTGGATAATATTCGACCGAATAGACCACGTCCAGCACGCTGTAAAGAAAATATAGCGGCCGTAGCTGAGAGAGTACACGGAGACCGTGGAGAGTCGATTCGGCGCCTTTCGCAGCAACTCGGACTGACGTATGGAACGACTTGGCGCATTTTACGTCGAGGTCTTAAATTGAAAGCGTACAAAATACAGCTTGTACAACAACTGAAGCCGCTCGACCTTCCCAAGTGACATCGCTTTGCTCAATGGGCTCTTGAAAAGTTCCAAGAAGATCCGACGTGTTCGAGGCAAATTTTGTTTAGCAATGAGGCCCATTTCTGGCTCAATGGGTATGTAAACAAACAAAATTTCCGCATTTGGGACGAAGAGCAACCTGAAGATATTCAAGAACTGCCACTTCATCCAGAAAAAACAACGGTTTGGTGTGGATTGTGGGCCGATGGAATTATCGGTCCATATTTCTTTAAAAATGATGCTGGTGAGAACGTTACCGTCAATGGCGACCGCTATCGTGCCATGATAACCGACTATTTGATGCTTGAAATTGAAGCTCGTGATCTCGGCGACATTTGGTTTCAGCAAGTCGGCGCCACTTCCCACACATCGCATAAATCAATGGATTTATTGAGAGAACACTTCGGTGAGCACATAATTTCACGTTTTGGGCCGGTCGATTGGCCATCAAGATCGTGTGATATCACACCGTTAGACTTTTTCCTGTGGGATATGTAAAGTCTAAAGTTTATGTGGACAAACTAGGTTCGACTCAGGCCTTGGAGGAAAACATTACGCGTGTCATTCGCCAGTTACCAGTCGAAATTCTCAAACGAGTCATCGAAAATTAGACGCAACCGATGGACCATCTGCGAGGTAGCACCGGCCAACATTTGATAGACATAATCTTCAAAAAATAAATGCCAAAGAATGTTCTTTCAAATGATAATAAACATTCCCCATTAAATTTGAATTTTTTGTGTTTTTTTCCTTAAAAAAGTGGGGAACCTCGAAATGGATCACGCTGTATAACCCGTTGCCGACTTTAGGCCAACAATGATCCTGTCGTCGGCAGATCGAAATCACTCATTTTAAACGATGCCGACTACTGGGTAAATTTACTCCAAGCTCATTTTTTATGTGATAAATGAGAAGTAGAGTGAGTAATGAACCATTTTCTCTAATTTGAGCTCAATTGAACAAAAACTATGTTTTCCCAGTAGTCGGCATAAGGGTGCCGACTACTGGAAAATTAAACATATTTTTGTTCCTAGTGTCGGCATCGCTAAGAATGAGAGAAATTAAATAAAATTTATTTGGTTTTCATATTTACAGTGTTATTTCAACTGTTCTCTGCTTAAAAAAACAACTTTCGACCAAAAAGGGCTTTATCCTACTTAATTACTGACTCACAAACTTTTCTTTGCCACTAATTTTTCACTAAGAAATGAGCACTACCGCAAATGTAAGGCGACCGACACTGAAAAAAGGTCAGACACTGCAAAAACTACTCATCTAAACTCAATTATTTTTCTCACATAGATAGTTGAGAATATTTGTGTAGTTTTTGTGTTATTATTTCAATATATAACTACCGCAGTTCTTATTTATTTAAGTTTTAAAACAAAATATGCCGACTACTGGTACATGCCGAACTTAGGAGCACTTACCCTATATCTTTTGTGGCTCTTCTCTGATTTACATTTACGAAAAGGCTCAGAATGAACACGTTTAATCCAGCCAATAAACAGATAATAACAAAAACAGCAATGAAAACATTAATTATCCAGCAAAACAAAACATGTTTTGTAAAATTAAGCTGTTGTTTGTTTGTATGTATTTTTATTTTTTTGCCTTATTTTCTTAACTCTTTCAATATAAGCTAGTTTTGTAATGTTTTTCCCTCCGATTTTCTTGTCCATCTTTCTATATACCTACATACATACATACATATGTACATCCTATACCAGAATCAATGTTTAACATAGATAATATGTACAGTAAGCGTTAAAATAAAGTGTATAGCTTGTTTTACAACATAAAAAGTCTTGGACAAAAACAAGTAAGAGTGCTATATTCGGCTGGGCTGAATCTTTGATAACCTCCATTTCGAGGTTCCCTAATTTTTTAAAGAAAAAAAAAAACACAGAAAATTCAAATTAAATGGGAAATGTTTATTATCATTTGAAAGAACATTCTTTGGCATTTATTTTTTGAAGATGATGTCTATCAAATGTTGACCATTGCTATGTCGCAGATGGTCCATCCGTAACTGGTAACTGGCGAATGACACGCGTGATGTTTTCCTCCAAGGCCCGAATCGAAACGGGTTTGTCCGCATAAACTTAAGACTTTAGATATCCCCACAGGAAAAAGTCTAACGGTGTGATATTACACGATCTTGGTGGCCAATCGACCGGCCCAAAACGTGAAATTATGTGCTCACCGAAGTGTTCTCTCAATAAATCCATTGATTGATGCGATGTGTGGGAAGAGGCGCCGTCTTGTTGAAACCAAATGCCGCCGAGATCACGAGCTTCAATTTCAGGCATCAAATAGTCGGTTATCATGGCACGATAACGGTTGCCATTGACGGCTACGTTCGCACCGGCGACCGAACCGTTGTTTTTTCTGGATGAAGTGGCAGTTCTTGAATCTCTTCAGGTTGCTCTTCGTCCCAAATGCGGCAATTTTGTTTGTGTACATACGCATTGAGCCAGAAATGGGCCTCATCGCTGCTCAAAATTTGCCTCGAAAAGGTAGGATCTTCTTGGAACTTTTCAAGAGCCCATAGAGCGAAGCGATGTCACTTGGAAAGTCGAGCGGCTTCAGTTGTTGCACAAGCTATATTTTGTACGCTTTCAATTTAAGATCTCGACGTAAAATGCGCCAAGTCTTTCCATACGTCAGTCCGAGTTGCTGCGAACGGCGCCGAATCGACTCTCCACGGCCTTTGTGTACACTCTCAGCTACGGCCGCCATATTTTCTTCACAACGTGCTGGACGTGGTCTATTCGGTCGAATATTATCCAATAATGAATGCTGGGTCTCAATATGGGTGATGGTGTTGCGAATAGTACGCTCAGTAGGCCGATTATGTTGACCATAAGTTAAGCGAAGTGCACGAAACACATTCCTCACAGAACGTGAATTTTCGTAATAAAGTTGAACGATTTGTAAACGTTGTTCAGGCGTAAGTCTTTCCATTATGAAATGCCAAACAATACTAAACAAAAATAAAATGACAGCATGACACGACTCACACGTGATCTGTCAAAAAAATGGTATTGAAAAAAGTATCTCTAATTGAATCACTCATTATTATTAATTAAACTTAATACAATGCACGTCAGCATTAAAATTTACCGACAGTCAGAAAGTTTTATGCGTTTCTTTTTAGAACTTTGAAATGGCTTGAGTAAAATATCATGATTCGTAACAATTTTAACCGAACTAAAATGATTTTCAGCAGGAGAATTTATATTGCATCCATGGTAAATTATGTACCAATCATTCCAAAATTCTGTAGAGAGATTTCTGGTGTTAAGAAACCTAAATTCGAATAAATTTCAATAAAGCATTGAAATTAGTTTTAGCGCTTACAGTGAATTTCAAAAGGCTGCTTAATATGGGATCTAATGTAAATTATAGACCGTATATCACAACATGGCATAACATTTTATCTGGCCATATGAAGCTAAGTTGGAACAAATTTTACCGCAATATATATATCTGCTACGGTTTTATGCGTATATAATTAATTACACAGAGTGGGCTTTATATGGGGCCAATGGTCATTTATGGGCCGATAGTCACGATTTTTATTAGTGTGATTTCTAGTCCTATAAAACACGAAATTTGATAGTGTGATTTCTAGTCCTGTAAAACTTAGGGCCGCAGGTGTACTGAATTATTTTCCGGGAGTTGGCTCTATATGGAGCCTATGGTTTATTAAGGATCGATCTTCACAAAATTTAAAAATTTCTAGTCGTGTAAAACGAATATGTGCAAAATCTTATATAATTCCGTGCATTATTCCACCATTTATGTTAGTTTTTGTAACAAAATTATCAATTTTTTAGGGAGGTCGTACCACATTTTGATTCTAATCGTATTGAGCCGATGCATTGAGCCGAGGTTCAAACCCAAGTTGCTTGGGATAACTAGAAGCAATTTGAGACCAGGGGTGCCAGAAAATTTTGATAAAAAATCGCCATATTTTCAACAAAAAAAAAATCGGCATTATAGACACTTCAATTAAATAAAATCGGCAAATTAAAAATATCCCTTTTAACAACAATAAAACATATTTTTATTAACACAAAAAATTACAAAACATAATAATTTAGCATTAACTTACAGTCGAGTATAACCCATATAAAAACATAAAAATTAATAATAAAGAAAATTTTTATAAATAAATTGTAGTTAATTTAGAAAAATTTGTACATTAGGTTAAAATTGTTTTTATAGTTGAAAAATTTTTTCAATATTTTTATTTTAACAAATATTTTATAGATACATATATCGTCAGTGTTTTAACTAACCGACCTAACTAATATTTAACTTATTTTAGAGGAGAGCACTTTTAATGTTTTTTGTCTTAAATGTAGTCATTTCCTAGCCAAAATAGGAATTAAATTGGGTTTATGCATTCTTTGTCATGTACTATAACATCTTTTGTTATGTGTAAAATAAAGAAAAAGGCAAATATTTTTATTTTTTGTACTTTACTTAATTTTGCAAAAAATTTCAGTTCGGTCAGTTAGTAAAAACAGCGATGATATAAGTTTACTAGTTTAATTAAATCCATTTTAATATAAACATCAAAACGGTTTGCATTATTAAATTTTAAGTAATCATTAGAAAAAAGAATTCCTCGAAAGGATTCATTTTCCAGGGAAGAACCATAATTTATTGTACAAACTTTGACAGCACTGGAAATGCATCCTTACGTTTTAAGTCGGAATTTTTTTTGCCAAAAATTTTGCAAATTTACTTCAATTCCTTCTCAATCTAATTAAAAGTTTTAACATTATAACTTTCTAAATTCAGGGTCTAAAATTTATTTTTCTATTTCAGAAATAAAGCTGGGTAACTCTTTCAGAATTTCCATAAAAGAAATATTTTCATTTTTCATAATTTTGTTATGGTTAACCATATTTAAAGATTAATAAGATTTTTGGTCAAAATCCAAACGTTTTAATATTTGACTATATAAAAATTAATACAGTTATTAACAATTTGTTAATTTCGCTTTTGTTGAGTTTTGATGTTGATAACACCTCATTAGCAAATAAGCCCAAATGCTTCTCATAAAAGTTCAAAAAAGTCTTTGTGTTGATAAATTAAATTTAATTTTTTAATGGTTTTTTATAAAATTAGTTAATACAGGTTTAAAAACACTTTCCATTTGGTTGTATAGGCTATGATAAGTGCTCCAAAGTTACCCAAAATTAATAAATTACTTGGTAACGAGCAAAGTTTCCCTTGTTTAAGTGCTTATCAAAAAATCGGCATTTTTGGAGCAAAAATCGGCACTTTGCTAATTTTCTGGCAAAAAATCGGCAAAATGCCGATAAATCGGCAAATATAGCAGGCCTGTTTGTTTTTTTTTTTTTTTGAGTTTTTCGAAAATGAGCGTGGTTTTAACAGACGGACAGACGGAAGGACAAGCGGACTTGGCTAAATCGTCTTAGAATTACTCAAAGAGCCAGAATATATATACTTTATGGGGTCTTAGATTAATAGTAAAAAAGTTTCACACGGAATGACAAACTTAGTGGGTCGTATTATTGATTCCGCACGGAAAAAAGGTCAACGGAAATAAATGTCTATCGATATGCAAATTGCAATTATTAATTCCTGCGGAAAAAGCTTTCCGCCATAATTTTTAGCATCTCTGGTGTAATAATTTCAGAGTTGATATTGTGTCAACTGTTGTTAAAAAAAATAATTATTTAAAAAATAATTATAAAAAAGTCGTTAAAATTTTGGAGATTAATAATTTTTTTACAAGATAAATTTATGTAAAATATACAAAAGTAGAAAATATAAAATTAGAATATTACTACAATTATAAACTACAATAGAATTTTTTTAAGATAGCGGTGACGACGATTGCTTAGACATTCAGTTAGAAAAAGAGTTTTGCAATATAAATATAAAGATGAAATGATATGAATGATAGGGAGGGAGTAAGTTGGAATAAGAAATTTAATACATGTTTAAGGTTAAATATTTTGTTTTATTTTTCACAGCTTTCAAATGAAATTCGCTTAAATAAGGCAGCTTTTTAATATATTTTGTCTGATCTAGAGAATGCAAGTTCAGGAAGTAGGAGACAAGGAGCTCTTTCTGGAGCAAAAGTTTACCAAAAAGAGTGTTAATCACTGCCATATTTAAAGGGTTGCCCGAAAGCACTTAGAGTCAAAGCCAAATCTTCCAAAAATTTGTTTATTTCTACTATGCACGTTGGCTAAAATCACAAGCAACCACAATGATTTCATTGCATTAAGTCAGTCGTATGCCTCTAATTGCAATTTGCTGGTATATTTATCATTTTTATTCCAATAATAATTTTGCATAGGAACAGCTTATCCTCCAACAATAAATTTTAGTATTTTTATCGATTAAAAGAAAGGAATTATGCACAATAAATAAAATCTTTTAATGAAAATAATAATTTTATTTAAATAAAGAAACAAATTTTTTTTTTAATTTCATGTTTCTTCTTACATTTTCATTCCTTCCGTTAGCTTATCGTTGTAAAATTTGCACGTCAGCAAAATGGCGAAAAATATCTATATTGCGGTATCAATAATATGTCAATCCCGCAATGGTAGAGATGATACCGCAACATCGGAAGAATACCGCACAAGTGGAATGAATAATTTCAAATTTGGCTTCCGCACAAAAATTGCCACCCAGTATTCCTTCATTCAGCACTAGTGGTGGTGGATGGTATAAAAAACATATAAAAGGAAGAAATAAAAAATTCAATGGAAATGATATAGGTCGAGTATCTATAGTGAAAAGTGATGGGGCTGATTGTTGTACTACGTCCTAAAACCGCTGAATCTGCCCATTAGTCGCCCAATATCAACCCAATCGAACATCTAGGAGCATTTAGACAGACGAATTTAAAAAAAAGCATAAGCACCAAAGACTCTCTAAAGCAAATTCTTCAGAAAAAAAGGTCACAAATGTATATTAAGCTAACTTTTAATTATATGGAATCGATTATTATTAACTCGATTTGACAACAAATTGTTATCAATTAGACTACAAAGGTGTTTTTTACATCTTTTGTTTAAATTCGGCAACGATTTATTAAAAATTGGACAACAGATTTTATCGACAGTTCCTTGGCGTTTTAATAATATTGGTTGACAATTTCTAGTGTCTTTTTTTTGCTCTGTGTATGTCACATTTATATATGTATATAACAACCTAGTTTCCATTATTTCTGTGGTCTTGGGAAACCCCATTTTAGCATACACAGACGAACATCGTTAAGTCATCTTCACTACTCATAACGACCCAAAACAAACATATATACTTTGTAGGCTCTAAGTTTAATATTGTAGAAATTACAAATAGAAATGACAAACTTATATATACACAGAAAAAATTAAAAATTAGCTGGTAGGGAGCTAGTCTATCAGTACCGGGGTTACGGGGTAGATTCCCGCCAGATACTCTGGTCTCCTGCAGACAAGCGAAAAGCTTCGCGGGATTTAGTGTAGGAATAATAAAAAAAAAAAAAAATTAAATTACCAGAATGATTAATAAAAATTGTAAAATTGTGAATATTGTGTTTCAATAAATGATATTTTTAAATTACTCTCTTAATATGCCAAAACTACCCAAAATTTCTGAAACGCCAAAATCCATTTTTGCACTTCTTCAAATACTAATGCTGCTTACTTTTCAAATTAATATCTATTTAAGTGATTTTAGACGCTTAAAAGTCATAACATCATAAAACCAAAACATTTGCATCATTGTAATTTTTAATTTTTTTTTTTATATTAAAGATTTATCTAATAAAAAGTGGAGCTTCCAACGAAGCAGGTCTGTAAGGGAGAAACGTAAAAGTTTCGCTTACCATATCGCTTACGGAAGACATGAATTATATATGGCGAGTTCCCACTTTGAAGCAATAAATTTTTGACACAGAAAGCGCTTTCTTCAGCAAATATAAAAATTGGTGAATGTAACGATCAGCTTTACACACTAATGGCCTATTTCCAATGTGCGAAAGAATTCCTTTGTTCGCATAACTACAAAAAAAACAAAAACAAAGTCTAAAAATTTGATTTTGTTTTCAATGTAGTTATACGAAAGAAAGAATTCTTTCGCACATCGGAAATAGGCTTTAAATTGTTTGTTACCGTTACTCTTTTATATGCTCCCTTACAAACCTGCTCTAAGTAAGGGAATGTCGTGGCTCTTCAAATTTGTTTAATATATTAAGAATTCGTTCACTTACCTTACTGCAGCGTTGTATGTCTTATTGCGTAGCGCAGAAATGAGTGCTTACTTTTAGAAATGTACCATTAGTGCTTCGCAAAATAGGAAAATTTTTTATTGGAAAGGGAAATATGTATGCAATAATGTATTTACCACTTAAATTTTTTCAAAAATTTTACATTTTGCTTTTTAATATATTTTTTAATAAAACTTAACCTTTTCATTTGCATGTTAATTTCCTGATTAATTTTTTAGTTTCAACAAAACAGCTGATTGTCCATTCTTGTCCGAACTTACCCAAAGGAAAAGTTCGTGCAAATTTGTACAGGAAATTAATATAATTACTCTCTCAATAACTTTCTTCATTACACAACAATTGTTATGTGGAACGCTTTTGGGTAACTTTGTGCAAGTTCGGACTGTTTCGTTATGAATGTGGAACAGAGCTAATTCTAATTATTGTTAAACAGCGAGGGCACAAGCTCTATGTTTACTATTGCCCTTTAAGTTGTGCTGAAAAAGGTCAACGAGAAAAAGAAAGACACGAAAAAAACATAAAAATACAAAAAAAAATATAACTTGGACTTTAAGAAGAATATTTAACCCATTTTTCGCCGACCGGTGATAATAATAACCAGCAATCCATAATTTTTTTTTTTTTTTTTTTGTTGCAATGTATTTTTTTTCTGTCAGTCAGAAAATTCTTATTTTCTTATTATATTGTCAGTTTACTTGGTGCGGCGAAAAATGGGTTAACAAAAGAAGTATGAAAAATACCATTTGGCTTATGGATTTGTGTTTGACTATTGACTGCCAGCCGCCGTTAATGGCAGTGAGTGTTAAACGGTGAAGATTTCTTAATGAACCAGCGAAACGCAGGCACACGTATAACTTTTTTTTACCGATATAGCTTTCCCCGGTAGTTTGAACCCTTCCCGATCCCTGACCACTACCATTTGTCTCACAGTGTTATATACCTAAGACCCCATAAAGTATATATATTCTGGCTCCTTGAGTAATTCTAAGTCGATTTAGCCATCTCCATCTGTCTGTCCGTCTGTCCGACTGTTGAAAGCACGCTCACTTTCGAAAAACGCAAAAGAAAAGAACAAACGTGGTCTCAAATTGCTTGTATTTAAGACTGAAATCCAGCCACATCGGTTCAGTAGGATCAGAACTATGAATCAAAATGCACGGAATGATATAAAATAAATGATATAAATGCACAAATTCGCTTTATACAACTGCAAATCATACTGTGAAATTTCGTGAAGAGCGGTACATAATTGACCATAGGCCCCATATAAACCCTACTCGCAGAAAAGAGTTTAGTACGCCTAAACCGTAATTAATAACGTTATCATACTTCAATTTGCTACGTTACAGTTTTATAGAACCTGAAATGAAACTGTTAAATTTTTTGAAGATCGGTCCATAATTTACACGGTGCCCCATATAAACCCTACTCCCATAAAACCGTTTAGTACGCCTTAAACGGTAATACATAATGCTATTATTATAAAATTTGGTACGGTATAGTTTTGTAGGACTAGAAACCACATTGATAAATTTCTTAAAGATCGGTCTATAATTAACCCTAGACCCCATATAAATCCTACCCCCGGAAAACATTTTAGTACGCTAATTCTATATGACTCAACTTTTTTATAATCTTCCCCTGGCTTTGGTATCATGGTAACTTAGGAAACTTTCCATTCTCGAGGGTAGTATTCAAGGTGTAAAATAGCATTAAAAATAATAAGAATGATTTTCTTTGCTATGCGAGGTAGCTCCAAAAGCATTTTGTTACTGATCTTATCAATACCAGGGACCCTCTTGGGGCTTAAATCAGATATATCCTTTTCGATTTCTCTTATCGCAAGTCTTCGGCGAATAGCTGCTCTAAAACCTGATGATAGCTTTGGCTTTTCTAAAATTATTTAGGAGAACGTTTCCTGTTGGTCTGGCCTAAGCAACCAGCGAAATTTCAGTATTTTTATCAATTATAAAAATAAGGAATTAAGCACAACAAAGAAAATCTTTTAATAAATAATTGTATTCCCAAAAACAACTTTGATAATAAAAGTTTCTTAAGATATTTTTCCAGGAAATCCGTTTTCAGAGACTGCAGTAACTTTCTTAGTATTTTTGTGTACTCTTTTAATAATTCTTAAGTTGAAGAAATCTGCGCAATTGCCACTCTCTTTAAACTCTCCTTTTTTCATAAGGAGCCGTTCGACATCTGTAGAATATATTTTACTTATTTGATTCTTCTGGAGACTGTGCTGGAATGTTGAACATCTAGTTTATGATAACTGTCAAGAATAAAAACAGAGACATCTACATTAATTGATGTACTAAGCGGAATATTTTCTCTGCAATGGGTTCTTATATATTTTTAATAATTTAATCAATTTATTTGTGTGGCTGACGTCGCAGAGTAACACTGCGGGGATACAATTATATTGTTGTTCATTATAAATAGAATAGATGTGTGAGCTTCAACATGTATTTTTTCTATTTGGATGTTTTTAACTACGCCAAAATTTATGACATCTGAAATTTTTTGCTGATCAGTAGGCCAATATGTTGGTAGTCCACTCGCGAGCGCATTCAATTCCCTTTTATAAATTGTATTAAACAAAACCCGACCGTTTGGTGTTTGAAGTCGATAACCCCAAAAGTATGTTTAGTCAGCAGCATAAGAAAAGGGTCCTAGTGATTTCTGATATTGAAAATGTAGGTGGGGAGTATAAAGGTGAAATTACAAGTTTTCGGTTGAGCTCTTCAACGCAAATGTTCATTGCTTGCTGATACTCTTCACAATGACCACACATTAAGTTGTGTTTAATTTTGGCTTTTATCAAAATGGCAGAACCTCCACAATCTTTGTCTCGATGGTCCTGGGATAGTTAGTATATAAAAAGATAATTTAATAACTGGTTGTATAATTTGAAAAACGGAATTTGCTTTTAATAAAAATTAAACAAAATATGTATATGTTTATATTTCAATATATAATTTTTTGGCGAATCATAAAAAATATTATTAATAATTTAAAAAATATATACGGCTACTCACACTTCAACTGGGACATATAGAAAAAGTCTTATGAGTCAAAATAAAAGCCTAAGCTTAATTTTATTTAATATAATTCACACAGAAAAAAAATGTTGCCCTTATTAAAGCAATAATCTAAAATAAAATCAGTTCTTATTAAGATTTTAATCAATTATATCAAACGTTTAGTCAAGTGAATTAAAACTTGAATTGATACTATTAATTTGCACCAGTAAACAAATTAATAACACCAATTAAATGTTTAGTTCACTTGATTAAACATTATATTCACTAGATTAAATTTTTAATTAAAACTGATTTTACTTTTAATTAATGTTTTGATTGGGGCTAAATTTTTTTCTGTGAATTGTATTTGAATTATTTGAACAAAATTATCCAAACAGATATTTACCATAGTCAAAAACTAAACTAAATGGTTTGGCAATTTTTGACATTGAATTTGGTAGAAAAGTGCAAATAAAATATGGATACCATGTATGCAGGATTCACCCAAAAGCAAACAATTGCGTTTATGATGGGACGTTGAAAGACATTTTGTTTGTCCTAAATGTCGCTTGAACGAGTCATTATTAGCGATGAAAAATGAATTTGATACAACAAGCTGTAGTGCAAGAAATGCCAGTTATAAATAAAACGTTCGGTGTCACGTTACTAGGACATTTCCAAACTTTATAGGAAAAAGCTTTGCCTTATAGTACAGACCTGGTTTCGTACGATTATCATCAGCACAATGACAAGCTGTCATCAGTGCAATGACAAACTGTCATCAGGGCGATGACATAATATATCAAATTATCAGTTTGATGACAAACTGTCATCAGTGCGATGACACAATATATCATAATATGTCATAATATATTATTATTGACATTATTTTCATGTTTAAAAAGTAAATTTAGAAGCAAAAATTTCCATATTCTATTTTTTTAATTATTTATTTAAATACATCAAATTTTAAAGTTTAATTATTACGAAATCAATATCGGGCATGCTGCTTATAATTGAGAGTTCTTCAGTAACCAAACGGCGGAATACAACAAAAGTGAAACAAGCATGTGTAACGGGTAAGTAAATAATAATATTCTCTCAATTTGACTTAAGGCCAATTACAATGACTCAATTTGATGACAGTTTGCCATCGCAATGATGACATGCTTTATAAAACCGACTTCGATTCGTCATTTCTGTAATGCCAATGTGTCATTCCATTGATTACATTATTTAAATTTTTGATCCTGATGACTATTTGGCCAAGTGATGTTAAGGCTGACATCACAGTGATGTAAAGTGTCATGGGGTCAAAAACGAACACACTTGTCATGGTACTAATGTCAAAATACATCAGCGTTATGACGTCTTTTCTGTCAGTGTATCTTTTTACACACTTTGTCATCGCGGGGTAGGCCTTCCGATCTCGTTCTTTCGCCACAGCTTCTGAAAAGCCTTCAAATTAATGCCTCTTAGAAGGCTTTCCAGACAAAAGTTATTTTACAACGGGATCCGAATTCTTTCGCTTTTGCTGTGGCAAAGAAAAAACCAAAAATCTTACTCCTTCTCTTCTCATGGAAGGGAATATGAAATGTGTATCTTATCTTTTATACGGAAGAGCCGAAGCCTTCTATGAGTCATTCTTTGGCAGTTAGAGTAGAATGATAATTGAATCAAAAATATTTCTAATCAGACATTCAATAAGGCCTGGAGTAAGAAGGTCTTCTGGATTTTCCTACTGGAATTACAATCACCAGTATTATCGTATTTTTAGATTATACACTAGGGAGATCGATTATTCGGCTTTTTTCAAAAACCGGTTTTCGAGTATTCCGAATAGTTGCTATTTAAAAAAACGGGGTTCGGTGAAGCATATTTAAAATAACCGGTTAACCGGTTTTAATTCGAATACATAAAACACAAAAATCAAATAAATTTTTGTTTTAAAATGTTAATTTAAATAAAAACAAAACAATTCCTAAAGGCATGGCATAAGGTGTGGTCAGACCTAACAAATATTTGACGATAAAATCCAAGAAAAGTGTAACCAGTAAATTGATCAAACTTAAGCTTTATTTTTTACAATTTCTATTTATTTACTAAACTTTACTCTACTTACAGGATGGTTAGGTTAGGGTCGGAGACCAATGAGGTCCATTGTGAATCCCTTCAGTATAGGAGAAAAGAGGAAAAAGAGAAGAAAAGTGGAGAATAGACCTAAGGTTTGGTGCAGATGGATAGATACCACGTAGGACAAGTCCCCCCTATGGTTCCCCCAACATGGGACCCTGCATCTAAGGACAGTGGCACAGTACATGCTAAACCGTCTCTAGCTGCTCGGCATACCCGCACAGCCTGCAGAAATCCGGTATGGCAATGTCCCATTTTCCCATTAAAGCCCTAACAGAACCATGTCCCGTCAACAACCCTACGAGGGTCCTGAGACTACTCCTATCCAATCCTAATAGAACACTGGTTGCCCCTGAGTTCAATCTGGGCCATAAGGCCCTCGGTACCCTGCAATCCGTTCTATCCCTCCAGGACCGGTTAGCGGCATCACGGACTTTTTCCCGTATCACCCTATAGTAGAGACATAAGGTGGTTTTACCCCTCTGTTCCTTACCTCTAAGACTAGATTTGAACCCCCTCTCGCGAGTTTGTCCGGCACCTCGTTGCCATCCACCTTGCAGTGTCCTGGTACCCAACACAGCCTTATTGTGAATTCCAACTTGAGCTCTCTCAGAGCATTCATTAACCGTAAGTAGATACTTGTATAATGTAATTTAGAAACTGTTAAATGATGTTTGATCTAGACAATTTATATATTTCAGATTATTTTGTTTTAGCACTATAGAAACGAATAGTAATATGAACATGCTTTTTGTATGAAAAGTTTGTCAATTCGTCGACCACAATTTAAAACCTTCAATGACATTGTTTGATTTCTTCAATTTGGTTTTTTAGTTCTGATGAATAAAACTGATGAATTTTTTCCATATCGTTGCCGGAATGTTGTAGTTTTAAGCATGAAGATATGCTAGAACTACTTAATAGTTTTTTGAGCCTTAACGGTCATTCGCTCCTCGGCAGCACAACGGGCTAATATTTCACCCAATGATTCATTTTTGGCTGCGTATTTTAGTAAAGAATTATTTGTCGTCTCTTTAGAACTACTTCGAACGGAGCATAGTTTTGTTTGGAGTACATTAATGCCAAGCATGTAAAATAATTAATAAGTCATGAAGTGGAAGAACCTCTGCAACTTATTATTTAAGGGCACTTCAGACACATAATCTTGTCTTTTTAATCCCGTTCGAAATATCTCCAGAGATAACAGCTAAATATATAAAATATATTCAATAATTAATATACTCTCGCACAAATAACTATTTACTTTTAAACTGAACATTTTTTTTAGTATTTTGAGCGGTTTTTGGTTTTTTTTTACAAGAACACATGCTTTTATAAGCAATTTGTATTAACATTATTCATAATGTTTTTTGACTTTTGCTACAATTTGTTTTAACAGTCTTCACAAAATGTTTAACGTTGTCCAATATTACATGTTAGAAATTAAAAGCCTAAATAAGGAAAACATATATAAATTACACACTATTAAAATAACCGGTTTATTATACCAAAATAACCGGCTTATTCGATATTCGAAAAATGGATATTTTAAAATAACCGGCTTGGGCAAAAATAAAATAACCGGTTTAAACAGGTCGAATAATAACCGAGCGATTTCCCTATTATACACCCAATAAATCAAAGAAATTCAAATAACTTTTAGCAATTCAAGGTTTTTGGAAACCAGCAATGATATTGAAAATTTTTTATTAAATCAATAATTCTTTTGCAACATTGCCCTGATTTCTTTTGTTTAGTTTAGTTTTATTTTAATTAAATTATAAATTTTCAATTTCTATATTTGTTTGAGTTTATTTATTTAGTGGAATTTTGTAAACACAATAAAAACGGTGTTTGTAATGAATCAATATAACGCAAGAATGATTTGTGTTGTGTGCGCATAAAATTGAGATTATTGTTTTTAACATCTTTCATTTCAATTAAAATTCGATTTTAATTTCTTTACAGTTTGTAAATTAACAAAAAACAAACCCAAGAAATAAATAAAAACCGAAAAAGCAGAAACATTCAAAAAGAAAATTCAAATGTATTTACAAAAGTACAAAATCTTACATTTGTTATTTCGTCAGTGTTTACTTAAAACAGCCAGAGGCTATTTTCACATTCAGTTACAGATACACACAGCCAGAGATTCTAAAATTTTGAGATACATTTTATTTTCAATGCCAAATGAAGGAAAAAGTGTTTTTTTCTTATATCTTATTTTTTTTGGGTTCAGTTCAATTTCGAAATGAAAAATTGAAATAGAAAAGAGAAAAATTTAAATCTTGTTTACAATCAAATATTGTTTTTATTTTTACAAATAAATTGAAACAGAACATAAATCCTTGAAAATATTTCGCATGTTGTTTACATCATTAAGAACAGAGAAAATCAAACAAAAATATACGAAAATACTCATTTCGAAAGACCAAACAAAATTTTAAGGCATAACAATTTATTAAAATAAAAAGCTTATTAATAAATGCATATCGATGGATTTTTGTAATTATTTTGGGGCTGATGATTTTGTTTGCATTATTTATAGAAAAAGTTTAACCCTTAAAATTCATTTCATGAATATTTAAACGAAATTTCCAAAAGTTTAATTGTAAATCTAATTTAAATTAAATAAGCCATATTAATTAAAAACAAGAAAGAATGCTATATTCGGCTGTGCCGAATCTTTGATACCCTCCACCGACATTTCGAATGTTTCAGGAGTGGGCTGAAACATGAGCGGGCATGTGCTAAAAATCACGTGCTTTTAAAATCAAGCGTTTGATTTTGTGGTGTTCTGAAAAACATTTCGTTTTTATGTTTCTCGGTATGCTTTCGGCAATTGAAAATCACGCCAAAGCATACAAAAAACGAAACACTAAAATATCAAACGTGTGATTTCAGAGCAGGCCTGATTACACTATGCTAGTTGAAAAAACAGACAAGCCGGACACATGGCGTTTTAACATAATTCGGGTACGCTGAATCCAGTGGTGCCAGCGGTTTTTTAATATTGGCTCTGGTTTTCGAGATATACCATTATTTCGAAAATGGAGGAGGTTGCACAACATATGTTCGCGTAACTTAAAAACGCTTTAGCTTATTGAAAAAACTTAAAAAACCGAAATTCGAAATTTTTGTTTTTTAAAAATTCATAAAAAATTGGAAACTGCAGCTATGCTTCTAATTTTTTGCAGGCGTATAAAAAACGTGTCGAGGCGTATAAAAAGAAGTCGCCCCCAATGGTATATAATGTATGACCGCGGGCACCACTGGATTCAGCGTACCCGAATTATGTTAAAACGCCAGGTGCCCAGCTTGTCACGAAAAAAAGTGTAAATTTCTTGCACAGTGTTATTAATTACACTACGTGACAGTTTTTTGACCAAATGAATCTGACACCTAATCTTTATGTAAAATTGTCCGCTGAATCCGAATATGAAGTCATAATTGTCAAAAGTAGAACAGTTCTCGATATATTCCGAAAAACCGTTATTTGTGTTTTTAAAAAAGATGATGTCATATAAATGCAAATATTTTCAAAAAAGTTAGACGGATTATATATGTGTTTTGTTTATATGAAAGACAATAGAATTACTAAAATAATAACTGGTCGCTTGTAAACTTTGGTCAAGAAATGACAGAGTTACAGTGGACACAATTTGAAAATTTATGAAAAATTATATGATTTTTTGCAGTTTTGTACTTTTTAAGTTTTTTTTTTTTAAACCAAACAAATAAAAAGTTTAATGTTTTATAACATGCGACATTAGTTTATTTTGATACAAACATTTTGCGCCCAACGAGACTAATTTCTGTGCAAAAATGACAAAGCTACAAAAGATTTAGTGAATTAACCCATTTTTCGCGTTTTATCGAATCAAAACGCAAAGGATGTAAAAACGCAGAATTTGAAAAACGAACGCTGTAAAAATTAGAAACATTGAATTTTGTAAAAAATATCACTAAAAAAAAGGTTATGTTAAAAAAAATAATGCGCGAGAAAATATTTCTAAGAATGGAAGAGGATAAAAAGTTCCATTCATTAAAGATTTTTGACGACACTGCCTTTTTTGCTGACATTGTTTTTATGGGCAGCTTACAATTGCAAATTATTTGGTAAACGTTTTGATTTTCTTGTAACGTAGAATTCGATCTAACAAGAACAAAATGCATAGTGCAAAACGTTCCTTTATCTGCAAGAACAGTCCAAACAAGTTTTGTTATGCTTGTGGAGTTTATAGTTTTGCGCAGCCATCACATTTTTCAATGCAATTACAAAATGCTTTTTGGCTGTATTTTATAGACAATCCGGAAAATATTTAGAAATCTTGGACCCCAAATACTTTATGCAATTCATGCAAAACTCATTTAACTATGTGGATTAGGGATGAGCGATATTTCTGTACCTGAGATATAAACACTGTTACTGAAAAATCACGAATCACAGTTGTGACCAAATTTGTCAAGTAAGAGGTACTTTCTAAGTCGTTCTTTTTGTATTTTGTAACATATACAAATTTATGATATTTCACTATTTGTGTGGGTAATAGCGTTTTTTGAATGAAATGGCGAACAAAATTGCTGTTCCTTTTATTCTCTCTTCTATCTTATTAGTATTTTTTTAAGCCAAAGTTTATTTGTTGAAGTATTGTTGTTTCTTTGCAAAGTACTTACAAAAGCTCTTGCGAAAGCTCGCGCATTGTACATATAGCTTGGCTGCAATTTCTATAAAAGAACAGAAAACTGATAAACCGTGATCACAATAACAGTTTAAAGGAGCAGTGATTTTTAATTCACGTTCACTAATCACGATGACCTTTAAAAATCACGGGATCGCTCTTTTCTAATGTGGATATCGGGCGCAAAGTTAGTATGTATTTCTTAATTTTATCTTTAAAAAATTTGCCTTCAGAATCTTATGTTAATTTCCTATACCGCAGTCGGTATATGCCATTTGATTATTCTGCAATTTGGCGTAAACCTACGAACTACGACGTTGACTGTTATTTTTGCTTAGCTAAGGTAAAGCAAAATGGACGTCATAAGTCTGTTCAATATGCAGATGTAAACACATTCACAAAACCAACTCCCCATATGCCTGAACTAAATTAATATTCATTTTTATATATTACTTAAAAAGGAGCAAATATGTCTTTAATAATACACCTTCTGCCTTCCCACTTAAATTTCTTCCCAAATAACCTTGGCGATAAAAGTGACGAGTATGGTGAGCACTTTCAACAATAAATACAAAAAAAAGGAGCGTCGGTATCAAGGCCCGTATGATGAGGGTATGTTGGGCGAATATTATTGGTTCCTTGTGCGAGAGACAGAAAATAATCACAATAGGCAAAACCATTCAACAGTTTTAAGCCATTTTTAATATTAATTGTTACTACCATTAGCTTTGTATATTTACTGTTCTGTTTTTTTTTTTTTTTTTATTTGATAAAAATGGAAAAATGGGATATTTCAATTAATTTACTGTAACTTTGCCATTTTTGATCCTATGGGGCACAAAATGTTTGTATTGAAATAAACTAACGTAATAACTTAAGAAAATTCATTGTTTGGTTAAAAAAAAAAGAAGTTGAAAAAAGCTAAATTCCAAAAAATCATTAAAATTTTTGTGAAATTTTAAATTTGGTCCACTGTAAGTCAGTCATTTCTTGATAAATATTTACAAAATACTTGTTGGCTTGGTAATTTCGTTATCTTTCAGTGACATAATCTTTTTTAAAAATGCAAAAAGCGGTAATTTTCGAAAACTGTTCTACTTTTGACCATTCTAACTTCATATTCGGATTCAGCGTACAATTTTACATAAGGATTAGCTGTCAGATTCATTTGGTCACGACTTTGTTGAAAATTTGTGACACAGTGTTATTCTTTATAAAAGCAGAAGTTTGCAGTTAAGACTTATATTAAATTAATCGACAATCGGAAAGTCTTAAGCCTATAGTACAGGGCATGTAAAAAGACACATGCGCATGTGGTTCTGACGTAATTTTAACGTCATCACACAACACGCAATGTTTATTGTGGCTTTGCATTGACGTCAAAATTACGTCAGAACCACATGCGCATGTGTCTTTTTACATGCCGTGTACTATAGGCTTTATGCTTTTCTTTTTAGAAATTTGAAATGCGCTTTATTAAAACATTAGTAACAGTTTTAGCCGAACTAAAATGATTTTCAGGAGAGGAATTTATATTGGATTTATGGTAAATAGTGGATCAATCATCCCAAAATTCTGTAGAGAAATTTCTGGTATTAAAAAACATAATTTAGAATAAATTTCAATACAGCAGTGAAATATGTTTTACCGCTTACAGTGAATTTCAGAAGGCAGCTTAATATGGGATCTAAGGTTAATTATGGACCGCATATCTTAAAATTACATGACATTTTTTATGGCCATATGAAGCTAAGTTGGAACAAATGTTACCGCAATATCTATATCTGCTACGGTTTTAGGCGTATTTAGTTAATTTCCTAGAGTGGGCTTCATCACGAAGCTTATTACTGTGATTTCTAATCCTATAAAACTGTGAAGTATTAAATTTTATTTACGATAGCATTATTTATTACGGGTTTAGGCGTACAAAACTGTTTTCCGAGAGTAGGGTTTATATGGGGCCTAGGGTTAATTGTGTGGTTTTCATGAGTAACCGCGTATGCCCATTTTTTCGATTTTGAGATGTTGATGCCATATTACTTAATTTTAAATGCTCTTTACATGGTTCTTAAAATTTCTGAAAAACAATGAACCAATTCCGATTTATTTACGTAATGGCCAATTTCAAAAAGCTCAATACCTATCCCATAGTTCGATCTAGAATGTTTTTTCCGCTCTCCTGAAAAATTTCATTTGAAGACATACGCGGTTAAGCGTGAAAACCACAGAATTATGAACCGATCTTCAAGAAAAAGTGTGATTTCCAGTCATATAAAACGAATTTGTGCAAAATTGTATATCATTCCGTGTATTATTCCACCATTTATGTTAGTTTTTGCAACAAAATTATAAATTTTTTTGGGTGGTGGTTCCACATTTGGATTCATAGCTCTGTAGTGCGATTCACTAACTTTTTTACGATAATCGTATCGTTAAAATAAATATAACGAAAATTTATCGAATTTGCTGTTCAGTAACATTTTAAACGATATTCGCTGTCGATTAAAGTCAGCTGTTACTTTAAGCAGTTTATTTATCATTATTTTTTCGAAAACAATTTACGTTGTGTTAATTAAATCGATAAAGTGTTTTTATGTTTGAAGTGGCTGAGGTATATGTATGAACAACAACGAAATTCTAAGCAATTTTTTTTAAAATTTTGAAATAAAGATTTTTTTATATTCAACAAAGCCTTCCCTTTTATTTGGTACCGAGTTTGGTTAAAAATATTAGATACTTATATTAATAAAAAAAGTATTCTTGGAAAAGGTTAAGTCCTTTAAAAAGGACAAAAGATGAGGGGATGAAAATCAAACACGCAGTTTGACTTAGTTTTGACTAGACAGTGGCTTTTCTGCCAAATTAAATTATTAAATTAAATTAAATTTGTCACACAGTATTTTTTTTTTAATTGAATTTTTACATGTGTGAGAATGTTAATTTTGGTTTTTTCTTGATGTTAATAAATGCTTTTTTTTTAATAAATGTTAATAAATCCCTTAATTATAATATTTACGAAATGTTAACAGAGTATGTATATGTTTGCCTGAAGCTAAAACCAATACATTTTTAACGTGGGGAATAGTGTAGGGATAATTTTTTTGCTTGTAGGGATTTTTTTGAAATTTCTCTTGGCATCACTGCCAGTAAGTGCCAAATATTTTCTTCGTTTTTTGGCAAATAAATATTTGTTCTTACAATAATTTTGTAAGATCAAACAGCGTCAAACAAAAAGTTTTAAAATGAATAAAATTTTAAAAATTAACAAAACTAAGCCATTTTTTAATGACCAAAAAAGCATTATTTTGTAAAAAAATTTTAATATGTTACAAAATACATTTTTCTTAATTAAATAAACAATTTATTTAACTTGGGTACAATATACGAATCTATGTTAAGAATTATACAATCCAAGCATGACGCATCTGTATTTTCAGAACAATTTTAAAGAGTGTACCCATTTTGGGACCCATGGACAATCATGGTAACGCCAAAATATAACATTAATTTGTTGCGAACAATTTATCGACGTCGTCATCTTTTTGAGATTTTTTCATCTTGGAGTGATTGTAGAGAATGGGTTTATATGAACCTACCAAGACAACATTTTGACAAGACATACACTAAAAATATTATATAGCCAAATACAACAGAAATGTAGCTTAATGCAACATTTCATACAAAATAAATGAATTTCACATTAATTTTTAAATTTTTATTTATTAGCCAGCATATTCCGTAAAATTTAATAAGCGGACAAAAAATCAAACTATATTGCAATATTTGTAAGTACGGAAATACATAATTTTTTGATAGTTTGTTTTTTGAATAACAAACAAAAATGTTGACAAATTAAGTAATTATCAAACAAATATGTTGAAAAATGAAGTTATTCGTAAAATAAGTATAGTTGTATTAAATTTTAACAGACCGAAAAACGAATTTAATAACCCACAGTAATAATTTCATAAGTATACAAGCTATTATAGAAATTATCGTTTAACATTTATAAGGGAATAATAGCAGTAAAAGCTATGAACAGAAGTGGTATTGGCATAAGAGTTTTGGTAAAATATGGACCGATTACAATAATATTTTATAAGGTGAATACGTTTGTAAATTTATTTGAAATACTAGAATAATAAGATGGTCTATTGGCACGAAGAATTTTTCGGAAAGAAGTTCTCTATTTCTACATGTTAACGATTAAAACTTACACACCAAATTAAATTACATTATCTCCATAATTGCGACCTGTACTTTGCGGATAAGGTTAACATGGACAGCCAGCCGGCCATATATTGTTATATCGATTCAGAAAATGGATGCTAACAAAAAATAACAACTTTGGTGCCACACTTAACACGTTTATTGAGAATAGATGTGTGTCTTGTCAAATGGTTAGCTGGCAATTGACCCCCTCCAATGACAACCCCATGTAAAAGTGATAGGTCCCATTCATATGAAGTGTTAGAACTAGAACCGGTCTCTGCCACCAAAGAACCTATCACGGGACTACTTTAGAGTCAGTTCGCCTCCCTCTAGGGATAATTCTTTTTATGAAAATACATACATAAGTTTTACTTGAACACGCCTGTTCACCGGTACATTAGTTATTAAAAACCATTTTTTAAATATATTCCTATTCGGCTAATTTTAAGGCAGATATTCGAATTCGTATTCGTGAATATTAAAAATGGATATTCGTTACCTCGCTAGTACATATTGCTCCTTTATCGCAACGTAGTCATATAAAAAAAATCAAATATCTAATATTTAATAGAGTATCCACTCGATTAATCCTTGTGTGATTAATCGCAGATGTTTTTATGCCAATACTTGATCGAATAATTGAAATAGTCAATTTCGAATAACGAATAGCTCGAACTAAAAAAAAATTAATTTCCGTGGGTACACACTATGATGGGTTTCTTTCAGAAAGTCTCAGTTTGTTGGTTCCGCAAGAAAAATTTTATAGTGTGAACCCAGACTTTCTTAAAAAATTCTACCTTTTTAATATAAAAATATTGTTCTATTAGATATTTAACTGATTAAAACATACATTTAAACTAAATTACATGTTGATGCCTTCTGCATTTCTTTTTACTTACACATGCTTTTTCATAAATTAAATGGGACTTACTAAAAGATGTATATGTATATAATCGAATAAATTCTGAAAATCATCCTGTTTTAAAAGTTTATAAATAACCCTTTTGTATATTTAATACTTTAAGTTCTTATCTTTATCAGAAAAATAAATTGATTTAAGAAGTTTTTCATAACTCTCATAAAAAGTGGTGGGACTAAAAATTATTAAACAAAATTAATTATTAAAAAAAATTATGAGCTGCAAGCCTATGATAAATATCTTCATAACGACACAATTGCAAATTATAAATCGTAATGGGTACCGATGTTACTAAATTTTAGCTTTCAAATAATTTAATATTTGGTTTTACCGAAGTAGTTGTAGAAAATATTTACATGATTTACATGCTGGGTCTCAACCCCTGGGTGAGTAAAATACGTTAACCGGAGTGAGAGAGTAATCAGCACACCCAAGTAGCAACTTAAGGGCATAATTCAGCAAAATATACACTCGCCCCTTGTTTAGGAGTTGGAGCTATTTAACCTCCGCTGCTTCTGGAAATATACTAACAGCTTCGGTGGAGTAGCAACAGCATCTAAGAAAGATCCTCAGGCCGAATTTTCCATAAGTAGTAAAAAATCCGCCACTTAGTGGTCATTTTAGGATCCTCCTTCCCCCGACTTTGAGTATCAAGCCACAGCAACCACCTGTTCACTGAAAGTATATTATCACAATAAAAGCAAAACTACCGCAAAGACAATCTTCCTGAACGACAGAAAACTTTTTCTGCAAGAAGCATACCTACTAACTGGAGTTCGTTCCCGGGATTTTCAATTCCTGCAGACCCGGGAATTAATTGCGGGACTATCGGGAAATTTTGAAGAAAATTATGGACATTATATAGTGCCTATGATAAATTATTGACCTATCTTCCAAAATTTTATTTCTTGTCTTAGCAAAATGAAGTGTAAATTTTACAATAATATTATAAGTGTTTTCCTAGATTGTGCTTTATATGCGGCATTTCAGGTAATTTTGAGTCTTATGAAAGCAGATTATGCTAAATTGCACCACAAAAGCATTATTCGTTATGCTTTTTGCCATACTTATATGATTTACGAGATTGGTCTAAACATGGAGCCGTAGGTAAATAATGGATCGACATTCACGAAATTTGGTGATTTTTAAAACGAATTTGTTGAAATTTAATGACAAAAGGTGAATTTCGCCACAAATTTATGTTAGTTTTTGGGGAGATAGTTCCACATTTGGGTGCATAGCTCTTTTCCTACTGAATTCAATCCCAACCAGCCTATAAGATCTAGAAACAATTTGACACCCATATGACTAAATCGGCCTAGAGTTAATAAGAGACTCACAATACAAATACTTTATGGGACCTTAGATGACTATTAAAAAGAGATTTACATTGAATGACAAACTTAGTGTACCTTAATTCACCACTGCTGACTAAGGGTTATAAAACTGTATAAAAATATGTATGTTATTAAATATACGTATGTAGTAAATAAAATTTCTCCTTCCTGCTGAATTTGTTAAACGCTTAATATATTTCAGAATTGCTACTTTGTAATGTTGTGCTTTCAGTTCGTAATCGCCCTTCCAGAAATTTTATTCCACCTGGGTTCAATTCCCAGCTCAGTCAAGAATAAAAAATTATCAATAAATTTTAATTAATTTCGTGTTGTAAAATTCCTTTCTTCATAATAAATAATTTAATGAAAATGAAATTCAATGAACTTAAGCCTGATTAAAATATCGAAATTTGGATTAAATTCCACTGAGACTTCAATACTTTCATTCTAATTGTGCAAATGTGCTCTGAATTTGACAATGTATATAAGTATATTAATTTCTCTGATCCTTTTGGCATCAAAATAACCTCTAATCTTAATCTTAAATTTTTTACGTTTTTGTTATATAATATATACTAGATTTAATTATGTTAAGCGTTTCATTAAAGAAATGAGTAAAAAAAATAAATACAAAATTATGCGCGGTAATCTCGAGCTCCCGGGAATTTGATATTTATTTCCCGCTTTCCCGGGAATCCAAAAAGACTCTTATACTAACGGAGGCCTCAACCAATGATAAGTCCGATTCCTGGTCAGCCGCGATCACAGGAGATCGTACAGATCTTCTGATACCTGTAAATTTTAGATTTTTTTAATTTGGCTGCATTAGATTACCCCTGTGGCAACACAACAAAATAATGAAAGAATCATTTTAAATAGATATGTAAGTTCTTTCCATTGCCTTAAACTATTTGAATTATTCAAGTTAGTCGAATAAATTAAAACTATTAATCAAATAATTGGATACCCTAATATGTTCAATTCAGTTAGGGTTAGGTCTAGTTTATGTATGCTATTTATATACGTACAACTGTCCCATATTGATTCAATCAATTCAACAATATTTTATAAAACTAATTTACAATTTATCCTCTGAAGACTTAAAAGAACTTCTGCAACAATAACATTGAAAAACTAAATTAACTTGAAAGTATTCGGCTGTGATGTCTTAACACGCAAATTTAATGAGACCATTTTAAAAACACAACTTCCTTTTTTCAAACAAAAGTTTTTATTTAACTCTCTGCCTGCCTCCACCTTCTCCACTTTCATAGCGACCTCGACTCCTTTAGGGTGATTAACGTTTTTCGGAAAAATATTTGCTAATTAACGCCATCAAAGCATTCAAATCAGCGGAAACAAATTATGCTACATAAGGCTGCTTTTGTAAAAGCTATTTGTATCCATTTAGTTTTTGCCATACGTATCTCAAATGAAGTGGTGTACGAGTGGGAGGGAGGCTGATGTAGATTTTGTTAAGCTTGATTAATTTAAATTTTCCAAACGTGCCTCCTTTAATGGTGGAAATGATTATTGTATAAAAACAGCTGGCAAAATGTGATTTAATGGAAAACATGTTTTGCCAGCCATTCTCATAAAAGAGGAATACTCGCTCAGTCTGTTACTGTTGGTAACCGAACATCTTTTTAATTGCCTTAAAAAAGAAAAAATGTAAATAGTCAACTCAATTACCATTTAAATTAAACAGTTGTGTTTTTAAATACTTTGCTATTTAAATTTATTACAGTTACAGATTAATGTCTACCTGTACGTCGACGTAAACTACGCACTTCTTGGAATTATATAACACAATTAGAAATATGAATTTATTAGCTCTAAGAAACATTCAGGAGTCGCGATTCGTACAATATATGTTTTAAAGATTTATTACCATCAACATTAATTAAACCAACACTAATATATGCGTTTGTGCTAATGTGTGTAATTAAAAAAAATTGGCTCCAGGAGTAGAACAATTCCATTTGAATACACTTTAAAATCATGGAAAACCTTTCAAACTTTATACTGTAGTATCGCTGTCATAATATATACTATGTGAACGTGAAGAAGCAATAAACAAATGCTTTGCTGTAGTTGAGGTTAAATGAAGAGGGAATAAATATACTCTTCAAAATTAACAAGGCCATAAAAAATACACGCAGCCATGAGAGTAAGAATTAAATATACACACATTATTTTTTATGTTTGTTTAGGATATTTTGTATGTTAATTTCTTTTGCAACAACAAATCGTGGCAAAAAAATCGAATAAAATATGCCATATTGGCATTTCCATGTCATCGTACGCGACATTTGTACGCCTTCGGAGCGATAGAGTTTTTGCACAAATAGTAGTAGCTGGAAAATTTTTTTATTAAGAATTTTATTTAGAGTTTACTATATATGGAAAAAATAATTATAACATTTGGAACCTTGTTGTCCAAAATATCTAGCAAAATAGGTGCATATCGTACGTGACATATAACGGAATTTATTTTGGGGGTGAATGTCAAAAAAAAATCCGAAAATCTGCGAATTGTGAGAGGTATTTTTAACTTTTTTTTTTTAATTTTGTACATTAAACCACATATTCTACCTTTATAATATATAATTGGAAAGAAAAAATAGTTTTGGATGGTTTTATAATGAACAAAATGTATTTACAATAAAAATAATAAAAAAAATTTTTTATTAAGATATTTCATTTAGAGTTTACTATATATGGAAAAAATAATTTTTACATTTGGAACCTTGTTGTCCAAAATATCTAGCAAAATAGCTGCATATCGTACGTGACATATAACGGAATTTATTTTGGGGGTGAATGTCAAAAAAAAAAATCCGAAAATCTGCGAACTGTGGGAGGTATTTTTAACTTTTTTTTTAATATTGTACATTAAACCACATATTCTACCTTTATAATCTATAATTGGAAAGAAAAAATAGTTCTGGATGGTTTTATAATGAACAAAATGTATTTACAAGGTGTGAAATATATTTTTGGGAAATATACGAGTATGTATACAAAAACTGAAAACAAACAAGTAAGAACATATCGCACTTGTACCTCTAAATAGCGTCAACTCAAAATTTTTAAATTTTCACTTTTTGCAAGAAAACGGTACACAGTGGCCATATCTTCCTATTTTAAACATCTTAGTTCTGTTTTTCTAGAAGTTTGCCTAAAAAAAAATCAGTTTTATCCCCATTTGTAATATAAGAATACATATTAAGAAAATGTTTTTTGTCTCTACTGAAAATTTATAAATTTTGAGTCGCTCAAGCCCGACCATATGATACCCTACACCATAATAAATATATTAAAAACAAGTTTTTTAGAGTGTACCCTACTTTTGACCCGTCGTTAATCATTGTTGCGAGAACAGCATTATGCTATGAGGTTAAGAGTTATATAAAATATATTTGTGGCGAATATTATTCAGATATCTTCATCTATATAAGATTTGTTTGCCTTTCACCGATTTAAGGAAGGGGTTTATATGGGACCTATGGCTAATTTTGGACCTACCAGCATCTGTAAACTTGTTGTCAATACCAACATTTATAAGGAAGTTGTGACAGTAAAAGCAATTTTCGGGAGTAGTATTTGTATGGGTGCTATGGTCAAAAATGGACCGACACCAATAATATTTGATTAGATGATTTAGATTGCAATAAAATAAGTTTGGAACAAATTTCAATTTAATACCAACATACTAAGACAATACATATACATAGTTTAATTTCTAGTACTTACAAAGCGTACGTGACGACCTTTAAAAGCTTGTACAATTTTTATTATACCTACTTAGAAAAAAAATTCCGATCAATATTTTTTTGCAACAAATATCCTGCTTTGAACTTTTATTTTTAAACACGTACGATTGCTCAAATACAAATGATATAGACAAATGGTAGTTTTGTACCACATACGTGACATTGGAATAGCATCCAAAACACACCAAAAAAATATACCGCTAATCGAACTATATATTTGATCTTTCCTCATGGATCTTGTTCAGTGTTGTTGTAACATTAATTTTAAGGTATAATTCCAATGTTACCATTATCTGTATTTAATCGGCAGTAAAGTGAAAATTGTTGATTGCAGTTACTAAAAATGAATCAAAGAGGTTGATTAAATTGATAAAAACCTTTTTTTATGAATTTTTGAAATCAAAAAATAGCATGAAAAAAAATATTACCACCACTTATTTCTGAATATCTCCGAAACTGTTAAAAATAGAAAAAAAAAATTTTAAGAGACTTAGAGAAAATTTTATTCCAGGCTATACAAAAATGTTATCCAAAAAAAAATATTTTTCATCATTGCGGGCTGAATTAGTCCAAAACCATTGAGTATCTAAAAAAATATTTTAGATAGCGTTTGTTGTTATAAAACTAGATAACCCCTTCCTAAGTTATGACAAAATCGATGGAACAGCTTCTTCAAAAACCCCAAATTTTAGAAAAAATTTATCCAATTGCTGCAGAATAAATGGGATTTTACTTATTTAAACTCAAAATATTTTAGAATTTTCTTTCTTCCTTAGTTCGCTTCACCTCTGAGCTCTCCATAACAGATTTTCGTTTTCGTAGGTCCACGGTACAAAATAATAAACGATCTCACACGTTTTTTTGTTAATACTTTCTAGCTCGTTCATTATTAACTATCGTTGTATATGTAGATATTTTAACTGTTATAATATCAACAATTATTCTAAAAGTATTTTATGGTATTTGGTACACATTTGGCATTATGGTGCTCCACAGTTAAAATCGACTGTTTTGCCCTTGAATATTATGTCACATACGTGAATATTAAGTTCTTTAAAGTTTAAAATAATCGCTAGATCAAAAATGGTTTTCCTTGACAACAGTTTAAAGATTTTGCTTTTTAACTTTCCCTGTTAATTAGCCTAATCAAGGGTTTTCGAATCATGAAGATTGAAAAGATATTTATTTTGTTTAGGACATCAATCAGTTGTGTCTATTTTAAGTGCAAACTTTTCTTCTTTTTTTTGTGTAAAATATGTAAATAATTTTATAGTAATGTTAGAACTACATACATACGTACATAGTATATGTAACACTAAGCCAAGACGTAAATATTTACAAAGTATTGTTTTTAAAAAGGGTGTCTGCACAAGAACTTTTTGCGTCATAACAATAACTAAACAATTTCAACTCTAAGAAAACCCGTAAATAAGGAAATGTCAAGAAAATAAATGTCTTTACATTTGCAAAATTTATTTGTATGGATGTAAGAGAAATGTTTTCTTAAATGTTGTTCAGGGTTAGATTTAGATTGACAATCAAGCCGATAAATAGCAGTTGAAAAACATAGTGAACGGCGTAATACTCATCAAATAAGGGTTGGACACGGAAAATTCCAGTGTGATGCATCATCTTCAAAATTTTCTCTAGCTAAGATGAATAATAAAAATTACGGTGATGAGTACGGCGGTGAAAGAAAATTTGCCTTAAGCGGTGGCTGGTACTCGTACATACAAAAATACATAGTTTTAATGTTAAGATATCTAAATAGAATTTGTTTTGACAATTGTTACCACCATAGAAAAAATGACCTAGATGAAAAGGATGACGATGATTAGATATGGTGATGACTTTGCTGAGGAAAGCTTTTATAATAAAGTTGAGTAGAGTTAAATGTTAATGAAAGCAAATATTTTTTTCGCAAACGAAAAGAACGAAACATTTTGTTAATGTGTATTAAGCAAACTTGCAGGACTTTCATTACTTACATCTGAATTGATTCGTATCATTAAGTTACTTACACGAGGGTGTAACTTTATATTTTTTGACGAACATCTGAAAAATGTTTAGCCTTTAATGTGAATTAGGCAATTTTTTTTTCTATGGATCTGGATGTCTTTATCTCTGGCATGTTTCTTACTTAATAAGGCATTTATTCTTCTGAACATTTACCCTTCACAGATGCTACATGACATCTCTTTGGTATGTTTGGCAAGTAACACAATTTTGCTGGGTTACTGAGACTGAAGAACTTAAAACATTAGCAAATGCGGGTAATGGTTATAAAGACAACGCAAAAATGTACAAAGATGGTGGCTTCATTTGTGCTTAAAACCTTAAAGATATTATTTAACACGTTCCACTTGGGTACATTGCACAAACGAATACAGTATATCTTTAACAAATTTAATTTTAATAATAGTGGTGGTGCGTTTATGAGTATTCGTGTGTCTTTATTCTATTCTAATACTGAACAATAATACCAAATAAGGACAAACATTACAACATCTCAATGGCTAAGAATTTACGTACCTTAAATTTCACACGGAAGGACTTACAACAATATATTGCGCATTAAATTTTGTTTGTATTTCCTGGATTTAATTTTTCCCCCTTTTGTTGATTCTGTTGTATCGGCATACGAAAGCAATACCGCAATATGAATACATTTTAATAAGGGATTTCAGTAAGTTGTTTTGCGTTTCTGCGGGTCATCTTAAATATATGTATTACATATGTATTTTTAAAATTATTGTTAAAAGATGACTAATTAATTAAATGATTTAAATTAAAAACTCAGAGATTAAGGGGTGGCCAGCATGAAAATAAAATCTAAATATATAATAAAATTAAGATGCCGCAAAAGACAATTTATTTCCTATATGTAGGAATACGACGAATTATTTATTGGATTTTTTGTTATCAATTTAACAAATAGATTGTTTGTGTAAATGCAATTTTCAGTTTTGTACAAAAACATCTTACATATTGTACTTGTACAGATTATGTACTCATTTGTCGGTTAATTACAATCAGAACGTTCCCATTTTCGATCATCGCCAGTTTAACGTTAATATATTATAATCAGCGTTGTCAACTTGGTACTTTTGCACCGTTTTTAGTGCTTTTTTTAATGTACAGTTTGCTAACACATTTGATTCTAATTATGCTGACCAAACTTCATCACTTGATAAGTTACAAGATAATGAAAAAATAAAACCCAATAAAAATGCTCAATATTAAAATAGGGTGAAAATATTTTTTTTGTTTTGGGTTTACTTCATTCTAAATTAGGTCTTATTTAATTACAAATTACTCAAAAAAAAAAAAGAATTAACAACAGAATTAATTGGGGTTTATTTCATTTAAAATATTTTTGGTCTTCGTTCATTTTATTTGGAGCCTAATTTAATTTTTTTAAAACACAATTTTTTTACAACACAATTTTTTTTGGCTGGACCACAATTCGCAGCGCTACATTTTTAACATTTTCAAATACAATTTCATTGAATTAATAATACGGTGTTAAATAATATTTTTGGAATTTATTTCAATAGTTTTTTAATTACCCTTTTAATTTAAGGCTCAAAAAATTATTTATTTAATTTGGGGCTAATATATAAAATGTATGTCTTATTTATTTTCCTTCCACTTGTTATTTATTTAACTTTTTCGGAATTTATTCATTGATGATTATATACACTTTAAATATTTTATTAATTGGGCCTAATTCATTGGGCATTATTTCGCGTCACCGATTTACAAAACGCTTTAAAAATTTTAATTTCAAAAATAGTAAAATCTGACAGTGATTTTTATTTTTTAACAGATGCTATTGACAACTCAATTTGTAATATACTAATTAAACAATTATCTTGCAAAGCACTAATGGTTCATTTAAAAAATATGCGCACATTTATGCGCTATAAGTAGGACAAGTAAAGTAATGAGTAAGTGATCGAATTCTTAACAAATTTAAAAAAAAAAAACCATTCAAAGGGCCACGGCATTCCCTTACTACGAAGTAGGTTTTAAAGGTATAATATAAAAGAATAACTGTAGCAACAAAAAATTTAGCTGCTCGTCAGACTCACCACTTATTACATGAGTTAAATAAATCTCTTTTTATGTCAAAACTGTACAGCTTCGAACTGGGATCTCGTCATATAGAATGCATGCCTTTCCCAAGCGAGGTGGGTAGCGAAATTTTTAACTTTTTCCTTTACAAATTGCTTAGTTTTAAGCTCAATTTTTTGTTTTGATATATTTAATCTGAGGTGGAGTTCCATAAACTTGAATTACCCATAAAGAAAGCCACTGCCATAGATTAACGAGAATTATGTGTTACCCTCTCTTTTTAATTGCCTACATAAAAAAATGCAAATACTGTCTTTCTCAATTAATTGAACGCACGTGTTTATATTAACATCTAGAAAGGAATTCTAAAGATAATTGAATGGAATTTCATAGATAAGGTTTAATATGACACCCTACGCCAATATCTGGATGCGAACATCTCTTTAAGCTTGATTGGGCTTGATCAGCGTCTCTTGCATGATGTCCTAAAATTTCATGGCCACACAAGGCGCAGTTACGAATTTATTGCAAAACCAAGTTAAATAGGTTTTTTACACAAATATTTAGGTGAAAATCACGAAATGAACTAAGTCCGAAAAGCAAAAATGAAATAACTCCACAATTTTTTATACAGAGAATAACAATAACGACTTTAAATTTTTTATTTTTTTTAATTTTGTAATGGGTGATAATTGTTTCATATGAAATAAGTCTCCAAAATATATAACTAATGGCGATTTTTTTTCTGAGAAAAATATATTACAGTATATACATGTTACACTTTCTAATGTTACCTATAATCACTCGAATCACTCAATAGCAAAAAATTAGCTACTTTTATTAACAACTATTACAATTGTATCGTTAATGTAATTCCAAGCGATTTTAAAAGGTACTTGAGCGGTTTTTACACACTATAACGGTTTGGAAACATATATTGACATCACAAATGGATTGAAAAAAATTTAAATTATTATACATAGAATTTTTTCCTTTTTAAATGAAACATTTTTTTATTTTGTTTTTAAACAATCTTTTTACAAAATTATAAGTGGTATGTGTTATGACAAATAAAATAAAGTCTTAGTTGTTGAAACAAAGTAGTAAGTGAGGGTGAAATAGGCAAAATGTTTTGCATGTATTACATCAACATATTAACAAAAGAACTTGAACATTTTTCACACAGTTGTATTTTTTTTTTTTTTTGTACAAGCGAACACGAAAATGTACAACATGTAACATTTATGCAACATATTTCTCAGAAAAGAAATCGCCATAAAATTAAGCCTAATTAATATTTTTAGGGATTTATTTCAAATAGCATTAAAATTGCATTTAACATTTCAAATATTGATATATATGACTTTTTAAAGCCCGAAACTTATAATCCCGAATGCCAAAATACTGAATTTTAAAATTCTGAATCGGTAACTCAAGCTTCTCTGCATAGCCGGCGTTCGGCCGGGCGCAGCATTTCTTCCTCTATAGTAACTATTATAACGACCGGCTTTTCTAACTAAAGATTCTAAATTCGTGCAATTTTATTTTCTTTCAAAGCAAATGCCATTTTATCTGTGATACCAAAATAATTACGGAACTTATTGCCAATTTTTTCTAGTGATGACATTGAAATTATGAAAAGATGTCGAATTGAATAAAATGAGATATTAACATCTTGTAAAAATGATGACGACCGGCTTTTCTAACTAAAGATTCTAAATTCGTGCAATTTTATTTTCTTTCGAAGCAAATGCCATTTTATCTGTGATACCAAAATAATTACGGAACTTATTGCCAATTTTTTCTAGTGATGACATTGAGATTATGAAAAGATGTCGAATTGAATAAAATGAGATATTAACATCTTATAAAAATGATGAGAATCGTTAATTTTAACCCCAATGTATGAGCCAGTGTACAAATGGAACGCATCGAAGATGTTGAAAATGTAAAATATGCGTTCACACTTAAAACATCTAACATCTACACACAATAAAAAAATTCACCATTTCTGAAAAAAAAATTTTTATTTATTTAAATATTTTTTTCTAAAAAAGTGTCAAAATTTTAAAAGAAAACTCCGAAATATGTTTGGAACTCATTATGTTTAATAATATAAAAAACATTAAGCAACAAAGACTTACAAAAAGGAAAAACTTTACAAATCGGAAAATGTAGAATGGCATACAATTAGATAGGAGCATCATGTTAAGATGTTGATTGTTAGCTCTATGTTTTTCATATAGGAAAATTTCAACATCTTTGCAAATTATTAATAAGATTTCTCTATGACGTGCTAAATTCCCAATTTTTATTTTTAATAAATACACTGAAATTTATTGTTGAGGGAATGCTATTTTCTATGCGCATTTCACTGTTTGCTTAGGCCTGATCGACATGAAAAATTTTTGCAAAGACTTTAGAAAAGCTAAAAATATTGTACATATAAAACTGTTAAGCGAAGAAGAATTATAAATACTTCACTTTGATGGTAGATGTTGACAAGTGTGAAAAGGCCATAAGGAAAGATCTTCGCAAATTGACGGTAGAAGTTAGATGTTAATCCATGTAAAAAGCCTATAAGTGCGCATTGTTGGGTTTTGTACTGTCTTTTGTGACCGCGGCTGAAATTTTCCACAAACAACATCTTGTGTTTGGTGAACAAAAATGGCTAAATTTAAGAAAAATATAACTTAAAACTTTTTAACCCAAATTTAGATATTTTTAATTAGAAACTCAAAGAAATAAATACTCAAGCTCGAGGTCATAAGTTTTTTAAAATAATTTTTATTGTACAATCATGACAATGGTTGTAAACACTACATTACATAGACAATAGGAAAAGGAAAAACATTTTTGTGATTTTTATTAATAATTTAATTAACCCTGATGATGATATTCAAGGAATATCGAAATATTGGTTTTAATTTAAATAAATAAAAATTATTTTAAAAAACTTATGACCTCGAGCTTGAGTATTTATTTCTTTGAGTTTCTATAAAGAAAAGGTCGAATAAAACAAAACTAACGTTTATTATTTTTAATTAGGCTTAAGTTCTTTGAATTTAATTTTCATTAAATTATTTTTATGAAGACAGGAATTTTACAACATGAAATTAATTAAAATTTTCTTGATAATAAAACTTTTTATTTTAAAACTCATGAAAATTTAACAACATAATTCAATAATTAAAATTTTGCAATAAAATTGTATATTAGAAATGAACTTGTTACAAACAGATATACAGAAATAAAATATTTCGATATGTAAAAAATTAGTTCGTTGCACAGTGGCTCGTTTTTACTTTTTCTGTTCCAAAAATCATAACTGTGAATGAAACCATTTTTTCCTTAAACCCATATTGCCCATTTGCTACCACGGGTAGAAGGTGCTCCAAACTCCAAACTCGTTTATTCTTAAAAAAATGTAATTATTTCTTACACAGAAAACAAAACAACAGTTATTCAGTAATTAATTAAATTATTTTTAAATTTCCCTAATATATTTAACAATTTTCCTTATTAACATGTTTGTATATTATCATTTTAACAATTTGTTTTAGTTCAAAAATAATGCACACATATCGCCCTTGATGATATAAAAAGCATGCCTTTTATAAGCAGGTTTGTAAGGGTATTTCTCGCCCTTACTGCTCACCAGTAAGCTCCATTTTTTACTAGGAAGCCTTTGTGAAATGAAAAATTGCTTTGGTTCAGTTTAAGGTATAACATTTTTTTTATAAAAATAAATTTTGTGTGGGAAATAAAATTAACTACAATATCAATATATATAAAATATTTTAGTTTAAATCACTAAAAGGGCAAACGATTTGCAGTTTAACTGCATCAATTGTTGGGTAAGTAAAGTTGTTTTTTTAATTGTAAAGAGATTTTTACGGGCCTTTTGTTTATTCTAGTTTTTAAATTCTAGTTGATTTTGGTGTCATGATGTCATTTTATAATTGTAGACTCTTGTGCATCCACTTCTAAGACTTTTTCTGTAATAAGTATTTATGTGTGTTATTTTAATATATTTAAAATATAAATATATATTTTAAGTGCATTCCCAAAGGCAAAAAACTAACCGCCTAAGTTATAAAAAATAAAACAGGTCGATAAAGGGGTTTCATAAAAAAACCCTTTTCATAAGCCCTTTATTAACATGTTTTATTTTTTATAACTTTGGCCGTAAATATTTACAAAATATTTTGTTAGTATGACTAACTCGTTTTAAAAATTTATATTTAATTATAAACAAATATTTTATTCAATAACACAAATTTATTGTTAAAAATATTTTTTGAATATTAACAATTTAAATTAACAAAAATATTTTTTATATTTACAAGTTCGGTTGTTGGTGTCTTTTTAATTAACAAATTAATTGTATTGACGTACTACTAATTTCAATTGCATCATATTTTCACCAAAGGCTCTGTGTTTATTTACTATTGGAACTTATCTGGTTTCCAAAGTATATTCATCGTACGTATTACAGAAAATGTTTGTGATATATTAGTTAACAGAAGGGTTACTGTCAAAATAATTCTCTTTTCAACAATTTCTGTAGTGGTTTGAAATTGTAAAAGTCATATTCGGGAGTGGACTTTAGAAGAGAGTATCTGACAAAATTAGATGTCAGAATTAAAATTGAATCTGAGTTTAAATTCTTATTTGATGTTTTATAAGTAGTTATTTCCAAAAATTTACCCTAAAAATATTTTAAACCCTTATGTAGCAGTCAAAGCCATCAAATTATGGTAAATTTGATGATGAGATTTTATGTTTGAAATAAGGGGTTTTGAAAAAAATTAACCAGCCATACATATGTTCCGCGGGGTGTCTTAAACATTTTTTTTCAATGCATACATTTAGTGTGCAAAAATTCGCACATGTTTTGCTTTTTCAGTTTGCAGCATCTTTTTCATTTTTCTATGTAAAAGTCAACACAAAGGCATCATCAACCCTTCAATACATTGTAGAGCAAGAGTTAATCCTAAAAGGTTTTTTAATATTCTGAAAATTTACGATTTTGTTCATCCGCTCATGTCCACCCATAACGGTATATTTATTTTAAACAACATCAATATCAAGTTGCAGGAGCAGTCGACCATGTGGCACCCTACAACACTTATGCGTATTTAACGAAAAATTTTCAATACTAAGTCATAATTGGAAATTTAATTTATTTATGGATGTACCAAATAAAAATCTTGTTACAAGGTTAATATTTATACACTAGTCGGCATAAGTATTTTGACGAAATAAAAATTGAGCATTTTAACGTTTGATTTTTAAACGGCTTTGTTACAAATTCTTGTTTATTTTTTCCTTTTTATTTATAACGTATATTGTATAGTCTATAGTTCTACTGTTTCTGTTGCACCCGATATCAAAATAATTGTCTCGCTTTAGATAATAAATATCGATATATCAGAATAAATATATACATATAAAAAAAATAATCGCCTACATTTAAAATACCCATATATCGATATTTATTTACGACTATAAAATCCGCTTTGTAAGAAAATTCAACATTTTAACCGTTGTTCAAGGGCTTTCAATACTGTTTTTTTAAGAAATGCTTCATATCGTTACCTAAAATGCAAAAGGCCCTACCTAACAATATATTAAAAATCGACTTTTTCATTATATCTGATAATTTGATGCAATTTGAAATTGTTCACCCAACATTAGCGATGTTAATGACAAGAAACAAACGGACCCTATCTACAAGAGTTTATATGATATATGCTGAATGGCCTAACTAACAGTTTGTAAAATATGCAACTGTCAATTGTCAAAACAATGGTAGGTTTTATAAGAAAAATAGAAAAAAAATTAACTATAAAAAGTTTAATGCAATTTATCATATTAAATACTCGTAGTTTTTTTCTTCTCCTATAAAATTTTTAAAATGTTTGTTAACTAATATCAAGACAAACACGGGGGTGAAGGCGAAAAATTAAAAAAAAAATATCATTTTATATAATTTGTTTGTGTAAAGAATTATGTCTTCCTTGTGGAAGATTCTTATTAAAGAAAAACAAATAACGAACCTGGTTCCTGCAATTTATGAAGAAAGACATTAAAAACTTTTAAAACTGTAGAGTTTTGGCTGAATTGTCTACATTTCATGCCAGAGTTCTCCTGATGTCCATATTTAATGAGTACTGGTTTGAATTATGGCCAATTTCACCAAACTCTTTAAAATTCGTTTGTAAAAAACAATAACATTTTATGAAAAACTATATTGAAATATGAATTGATATTAAAATCGAAATAGTGAAATTGGCCATAAAACAATCAAAAACATTGTTGGCACTATTTGTAGTGCAATTCAAATTTAAAGGAAGGTTGGAACTTTTGTGACTAATTTAATACCTTTTCAATTTTTCGTAATTTACTTCTTTTAGATTTCATATGGCGAATAAATAAAACATGATTTTGGGAACTAACGAACTGTTTTTTTTTTGGATTCTTCCCTCTTTTTCATTTTTTGATTTTATTGTAGAATGTAATTTGAAATAAAATGAGTAAATAAAAAGTAAGAATGGAATTACAATGTAATACGGCTACTTACACTTATAGTGGAAGTAGCTCTATGTACATAAGTATATAAAGTTTTTAAATTTGGCAATCCCCCATAATCAACGTTTCGATGCGGATCGAAATTTTCTCAACTTGGCAACTTTAATATTCTGCGTTCCGTTTCAATTTTTCTTCATTCGATCGTATTTATTCTGCATTACGATCGTAGCAACGTTTTATCAAGTTGCTTATTTACTAACGGAAAGTTAATCGATTTTTGTTTATTAAGTTTAAAAACTGTATTATTTAAAAAATAAAGGAAAATGAAAGACTATAAGAATATAAGTAACGTATTACATATGTTACTTATATTATAAGATAAGAATGCCATATTCGACTTTTTAATACCTCCACCGAGAGTTAGAATATTTCAGGAGCGGGCTTTTTATGGGATCTTTGAATTACGCAGGTCGACATTGAAAAAGTTTTTTTTAACCATTTTAACTGTTTGTAATATTTTTTGCCGTCCTTAAGAGCCTTTTCACACTTGCCAACATATACCATCAATTTGCGAGGATGTTGAAATTTTCCTTTTAGATAGAGCTAAACATAGATCTAAAAATCTGCATCTTTACAAAATGGTCTTTATTGTATTCCATTCAACATCTTCCGATTATTTTAGTGTTATTACTAGAAAAGTGGCAATAAGTTCTATTTTTATTGTGGCATCACTGACAAAATGGCATTTGTTTTGTAAACAGCGTTACCATTTGCCAATTTTTTCTTATTTTGCAAGTAATTTTTTTTTTTTTTTTTGTTTAATATATATTTTTTATTATAACATATGAATTTCAAATACACTTTGGGTTTTCTTTTAAAAATTTTTGCACTTTTGTAGAAAAAACGCGTTTTAAAAAAACAATTTGGGAAATGTGAACATTTTGTATTTATAGTAGATGTTTTAAGTGTAAAAATACATTTTTCACATTTCAACATCTTTCATGCGCTCCTCAGAAAAAAGGTAAAAGCCGAATATGAGCTTATATTTCTCCCATGAAGTCAGATTTATCAGATAAAGGTACATATGTGTTTTCTCTGTATTATTTCTTTCAACCACCTTCCAGAATCAATTAAAAGGAATTATAACTGAATTTTATAGGAAAAAAGTGCCTGAATTCATACTGGATCAGAGCTAAGATTTTATGAAAATTTTACCGTTTTGCACCAATTACACTGTGCTAGAATATGACAAATTTTTTGTGAATAGCGGCGCACCTGGCGCTTTAACCTAATTCGGGTAGGCTGAATCCAGTGATGCTAACCGTTTTTTATATTAGCTCTTGTTATCGTGGTATGGCTTTATTTCGGAAAAAGAGGATGTTGCGGAACATATATTCGCTCAATTAAAAAACCGAAATTCCGCAATAATAACCTTTAAGTAAAATTAAACTTTTTTTCTAAGTCATACGTGTCTACTTTCTCGACACGTATGGAAAACAAAGTTCCTAACAAAACAACCAATAATAATTAAAATCTGCCTACAACATTTGATTTTATTTACCAAAGATTAAAAATGTTAATTAAATTGAAGAATTTCATAAAATGCCATATTTGTATGGGAGTATTGATAAAGGGAAAGTACATTTTAAGAAAATGTTTAGGACGAAAGACTAAAGGAGATATTATAATTAGCCAAATCAGTCGTCTGGCCCTCATATAAGTGTCCACCCAAATTAAGGGTTTTGGAACGATTGGGTCCAAAAAATAAGCTAGGTTGTTACAGATATGTCATTGAGTTACATGAGTAACTTCCTTATAGCCTAATCTCATGGGAGTCTTAGCCACAGCGTGACAAACTATGCATTTACCAAATGCCCCCATATATCTGCAGTGGCTAGCACACACATACATACACAGGTTGCATTTGAGTGTATGCTAAGGAGCTAGAGCTATTTATCCTCTGCAGCTTAAGGAATAGATAGCAGCATTCCTAAAATAGAAAGAGGTGAACTGACCTCACAACTAGGACCCTTTACAAGGGAAAAGCTCCCATTTAAATTCAGGAACACTCCTCGCGATCTTTGGGTTTCAGCCACAGAGATCTTATAGTGCAAATTCCTTTGAGAAAAGCACTATTTGTTCATAAGAAAAATATATTTTGTGAGAGTAGTTACCCTCTTCCTCCTTCAGGGTCTCGACTCTTCATCACTCCAAAAACAAAGTATCACCCACCAACTCACCTCGCACCACCAACACACTCTCATCCGGTACCTCAAACTTAGCCCACTATTAAAATCGACTCCTTATGTATTCTTAAATAGCCGTAGTGACCTTTTAATTTACTAACCAACTAACCCCTTCAGCCCCACCGGCATCACCATTCACTACCACACATAATGCATTCAGCACAGACCTAATCTCAATGCAAAAGACATGTCTTCAAAGAAAAATACTAATACCGTAAAATCAATCTTCTAGAGGCGATAAGCATTCCTTTACAAAGGCGATCCTGCCGTCGGGGACCTCAATCAATTGTCAAACTCCCGTGGCACCAGATTAGATAGGATGAATTTTGAATTTTTATCGAATTCTGGGCTGATAAGACCTGAGTTCGACCATAGATTTTCAAAGTCCGAGGAGAGATAATAGGATTCCGTGCCAAGACAACACCAGCTTTTCATCAGTAGATGTAACGTCAAGAGCTTAAAATGTTCAAGATGGTTTACTACACCCGCTGCGGTCTATATCACGTCTACCGCGGGAAGTTATTTTGATACAATTGGACTCCAATATAGTCTATACTATATATGAGATTTGTTTGGTCTTAAAAATTAGCGACTTCGACATATTATTTCACCAACCATGAACACTCATGGAATAAGAATTTTGACCAAATAGGGCGCAAAACATTTTCGCAAAGAAACAATTTGCTTTTCAGTATTATGGTGATTGTTATAAGAGATTCAGCACAGCCGGATATAGCACTTTTACTCGTTGTATAGGAATATAGGCATGAATGATTTATAATCACATCTGGACTTACTGTCGCAAAGTTTTAACATGTAATTATTAAAGATATTTTTGCTAAGATTGAATTTATAAATAGCAATTTAATTAGATGTTATGTGCGACCAAGGGCTCTATTGCAGGATGACACAAAGACTGCGTCCTTTACTTTATGTGCTAGGTTTACATGGACACACATAGAGCTAGTCAACCAGGTAAGTGGAGAGACATGCTTTGGATTCAAAATAAAATGGATTAAAATATAAAAAGTGATTTCATTACCAAAATATGTGTGTACTACAATTAATAAGCACAAACCCATAATGCCCTTCAAATAATAGATAATGTAGGGTACAGACACTGAACACAAGTAGAAAAAACATAAAACAACATCATTTAGGAAGTGAGAAAAAGAGAGAGAACGAGTGAACAAACAAACAATTCGATGTTAATGGATATTTGTGCTATATTCATTTTTTCAACGGAAAAGGAAATTTAAAACTTAACGAGTATACATAAAATGCCAACAGGATACTGTATGTAGATACAAACAGCAACAACAACAACATAAGCAATAATTATTGCATACATGTATGAGTGTTCGACTGTAACTATTGCTCAAATGGAATCAAAAGGATTTCACCAGAGTGAATATTTAGTATATTTCGGAAGAACATCAAAAATTAAATATGTGTAAGAGGCATTGAAATAGAGAATGAAGAACACCATACACACACAGACAACGTTTATTAATGATACATCATTGAATATATGTAGATGGAAGCATGTTTCTTTTTGTGTTGGGTTGCATCAACATATTCAGATGAATTTTTCATGCAGTATGTGGCTTTTAACGCAACATCATATCTGGTTAAGATACTTTTGCATTTACATTAGTGTGCCGTAAATTTCTAGAATTAAAGAGGTGTTCAAGACTATTGTGATATTAGTTTCGATAAAAAAATCCATTGTAAGAGTTACGATTAAAATATTTGCATGGATTCGTTTTTAAAAAAATATTTAATGTGTATGTATTAGAGCGACTCAAGTTGTATGGAAGCGAAATTCGTGCAAGGTGTACCGCCCTCAAAATAAGCCATGGACTTTTTAAGATGACATTTAAAATATTTCGACTCCAGTTTTGACCTCTCGTGAGCTGGACCATTTTGAAAAAGGGTATATTTTTGCATGTTTTGTTAATTTGAGAATCTGTTTCCTAACCAACATATACGGTTTTTGAATTTTTTGTTCGGGGTTGTTTGTAATAAAAATGCCAAATAAACATATTTAAATCTTTAGTCGATTTAATTAAATACGGGTCTCAGCTTTTTTTTTGAAATTCGTGCTAGTTCGCGTTTTGACAAAAATGCAATGGTTGGTAACCCTTTGGGTATCAAATTTTTTCTTTCGCCAAGTTCATCATCTTTGTATGTAAATAATTTATATTTTTCTTATGATATCCATATTGTATATGTTGGAAACAGATTCTCAAATTAACAAAACATGCAAAAATAGACCCTTTTTCAAAATGGTCCAGCTCACGAGAGGTCAAAGCTGGAGCCGAAATATTTTAAATGTCATCTTAAAAAAGTCCAAGGTTCATTTTTAAAAGGGTACATCAAGCACTTTTTTGGTGAGTCGCTCTAGTATGTATAAATTTCAATACAGATTAAAAAAATATTCCTCTTTTTGGCTTACAGTAACTTTAACTATAAACTAATTTTTTTTTACCGAAAATGAAAATAATATAATTGAAAAGGCGAGTTTATAAGAGGAATTCGCTTTAGAGGACGAAGTCCGGCAGAAACTCACAGAATTTTTGTGGAAAGTTGCTGTGTGCAATTCACTGTAGCAATTTATTCCGTAACTAAGAGGCAAAACAAATCACATACTTTGTTTTTGTTTGGTGTTAGCCAATAAACCAGGGCTGTGGAGTCGAAGTTGAAGAGTCCTTTTTTACTGGAGTCGGAGTCGTAGTACCCACAAAAATTCGCGACTCCGACTCCAATATTTTTTGGCATAAAAAATTTAAAAAAACTTCTAATATTTTCCAAAATAAAAATTCTTCGAAATTGGCGATGCAATATTTCAAACATCGATTTGAAATTTTTAAAGAATCATTTCATTGGTATATTTAAACATTTAAAAGGTACTGCATTAAAAACAAGTTAGAGTGATGTACCGATTCTTTGGTACCCTCCAACGACAGTTAGAATATATGAGAGCTATAAATTATTAATTAAACTTAATAAAAATGAACGTCAGTATAAAACTTGGTTGCTGCTTAAACCAATTGGACGACAATCTAACATTGCTATTCTTTTAGTTTTATCAATTTGAAATAACTTGAATAAAATATCATGATTCGTAACAGTTTATACCGATTTTCCGATATTAGACCCATCGTTAATTATGGACAAATCATCACGAAATCCTGTAGAGTGATTTCTGTTTTTAAAAATCGAAATGCAACAAATTTCTTGATATTATTTCTGGCCATATGAACCTAAATTGGACCAAGTTTAACTACAATATCTATATCTGCTACGGTTTAAGACGTATTTAAATAATTTCCCAGACTAAGCATAATATTGGACATTATATGGTAAATTATGGACCAAACTTCAGGAAATTTTATAAATCTTTGACGTACCAAATTGTATTACAATATCGTTATTTATTACGGTTTTAGGAGTAGGCTTTATATGGGGCCTGTGGTAAATTATGGACCGATATTTACGAAATTTGACAGTGTGATTTCTAGTCCTATAAAACTACGACGTAGCATATTTCAATATGATAGCAATATTTGTTACGGTTTTAGGCGTACAATATGATTTCTAGTCATATAGAAAGACATTGTGCCAAATCAGCCACCTTTTATGTTAGTTTTTGTAAAAAAATTGCCAATTTTTTAGGGTGGTGGTTCTACATTTTGATTCATAACTGTGATCCTACAGATCGAATTTTGGTGGATTTCAGTCCCAAACTGCTTAGGATAACTAGAAGCAATTTGACACTAACATTGTTCTTATCTTTTGAGTTTTTCGAAATTGAGCGTGATAGACGGGCATGGCTAAATCAACTTAATATAACTCAAGAAACCAGAATATATAAACTTTATGGGGTCTTAGATGGATAATAAAAAAGTTTCACACGGAGGGACAAACTTAGTATACCCTCATTCACCACTAGTGGTGGAGGGTATTAAAAGAGTTTAAAATCAAATAATGGCCAGTATCATATACATTAAGCATAAAGATTAGAGTAGTAGTCGGAGTCGCACTTAAAAAATTTCAGCGTTTGGAGTTGGAGTTAGTACTTTTTTCTGACGACTCCACAGCCCTGCAATAAACCACACAAACATATTTCATACAAACATTAATTATACATTTTTGTTTTGTTTTCAATGAATTCAGACGACGATTGTGCTGAGGCAGTTTTGCTCGCTGTTTGTTTAAAACGGAAGAAAAATATAAAATAAAGGAATAGAAGTTTGATTAAAGAGTGGTTTAAGCAACGATATGTTTTGTGGCAAATAATAATGATGCTTAAAAAATTTAGGATATTTACGACTGAAAGTGATTCCAATGCTTCTTCTTAAACGTCTGCACTCTGCAAAGTTTTAGCTGAAATGATCAAATTTAGCACTAGACAATACAAGTTTGACAAATATTTATAATGTCTGCCAAGTATTAAAAATTTTTCATATATTTACAAACATGCTTCAAAAGTCTCTTTAAACAACAAACACTCCAACTAACAATGCAAAATTGTTCAAACGTAACATTTTAACATGTATTCCAAGCAATTTGTGTGCTTTATTTCGCCCTTAAAGCTACTCGTATAATTCTTTGTGGGCTTACTTTAGGGTTCCTAATTTATATCCATTTTCACTATTTTTCGTGTTAAATTAGATAAAAGTGAGTGGTTTGTAGCTTTTTCAGACATTTGAGTCAAATATCGCTTTAATTTTTTCCAAAATACTTGAGGTTACTTAGACGTACTTCTTTCAATATTTTGAGAAAAAAAGTCATAATAAAAATCACTGTGTACGATAACCGATATATTTATTGTTAAAATGGGAAGATTCGGCGTTCTCTAAAAATTTTTGAGCAAAAGTTTAAAATAATTAAACTTTGTTAAACATCACTTCCTCGCTTTTTCGTTTACACGACAAGTATACATTTTGCGGCTGTAAATTTGACAAGTACAATGCTAAATATATATCGTGTAAAACCATCTTTATATTGTCGATGATATGCACAAAACAAGTACAAGTTTATTTAAAGTGTAAGCCAAAATTTCAATTAATCTTTACAAAACCTCATATTTGCTGTAATATCTGTTGATATTGCTTAAGGCACTTTTACACAATATGTATTTTGCAGCTGTGTTGTCATATGGAAAATCCATATGTAATTGCAAAAGTCTGTCAAAATTAACAAATACAGAAGGTTTATGATTTTTGCATTCACACACTCGTTTTTGGTTTCATCTGACATAACCTAAAATCGGTCATAACTGCAAATTATATACTGATTTATTTTCCTATTGACTTTTAGTTGTATGTCAGTCAATTACAAATGCCACAAACAAATGACTTATAAAACAGCTGATGTCAGATGGTTTTCTATTAAAAATTTGGGATATTCACAAGCTGTGCTATCAAGTCATATCGTCATAATGTCCTAAATAATATTTTACAATTATTTAAAAAAATATTTTTGTGTGTGAAACTAAATAAAATTTTTAGTGCTGTGTTCATTGATTCGTCATAACTTTACAGTAGAAATCTATATTATAAGCGGTTGCCCACAGCAGTCATATATACTTCTTGTAATTATTTTAAGACATATGACTTTATGACTACCTTGTGAATCACCCAATTATCTTTATTTTGTTTTTTAATAAACTGTTATTTTATTTCAGGTTTTTGTTTACTCCTAAATTAAATGAAGTGATAATAATATATTTAAATCATTTATTTTAAAACTTAAATATCCATTTTATACCATCCACCACAACTACTTGTGAAGACGGTATACTGAGTTTGTCATTCCGTGTGAAACTTGGTTAATATTCATCTAAGGCTCATAAAGTATTTTTATTCTGCGACCTTGAGTAATTCTAAGTCGAATTAGTAATGTCAGTCTGTTGAAAACACGATCACTTTCGAACAAATCGAAAGAAAAGAACAAAATTGGTATCAAATTGTTTCTACAGGGTGGCCTAAAATTAACGAAGGGGTTTGAATTCGTTATAACTTTTTATTTAAGAAATAATTATTAATTTTTTTTTATACAGTATATAAATGGGGAATATTTTTATATTAGTTATGAAAAATAATATCTCGCAAGTGGTGGCCATTTTCTGCTTCGCAAGTTCGTGCTCTTTCCAACACATTTTCCATAACCTTTCGCAAAACTTCAGGTGTTATGTTGTTTATTTCGTCGCGTATATTGCTTTTTAATTGCTGGATGTGTAGACTTACACAGTACAACACATGATTTGCCAACTCAATTCTGTGAACTGTATGTGAAATTAGACCCAAAAAGAAGAATTTCTGCATCATTCGTTTTGTCTTCTTACCTGCGATTTGAAGTTAGTATCGATTTGAAGTTAGTACTATCGTATAGGGGAATTTATCACGTTTTAGGCCCTGTTGTTTGACATAGCTCGACAACCCCTAGCCCAATTTAGTTGAAATAAATTTTAAAAAATTAAGAATTACAATTCCCTTAATCTGTTCATATATTGTTTTCCTATACAAGTAACACTTTCGAAGTTAAAAATGAATGTATGAAGGGAAAAAATTATTTTTTGCCTAAAAATTTAAATTTTTTTTTTAAAAATACATAAAAAATCCAAAATGGAAAAAAGTTTCAAGTCTAGTTATTTTTTCGCAAAGTCACATAACCTATGAGCAAAATGAGACAAAGATCATAAAAATCGATGCACGCGTTTCGCTTTTATTCGCAATTGAGTAAAGGTATGAATTTCAAAAATCAGTTATAGCCACCACCCTTAAAATAAAAATAAAAATATAAATTAAAAAATTATCATGCAAAAAAAAACTTTATTTATAAAAACTTAATGAAAATAAAATAATATGCAATTAATACGCAATTATAATATGCATAAAAACAAAATTTAGAACATTTTTTCAATTATTGGCAATATCCATCCTTGTAGAAGTTGACGCTTGTGGTTCTGATGATCTTGTTTTCTTCGTAGGTTGTTCATATTCATGGTCTGAGTCTGTATCATCATCCGAGATACACATACTATTCAAGGGCATGTTTCTTTCACTGTGTCCACCAATTTCAATGTCTTCATCTTCGGTGCTTTCTTCAAACTGCATAATTGTGGAACTCCACCAACAAACCTCCGCAAGCAATGCATCCAATTTTTTGCTTTTGAACCGCTTTTCAAATGGCATGGTCACCTGGTGGAACCTCTCTCCTTGTTCGTCTGATTCCTGAGGTGATTGTGCCAAAAAAGTATCGAGGTGGTGGTGCAAGAAATGCAATTTCAGCGTCATGGATGCACCGATTTTTTCGAAATAAAACAGCAACCTGTCCACTCGTTGCTGTATCTCTTCTCGCTGGACACGGTTCTTTCACAGCCTTCAAACTAGTAACTGAACCATCGATGAATAAACGCCAGTCGCCAGCGATATAATCCATTCCCAATTTTTTCACTAAACCTGGGATATCATGGCAGTACGTGAACGTATTTGCTTCGTCAACGGAATAAAATTTCTGAAAATCAGCTTGGCGTTATCGGTATGATGTTGCGCTGACATTTTGCTGTGTGAGTTTTCTTCCTTCAAAAATGATGTCAGCCATTCGGAGTCGTGTTGTGATAGTCGCAGCTTGGCCACAATGTAATCCATTTCGATTTGTGGTAGCGGTTGTGGTGCACTATTTTCAATATCGGGTATCCAATCAGCCAAATCGGTCGGATTGGTGAAAACGGTTTCGGCTAGCAGGGACACAGTATCCGCACTCGGAGGTTTAGGTGCATCGGTATCAGCAGGGCGTTGCACTGGAAGTGCGGCAGTAAATGCAGCAGTGTATACTTTTGTTTTCAATTGTTGTCTGTTTAATCCAGGACGAAAATTTATGCATGCATAGCACCTGGATTCATCATGTCCAGTTGTGTCTTCCACCCAAATTACTGGCTTCATAAAAGATAACTTTCTACTTTTTCCGTGAATCCATTTTAGAAGGGTAGTATAACAACTGTTGCACACTGTGTTCGGCGTAAAATTTGCACCACTTAAATCTGCTTCATCGAAATAATTACAATACGCGGTTTTGAATTGCTCAGTAAACAAATTTTTTCGATCTTTTTTCTGTATTTTTCGGACGATATGACCACAAACGTAACAATATTCATCCAAATATGGGCACTTGTTGTTTTCCATATTGATATATTTTATGTTTTGTTGTTATTCACTTTTAAAAAACTGCAGAAAAATCACTTTTACTGTTCGCGTTCGTCGGCACTGGCTGAATGCCAAAAATCGATCAATGCACACCTATAAATACTACGTATTTTTGAATATTTTACTGCCAGGTACTTATAAATGGGCGCATATTTTAAGGGCGGCTGGCTATATACCTGATTCAGCACTTGTACGTTTCAAACTGTGCAAAACTTTCCAAATAATGACCACCCTTAAATGTGGGTGCAATTTCTGTAAAAAAATCAAATAATAAAAAGGTCCACTTTCCGTTTAATTGTCCACGTAAATTTATTACCGCAATCATAAAAATCAAATAACCTTTTGTTTATTCCTTTTTTTTAATTCTCAGAATCATGAAAAAGGTGTCAATGTTTTCTCCAAATAATGTTGTGCATATCTCGAGCAAATTTTTGAAATTCATACATTTACTCAATTGCGAATAAAAGCGAAACGCGTGCATCGATTTTTATGATCTTTGTCTCATTTTGCTCATAGGTTATGTGACTTTGCGAAAAAATAACTAGACTTGAAACTTTTTTCCATTTTGCATTTTTTATGTATTTTTAAAAAAAAAATTTAAATTTTTAGGCAAAAAATAATTTTTTCCCTTCATACATTCATTTTTAACTTCGAAAGTGTTACTTGTATAGGAAAACAATATATGAACAGATTAAGGGAATAAGGTAATTCTTAATTTTTTAAAATTTATTTCAACTAAATTTGGCTAGTGGTTGTCGAGCTATGTCAAACAACAGGGCCTAAAACGTGATAAATTCCCCTATACGATAGTACGATCGATACTAACTTCAAATCGCAGGTAAGAAGACAAAACGAATGATGCAGAAATTCTTCTTTTTGGGTCTAATTTCACATACAGTTCACAGAATTGAGTTGGCAATCAATTAACTGAAAAATGTTGTACTGTGTTATTAATTTAGACTTTTCCTTTCAAATAACCCCAAAGAAAACAGTCTGGGGCGGTTAAATCAGGTGAACGGTTAAATCTATGCGGTTAAATGCGGTGATTTTCTTCTGCTTTTTGCTGAGTTAAAACAATGGATCGTTGATTTGAAAAATAAAGCTCAACAATTTGGGCACGTTGTTCAATTGAGTACTGCTCCATTTTAAATTTACAAAATACTGAAAAGAAAAGAAAAATTATAATAAACAAGTTATAAGCAATTCAAACCCCTTCGGTAATTTTGGGCCACCCTGTAGTTCTCCTAAGCAGATCAAAATCCAGCAAAATCGGTTCAGTAGGATGAGTTATGAATTAAGATGTGGAACAACCACCCTAAAATATTGCTAACTTTGATACAAAAACTTGCATAAATGGTGGCGGAATACACATATTGATATGAGATTTCGCACAAATTTGTTTTATATGACTAGAAATCATAACACAAAATTTGGAAGATCGGTCCATAATTAATGACTGGCTCCATATAAAGCCCACTCTCGAAACACACTGTGGTACGCCTATAACCGTAAAGAATTACGATATTGTAATCAATTGTGATATGTTAGAGTTTTGTATGAGAAAAAATCACGCTGTAAAATTTCGTGAAGATCGGTCCATAATTTACCATAGGTCCCATATAAACCCTACTCTCGGGAAGCCGTTTAGTACGCATAAAACCGTAAGGAATAATGATATGTACTATAATAAAATTTGGTCTGTTTCAGTTTCATAAGACTAGAAATCCCACTGTCAACTTTCGCGAAGATTAAAAATAATTTACCATAGGCCCCATATAAAGCCATTCTCGAAAATAACAAATTGTGCTATTTCAATAAACTTTGGTATGTAACAGTTTCATATGACTAAAAATCACGCTGTCAACTTTCGTGAAGATTGGTCCATAATTTACCATAGCCTTTTCTCGGAAATAACTATAGAACGCGTTGAACTGTAACATATTTGTAATAAAATTTGGACAATCACAGTTTTAAAAGACTATAAATCAATTTGTAAAATTTTGTGTAGATCGGCCAGTAATTTACCATAGGTGACATATAAAGCCCACTCACGGGCTTAATATGGGACCTTTTTGTAACTTTAACTTGCTTATAATAAAAATTTGCTGTTCCAATTTTACCCTTTTTAGTGTGTTCATTTTACAAGTCTTTTGTTCAAATTCTCAGTATTTCTCTTGGCTCTGTTTTACCCTCTAAATAAATTGCAGTAGTCAGTAAAATTTTATTGCTTACTGAAACTTTTTCCGTCACCAGTTAAAATTTTTCACCTTTTAGTGATGCAAATGCCCAAACCTATTATTTACCTGAAAATTGTCTAAAAATTAACTGATTATGTTAACAATAAAATTTGTTTTCAGTAATCGGTCAAAATTAACAGAATACTGAAATTTTTTCAGAAAGCAGTAGAAATTTACTTGTTAATGAAAATGTCTTCAGTTAGCTGTAAACTTTACTGGTAACTGCTTTATATAATTCATTAAAAATATTATGCTTTACTCCCATGTGTGTTTATCACACAATATCTTAACAGATAATTCCCATGTAGAGACATATTTTTGATTTTTCAAGATCTTTAGTTTAAGCAGAATCCCTTAAATTTTGTTAATTTTTGGTTCCCTAAAATCTTTACCACCCTAATGGATTTTTTACATATTTTTAACTCTTTTAGTTTTCGACTGCCAAGATGTTTGAATAATATTTGCTGGCTGGGGTTGAGGGCACATGTACATATGTATCTTCGTATGTTTGAAATTAGCACACGTCTAAATCCGCAAAGCAAAAAATGTGTGTGCAATATCGCGTGACATGGACTGTGTTCAGTTCAGTTGAGTGCAGTGTGTTTTTTCACCATGGCATTTGAATGCATGTTGTTCAACATCATTGTATGTTTTTTGCCGTTGTTGTTCTTGTTTTGTTATTCAGATTTGATCTTTTGCTTTGCTTTTGCTAAATGAAAAAAATAAAAAAATTATATTGTTTTCAGTTTTTGTTGCATCTCTATCGCTGTTGTTGTTTCTTTGTGTTGCTTTATATATGATGTACATTGTGATGCTGAATTTTATGAACGCAATCATCTTCATCACCTTCCTCACCAAGCAAACCACCACTCTAATCCCAGATATTCAAAAACACTAAAAATGTTATTTTTGTTAATGGCTTCGACAGCAACATCAACAAAAGCTTCAAAATAAAAAATTGAAAATAACAAACAACAAACGTTGGTTGAAATGGTTAGACAAACAAACACATACACACGGGCTTGTTGTTTGGTTTTCTTCAATAAAGATCGGACTCTAAAGTTTGCAGCACATTAAATGTATAAAAACAACAAAAGCAAAGTACGTACACACAAATAAAAATTGGCAGCTACATTGTTTAGTCGATACTTACAGATACAAATACAAGCACTCCTCACATCCCTACAAATACTCACGCATTTGTCTGTGAATATAAAAAGCCTGTTTCTTCGAAAACCTATTGTGGCTGATGAAGTTTGACACAACGTGTGTCTTTCGATTGCATTTGTCTTGCCATAAAACGAATCTTAATATTAGACAGACATACGGAGAGGCAATGAGACAAACAGACAAATATACATCCAACCAACCAGTCAGCCAGTACATTAGTCTAAAAGTGAGTCAGTCTTGCGATTGTTTTGTTACCTCTCCTCAGCTGTGTATTGTTCCATTTAGATTTTTGTTTATTTATATTTTCCACTTTTTTTTATCAGAGTTTCTTCACTTTTTTGTTAAATATTATTGTTGTATATTTTGTTTGGTTCACATTTCACCATGACTCATGTAATGATTTATCAAATCACATACGACGCAACGTACTCGAATGCCATGTAGGAAATATTCGCTAAACAACGTAAACACTAGTATAGGGTGGTGCATAATGAACGTTATGATTTAATAAGTGTATAATTTTCTTACATTATTTATAGCCTTCACTACAGACCAAGGGTATATATTAGTTCGTATTTGAATTTTTGCAATATTGGTCTCAGACCCCAGAGAGAATATATATTTTGAATCCTTATGAGCAGCGGAGATAATTAAACGATCTCCAGCAGTCAGTCCATCAGTTTGCCTGTTCGTGTGTATGTTGAAATGGATTTTTCGAAGACCCCAGATTTGATATGGGCTAGATTGTTATTTACTTCTGTTACACATATTCCGGAATAGGTTGCTACACAGAAAAAATTATTAAATTACTCCAATCACCATGATTTTGCACCTATTGCCAAAATGATTATATTGATTACTAAAAATTTTAAAATTTTGAAAAAATATTTTCACTAAATCATATTTTTAACTTTAATTAAAAAGTGATCAAAAAACTTTGCCATTTCAAACAATGTGTTAATTTATTTAAATAAATATTGAGAATTCCCAACAACAATTCTACATGTTTAAATTATTTTATTTTAAACGAAAAAAGTCAATTAAGATTTTTTGTTATTTAATTTTAAACTTTAATTGAAAATTTATTTCAAAACAACTAAAATGTTAATTAAATCAAAATTAAATTTTCACTTTTCTTTCAACTAAAAAAATAATTGGTTCAATTATCACATTAATTAAATTGAAATACTTTTTAAACCATTTTTTTAATTGATAAAACTCTTTTTTCTGTGTATTGCCTCTATTTTTTACTTATAAATCTCTAATTTTTACTAAGTACCTTTACTTTTTTAAGTCTTTTTATAATTTATAATTGTTATTTTATCACACAGAAAAATGTGTTTTATCAATTAAAAAAATGGTGAAATGGCGAAGTTTTTTGATCCCATTTTTAATTAAAATTAAAAATATTATTTATTGAAAATATTTTTTCAAAATTTTACAATTTTTAGTAATCAATATAATCATTTTGGTAATAGGTGCAAAATCAACAACTTGTTTGCTTGATATTATGAATTTGGAATTAATTTGGTAATTGGAGAAATTTAATAATTTTTTCTGTGCAATTTTACTCTAAATGTGGCTAAGAGTTTTCTATAATAATGGGAAAGGCTTAATGACGTAAAATGTTCGTGAGGTTTGCTTTTCAATAGGCTTTTTTAAAGATCACGCGTGACTCATATCCAACTCTATTGTAAGTCATCATGGAAAGACTCATACCACAACAGCGCGTCTCGAAGTTGTTCATATGTATTACGAAAATCATGGTATTTTTCGTGCGATTCGTGCAACTTATCCACATACTGAAACCACTATTGTCAACACACAGAAAAAATGAAAAACCAACTTCAATTAACATATTAGTTAGAAATGTGTACTATTAATTAAATTCTGTACGGATTTTCTTTCTGCAAACAAATTAATCATATAAATTAACATATTTGTATTTTTGAGCTTTTCTTGCTATTGACTTTCAATCAATAGGTCCAATTGAAATGTGACCACAAGCAAAAGAGGCTATACAAAACGTAAACACAAATCAAAATATTTTTTTCAATCAACACATTTAGTTGAAACAATTAAAAAATTGCTTAAAACTTTAATACAACACAGCATATTTTGAAGTTGTGTGTATGTTTTCATATTTGCAAATATACACACAAACATTATAATTTTTATTTTTAATTAAGGGAAAATAGTTGGAACAATTAAAAAAATTGTATAAAACAGCATTACTTGATTTAATTGGAAAAATCTTAGTGGAAATTTTTCTGTGCACCATTCGCGAATTTGAGTACCAGATAACATTAGTGGATGAAACTCGACCGGTTGGACCACATCCAGCACGTAGTGAAGTGAATATAGCAGCTGTAGAAGAAAGTGTAGGCGAAGACCATGACGAAGTACGTTACCGTCAATGGTAACCGTTTTCACACTAAATTAACGAACTATGTGCTTCCTGAAATTCAAGCGCATGGTCTCGGTGAGCTCTGGTTTCAACAAGACGTTGCAACGAGCCATACAGAGCGTGAAACTATCAGCCATGTCACAGAGTACAATTCCGTTCGGAACTTGGTCTTTAAAATACAGAAAACTCCCATTCCGTTCATGACAACAAAAATGGTTTCATTCTACAAAGTGTTTTCGTAATTTTCTGAAGCACCAAAATACGGAATGAATTCCGTTTCCGAACGTAATTGTACTCTGTGACATGGCTGTATGACAATGAATGTTGAGAAATCATTTTGATGAACACTTATTTTCACGTTTTGCTACGGTAAATTGGTCAAAAAGATCGTGCGATATCACACATTTAAACTATTTTCTCTGGGGATATGTAAAGTCTGAGGTCTTCAGGAAACGATTTTCCTATGAAAATTTGTTTATAAACTTTTTATTAACCTGTTTTATTTTTTATGAACAATAGTTGTTATACACAGAAAAAAGTGTTTTATTAATTAAAAAAATGGTTTAAAAAGTATTTAAAATTAATTAATGTGATAATTGAATGAATTATTTCTGTAGTTGAAAGAAAACTAAAAATTTAATTTGGATTCAATTAACATTTTAGTTGTTTTGAAATAAATTTTCAATTAAAATTTTAATTAAATAACAAAAAATCTTAATTGACTTTTTTGTTTAAAATAAAATAATTTAAAAACGTAGAATTGTTGTTGGGAATTGTCAATATTTATTTAAATAAATTAACAGATTGTTTGAAATGGCAAAGTTTTTTGATCACTTTTTTAATTAAAGTTAAAAATATCATTTATTGAAAATATTTTTTCAAAATTTTAAAATTTTTAGTAATCAATATAATCATTTTGGTAATAGGTGCAAAATCGATAACTTGTTTGCTTGATATTTTGAATTTGGAATAAATTTGGTGATTGGAGAAATTTAATAATTTTTTCTGTGTAAGATTTCTTATAACAACTGTATAATAACATATTTTATAATATTAATACTAACATTATTTGAGAGTACACACGTAAGATAATACTCTCTGCGATTGAATTTGACGTTTGCTGATATAAAAATCTTATATCTTATCTCAGGTGGATACCCTGTGTTATACTCTAACTATTGTAAATATTTAAAATCCCATTAGTGGGTTTCTCAATGTCTGTTTCTAATAAACTATTCTCCTTAATGTGTTTAAATGTCTTGCCTTTCCTCTGACAATTTCCTACGAGGATTTTTTTAACTGCTCTTTCAATGTTTGTAGAATTGTGTAGAGGTGAATTGAGGCCTGTCAGGGGCCATCTTTTCAATACAAGTCATGTGTAAAACCTTTTCTTCTGTGTTGTATGTATTGTCGTTTTTTTAATGATGATGTTTTCATACCCTTCTTTACAATATATTTAGTTTTTATTTTTCATTTTTCTATTGTTTGGTACGAGTATTTTAGTTAAAATTTTAGTTTAGTCATCATTTTGACTACTTTTTTTTTATTAAGTACTTTCATTGTTGTTTCGTATCCATACATTTTCCTAAAGCCGGTTGTTAAAAGCGGTAAATTCTCACTTTAATTGAAGTGTATTTTTATTATCTTTTTTTTGTGATATATGTTCAGAAACATAAGTAAGTATGTTATATATTAGTTGTTGTTGGTGGTATTGGTTAATTTTGCTGTCACTGCAAGTGCTGTTGAATCTTTCCAAATCTTTGTAGAAAATTTGAGAGGCATCGAAAGAAAGGCTTTTGTTTATTCTCAAATCTTATTACAGTCGTGCATTTTTTTTTCAACATCACTCTTGAATTTCACGCTTCAATGCATTAAAAAGATGAGTTGAGTTGCGTTAAAATCAAACCAAATGAGATGAAGTGAATTTACTGTGGCAGCAACATTTTATAAGAACAAAAGGCCATAAAATTAAGCTCTTTGGCATTTTAATCAATAAATAAGTAGGTTTTTGTTTTACTGTTGTTACAGAAATTGTATACACTTAAAATGAAATGAATTTTTAATTTCCAATTATTTGCAGTTGGTTTCTTCATTTAATAATTAGACTATTGAATTATTAACAATGTAGTTAATTTGAAAATTAAATACATATGTACATATAGTTGTATATACAAAAAAAAAAAAAAACTTTTGATAAGAAAAGTGTTTTAAGTTGAAACAGCTTAAAAATTCATTATACATTACCCTTTAATACCATGGCTAGTAAAGGATCGACCACAAACTTGGTCAAATTTTAACTCACATAAAACTTATTTTTGACAAATTTTCTGTTAAAACAATCTTAATTTTGGATAATTAAATATAGTCTGGTGGTTGATTTACATACTTCTATGTATATGTAGGTATAGGATCTACGTTGGAAAAGGGATGTAACGAATACCGATATATCGGCGATATTTAAGGTTTTCCGAGATATCAATACCAGCGGTATTTTACTGTCGATACGACGATACTTCTTGGATTTGTTTAGAGATTTTAATATTCAATGCTTATTTTTGCGCAAGAGCGAAACCCGGGCTTAAACGTGAAAATCCTACTTCCAATACATTTTTAATAAAACAAAACGACATAGCGTTTAATAAGATTTAATATAATAAGATTTTCCAGCCGGGTGGTGTTGAATTTGACTTAAAAAAATGCTTGCCTCTCGTACTTAGGTAGCTCAGTTATAGAAATAAAACATTAAAAAGCAGAGAAAACAATGAAAACAGAACAGCTTTGCACCCTAGCACGGAGACATATTGCGATCAAAACCTCAAATTTTTTTTGTATTTAAAAAATTATATGGATGCAATATTATAGCTAAGACATAACATATATGTACGTTATCATTTAAACTTCACGATAACGATAATATAAAACACATAGAAAGTTTGTCGTATTTATGTCGTTTACGTCAATAGTAATACTCGACAACGACACTCATAATAACGCCGGATATTCGGAACAACACTTATGAATTTAAACCTCACTGCCCACCGCTTCCAAATAGGTTGCAATCTCGAAAATTCGCTGTTAATAATATGGTGTATGGCCTGAGGCGATTGTAATTTTTGGCCTGTTATTTTTAAATGAAAATATTATTAAATTGTTAAATATTATCTTTTTAACTAGGCCAGTTTTGGTTTTTTGGGGTATATTTATGAAAATTTTTGGTTATATTTTCATACTTTTACTGCATATTTAATCAGCAAAAGTACTTTTTTAGAGCATATTTTCGATTTCCCTGATAATCAAAAATGTTAAATATAAAGCTCATTTGAGTTTATATCTTCCAATATTTGGGTAAAATTGGAAAATAATTTTTTGCTGGCTATTTTACAATATCGAGCGGTAACGTTCACATAGAAAGTTTCTATAAAAAACACTCAGTCTGTAAAATATTATTAATACAATATTCGATGCGAACGTTAACGTTTAAAATTGTTAAAACAATCGGTTAAACAAAATTTTCTTCTCTCAAGCAAATATTGGAAAATATGAACTCAAATGCAAGAATGATAGAAATAAAGATTATTGTGTAGTTTATAGAACACGAGCGCCTTACTCGTCCGTTCAAATAACATTTAAAACAAAAACAAATTTCGAAATTTTGTTTTTATTTTTAATGAAAGTTGAACGGACGAGTAAGGCGCTCGTGTTCTATAAACACCACATATGCCTTGAGCATGTGATGACTTAGTAGTTCCCTTATAAAGGTTACCAAGGCTTTTTTATATGTGTATTGCCTGATAGTTGGCTACCCTACAATAAATTTGCTCAGAGGGTTTTCAAAAAAATTTATATTAATTGTTAAACAAACTAATAATTTTAATAAATATTTTATATAAAAATGTTATTAAAATAATAAATTAATATTAAAAACGTTAAAACTCGTGTGTTTAAAGTTGTATAGCAAAAGAATTAAGATTTTAAAAATTGAAGAGATTAATAAAAGATTGAAAATATGAGGTGTGCAGTGGGCAGATGCAAATAAAGCAACAACAAAAAAACAAGTGAGAAATTGTGCAAAAAATAACTTTTAGTGTGTTTTTAATTTTTGCGCAAGAGCGAAACCCGGGCTTAAACGTGAAAATCCTACTTCCAATACATTTTTAATAAAACAAAACGACATAGCGTTTAATAAGATTTAATATAATAAGATTTTCCAGCCGGGTGGTGTTGAATTTGACTTAAAAAAATGCTTGCCTCTCGTACTTAGGTAGCTCAGTTATAGAAATAAAACATTAAAAAGCAGAGAAAACAATGAAAACAGAACAGCTTTGCACCCTAGCACGGAGACATATTGCGATCAAAACCTCAAATTTTTTTTGTATTTAAAAAATTATATGGATGCAATATTATAGCTAAGACATAACATATATGTACGTTATCATTTAAACTTCACGATAACGATAATATAAAACACATAGAAAGTTTGTCGTATTTATGTCGTTTACGTCAATAGTAATACTCGACAACGACACTCATAATAACGCCGGATATTCGGAACAACACTTATGAATTTAAACCTCACTGCCCACCGCTTCCAAATAGGTTGCAATCTCGAAAATTCGCTGTTAATAATATGGTGTATGGCCTGAGGCGATTGTAATTTTTGGCCTGTTATTTTTAAATGAAAATATTATTAAATTGTTAAATATTATCTTTTTAACTAGGCCAGTTTTGGTTTTTTGGGGTATATTTATGAAAATTTTTGGTTATATTTTCATACTTTTACTGCATATTTAATCAGCAAAAGTACTTTTTTAGAGCATATTTTCGATTTCCCTGATAATCAAAAATGTTAAATATAAAGCTCATTTGAGTTTATATCTTCCAATATTTGGGTAAAATTGGAAAATAATTTTTTGCTGGCTATTTTACAATATCGAGCGGTAACGTTCACATAGAAAGTTTCTATAAAAAACACTCAGTCTGTAAAATATTATTAATACAAAATTCGATGCGAACGTTAACGTTTAAAGTTGTTAAAACAATCGGTTAAACAAAATTTTCTTCTCTCAAGCAAATATTGGAAAATATGAACTCAAATGCAAGAATGATAGAAATAAAGATTATTGTGTAGTTTATAGAACACGAGCGCCTTACTCGTCCGTTCAAATAACATTTAAAACAAAAACAAATTTCGAAATTTTGTTTTTATTTTTAATGAAAGTTGAACGGACGAGTAAGGCGCTCGTGTTCTATAAACACCACATATGCCTTGAGCATGTGATGACTTAGTAGTTCCCTTATAAAGGTTACCAAGGCTTTTTTATATGTGTATTGCCTGATAGTTGGCTACCCTACAATAAATTTGCTCAGAGGGTTTTCAAAAAAATTTATATTAATTGTTAAACAAACTAATAATTTTAATAAATATTTTATATAAAAATGTTATTAAAATAATAAATTAATATTAAAAACGTTAAAACTCGTGTGTTTAAAGTTGTATAGCAAAAGAATTAAGATTTTAAAAATTGAAGAGATTAATAAAAGATTGAAAATATGAGGTGTGCAGTGGGCAGATGCAAATAAAGCAACAACAAAAAAACAAGTGAGAAATTGTGCAAAAAATAACTTTTAGTGTGTTTTTAATTTTTGCGCAAGAGCGAAACCCGGGCTTAAACGTGAAAATCCTACTTCCAATACATTTTTAATAAAACAAAACGACATAGCGTTTAATAAGATTTAATATAATAAGATTTTCCAGCCGGGTGGTGTTGAATTTGACTTAAAAAAATGCTTGCCTCTCGTACTTAGGTAGCTCAGTTATAGAAATAAAACATTAAAAAGCAGAGAAAACAATGAAAACAGAACAGCTTTGCACCCTAGCACGGAGACATATTGCGATCAAAACCTCAAATTTTTTTTGTATTTAAAAAATTATATGGATGCAATATTATAGCTAAGACATAACATATATGTACGTTATCATTTAAACTTCACGATAACGATAATATAAAACACATAGAAAGTTTGTCGTATTTATGTCGTTTACGTCAATAGTAATACTCGACAACGACACTCATAATAACGCCGGATATTCGGAACAACACTTATGAATTTAAACCTCACTGCCCACCGCTTCCAAATAGGTTGCAATCTCGAAAATTCGCTGTTAATAATATGGTGTATGGCCTGAGGCGATTGTAATTTTTGGCCTGTTATTTTTAAATGAAAATATTATTAAATTGTTAAATATTATCTTTTTAACTAGGCCAGTTTTGGTTTTTTGGGGTATATTTATGAAAATTTTTGGTTATATTTTCATACTTTTACTGCATATTTAATCAGCAAAAGTACTTTTTTAGAGCATATTTTCGATTTCCCTGATAATCAAAAATGTTAAATATAAAGCTCATTTGAGTTTATATCTTCCAATATTTGGGTAAAATTGGAAAATAATTTTTTGCTGGCTATTTTACAATATCGAGCGGTAACGTTCACATAGAAAGTTTCTATAAAAAACACTCAGTCTGTAAAATATTATTAATACAAAATTCGATGCGAACGTTAACGTTTAAAGTTGTTAAAACAATCGGTTAAACAAAATTTTCTTCTCTCAAGCAAATATTGGAAAATATGAACTCAAATGCAAGAATGATAGAAATAAAGATTATTGTGTAGTTTATAGAACACGAGCGCCTTACTCGTCCGTTCAAATAACATTTAAAACAAAAACAAATTTCGAAATTTTGTTTTTATTTTTAATGAAAGTTGAACGGACGAGTAAGGCGCTCGTGTTCTATAAACACCACATATGCCTTGAGCATGTGATGACTTAGTAGTTCCCTTATAAAGGTTACCAAGGCTTTTTTATATGTGTATTGCCTGATAGTTGGCTACCCTACAATAAATTTGCTCAGAGGGTTTTCAAAAAAATTTATATTAATTGTTAAACAAACTAATAATTTTAATAAATATTTTATATAAAAATGTTATTAAAATAATAAATTAATATTAAAAACGTTAAAACTCGTGTGTTTAAAGTTGTATAGCAAAAGAATTAAGATTTTAAAAATTGAAGAGATTAATAAAAGATTGAAAATATGAGGTGTGCAGTGGGCAGATGCAAATAAAGCAACAACAAAAAAACAAGTGAGAAATTGTGCAAAAAATAACTTTTAGTGTGTTTTTAATAATATGTTAATATTTTTGACTATAGCTGTATAATTTTACAATTTTCCAAAAGATGCAGCCCAAACTATGCTATGGGTAATGTTTTGCAAGCGAGTGAAATCAGTAATTTTGAATAAAGAAAAAATTTTGAAAGAACCTTAAAATTTGAAATGGGTAAGTTAACTAAAATTAAATTTTTGCAGTTCAATACTAAATTATTTTGCATAAGATTTAGCAATCGTCGTGCACCAAAATAATAGATAACATAAATTATTCATGGGTTAACCACCTAAATGAAGGTGGGTTAAGTAAGCCATCAAGTGCATTAATTGAAACGTTGAAATCATGTGATGCTATCTTCTTGCAATTAAATGGGAAAAATTGTTGCTTAAAAGCAAAATCATTTGTTAGAAGGAAATGAAATTGAAGTTAGTTAAGACATGAAAAAACTTATTTTTAGATCTAGGAAGTATTTTCGAGTGAGGATACTAAATGCCGAGATTGAATTCTTGACAAAAATTACGAATAACATGTTAATCAATTAAAATAGGTATTCATTCATTGAAAGCAAATTTCGATCTACCAAGGTAAAATACCATTTGGTTAAAAGATTTATGTTTGACTAGTGTGAGTAAAAAAAACGGCAAGCCCTACTGATGAGATTGTGTTTTTACAATCGAAACTAGTCTGGGCAACCTGTCCGTGAAAGCCTGGGCTCGAATCTCAGCGCAGTCAAGAATGAAAAATCATCAATAAATTTTAAATCATTTCATGTTGTAAGATTCCTTTCTTCATAAAAATAATTTAATGTAAATTAAATTCAATGAACTTAAGCTTGATTAAAATATCGAAACTTGGATTAAAAACCATTAACAGTTTAATAAAATAACCACAATACTAATTATTGAAACTAAATAACATTAGAAAGTAAAATTCTTGATATAGGAGTCTGCTTTAATATATGTAAAGTTGAGCTAATGTACATATTTATGTATGTATATATATATTTATGTAATAAACTTTGAAAAAATAACTTTAAAAAAAAATTCTTTTGTTTTAAATAATTTAAATATAAAAATTATAGATTGTTATATTTACACATAAATATATCAGTTTGAGAGCTAATCATTCTTGCTCAAATGTCTCTTAAAATGAGTTATCTTTATTTCAAACCTAATTTTCTTTCAAAATTTTGGGACAAATAAACGACACAAACTGTTTGACAAACAAGCCAAAATTTAAAGACTTTACAATTATTTTGCGCTGTTCATTTGTTGAGCAAAAATTAAATATGTTAATAATTCATTTAACTAATGATGTGCTAATAATCCCAATTTTTGAATGAAAACACTGAAATTTATTGTTGTGGGAAAGCTAGTTTCTATGCGCATTTCGCTGGTTGCTTAGGCCAGCTCGTCAGGAAACTTTTTCCAAATACTTTAGAAAAGCTAAAAATATTATACAAGTAAGACGATAAAGTGAATTAGAATTTTAAAACACTCCTGACGAGCTGGCCTAAGCAGAAATTTCAGTGTTTTCATTCAAAAATTGGGTTTATTAGCACATCATTAATTAAATGAATTATTAAGAAAATATTTCATTCCCGAAAATAATTTTTGATAATAAATTTGCATGTGCCCGGCAAATAAAAAAACTGAAATAGCAAGCTGCTTTATTTAAGCAACTTGTTTTTTTTAATTTTGTTTTTCTCTTTCTATCCTCTTACAACTACAATTCGTGTTGGAAAAAAACTAGCCAATTGTAGGGGAATGTAAGAAAGAAAAAATTGACAGTTTATTATTGTGTCTTTGTTGAAGCTTTGATATTGTTACATTTAACACCTGAGTGTTTTAAAATTCTTATTCACTTTATGGTCTTACTTGTATAATATTTTTAGCTTTTCTAAAGTATTTGGAAAAAGTTTCCTGACGAGCTGGCCTAAGCAACCAGCGAAATGCGCATAGAAACTAGCTTTCCCACAACAATAAATTTCAGTGTTTTCATTCAAAAATTGGGATTATTAGCACATCATTAATTAAATGAATTATTAATAAAATATTTCATTCCCGAAAATAATTTTTGATAAATTTGTTTAATTTTTGTAGTGCTAAATTTAATTATGAGTGAAGAAGGAGAAGTACAAAAAAAATCGGTGAGGATAAATGATTTTAATAGAATTTTCATCCTTCATCACTTGTTTAGACTTCTTTTGAACGGATAACCCGTTATTTTGTTTGGACAAAAATTGGAAGCAAAGTTTGTAGCAATATTAAAAATTTTGAATATTTGGCAGACATGTTGGATATTTGTCAAACTTTTTTTGGTGTTAAGTGCTAAAAGTAATAATTTAAGCAAAAACTTTGCAGAGGAAAGACGTAGAAGAAAAAGAAGCAATAAAATCTTTTTCAGCCGTAAACTCTAACTCCCATATTCATAAAAAATATTTAAGGTTTATAGCAGGTTTATGAAACGAATTTTCTATGAAAATTTGTTTAATAAACCTTTTATTAATCAAAAATATTTTTTATGAATATGAGAGTAATTGTTTAACAGCCTTGTTTGCCCCAAAACAGCTTGTCGTTAGAGTATTCTTTACTCCAAAATTCTTTTTCTCTCTTTTTTATTTCTTTTCCGTTTTAAAGAAATAGCCAGCAAAATTGCCGCAGCACAATCGTCATTTGCATTCATAGAAAAAAAAAAAAACAAAAATTAAAAATTGATGTTTGTACGAAATATGATTGTGCTGTTTATTGGCAAACAGAATCAAAAACAAACTGCAAGTTTGCCAAGCAATTAGTATGGCTTATTATGCCATTTAGCTTATGAATTCTAGGTCGTAAAAGTTTTAGTATCATAAGAAAGTCTTTCGAAATACATCTCACATGATGTATATAATATACCGATTTATTAACCCCTTAAGAGCCAACTTCAAAAATTAATATTTCTTAAACAATTTTTCGATATGTATAATAATATTTATTAAAATATAATATGTTATAGATAACACTTCAAGTTTTGGTATGCTATATTTTTAGAAGCTCCATCATATAAAACTTTAAAGTTATAAGGGTTAAACACATTTCATTTTGGAATTTATTAATAAGTTTGAGTAAATATATATATGTGGTAATAGTTGATGCACTTTTTACATATTTAATTATAGTAATATGTAAATATTTGAAGAACTTTTTTAATCAAAGCCTTAAAAAATTTGGTAACATGTGTATATTATTGTTAAATAATTATTGTTATATCGACATAATTTAAAGATAAAGCCAATTTAGTAAAAAAAGTCAGTCAATAAGTATGAGTATTTGAAATGGGCTCTTAATGGCTTAATATATCGGTATACTTTAAACACCATGTCAAACGCACTTTGAATTTCTCAATGATACCCATACTGCTTAGATTCATTTTATACCTTAAGAGATATGGATAAAGTATTTTGATACTTTTACGACCTAAAGCTCTTAAACTTGGAGCGTTGGCGTGACAAATATCTTCCTATATAAATTTCTTTAAGGATACTAAAAAGTAATAATATTTGGTGGTGAGACGAGCTTATATTCTTGGTTCAATCCGGTTCTTTGCTGTTTAACGAAAAAATTATTCTTTTAAGCACTAATTCTTCTAATTTTTGATTATGTTAGCAGCATTGTTTCTGTTTTGTAGCGGACAAAAATAGAAATTAGTTTAATTTGACTATAACGACAAAATTAGCATAGACAACAACCTGCAGCCATAAAGCCGTGTCGTCGTTAAAATAATCATTTCCATATACACACATGTATTCTATTTTTGATATATTGAAGTCGGTAGCCTGCTGTCTCGAATGTGTTTAAAGCATAAGTGTCAAATGACCAACTGCTAGAATTTATTTTCCCTCTTCCAAGTGTTGAAAGTTTTAAACGTGTATTGAGATGCTCAGGCTGATGTATGTATATAATTTTGTGCATAAACCGCAAAATACCCACTCTTTAGTAATCTTTAAAACTAATTCCGTAAAGAAATGTTACGTGGGGGGAAATATGGTTGTATCTCCTTAAATAATGTACGTATCGAACAATGCTTAAAATCGCCACATTAAGTTTCCCTTTGCTTTCACTGTCGCAGCTGGCAAATAGTTAATAGCCATACAAAAAGATCGCTATTAAATATGATTTAGCAATGAGTACTCTTATTTTAATTGGAGTACAAAACTGAAATTGCCACAAATCCCTAACTTTGAAAATGTTTAACCGCATGCAAAATTAACGTAGTTAGACCAAGTGAGAGCGCTGTTACAGTATATGCAAAGATTTTTAGTAACCTCAAGTAACGTCAAGTTTTAGTAACCTCTTCTTAATAATCAAACACTTGAACTTGATAGGATTAATTTCTAGACCATAAGCGATGGCTCATGCGTAAACACGATCTAACTCCTGGTTTAAGGTCCTTACACATTAATCAATAGCGCTGTTGTAATTATGGATTGATTGCCAACATTTTTAGTAGACTTTGTCCTTGTGATAATTAAATGATATTAATCCAATACACTTTCGAAAATTTAGTTTTTAAATGCTTCGGTGTAGGATATCATATGTTCGACCCAGACCGACAATACTTTGTTACTTGTTTGCGCATATTTTTCTTCAAAATAAGATACATTTCAAAATGATTTCAACTGTTATAATTACAAAATTAAAATTTTCGGAAAAACTATTTTTCCTCAATATCTAAACCCGATTTGCAGAAATAGAAAATCAGACGGTCGGACAGTATTAGATCGATAGAATTCATAGATATTCATAAGTCTTTCCTAAGAATTTTTATTTAAGCAAGAACATTTTCATAATAGATAATTGGAAGATATTCTATTTCCCCGTAATAAAACCACTTAAATAATAAAGGGAAAGACCCAGTGTTGCATTCTAACGCATAAACGCGCAACGGATCAGGGTGCCTTTTCTTTATATTTGGGTGGTAAAATTATTGAAGAATCAGAATCGATTGATGTTCTGGGCACGAAGATACAGTGTGATGTCCGATGTACAAAACATATATTTAAGGTGTCGAAAGATGCATTCAAGTGCTTCGGTTTTTCAAAACGGTGTAAGATATATTTCACTCCATCTGATCTCCTTACTATTTATACTACTTATATCCGACCGCGAATGGAAAGCAACTCTCATGTGTGGGCCGGTGCTTCAGTCTATTTTGGAGCTTCTCGACCGCGTGAAGGAGATTCATCCAATTCTATTGACTCCCTGGAGCGTCGTTACTACAATGAGATGTGTTCTGATGAAATTAGGGATCTGGTTCCCGAAACTCGTACGTTTGTTCATAATACACGTTTTTCCTCAAGAGCAAATCGTTTTGTGGTCGATCGGCCGGCGAATCGTACAACGGATTACTGGGAGAATTCATTTTTTGGCCAGACCGTTCGTATGTGCAATAAACTTCATGCTGATGTCTTCCCTCTTACTTTCAACATGAATAAATTCAAGTCGAATGTTCACAAGCACTGCTCCCTCTTTCCTCCTTCCCATAACCTATTTTCCTAGTTCCAATACAATGCAATGCAATAGTAGGGGTCATCCACTGAGTGCTGGTCCTAACAAAAAAAAAAAAAAAAAAAAAACAGAGAAAAGTACTTCATATTTTTTTTTAATTGACTTCAAACTTTTCTTATTTACGAAATAGAAATCAATTAAATACTCGTTTCTTGTTCTGACCCAGTGACCAGGAAATTGTTTTTGGCAATTTTTCATCCAGAGATAAATATATACATTCTACATCTGTGAATAGAAACGTATCGTTTTCAAATAATTCAAAGATCAAAGGTTAGAATTTTTAATTTTTTGAGTCCATTAACTATTTATGGTAACAAACAGCTTTAAAAAGAAAATAGAAAATACCCCCAGCATAAAGAACATAAAATCGTTGTAGCGCATGAATACTTTAAAATTTCACCCCATGGGATGGATAAAGTGAATACACACAGTATAATAAACAAACTATATCTATACTATTGAATAAAATTTATCGTTTTTTTGAATGCAATTCATGTTTCCTCAATAAACAGTAATTATGTAAAATTATAGGACAATTGAAACTGTATGAAAGAGAAAAAGAAATTTTGTGAAAATTAAAAAAAAAAATTTGTAAATAGATACATGTACATGGAATGAATTTGATATGGGATAAAAAGACCATTGAACCGAACCGTATGTTTCTGATGAAAGTATTTTACTCATAGAATTTTGATTTGATGGACAGGGTGTTACATTGGAATACTTTGTTTTTATATGAACAGAATGTTGGTAGATAAATTGGCAATTGTGTAACAAATAATTATTGTAATCTTCTGTTGAGTTCTACTCGGTAATTCTTAGATAACTATGTAAGAATCGTGTGTTTTTTTTTACGAAAATTCTAACCAATTTGTTGAATATTAATTAAATATTCAGGGTCAGGTGTCAACTGTATGTTGCATGTTCACGGGTTGGGAAGACGTTGTCTTTATTAATTTTTTGTGAAAATGTTATTGTATTGTCCAGCAACGCGGGCCGGGTTACTCTAGTATAAATATATAAATATAAATATGTTTAATCTGGTAGATAATTTCATGGCATTTATTTTTTAAATATGATTTTCAGCATATTCAATCAGTCCAATTTTTGACTACGTTTTCCAATAAATCTGGCTGTCGGTTTGGCGCCAATGGTGGCTTGAATATTGGCTTCCAATGCTACAAGAGCTGCTGGTTTTTCTATGTAAACCAATGTCTTGACATAGCCCCATAAAAAGTAATTCAGAGGCGTAAAATCTCACGAGCGAGGGGGACAGTGAACAGGACCACTTCTGGAAATAAAGTTGTGACCAAATTGATTTTGAAAAAAATCGATTGTTAAGTGGTTGTCTGGCAAGTTGGAATCAAATCTCGTTGATGTTTAGCTGTATAATTTTTGGAAAACCAAATTTCAGTCAGCATGGCTCAACGGCGCTCTCCATTCACTGTTACGTCAGTTTCTTTCTCATTTTGAAAGAAATAAGAGCCGATGACGTCGGAAGCGTGTAAGCTGCACCAAACAGTAAATTTTTTTTTTTTTTTTTGGTGATTCGCTAACAGCTTGAGGTGATTCGTTAACGCCTTCGCTGCAAATACGGCAATTTTGATTATTGACTTTGCCATTTAGCAAAAAAAAAAGATTCACTAAACACGATTCTTTGGTAAAAATGCTTATCTTCGGCCAGTTTGAGATGAACCCATTCAGCACAAATGCGACGCAAACGATTGTCCTTTGGCTTCAATGCTTCCACAAGCTGTATTTTATATCCTTAAGTAAAATTTTCAATGTAGTTGACGGACAAACCCCAAGAATATGAGAAAAAAGACGAAGCGAAATTTCGGTGTCTGCTTAGAGTAAATAAATGCGAAAACTATCGATAACTGCACGAATTGCTTACTCACTGTCACGACGTTTTTTTTTCAATATTTATTTATTGAATCTTCATATTTTAAATGCCGCGACTAATAAAACTTATTAGTTTATTTATATTATTTGCACTTAATAGTCAATATTAATTACAAACTAAGAAAACAAAACAAGAAATGTAATTCTTGTACACATTAAAAAAATAAGGAAAAACTTATATTTAAAGTTTTTATTAAGTGGAACTTTTTTCATAAAAAATATTTTTAAACCCGCCAAACTTCCATACAAAATTCAGTTTATCGAAAGTTAATAAATTTAATTTTTTTTGAATATGTCCTTTACAATAAACGAAATCTTTACTTCACAGTTATAAATAGAAAAAAAGGAAGAATTAAATTGTTTTCTGCTTGTTAACTGTCAGTGACAGTGGTGTAAAATGTAGCGATTTTTTAATCCTTTTGGCAATGCAAATTTACGTTTGGCGTAATTAGAAACTGATGGCGATATGCGTAATGGATTTTTAGTGAATATTTTCTAATTTACATATATCTCAAATATTATAAAAATGGGTATAAATTATTACACTTGTTTGTAAATTGTATTTTAAATTTATAGTTGTTATTATAACTGTTTCAAGATTGTTTTATTTGAAATATTTTAGGAAGCATTCTTTAATATAAAAATATAAAAAAATTAAAACTTCTTAAATTCACGCCATTTTCTTACAGTAAATTTCATTAATTCTAAAATAATTTTTCAAAAATCTATAAAATTCCTATGTGTGTTTCACTTGAAATAATGTACATATATTTAAAACATTTTACTTATATTCAAGATTTTAGAAATACTAAAACTACTTTTGTGTACTTTTTCAGTCATGTTCTGAAATCCGCGCGATATTATGCAATTTCTTCTTAAGTACCACTTAGCTTTACTTCTCTTAAAATCAGGAATTGAAATAGAAAATTAATTAAAAATCTCCATCGATTAAAACTTCATTTGATTTCCATTTCAGAACATGGCCGTTTCTAATATAAAAATTACATCTGGCAATTTTTTTCTGACAAAAATCTTAAAAAAAATATCTGGTAGCTGGTTGTTTTCGATAACTTCCGTTTATTGGAAACAAATAATGAGAAAATCGTAGTGCAAAGTACACATTATTCGAAGTCGTAAATTATTCCCTTCAAATCGAAATACGGATTGCAAGTGTATTAAAAAAAACATATTCATACGTATTTTATTTTTTTTAGAAAAAAAGGAACAAAAATAAAAAAATAATCACAAATCCACATTGAGAAAAAAATTACCAATTTTGGTTAGAAATAACCAAAAAACGGCAGCTCTTCTCACTAGGACGATTATGTTGGTCGTAAAATGGACGAAGTGCTCTATGAACTTCGCGAACAGATTTTTTTTCAAATTAAATTTTCACAAGTTTAGCGATTCGTGATGACTTGCCAAACCTTATTGAACAAAAATGTCATCACAGTTTTACATTCTCATGCAGGTTAAAAAAAAACACTCGATATAAGTATGTGCGTAAATAATAAAGATTTGTGTATATCAAGGGCATAATTTATCATAATTAAGTTCTAATTCAGTTTTAGTTCACTTAAATTCCATTCTTTCAATTACATTTTAGTTAATTTTGGGCTTTTTTACTTTTATTTAACTGTTTTTCAAGTTATGTTCGGTTTCAGTCTAGTTTCTGTTAATTCTAATCCAGTCGTAATACAGTGCTAGTTAAGTTCAGTTATAGTTCTAGTTAATTCTAGTTCAATTACGGTTCTAGTTATAATCTTGTTAAGTTCTAGTGAAGTTCTTTCTATTTTATTGGAAATAGTCTTATTCAGTAATCTTATTTACGCACCCTGTATAGTAAACCAGGGGTCGTTTTGGGAGTATACATATGTACTTATGTATATTAACTTCTTAGCCAACTAACCTTAATAATCCTGTTTGCAATGAGTTTTCCCAAACATGACGAAAATATGTTACTTTGATAAACATAGTCTAGCAAACAGAAAAGTGTGGAAGAAAGTATTTGTGATTTGTAAAGGGAATTTGCCAGTTCACAATAAAAAGGGGAAATTGAACGGCGCACGTCAGGCACGTACATATAAGCGTTAAGTGGTTGTAATTTGAGATTCACATATTACTCCTAACTAACTATATTGGCAAAGAGGGACCTTCCACTTGCGACTACAACTTCAAACTGACACACGAAGACTCATAGCAAAACGTATGCTATAGGACCTTTTTAAAATGCATACAAAGTAACAAGGATAAAATCTTATCAAATACAAAGTGTAGGGATGAAAAAAATAGTCGACACAGACAGAAGGACATTTGGTACCTTTTTATCTACTGTTCAAAATAATGACGATGCAATTGTTCTGAATTGCTTGTTTGTTGTCCTTAATGAATCAGAACTTTAACAAAAACTTATTAAAGTGACAAGCGTTATTGGAGTCTGTATGTATGTATATTGAATGAAAATATGTATGTCTCATAGTGTGCAACATTATCATAATCATTTTTAATATTAGGGTAAATAAGTATGATATAACAAACAATTGCAAGCTGACAGATTATAAGACTGGCAGAAATATTAAGAAAAATGAAGGGGCATCATCATCTCATCCTCATAAACATACTGTGAGGATATTTAAGCAAAATAGAATATTAAATGTCAGAGTCACATCAAAATTAAATACACGGTTGGCAGGGTTGCTAAGCAGAATCCACACGGAAAAAAGTATTTTTAATACAAGTACAATAAAAAGTGAAAACAAAAGATTTTATTATGAAACGACTAGAGAGGAGCAATAAACTGAAAGGTATATGTATTTATATAAAACACCCAAACCAAAATTTTTCCATGCTATTGAAGTTTATGAAAAGCAAAGACGAGAAAGAATTTTGATAAGGTCGGCTATTCATCAGTATCATACATACGCAGATACATATATGCATGGATTGCCACGCAACAAAGTCAATTGTTTCAGGAATGAGGGTTGCAAACCGAATTTAGTAACTACAACGAAAATACAATAATTTACGCAATTTCTTGTTTATTTCGTACCAAAATTGTACAATATTGGTGGTGGCAGTAGTGTTGTTACATTGTGCGTTAGCCACACTTGGTACTCTTTTAACACCACAGGACATTTTCAAGGTCATAAACCAGGACTACTAAGCGGTGCCAACTTTTACTTTTTTTATTTTTATTATATACGATATGATATATGATAATGAAAAACTTCTTGCAACTCATAATACAAATCTACATTAGGTAGTCAACCTTCCATATCCAGCGTTGGTCGAATGCAACTCATAATAGGGGCCTTAGTTTTGAAACGGCTATCATTAGGTTAAAATCGTACGTTTTTCGGAATAATCGATATATTTTGTGTTTGCAGGAAATTTTTGACATATTTTTATTATTGATATTTTTAATCAAAAACTTTAAACAGCTTTAATAAAAAATACTAAATTTGAATTTTGACACTATTGAGTTACATACATATGTAGTTTTTCAGCCATATCAAAATTTTTAATGCTCGAATGGCCACAATAATTTGTTGCAGGAAAAAGATAGCAAAGCATATAAGTCCTCGTCCAGAGATCATAAAGATGCCAGGATAAGGTAAAAATGTTGCGCTATAACTGGCGCAAATGTCTATGAGCGGTTTCTGCACGACAGAAGCTAATTTTCACCACTGTTCAAATCAGTAGCTTCGGCCAAGCAACACTTTGTGTATTTGGTGTTTGTGCCCTTGGGAGCAGTCTGTCGTATTTCCACGATAATCCTGAACACTTTCATGACTTTTTGTTCTTCTACTTTAAATATGTATGTATGTATATAAAGAAATTCTTTCTGAGGAGCGTAAAAAATGTGCTTAGTGTACGGCTTACTTTCATATGATAATATACAATTTTCTCGTAATATGCACGTATGATTTGTATACCCTCTACCGCCACGAGTGGTATGTGCTGGTACATTAAGTTTGGCCTTTCGTGTGTAACACCAATAAATGTTCATTTGAGTTTCTATTAAGTATATATATACATATGTATGCTCTCGGTCCATAAGTAACCCAGCAAAAACTGATACTTTCTCGGAAGCAGTAATGTAAGGAAGAATTCGGTGTGAAGCGTTACACTTCTATGAAATATTATCTGCTTTTTGCTTGCAGTTCCTCGCAAAGAAGCTCTGCTTTAGAGATCTGTAATGCGCTTATTCCAAGCATTGAAAATTAACGTGCTCCGAAAAAAATTAAAAATTGTCTTTTATTACCAAATTAATACCAAATTCATAAAATCAAGCAAACAATTTGTTGATTTTGCAAGTATTACCAAAATGATTTTATTGATTACTAAAAATTGTACAAATGCGAAAATAGTGAATATTATTTTTCAATAAATTATATTTTTAATTAAAAAAATTAACAAAAAACAATGTGTTAATTGATTTAATTAAATATAGCTAATGTTTTGAGAATTCGCAACAACAATTCAACATGTTAAAATTATTTTATTTTTAATGAAAAATCAATTAATATTTTTTGATATTTAATTAATATTTTAATTAAAAATCTATTTCAAAGCACCTAAAATGTTAATTAAATCAAAATTATATTTTTAACTTTCTTTCAACTAAAAAATTATTGATTCAATTATCACATAAATTAAATTGAAATACTTTTTAAACAATTTTTTTAATTGATAAAAAACAACTGATCATTTTTTCTGTGTGGTTTACGTGAAAATAGTAAGTGAAAAAAAGTATTGGAAAAATTGTTATTTCAGATTTTAAAAAAGTTTTTATAATACTAAAATATTTGTTTTGAAAATTGGAGGGTTAAGTTTTATATACAATTATATTTAGTTATTGTAAAATGAAGTCAACATTTTACATTTTTCAATGCAAATATACTTTTAAAATAACGAATAAACAGCGATTCTCTTCTAGTTCTTATCACCTTATTTAAAAATTGTATATAGGATGCCTTACATAACAGCAGTAGAGTAAGGAAGTACTTTTTAAAAGCAAAAAAGGAAGCCGTTGGGATGCACTATACGTATTTATTGCTTCCAAATCTTAAAAAATGTTTACTGGGAATTTTAGGTAAATTTAATCATTTCTGTCTGTTCAACTATTAAAAACACACTCAATTTCCGGATTTATAGAACAGAATAACTTTGGTGCCAATTTTTTTGTAGCTTTCCTAAACAGTTGGGATTTTACCATAAGGAATTCTGTTTGAAGGAAACTATGGACCCAAAAGTTGAGCAGCCCATAAAAATTTAATTTTTAATATACGTCTAATGCCTAAATTATTTTGTTGTGAGAGTTGGTCCAATTTAGTTTCACATGATTAGAAATAACACTATACAATTGATTGATAATTTATCATAGGTCCCACATAAGGCCTTCTTTCAGTAAAAATCTTAATACGCCTAAAACCGTAACGCATAATAATTATTAAAAAAAATTAAATTTTCGGATGATCACATTGAAATTTAATAAAATTCCGATATAAAGCCCGCTTATCACAAAACATACCTAAAGTCTACATCCGAAAAATTATGGCTTTTGCCGGAAAGTATAAGAGATTCGGCTCAGCCGGATGTAGCCCTCTTACTTGTATTGTACATTTTTACATAAAGAAAAAAAAATTACAAAGGTAATCAGTATGAACAGTAAATTTTAAACTAAAGAATTGGGGGTTGAAGTTGATTCTTTGTGGTGATGTAAACTACACTTTGTTGTTGTTGTTTTTGTTGCTTTCAATCTAAAATAAACGAAATTGTTTGCCTAGCAACAAGCTTATTTTTTTTAAATATGTTAACTTGTGTGCATATGAACGTAGTAAAATATGTGTGTATGTTGGTATATATATTTTTTAAATTGATTCCAAATTGAAATACCAAATATGGTATGAATAAATCCGATATTGTTTTCAAGCTAAAATCTTCTGTTTTGTTATTGTTGTTGTTGTTGGTGCTGCTGCCATGCGAGTTATAACTACGTACAATATTTTTACCTTTTTGAAAGGAATAAGGAAAAAAGAGGGTTGCAACTTTTGTACTTTTTTGTTGGTGTTGTAGTTGTTTATTGCATGGTTTCCGTACAGGAAATGGAAAATTCCATTCATATTTTTACTGAAAATGCTATTAATTTTTTTTCTGTTAGCTTCCTCTGGCAAGCATTTCAAATATGGCAAACATGTTTTGTAAATGCATTTGCTAATTTAATATTACTGCAAATATAATTTAAATTTAGTTGACCAGCAATAAAAAAAAACAGTTATATTAAAATTAATAAAAAATAAAATTTAATAAGTTTAGAGAAAATTTAATTCGATATTTAGTTGTAAATTTTCAAGTTTACCATAGAAACTTTAAGAAACTTTTTCATTAAGAATATTTTAGGTTTAAAATTTGCTTGCATCCCAATGAAAACTTCGCTTACTTTTTCAAAATGAATAGCTTATTTCACTCATTTTTTAAATGTATTAGATAACAAATAATGACTTACTTTTAAATGCGTTCATTATATGACATCCCTTGTAAAATCCAATGGCTCTTTCAGCAGAATTGTAAGAAGTATTTTTTATTTTTGTCTGATTCCTTAACACATTTTTTTGTGAGCGAAGTTTTTACTGGGATAGAATTGAAAAATGTTTATTAATAAAATAAAAAAAGCAAGTCAGACGGCTATATTCGCTATGCCGAATCTTGAATATCCTTCACAATTATGCGATTAGAACAGAAAGTTATATAAATAGTGTTTTTTAGATATTAATCAATTTATTCTGTACCACGCCCACTTTTCCAATCCCGCCTGCATTTTGTCGGATGGTGTCTATTGATAACCAAAATGCTTGTACTTAATATGGAAGCCTTGGCTCTAGGTGAATAAATAGATCAATTTTTCTAACTTTTCCTACCAAGAAAACCTTAAAAATAAAAATATAATCGAAAGCGAAATATCTGTTCTGAAAATCACGCGATTTCAAAACACGTGCCTTTTAAATCAGACGTGTGATTTTTTGTGGCTCCGCAAATTATTTGTCTTTTGTATTTCTCTCTATGCTTTCGGCAATTAAAAATCACACCGAAACACACAAAAACGAAATCCCAAAATATCACACGTGTGAAAGGCACATGCGATTTAAAATCACGTGATTTGAATTTCAGTGATTTTAAGAACTGGCCTGATTAACCAATTTTTAAAACAATATTAAATATAATCCATTGCTACTCAAATGAAGTTTTTTTAAATTGAAAATTACCAAAATTTCGATAATAATATACAAAACCTAAGCCGATGACCTTGGCAGCCCGGGCTATCAATAAATATAAATTTTATATTAATATATGTAATTTTAGTATCAAATAAATAAATAAGAAAATCGATTTTTAAAGATCAATAATTGGTTTCAATGTAAAATCGCAGACGTAAATTCGATTGCGAAAAATTTTTTTATTGAGCCCATAATTTATTTTCGATTGAAATCGAAATTGTTTGTCCATTTCTTAGGCGGAATTGTGTAAAACCAATTCTTAAAGGAAGAAACATAAACATATTTCGGTACTTATAAATTGTGGTTAATTAAAAGATTATGTTTGTTACTTTTGACTATTCGGCTTATTTAGGACAAAAATGAAACAACAATTTAAAAAGTTTTAAGGAGATTTAACGAAGTTAAGTTTTTTATGGGTAAAAATTAAAGGCTGTAGTGGTTTTTACTTACAGCTTAGCTATTTAGGAAACCATCTGGCTTAATTTTTAAAGGAAAACTGTTTTGGTCTGACTGAACACTACCTAGTCGCCTACGTATCTGGCGTATTCGGAAAACAAATATAAACCAACACATGGCCAGGTGGACATCGTTAAATTAACTTCGCTACTTTAAGGAACCGGAATATACATATGGGGGGTTTCGTGTCAAGTGACCCAACTTTTGAAATCGATGTCTTCCGATTTGCATGAAATTTGAACCAAGGTATTTTAAGTAGTTTAGACACAAATTTTCAACAAGGTCGTTCAAAAAGTTTCTGAGTTGGAGAAGGTAAAAATTTTATATTTTGGCCAAAGAGGTGTTCTTTCTCATTCATGTAACTTATTATCTATTGGTGTTAGAAAAATTTGTCCCAAACAAATTAGATAGTTATTTCTTTAATCTTTCGAAAATTTTTTTTGTTTTTTTTTTAATTTTTGAAATTTTTTTTTTTTAATAAAACTTTTTTAAGCGGGTACTTTTTTTTTGCTCAAAAGAAAGCTTAGTCCTTTTCTTTTAAGGTAGTTCTGGTCGCTTTTTGGGCCGCGAGTGGATTATGTATAAGAAAAACAATTTCTAAGTCAAGACGAAGATTTTTCAACTTTTAGCACTTGCACTATTTTGAATTTTTTTCTATTTGTGTGTAAGTATTTCTAAAATCTTAAAAATAAAACTTATGCTGAGAAACTAGACACATTAACCTTTCCGCTGTATATAACATACCTAACTAGCATTGCATACCCTCGATACTGTAATACCCACAATATGTTAATCCCAGGAATAAAATCACTTTTTTTCTATAGACATTGACATGAAATCCCTTAGACTTTACAGAGTCTAAGATCAATATCGTAGAAATTACCAACGCAATTGAAAAACTATATATTGTGAGTTTATATTCAAATAGTGTTATCTGCAATTTTTCGAAAATTGGGTTTTTTAAAACAAGGAGTTTACTGACTGAATGGTCATCTGTCATATAAATTTAAAAAATATATGTTAGTGTATATTTTATATACTAATATATAATATGATCAAAAATTGTCATAACAAAGTAGACAAATTACTCATCAAAGGGTTGGGTATTGTGTTTAGGTTTAAAAAACTAAAATAATTTTGCAAAAAAGTGCAAGAAATGTGCTTCTGAGTATTTGTCAATAATAAAATTTTTATTAATGTAATAAAATCTTTATTATCTAATATTATTTAATGTATTTTTTTGGAAATATAATCGCTACCAAGCACGGGTCTCAGGATTCCTATTGAAGAATTATTACTATCGCTTTGGTCATATAAGCTGTGCTTAAAATAAAGTGGAAATTTTTAATGACTCTTGCGCCCGCAGTGATAAAAATTTTTCTCATAGCAATATTTGACATGAAGAAACCTTTAAAAAAAGTGCTAATAATATATATGTCACTAAACAATTTTGTTCTATAAATAACAAAGATACTTTTTTAGCCAAAAATACCAAAAAAATCAACTTTTTCAGAATTTTCAAAGTTGAATATTTCCTAAATTTTAAGAGTTAAACTATGAAGAAATCGACAAGCGCATTTTCAAAAAATTATTTTTAGCATAAAGCTAAAATTAAGAGTTTATTATCGTTTTGCGTTTTTATAATACCCGAGGAGTTAATCTTTGGAAACGCCTCTCCTGTACTGATAGAAAAGGCGTCATAACTTTGTGATGTCAGCCTTAAAAATACTTGGCCAAATTATCCTTAGGGTCAAAAATTTAAATTATATCACCAATGGGATGACATATTGGCATCACAGAAATGACGAATCGGAGTCAGTTGTATAAAACATGTCATCAGTGCGATGACAAACTGTAATCAAATTGATTCATTATAATTGACCTTAAGTCAAATTGAGAGAATATCATTATTTACTTACCCGTTACACATGTTTGTTTCACGTTTGTTGTATAACGACCTTTGTTTATAGAAAAACTCTCTATTATAAGACCTCAGCAGCATGTCCGATATGGTTGTCGTAATAATTCTACTTGAAAAATTTGATGTATTTAAATAAATAATTAAACAAAATAGAATATGGGAATTTTTGCTTCTAATTTTAGTTTTTAAACATGAAAATAATAGTAATAATATATTACGACATGATATATTATGTCATCGCACTGATGACAGTTTGTCATTGCGCTGATAACAGTTTGTCATCACACTGATGACATGATATATTATGTTATCGCACTGATGAAAGTTTGTCATTGCACTGATGACAGTTTTTATGGTGACTTTTCTATCAGTGTACACAAAGTGTGGCATCAAATTGTTGTCACTGTAGTCATAGAATAGATGACGTATAAAATATGACAAAATTTTAGGATGACTTTCGTCATTGGATTGATGTCACTTTTGGCATCATTGACGCCATTTGTAGTAACATTGATGTCGCAATTTTGATGTTAGAGTGATTTTACAGATAGCACTGTTTGAATATAAACCCCCGATATACCCTTTCCACCTATTCTGAACAGTGATGCCAACTTTTTTTAAAAAAAAAAAGCACTTTAAAATTAAAAAAAAAAACTAAAAAGCACTATTTCAAGCAAAAAAGAGCGTAATTGAACACAAAACAAGTTACCAAATATTTAAAAATATTGGCGAGGGCGTTGTTGAGGGACCATTTTCGTACATTACTTTAATTAACACAATTTATAAGGTTTTTAAAACTACAAATTAAAATTGCTATTTTATTTCAGAACTAAAAATAAACACAGCTAGAAAAGAGTTTTCATAAGAACATGGTATATAATTTAAAAATAAATAATAAATATATTTAGATTTGTAAATACAAATTTTTAAATGCGTTATTAATAATTATTGTTATCAAATCATCATAAATTCAGTTTGAATTGGGTCATAAAATAGTTTTTAAGCAATAGTTTGATATCACTTCAGATACTAGGTGGTAGAGTGTAATCATTACAGCATGAATTATGTCAACGAAGTTCATATTTAATATGAGGAATTGAATTAAGAGAGTTCAAGGATACTCCGTTTCTTATTTTGTATTTACTGTAGTTCATCAAACTTAATGTGCTTTTAACTTCTGCGTTAGAGTATGACTTTAAATTCTTAATACAAAACTAGAAAAATCTAAAAATGGATTTTATCCTATTGAATCTTTGAAATCGTTGACTTCTATGCAAAAAGATCTGTTCGTTGTTTATTTTTCCTTCTACAATTCTTAATTTTTCCAAGCAATTTTCTTTGATAAAAGGTGTAACGAAAACAATTACATCGTTTTTATTGCGACTAACAACCGGTTGCGAGATTTACAAAACAAAGCAGGATTGCAGAGTACATCACCCCTCCCCAATCTTCTCACCTCTCACACCAACAAGCACTAAAATTGCAAGTCTGGGCGATGCCTTTGTGGTGAGCTTACTTAATAAACAGTTGCCATACTAAAATAATATTTTTTACATGTGACAAAATTTTTACTGCATAATTAATTTAAAAAACTGTGAAAAAAAATAAAAATTGTAAAAAGCACTAAAGGCACTAGCCAAAAATTGAAAAAGCTCAAAGTTAGTGCTTTTTCTTAGTTTGGCACTAAAGATAAATTTTTGGCCTTTCGAGGCATCAAAAAGCACCATAAATAGTGCCAAAGGCACTAAGTTGGCATCACTGGTTGTGAAGGTCATAAAAAATATATGTGAAAGCACAATTTCGGAATCACAATTGAACAAGTGAAGTCATTCTATGTTTTACAAATCTTTTATAAAACTGAAATATTTTTTTATGAATTAGGGGGTAAGATTTTATAATTTTAGCTCTGCATTATATGATAAAATATATTAAGCAAATGAATAGTTTTAAAAATTTACATAATTATAAAGATTGGGATATAAAATTATAAACATAAATTTTATTTTCAACATTTTTATTTTTCGAATTTATTCTATGAGTTAAATTTTAACTATGTACTTTATAAAGCTTTTTGTAATAGTTCCATTCCTTAAATTTTTAGGAATGACTTTATACACTAATCAGACTATTATCTTGTATCTTCTTGTTACATTTTACCTTAGCTTTCCGTTGGAAAGCAATGAAGTATATTGTATGTATAGAAAAATTTGCTATCCAACGGAAAGCTAATGTAAAATGTTGAATATAATAAAGTTGCTTTTAAAAAGAAATAATTCCCAATATCAATTTCATAAATTTTATTACTAGTTGATAAGAACACGAAGAGAAAAAACGTGTTTTAATATGGTCACCTCCAACAAAACTATTTTTAAAGAATGTTTTAAGCATATTATGTTGAATTTAATCATAATAATGTATCCGACAACCATAATATGGTTGTAGCTTCTTGATGGAGGTCAAATGTAACCATAATAGGGTTTTCAGTGAGATTATGATAACATTTAAAACAATATGTTTAAAATTTTCTTTTAAAATAGTTTTGTTGGAGGTGACCATATTTAAAAATGTGTTTTCTATGCGTGAATGTTTTCATTAATTACAACTCCACCGCAATAGTGGAGAGTATATAAAACGTTTGTACTGATGTGTGTAACACCTTAAATTATTGATGGTAGACCCACAGTTTAGTATACCGATCGACTACGAATCACATTCTGAGTCAATCTAACGATGTCCGTCCAATTTTACATAGCCCCCATAGAAGCTCCTTTTAAGAATAGATTCTTTGTGTCCATAAATTCTATCTTATTATGTTTATATTTTAATTTAGGCCCAAACATATTTTCTTGCAATCTAAATCATCTTATTGAATTTTATTGGAACCGGTCCACATTTGACCATATCTCACATACACAGACTGCTTCCGAAAATAACTTTTGAATAGCTTTTTCCCGTGCTCAGTCAAGAATAAAATATTAAAAAATAAATAAAAAATTTTATTCATTTCATGTCAGTGTTGCCAATTTAGCCATTTAGTGGCTAAATTTAGCCATTTCTCGCCTTGTTTAGCCATTAAAAAATTAGTTTAGCCATTAGCCATTTTCCAACGTGTTAAGCAATAAACATTTTTTAAAAAAATTGCTGAGAGTAAAAAAAACATTTTTAACAATTAAAACGCATTTAATTACAATATTTCAATATAGAGACACAGGTGGCAACAATAAATTTTTAGAAATTTCGGACTATAAAGTTGCTCTCACTTCCAAGGTCTAATGCTGAAATAGAGAGAGTATTTAGCCAACTTAACAACGTTAAAATTAATTTAAGAAATAGGTTACATTTAGCAGCCGTTAATTCGATGTTATCGATAAGGTAAAAAGTTTTACCATAGAAATAAAATCTTTATTATATTTTCTTATTTTTTTTTAGATTTGGACTCAGAAGGTTGCGTAAATGTTTTCAAGATTATGATTTACCTTCAAAATAATAAGTATTGCGGGAACTTTATTAAACTGATTATGGTTTTAAATCCAATTTTTTTTATTTTAATCAGGCTTAAGTTCGTCATATTTAATTTCCATTAAATTATATTTAATGAAGAAAGGAATATACAACATGAAATGAATTAAAATTTATTGATAATTTTTAATTCATGACTGAAGATGGGATAGAAGCCACGGACAGGTTGGTTTGACATGTTTCGATAGTAACCACACTATCTCTTCAGAAATCTTTACCGTTTAACAGAATGAAAAATTATCAATAAATTTTAGTTCATTTCATGTTGTAAACCCCTTCCTTCAATAAAAATAATTTATCGAAAACTAAATTTGGTGAAATTAATACTACCTTAAATATCAAAAACTCCAATTATTACCTTTAAACCCTAATCCTACCAACTTGTGTCTGTGGGGCACATTTTAATGTTTAATTCAATATAGTAACTTGAATATTCGGCATATCGCAACCAAATTTCTTGACTTTTATTTCACATATGTTTTGTACAGTTGAACAGAAAAAAAAATTTATATTCCAAATTATTCTATTTTTTATAAGTCAAAACCGAAAAATGCAACATAAACTACCGACATATGTCTCATAGACTCTGAGCACTTATTGCTCCCCAAGTACGCCAAATGTCAGAAAATATATTACAACGGTCTATAGTTTAGTGCATGTAGGAAGTTCTTCAGGAAAAAGCTTCACCAAATGTAACTAATTGTGCAACAAATGAATGCAAAAGATGTTATATCCCAATAAAATATGGAGCTTCCAACGTAGCAGGTATTGTAAGGTAGAAACGTTTAAATTTCGCTTACCATATCGCTTACGGAAGACATGCATTTTTTATGGCGAGTTCCCACTTTGAAATTATACATTTTTGATACAGAAAGCGCTTTATTGAGCGCTTATAAAAATTGGTGAATGTAACGATCAGCTTTCCACACTGAATTTTTTGTTACTATAATCCTTTTATATGCTCCCTTGCAAACCAGATTCGTAGTAAGACCCCTTTCAGACAAGCAAAGTTTACTTTGCAAAGTCTTGAGTTTATAGAAGAGAAGGGAAAAGACAATAGCGGGGGAGTACATACTTTGCTGTACTCACAAATTCGTTTTGTTTTTCGTTCGTAGATTATACCTGAAGTTGGCTGCAACTTTATATTTATATACAGCGTAACCAGAATCTTTGGAATGAAAATTGTCATATGGCGAAAGAAATCATATTTTGCAGAGGAAAATCTTAAATTTTTTTTCTTAACTTAAATTTTTTAAGACAAGGGCAAAATAGTAAGAATTATTAATTTTTTATAAAAACATACTTCTTATTATTTAAATTGAAATACATAAAAACATAATTCGTCAGTATATGAAACTTTATAAAATTACATTTTTTCTTTTCACAAATATTTTTTTTTATCAATATTCTAACTGCCTATTTCCGATGTGCGAAAGAATTATTTACTTCTTATGGTACGTTCAGACTAATGAAATATTTAACGAAAATATTTGTTCTGATATTTGCTTCAAACTGTGTGAAACAAAAAAATATTTTTGTTTAATGTTCAAACTAAGCTCAAATATTTGACCATTTTTGTTTGTTGAAACAGTTGGCAAATAGTTTCAAATAAAATAAACTAATTCATGTTTGCCATGCGTTCAGACTAAAATAAATATTTGCATCAAATAATTATTTAATGAAAGTGTTCAAAAATAAAAATATATTTCTCAAATAGTAAAAATGAGCGCAAAAGCTAATTTATTTATTTTATTCTGTGGATCAGCATCTCTTATAGTGTTAGAACAGGAGAATGTAAAAGAAAAAAAATGGAAGCCACTGGGTAACGGGAACATGGCTAAAATTTGCGAATAATTGCGAACTTAGAAACAAACCCTTAAGGTACGTTCAGACTAATGAAATATTTGACGAACATATTTGTTCTGATATTTACTTCAAACTGTGTGAAACAAAAAAATATTTTGTTTAATGTTCAAACTAAGCTCAAATATTTGACAATTTTTGTTTGATGAAACAGTTGGCAAACAGTGTTAAATAAAATAAATTAATTCATGTTTGCCATGCGTTCAGACTAAAAGAAATATTTGCATCAAATAATTATTTAATGAAAGTGTTCAAAAATAAAAATATATTTCTCTAATAGTAAAAATGAGCGCAAAAGCTAATTTATTTATTTTATTCTGTAGATCAGCATCTTTTATAGTGTTAGAACAGGAGAATGTAAAAGAAAAAAAAAATGGAAGCCACTGGGTAACGGGAACATGGCTAAAATTTGCGAATAATTGCGAACTTAGAAACAAACCCTTAAGGTACGTTCAGACTAATGAAATATTTGACGAACATATTTGTTCTGATATTTACTTCAAACTGTGTGAAACAAAAAAATATTTTGTTTAATGTTCAAACTAAGCTCAAATATTTGACAATTTTTGTTTGATGAAACAGTTGGCAAACAGTGTTAAATAAAATAAATTAATTCATGTTTGCCATGCGTTCAGACTAAAAGAAATATTTGCATCAAATAATTATTTAATGAAAGTGTTCAAAAATAAAAATATATTTCTCAAATAGTAAAAATGAGCGCAAAAGCTAATTTATTTATTTTATTCTGTGGATCAGCATCTCTTATAGTGTTAGAACAGAAGAATGTAAAAGAAAAAAAATGGAAGCCACTGGGTAACGGGAACATGGCTAAAATTTGCGAAAAATTGCAAGCTTGAAAACAAACCCTTACATATATTTGAAGTCGCTAAATCGGTTAAAAACAAAATGTCGGAAAAAAATTTAATATTTCAAACAAGCCATAAAATTTATTAAAAGTGCCTAAAACTTAATTAGCGGAAATTCCCAAAAATTTGCTGATAGCGGCATGATACCAAAGTTTAGTACTCACAATTATTAAAACTAGTTAAAGCTGCAAAGATTCACAGAAAGAAATCGCTTATTTTGCGAACATGGCTAAAATTCGCGAAAAATTGTTAACTTGGAAACAAACCCTAAAATATATTTGAAATTGCTAAATCGGGTAAAAAACAAAATGTAGGGGAAAAACAAAAAAAAAAATGTTGCAAAAATAGCGAAAATTCGCGAACCATTTTAATATTTCAAACAAGCCATAAAATTTAGTAAATGTGCCTAAGACTATAAGGAATGGCAAAGATTCTATAAAAATTGCTAAATTAGCGGTAATTCGCAAAAATTTGCTAATAGCGGCACGATAGCAAAGTCTTATAATTATAAAAAATCTTCAAAATTGTAAAGAATCCGAAAACTTACATGAAAAATTGCTTTTATCCGGAACATGGCTAAAATTATTTGTCGTTGTTTGCTCTTATAATTTTTTTGTAATATCAAATAAATGTTTGCTCAAAAATTACTAAAATATTTGATTTTTTGTGTTCACACTATGTTCACATTGGACAAATATTTGTTTGCCGGCAAATACTTTTATTTGCTCAAAATCAGCTGTTATTTTATTTGATACTCAAAAATATTTTGTGTTCAGACTACGTTAATGAAATATTTGATGTTTGCTTTCAAATATTTCATCAGTCTGAACGTACCTTTAAATATATTTGAAGTCGCTAAATCAGTTAATAAACAAAATGTCGGAAAAAAATTTTTTTGCGAAAATAGCGAAAATTCGCGAAAAATTTAGATATTTCAAACAAGCCATAAAAATTATTAAAAGTGCCTAAAACTATAAGGAATGGGAAAAATTCGATAAAAATTGCTAAATTAGCGGAAATTCGCAAAAATTTGCTAATAGCGGTATGATAGCAAAGCCTAATAATTATTAAAAATCGTTAAAGCTCTAAAGATTCACAGTGAAAAATCGCGAGCATGGCTAAAATTCGCGAAAAATTGACTACTAAAATATATTTGAAATTGCTAAAGGTGCCCGTAGACGACATGTTTCTTACATCTGACTTGTCAACTTTTCAAGTCATATGTAATTGTGAATGTCTGTCAAAATTGCTTTTTTTCAGAAGGTTAATAACATTTGGTCACAAACGTACATGTAATTTGCTTCTGACATTGTCTATGTTTTTTCTCTGTAGCTATGGAATAAAACAAAGTAGTTCTTGGTTTCAAAATAGCGTGCTGCCGGCACAAAAAAATTTTTATTTGCGCCGTAAAAAAGTTCAGCCATCTAAACATTTTTTTTTTTTTTCTTTAAATTCGAATATACCAATTTAGGATATTATAATGATGCGTTTTTATTTATATATGTACTTAATTTCTATTCAATGGTGAAATTATTATACATATGTATATCGGTATTGTTAAATATTAACTTAAGCCTGCTAATGATTCCGTCAACAGTGCACCGCCGCTGCGGGTTTCTTCCCGGCATAGATTTCTGACACAGCTGATGTCAGATGGTTTGTCAGAAAAAAATAGAGTACGCTCTAATTGAAATTTTGTCAGATGACTGCGTCTGACTTTTACAGATGCAATGTTTTAAAGGTAACACACGACATGTATGTATTTTGCAGTGGGATATTTGACAAGTCAGATGTAAAAAACATGTCGTGTACATGCAACTTAAATCGGTTAAAAAACAAAATGTAGGGGAAAAACAAAAAAAAATGTTGCAAAAATAGCGAAAATTCGCGAACCATTTTAATATTTCAAACAAGTCATAAAATTTAGTAAAAGTGCTAAATTAGAGGTAATTCGCAAAAATTTGCTAATAGCGGCACGATAGCAAAGTCTAATAATTATAAAAAATCTTTAAAATTGTAAAGAATCCGAAAACTTAAAGGAAAAATTGCTTCTATCCGAACATGGCTAAAATTATTTGTCGTTGTTTGCTCTTACAATTTTTTTGTAATACCAAATAAATGTTTTCTCAAAAATTACTAAAATATTTGATTTTTTGTGTTCACACTATGTTCACATTGGACAAATATTTGTTTGCCGGCAAATACTTTTATTTGCTCAAAATCAGCTGTTATTTTATTTGATACTCAAAAATATTTTGTGTTCAGACTACGTTAATGAAATATTTGATGTTTGCTTTCAAATATTTCATCAGTCTGAACGTACCTTTACAAATACATTTAAAACAAAAACAAAGTTTTTAGAATTTGTTTTTGTTAATAAAAAAGTAATAAAAAATCTTCTTTAGAGATAAAAATCTTTAATCATATTTTTGTTAAAAAAAATAATCCAAAATATGATAAAATCATCATTCTGGCAACGCTGTTTATTTATTATATTCAAACCAGAGAAAACAAAAATTTGTCAAATTAAACTTTGTGTGTCTGAGCACCAAACAAAGTTTAAAAGAGAATTCAACAGATCTTGTCAAAGTAAACTTTGCCTGTCTGAAAGGGGACTAAGGGAATGTCGTGGATCTTCAAATCTTATACATTTTTTACTTTATTTTATTATGAATTCGTTCACTTAAACAACTGCATCTCTCTGTGTCTTATTGCGCAGCGCATAAATGCGTGCTTACTTTTTAGAATGTATCATTAGTACTTCGCAAAATAAGAAATTTTTTTATTGGGATATGTGATCCTAAACAACTTATAGGGCTATATTCGGCATTGCCGAATCTTTGATACCCTCCACCGACAGGAGTGGGCTCTATATGATATCTACATATATATTAATCTTCACAAAAATGAACGTCAATATTAAAAATTGGTTGCGGCTTAGACCTATATTAAATTATTGACCGACAATAACAAAGTTTCATGCGTTTCTTGTTAGAACTTTGAACTAGCTTGAGTAAAATATCATGATTCGTAAGAGTTTTAGCCGAACTAAAATGATTTTTAGGAGGGTAATTTGTATTGAACCCATTGTAAATTATGGACCAATCATCCCAAAATTCTGAAGACTGATTTAAAAATGATTCAAAAAATAAATTAAAATAAATTTCAATACAGCAGTGTAATTAGTTTTAGCGTTAACAGTGAATTTAAAAAAATTGCATGATATTTTTTCTGGCCATATGAATCTTAGTTTGAAGAAATTTTACCGCAATATCTATATCCGTTAAGGTTTTAGGCGAATTTAATTATTTTCCTAAGGCGGGCTTTATTTGGTTTTAGGCTCAATAAACAGTTTTTCGAGAGTAGAGCTTATAGGGGACCTAATGTAAATTTGGGACGGATCTTCAAAAAATTTTACAGTGTGATTTCTGGTCCTATAAAACTGTGACGTACCAAATTTTAGCATGTTAGCGTTATTTATTGCGGTTTTAGGCGTACTAAACTGTTTTTCGGGAGAAGGGTTTATACGGGGCCTATGGTCAATTATGGACTGATCTTCACGAAATTTAACAGTATGATTTGCAGTCGTATAAAGTGAATTCGTGCAAAATTATATAACATCCGTTCAATATTCCACCATTTATGTTAGTTTTTGTATCAAAATTATGCATTTTTTTAAGGTGGTGGTTCCACATTTTGATTCATAGTTATGATCCAACTGAACCGATGTGATTAGGGTTAATGTCATAACTTCGTTATTAATGTTGGTATTGATATACATATTGGTATTGCGATAATAACTTCTATATCCACTATGTCATGACAAAATCTCGTGCTAGTAGGTTCAAAATTAACCATATGTCCCATATAAAACCTCTTCCTAAAATCACTTAAAGGCAAACAAATCTCTTATTAATGAAGATATCTAGTTTCCACATCAATCTTAACTTCATAACATAATTTTGTTCTGAGCGGCACATGATTGCCCATGGGTCCCAAATAGGGTACACCCTCTGTTTTTAAATACTGTGGTGAAGGGCATCATTTGGTCGGGCTTGACCGATTATACTTTCTTTCTGTTTTGTTTTATATTTTTAACTTTTTGTTTCATTTGCAATATTTTAACCAAGAAATGGCACACTAACGTATAATTAAAATGTTGTTTATTACTGGTGTTTTAACCACAAAATTTAAAATTTTTTTATACAAAACAAATTTAATATAATAAATGTTCTAATGTATTAACAATGTGTTTGCTTTAATTTTTTCCTTTTTGTTCTTTTAAGATTTTTTGTGTTCTTCTCAATCCCTCGAGTATAATTCTGCCAAAAAAGATAATGGCAATGCTACGGACATAAAGTTTTGCTTGAATTGAAATTGCGATGGAGCCCAAAACCAGGAAATCTTTATATTTTCAGAAACATGTGCGTGCAAGGCCAAAGTATTAAAGTGATTAAAAGATTTATTAATGCCAAGGGAAACTAGAGTTATTATTAAAATAATTTTTGACAAATAAGTAGAGGGTTGTATTCTAAGGTGTCAGTAAAAAGTCAAAATTCTTGGCAGTGCCTAATAGCGATGGTAAATATCACTGAAATAAGTAATTACTATATGCTATGGACTTTTGAAAAAATTATAAAATTAAATTTAAAATATTATATTAAATAAAATAATAAAGAATTAAAGTTCTGAATTTTTGAAACAAAATCTGAGACTTTTGAACAATAATTAAATGATGAAACAGAATTGAGTCTTCAACTTCAGGCAAAAATTCTTAAGTCCATAATTAAAACTTCGACCGTAACTGCAATTTTCTCTCATTTCTTTCGTTTTCTTGTGTTCTTTTTTTTCTTTGTTTACAAAATGTATGAAATTGAACGAAAGTATGGTAGCATTGTTGGGAGAATAATCGTCTCTATGTGAGAGCATGAGAAAAAACGTCTTCAAAATAAAATTGATTTTATTTCTCGACCGCATTCTCTGGCATAATTTTATGTCAAACTGTATGGAAAACATCGTTCAGCCTCAGTTCTGTTTTATAAAAAAGATTGTAAGATGTATAATTCGGTTAATAATAAAACAATAACATTATATAAGATAACTTTTTTACAATTTTAGGCGGCAGCGTATTTTAGGAATACGATGGTGGATGAAGCTCTTGCTCTAGAAGGTATATATATACATATATATACATACATATAAATTGGTTCTTTAAGTTCCCATAAAAAGCGTAGGGTCTCAACGAATTTTTCCAGTAGTTTCTATTTGATGCTAAGTTCTTTATTTCGTTCCAGCTTTTGCCTTAAAGCCTCTGTATCTAATTGCTTACGCAAAGTGTAGACAGGTCGTCCTCTTCTTCTGCTACCTTTCAGGTTCCAGTCTATTGTATTGTGGGTGACATCGCCAGGTAGCCTTCGCAGTGCATTGCCGATCCACATCCATTATCTTTTAAAAATTTCTGTTTGTATCTGGCTTGGATGTGTGCGTGCCCAGAGTTTTGTATTTGAAATCCTCTTGGGCCAGAAAATTTTCAGAACTCTTCTTAATCATTTGTTGGTGAAAACTTGCAAGGTGTTCAAATCTTTGGAAGCCATATTCCACGTTTCACACCCATACAGGAGCACAAATTTTATACACGAATTAAAGATATTCGGGTTGATATGATCTTATTGTAACCTAAATAATCTTACTAAATTTTGTTAAAATCGTGTTATATTTGACAATAGCTCCCATACAAATACCGAAAATAGCTTTAAATATCATAAATTCCTTAAGAATTTTGGTAATGCTATAAAATGTTGCTTCGAAAACTTTTATTATAACTTCTATGTCATGAAAACATTTTGTACTGTTATGTCCAGAATTGACCATAGAGGTCCCTTAAAATCCCCCCTCTAAAATCAATTTTTTTTCTACCTATTATAATCCCGCGAAGCTCTACGCTTGTCTGCAGGAAAGAGTCTCTCACGGGAATCGAACCCGCAACCCAGGCGCTGATAGACTAGCTCACTACCAACTAGCCTACCGGGGCACCCAAGAATCGCTCTAAGATAAACAAATCTCTTTTCTAGAGACATAAATTTGTTCTGGCCCGATCATGATGGCCCATGGGTTCCAAATAGGGTTCATTCTCGAAAACTTAACTCTTTCTAATATGCTGTTAAGTATCATATAGTCGGACTTGATGAATAAATTTTGTTATTGTTTTTATAATGTGTAAAATATAAATGACTCATAGGAGTTAAGTTTTTAGGGCAAAAGGATTTTATTAAGTTATGTTTTCTGGTACTTCTATAGGTTAGTTAAGGTTGGGTTATTTTAAAAAGGTTTTAAAAATATAGAGGAAAAAAGAAAGAGAGAAGTAAAGAAGAAAATAATCGGCAGATAGGTTGAAGATAGTAAGTAGATACTACATAGGACAAAACTCCCACTACAGTCCCCTCATCAGAATTAACCGCCCTTTTTCCCTGGCAAACACCAGTTTGTCGTGAATTCTATCTCCTAGCCATTTCTGCCTAAGATCCACAGTATGCACAGATAGCACAGTACATGGTCAATTGTCTCTGGCTCCTCAGCATCCTCACATAATCTGCAGAAGTCCGGTATGGTATTGTCCCATTTAGTCGTAAAAGCCTTATCAGAACAATAACCCGTTAAGAACCCTATAAGGATTCTGAAACCACTTTTATCTAATCCTTATATAATCCTGGTTGCCCCTGTTCTATCCGTTCTATCCTTCCAGGACCGGTTAATGGAATCACCCAACCTTTTCAGTATCACCTCATAGTAGTGACATAAGGAGGGTTTTACCACCCGTCCCTTACCACTTAGTCCAAATTCGAACATCCTCCCGCGAGTTCGTCCGCCACCTCATTACTATCCACCTTGCAATGTCCGGGAACCCAACACAGCCTTACTCAAAGCATTCCTACACCGTGTGACCACCATGATAGAAAAGGCGTCATAACGCTGATGTATTTTGACATTAGTACTATGACAAGTGTCTTCGTTTTTGACCCCATGACAATTTACATCACTGTGATGTCAGCCTTAACATCACTTGGCCAAATTGTCAACAGTGTCAAAAATTTAAATTATTATATATTATTATATATTCGCTTATACTAAATTTGTTTGGTTAAAAAATTCAGCAAAAACTACATATTATTTCAAGTTTTTGAATGTATTAAAATAAGATTGGTATGTTCATTATTTTTCCTATCCCCATCACCCATAAAAATGTCCTTCCGGATAAAAGTTTTTATATAAATAAGGCATTGCCTCCGGGTGCCCCGGTAGGCTAGGTGGTAGGGAGCTAGTCTATCAGTGCCGGGGTTGCGGGTTCGATTCCCGCCAGAAACTCTGGTCTTCTGCAGACAAGCGAAGAGCTTCGCGGGAATAGTATAGGTAAAAAAAAAAATATATACGGCTTCTTAGTATAGGCCTAAGCAGTCTTTGAATTTAAATTATCCGACTTTCAGGGGTTCCAAAAATTTACCAGCCTACTGACATGGGCAAAATGGGCTGATTTTTAAAGAAAATAACAAAACACAATTTTAAATTTGAGCAAAAACCTTAAAAGCTGTTATAAAAATTAAATTTTGACTCCTAAATACTGCGATATTTTAAAAATATCCATTCTTAAACCACACAGATCTTTTGCAACCGAAAACAAAACAAACAAATAAGAAAGTATAGTCAGTCATGCTCGACCATTTTATTAACCTACACTAGAATTTATAGAATCATTTTCGAGATTGTACCCTTTTTGCATCCCATGGCGAAATAACATTATGTAATGAGTTTAAAAGTAATATAAGAGTCGTTTGCGCCGAATTTTATCTAGATATCATCATCTATATGAGATTTGTTCTTCTTAAAGCGATTTTAGAGAGGGAGTTTTTATGGTACCTATGGTCAATTCTAGACGGACAAGTGCTATATTTTGCCATGTTATAGTAGCTTTTTTAAAAGTTGTCGTTAAATCGCCGTTAACACATAATACCCTCTCCGCTATTGTGTTGTGGGTATACAAATTTTATTTTCAATAGGATGATGAAGGGTATATAAAATAAGCACTCTTACTTATTTAAAAGCAGCAGATAGAAAATTTTATTTTTCAATAGTATCGTTAAAAAAGTTTCGTTTTTTTTTTTTTGTTAATTTTTACAATAAAAAGTCATTTAGAGTTTCAATTGAAAAAAAAATATAAATGTATAATTTAAAACCTGTTTCTGTCTCACGTTTCCACAATCTTTAATCAACAAATTTAATTTGATTTCAAGTTTTCAGCTTCTTTTAGCTCTTCAGATAATTATTAGACAGCTACTGTTTAAAAATTAAACAAATAAGCGAGTCAGCTTTATTGATATTTTTTTTTATTTATGTATTTTTAAATATATTTTAATTTTTATTTAAATTCATTTTATATGTTTAAATAATTTAAATAATTACTTAATTGATATCGATATTTTAACACAATCAGTAAATAGTTGTTTAATAAAGCAGCCAGCGGACATAATTCAAATAAAAATATAACAATAGTTTTGCGGCAAAACATGCCTGTGCAAAACTTCATTGCTTTAATTACTGTAAATACAACTCTGGGTTATCCATTAATGGTGATTGACAAATTCAAAAATGTTACATATCGTCGGGTTAATATGCAAACCTGCTTTGTTTGCAGCTTATAATTAAATAAAATAACATAATTTAAATGTATTAAAAGAGTGCACAAAAAGGCTAAGAAAGTTATTGCAGTCTCAGAAAACAGCATCTCTGGAAAAATTTCTTAAATAAACTTGATGCAACTCCACAATCGGACTACTCATTATGGCGTGCAGCTAGAAATCTTAAAAAACCAGTCTTCTCAAAGCCACCATTAAGAATCTTGAATGGAAGTTTGTCAATAAATAATATAGAAAAGGGAAATCTGTTTTTAACCCTCAGTTACACATAGAGGTTTATTGCCAATCTAGCCAGATATTAGGCTAAAAATTATATTTAAGAAATGTTTAAAATTTAAGTACGTAGCTCGACAGACATCGTATAGTGAATTTTCAAGTCGTTTGATTGAAATTTGTCGTTTTGGGACAAATTGTCATGCGTTTTCATTGACTTTTTACGGTTTTGAGAGGTAGTCCCGGTTGGCTAGTTGGTAGTGGGCTAATCTATCAGTGCCGGGGTTGCGGGGCCAGAGACTCTGGGGACTAATTCTGACAGCCGTGATCGATTTCTTTTTCGATTCGAAAGCAATTTTATTTCCTTAATTAATATTTGATGAACTTAATTAAAATATCAAAAACTTCATTTAAAAACCAATAGTTCAATTCAAAATCACAATTGTACTATATTTTAGTTAAATTTGAAATTCAAAGTATTAAAACTTTTGAGGGTCAAAATATGTTAAAGAGATTTTTATAGATGCAAAAAGCTGAATGTGTCTTCTCTAACTCCATATGTACTTTTGTACCTGTTAAGACCCTTATGTAGAACAATATTTTCATTGGAACAATAATAATACTCAAAAAAATCTCCACAATCTACACTATTGTAGTATGCGATTAAGCTGATGTGTGTAACACGTAACAATATGTTCTAGACCCACCCTTGAGTATGATGATCGAATCATACTCACTTTCTGAGGCAGGCTGGCTGGTTGTATGTAAATGTAACCTTGTGAACAAGGTACAGGTGGGTTGGCACACACTTTTTAATTATCATAAGGACAAAGCCTATCAAAACTGGTGCGAATTGGGTAATCATTTTACATGTCCCCCATAGAAACTTCTTTCCTGAATTGGTTTGTTCTGATAAACTATCTCATTATATTGGTACTAAGACACGTTTAGAGAGTGTAACCTTTTTCGGACCCATGGGCAATCATGGACCCGGCACGCTTAAATTATAATATGAGGTTAACATTCATTATTTTTATCTAGTTGTATAAAAGAATTTTTCGTCTTAAGGCAATTTTGGAGAGAGGTTTGGTATATGAGCGGTTTTGGTCAGTTGTGGCCCTACCAGTACGAGGTAGATATAGTTGCTATTTTAAAAGTTATTGCTGCCAATTTTTATATCAATATCAATATTTTAAAGAAGGTTATGGGACTTAAAGCTATTTATGGAAGTGGTGTTTGTTCGGGAGCTATGGTTCAAATGGACTGAGTCCGATCAAAATTGATAGGATGATTTCGGTTGCGAAAATAATAATATATTTGGGCCAAATTTAGTCTAAATACCAATATAATACAATAGCTTATGGGCACTAAGACTCTATTCCGGAAAGAAGTTTGTATGGGGGCTATGTGAAATTATGGACCAAATGTGACCATTTTCAAAAGGCTTGGTTCTTGTGAAAATTATAACCTCTATGCAGAATTTCATCAAATGATCTCCAAAGGTGCTCACAATATTTACATAGACAGCCAGCCATCCGGACAGACGGAAGCACATCGGTATACTAAAAGGTAGGTCTTGGACTAATAATTTTAGTCGTAACAAGCATCGTCACAAACGTAAAATACTCCCTTTACAATAGTTGTGGTTTGGGTATAAAAAATAGCACGCATTTTCATACCATATGCTAACAAAAATCAAAATCGTAAACTTGACTTTAAATTTCCCAACAACTGAAATTATAACTTGAGAAAAACAAAAAAATCATATCTCCATAAAAAAATTCTAAAATATCTCTATCCGTTCAAAAGTTACAGACTGCGTCATTGGGTATAAGTCAAATCAACATCGGAGGAAAATCGCACAGCGGAGCGAAATGGGTTAACATAAATATTGTCACTGGACTAAATATTTTCCCAAATAAGTTTAAGAAATAAAATAGCTTTCCTGCAAAGTTTATTAATGGTAATATATCTTATAAAAATGCCTTTGCTGAAAATCAATTGAAGTTCCATATATCCAACTAAAATATTTGTATCACCAAAAATATCTTTTAAATAAAATAATTTTAGCTGAAAAATTTTAGACTTGTAAGTCCCTTATTAATTAAAGCTTCCTTCCATATAATACCCACTCCCGTATTCATAAATGATTATTAAATTTACCAATTATTTAGGGATATTTTAATAGAAAACTTGTTTAGTGAACCTTTATAAAATTTTAAATATTTGTATGAATATAGACAAAAGGGTGTAGAGAATCACAAGGGAAATTTTACCCATTGAAGATTACACAAGAGAACAAGATTTTTGTTGATTACGAACTAAATGCTATTTAAAGGTTATATGGGACGCTGAATCTAAATATGCACTTAGTTTTTTTTCTATCAGTTCGAATTTTCGCGATATACCGTTACATATATTGGAATAACTTAAAAACGGTTCACCATATTCAGTTAAAAACAAATTAAGCCGTTCTTACATTGCTTTTAAATTTGCCCTGTAGTTCCTGAGATTTCGTTGAAGTTTTGAAGAAAAGAATAAAAAACTGAACTGGCAAATTGTTTTTATTTTGATTTCTTGCGAAAACAATAAAAGCAATTTGTTTTTTTTTAATTTGTTTTTTCTTTACCCACTTACAACTACAATTAATTTTGGGAGAATTCCAACTAATTGTAGTGGGGAATGTAAGAAAAGATACACTCACTGTTTTATTGTTGGTATTTTTAGCTTTGATATCGTTGCAAATAAGACTTTTTGAGTGTATGTAGGTAATTCTCATTCCCTCTGCAGCAGTGTGGCCATTTTAGCATTTTTGCAGCTAAATTTAGCATTAAAATTTTTTATTTAGCTGCAAAATTTTCCTTTAGCAGTTGGCATTTTATTTAGCATTTCCAGAAAATGAAATGCGAATAGCTTTATTGATTTTACTTAAATTTTTTTTATAAATTATAATAACTTTTGCCTAAAAATAGTTGTACCCAAAATGAAATTTCGTATGAAATTAATAATTCTTATGTTAAGATACATCTTACGTGTCTTGTTGAAAAAAAATTTAATATTCAGGGAATATTAGAAATGCCCTCATCATTTTGATTGTGAATGTTATTTGCCCTTTGATATTACGATATTTAAAAAAGTATTTGCTTTTGCAAAACGCTTGGCTAAATCAAACATCATTTAACCGTTGTTAAACTACATTAAACAATAATCTTCTTAAAAACAAAGCTTAATAAATCAATAGCAATTGTTAAAAATAATGCCAAAGTTTGATCAAATTAATGGTCATGCTTTTTTCGATTATTTAGTCAAATATTTGTTAGTTCTGAACATACCTTTAGTGTTTGAAAAAAAAATTTTTACTCTAAACTGCTGGAAAATATAATAATTTTAAAACATCAACTTCTCTATAACTTTGAACTATAATAATCTTTCAACTATAAATTTATCTAAAGTTGTATAGCATAGGAATAAAATCGTTTACATTTTGCATGTATCAGCGGTTTGCGGGTCCCCTATATTTAATCTCAACAATCTGTGCTACATATCAGATCAGGTGCTTGACAAAATCTACCCTCTTGTTTAAATATAACCATTGTTTTAATTTCGTTAAGAAAAAAGTCACTAAAATGTATTAATTTTCGAATAGAACTTCATACTGGCAATACATTTTTAACAAAAATCTTTAAAAGAATTTTGCATTATTTTTAGCATTTTTTAAAATCATTTTTAGCATTTTTTGGCCATGTCTAATGCCAGATTTAGCCGTAAAAATTTTTAAGATCTGGTCGCACTGCTCTGTAGTCTTGTTTGCTGATAGCCTTGGCTTTTCTAAAATTGTTTAGGAGAACGTTTTCTGTTGATCTGGCCAGTGCTGCTACGACTAATAAAATTCTTACAACCAAAATTTTTGAAAAAGTTACCAAATGTAAAAAAATATAACCAAATTAGAAAAGCCCTTTCTTAATTGAGAAAAACATTAAACTTTATCTTAAATTGCATTGTAAAACAAGGGTTATTTGCACTTAATAGGAAAATATTAATTACAAATTAAGAAAACAAAACAAGAAATACATATTAAAAAATAACGAGCAAATTAAATTAAAAGTTTTTATTTATTTAAAACCTTTTTCGTAAAATATATTTTTATTTTATTAGAGTTTCCATACAAAATTCAGTATATTGAATTGTTTTGGCGAAGTTGGAAACTGTTGGCGATATGCGAAATGTTTTTTTTGTGAATATTTTCCATATAACGCGGGTATAACGCGTTTCTCTTGTTTGTAAGTTGTATTTTAAAATTATAATTGTTATTATTACTGATTAAAAATTGTTCTATATGAAATATTTTGTGAATCATTGTATAATACTATGACAAATATAAACAAATTCGTATTTCAGAACGTAAATTCAAATGGGAAAATGTAGGTGACCGAAAGTCAAAGGATTTTTTGTTATAAATTAATAAATAAACATATCGACAGGTTATAATAAGTAAAATTTCAAAATTCTTAAATTCACGCAATTTTCTATAAATTCTAAAATTATCTATTTATTTTTGAAAAATCTTTAAAAATCAAATGTGTATTTTAATATATTTAAATATACTACTGGAAATAATGTAAATTTGGAACATTTTGCTGATATTCAAGTTTTTAGAAACACTAAAACTACTGCTGTGTACTTTTTCAGTCAGGTTCTGAAACCGAATCCGCGAGATATTATGCACTTTCTACTCTAAGTACCACTTATCTTTACTACTATTAAATGAAGAAAAATTACACTAATATAAAAAAAAAATATTGAAAATGTATATCGATTAAAACTTTATTTGATTTCAGTTTCAGAAAATGGCCGTTTCTAATATTAAAATCACATTTGGCCATTTTTTTTCTTAACAAAAATTTTTTATAATTATCTGGTAACTGTTTTGAAAAAGATTTTTGGTTTTCGATAAGGTACATTTGAAACAAATAATAAGAAAATCGTAGTTCAAAGTACGCATTATTCGAAGTCGTAAGTAATTTCCTTCGAATCGAAATACGCGATAACCCCTCATGTAAATAAAAAACATTAAAAATTTTAAAAACGTCAATTGCAAATGTATAAAAAAAACATATTTATACGTTTTTTAAATTTGAAAAAAAACCAAAATTAAAAAAAGAATCACATCTCCACATAGAGAAAAAAAATGACCAATTTTGGTTAGAAATAACCAAAAACGGCAGCTCTGGATCTAGCCTAAGCAACCAGTGAAATGCGCATAGGAACAGCTTATCCTCCAACAATAAATTTCAGTTATTTTTTTTATCAATTATAAGAAAAGGGAATTAAGCACAAAAAACAAAATCTTTTAATGAAAAAAAAAAAAAAAAAAACAAAAAAAAAAATATGTATTCCCAAAAACAACTTTTTTTTGAAAGAACATAAAAATGAGGTACCTTCACTTAATTGTGAATAAACGCGAAATGCAATCATCGATGTTTATGATCTATATATTATTTTGTTCATAGGTTATGTGTTACTATGTGTTACTAGTTGTGACCTATTTCTGATCAAAAAGCGCCGTGCCCCAAATCATAAAGCGCTGAAAAGGGCTAAATAAAAAACCCGTTTCATTAACTGCCTGTTTGTAGAACGCGAGCGCAAAAATGACTCGTTTAACCTACATTTAAAACAAAATTTAAACATTTAAGCGTTCGCGTTCTACAAACAGGCAGTTAATGATACGGCCTTGTGGCTTTACGTGAAAGTAATAAGATTTTAACCTTTTCCCGTTTTGGATTTTAATTGATTTATAAAACACAACATTTCTAATTTCCTTTTTTTTTTTTTTTTTTGTTTACGTAAACAACCATTACTTAGCCATTTTCTTGTGATTTTAAAAAAATTTACTGTTTTTGAAAGCTTTCTATCGCATATTTTTAAAACAAAATCGCTTAATGAACAGTAAAATTTTGATTTTTTTGAACTTTTAATTTTTGGGAAAAAGTCAAAAATACGATTAGTACTTGTAACTTAAAAATGCGAGCTGATTGGAAATCAGAGACCTCAAATTAGTAAAAAAAAAAGTTTCATCAAAATTCCAATCAACACAAAAAAAGTTCAATTTTGTTCCCTTGTTTTATATAAATAATGGTTGTTAGCTAGTCAACTCTAGTCAGACTAACACTTAAGAGCTTTACAGACTAAAAATGGTGTAAGATTTTTTACCTTAGGTAGATTTCATATTTAATATGGATACCAATGAACTTAATTAAAGAAATCTCCTTTAGATTTATAACAATAACAAAACAAATAAGAGCGAAAATTAAATAAAAAATAAAACCTCAAATTTCTCATACACTTTATACTTCTTCATATTTTTACAATCCCTTTCGGTTACAAATGATGCTAAAGTACTAAAGATATAAGGACGTTGTAATTTTAATTAAAATTTCCGTAGTATATACAAATTTTTATCTAATAAAAATTTAGCTAATCGTAAACAGTTATTAAGTAAGATTAGTTCATATTTCATAATCATTTGTCAGTAGTAAAGAAAAACCAGTTCTTTGCATGTTCTCCTAAAATAAAACTGCCATAAAAATTCACTCAATTAACAAGGACTGCATCTGCAAAATAGGAAAATATAAAAAGATACTTGTGTAGTAAAGTTAAAATAATCTTACGGGTATTATCGTACTCTTGCAAACAAAATATATATAAATCTAAAATATAATTTTAATCAAAAAATGTAATGAAACATTTATTTTTAAATAAGAAGAGTTGGTTGCTGGTGAAAAGAAAAATATCAAAAAGTACTTCGTTTTTACAACGACATAGAGGAAGTAAAATATAAAAAGGCATATAAAAAAGTACTTAAATATTTTTCGTCAATTACCTTTTAGCTTTTATTTCCCAACATTTTCGTTTCGCTTACAGAAAAATCATTAAAAAATCTTGACAATTTTTACGATGTTTGAAATTTAATTGTTTCATGTAGTTGGTAAATGACGAAAATGGAAAAAATTACAAGCAACGAACAGCAGTAACAAACACAGTTAAACGCTGAATTCTGTTGTTATGGCGTCGTTTGTTGAATAATAGTCATAATGGTTGGAATGGCTGACTGACTGACAGACAGACGGACGGGCATTTCATGGAAAGATGCTTGAAACTTTGAATTTTTTTTTTTTTTTTTGATTTTTTTATATCAAAATTTACAACACGTTGCATGCTGGCGTAACACCCATAATGTAATATGAACAAACACCCATAAACACATCCACACACACACACTCTTGAACTGAAACTTAAACATACATTCAAATATTTTTTCTTTTTAGGCCTACAGCAAGAAAATCTGTAATAGAAAATGAATTTAATTTTTTATATTGCATGACTATAAACTCATTACATTTTTCATTTGATTTTGTTTTATTAAATTTAGACAATGGGTCTAAATGCTGCTTAAATGTAACGTTTCAAGAGCTAAATGTTTTATATATTGTCAAGACCTGATAATATCCTAAAAAATAGCCTGAGAATTTTCCGAAATGGATAAAGTTCGCAAAATTAAAAACTCAAATATGCTTATATACAGTGTCGGAAAAATAATAGGGTCATATAAAATTCTTTTAGTAGTTTATTTAACCCTAGCTCTGGTACTATTTACATATGTAAATATGTCATTTTTAAGAAGGCTACAATTTATACATTTCTGGTCCGATTTGGATATGGTTTGGACTCAGTGACTAATTTTGTATGCTCTACGTGGAAACATTAAAAAGAAAAAAGGTTCGTTACATCAATTGGCCAAATTGTCATCAGGGTCAAACATTTTAATTATGTGATCAATGGGATGACACATTGGCATCACAGAAATGACGAATCGGAGTCGGTTTTATAAAGCATGTGCGATAACAAACTGTCATCAAATTGAGTCATTGTAATTAACCTTAAGTCAAATTAAGAGAATATCACTATTTACTTACCCGTTACACATGTTTGTTTCACTTTTGTTGTATTCCGCCCTTTGTTAACAGAAAAACTCTCAATTATAAGACACCAACAGTATGCCCGATATGGTTTTCGTTATAATCAGTGTGGCCATTTTCGCATTAAATTTTTTTATTTAGATGCAAAATTTTCATTTAGCACTCGGCATTTTTTTTTAGCATTTTTGTTTTAGCATTTAGTTTTATTGATTTTACAAAAAAAAAATTTATAAATTATAATAAATTTTGACTGAAAATAGTTGAACGCAAAATGAAATTCGTATGAAAATGGATAATTCTTATGTTGAGAAACATCTTACCTGTATTGTTAAAGAAAACTAGAATATTCAGGGAATATTAGAAATGACCTTATCATGTTGATAGTAAGTATGATTTGCCCTTTGATATTATGATATAAAAGTACAAGGAAATTTCAGTTTGTATTTAGATGAAAATTCAATAGTGTAAATGTTTGAAAAAATTGTTGGCTTTAAACTGCTGAAAAAATAATTCATTTAAAGCTTCAACTTTTCTTAAACTATAAAAAATAAAATTATCTAAAAAATTTTGTATATCATAGAAATAAATCGTTTAAATTTTGCATACATCAGAGGTGTGTTTAAAATTAGATCTCAGCTACCTGTGCTACATATATGTATCTGCTTAAATATATTTGTTAAATATAACCATTTATTTCAATTTCGTTAAAAAATTAGTCACTAAAATGTATTTAGTTTCGAATTAAATTTCATACTAAATAGTAATAGGTTTTTAACAAAAATCTTTAAAAAAATTTAGCATTATTTTATTAGCATTTCTTAAAATCATTTTTTGGCCATGTCTAATGCCAGGTTAAGCTGTAAAAATTTTTTAGACCTGGCCACACTGGTAATAATTCTACTTGAAAAATTTTATGTATTTAAATTAATAATTAAAAAAAAATTGAATATGGGAATTTCGGTTTCTAAATTTTACTTTTTAAACATGAAAATAATGTCAATAATATTTTATGTTATCGCACTGATGACAGTTTGTCATCACACTGATTACATTTTGTCATTGCACTGATGAAAGTTTGTCTGTACTGATGTAAAAATACATCAGCGTTATAACGCCTTTTCTATCAGTGTACACAAAATGTGGCGTCGAATTAATGTCACTGTAGTCATAGCATAGATGATGCATAATATATGACAAAATCTTAGGATGACGTTCGCCATTGGATTGATGTCACTTTTTTCCTCATTGGTGCCATTTGTAATAACATTGATGTCACAATTCTGATGTTAGAGCATTATCAATTTAAAGACGTATTTTTCAATGAGTGTATGTTATATGGAGGGAAAATAAATACCATTAAACACGTTCATTGGGAATATATGTATAACTCGTCAAATGGTGGATGTAATGTGTCAATTAACCCCCTCCACTGACAACCCCATGTAAAATGTGATAGGTCCAATTCATATAAAGTGTTAAAACTAGGGCCGCTCTCTGCCACCAAGGAACCTATCATGAAACTACTTTAGTGTCAATCCGCTTCACTCTAGGAATGTTACGCAGTGGCACAAACGCCAAAAACGTGTCTATGTCGAATTTCCGCAAATATATATGTAATTAAATACATTTCAACCGCCAGTTGCAACCGTATTGTCATAAGAAAAGAAGTGTGTTTAAAAATTTAATAAAAATAAACAAAATGCTTTAACGACGGAATTGTGCGGACATTTAGAAATTTATGGTCTTATTCCCAAATTATTAACTACGTACGACCCAATTATCGACTAATATAAGATGTATTTAATTTGAAAACCTAGGAATACAACAAAATCACACCGGGAGTTTTTTGCCGGAAATAAATATTAGCTATGAATTAAACCTATTTATTTAAATATATCATTCGATTTTTTCCCTGAACGGGTCCTATATAGGACAAATATGTGCATCTCCTATCTAAATTAAATTTTATGGAGTATTTACTTTGAAGTTACATGTGCCGAATTTTATTATATTACCAACATGTTTGAAAGATTTATGTGGGCTCCAATAAATTTCGGAAAATAACATCTTGACATTTAATACGATAAATGATCTACGATATATAATGAATAATCTAATTTTGTTTAAACAAATAAAGGCTCAATTTGAAAAAATAACTTAAAAGCTCGGATACCTTAAAATATTTATATTTTATCAGCTTAACTAAGTTTATGTTAAACAAAAAATATATTATTGTCAAGCCCATTGTGCGTTGAAACGTTAGCAGGAGTTCCTTTGGTTATAAAAAAAATATTTGAATTCAAAATGTAAATATTTGAAGGTCTTTAAATATCAACCGAAAAAACACCCACCCATCCTTTTCCACATTAAAATGTTTATTTTTTATGAGTTTTTATTTTTTAATTTTTTAAATGTTCCTTTTATACTTCCAGGTTTTTTTTTTGTTGTAAATAAACATTAAAAAAACAAGTCAATAAATAAAGACGGTCCAGCGCTCAAAGCGATACCGTTCACCACGTGCTCGTTTACACAGAATAATTCTAAATAAGAGCCCTTATAAGGTTATTATTTGAAACAAAATTATTTGTAACGTAAATATTTAAAAAGAAAATATTTAGCACGTCATAGTAAAATCTTATTAATAATAAATTTTGTATTCCCGAAAAAAAATTTTGATAGTAAATATTGTAATTTTTTCAAAAAGATAACAGTATAGGGACCTTTACTCCTAGCAGTTGAACAGAAGCATTCCTCTAAGGCTACCGGATCATTGCAATGAAATTCAGGGTAATATAACGGCCCTTTACATAGCCGCAAGGCACATTCGGTTTGGTGAGATATCTGTCAGGGATATCCACATTATTACTGATAGCAAAACGGCCATAATATCTTTTGAGAATGTGTCTATCACATCGAAAATTGTCCATGAAAGCCGGATGTTTCTGGAGGAGATAGCGAGAAATTCAATCGTTACCCTTAAATGGGTCCTTGCACGCAGAGATAAAATATGGTTGGCCATGATTACGGCAACTACACTATGTTTATTGTAACAATATATTGTTGCCGTACACAAAATATTATTATTTTTATTTAATATCAACAATATTATAGTTACTGCAAACATGTCAATGTTTATCGCAATTATAAATTTAAGTATGGTTCACTGAAAAATAATTCACTGAAAAATAATTATTTTTATAACATTTAAATAATGATAACTTTGAAAACATTTTATATTCCTCACAATCATTTAATGATATTAAATAGCCATAACATGATAACTTTCTATAAGTGTACCCATAATATAGTTAAGATGCAACCAAAATATCTTTACTCTAGTAATATTTTGTTATCGCCATTTGTAAAATAATTTTGCATCAGTTGTGTCGTTTGTTTTACATGTGCCTATCGAATTATTGTTATTCATAAAAAAACCAAGTTTAAAGAAATTAAAAAATAAAGAAATTGTAGGTACATTAAAAAAAACTTGTAAAGTGAAACAAAATAAAATATCAATGCTAAAAAACTTTTAATATTGTTTGAAAATGGTGCAAAAATATTGGCCATTGTTTTGTGTATTTTAGAGAAAAAGAATGAAATTTCTATAAAATAATTTATGAATAATTGCGAACTACGACAAAAATAGATTCAAAATATTATTTTTAAAGTTGCATCATATCATGATGTGAAATATCTGTAACAGTTTTACTTTAAGTAAGTAAATAAGCATAAATATATATAGGGTGATTCAAGTAGAGATACTTTTTCAATAGCCTTTTTTGACAGATCACGTGTGAGTCGTGTCATGCTGTCATGTTATTTTTGTTCAGTATTGTTTGGCATTTCATATTGGAAAAACTTATGCCTAAACAACGTTTACAAATCGTTCAACTATATTACGAAAATTCACGTTCTGTGAGGAATGTGTTTCGTGCATTTTTTCGGCAAATTATGCTCAGCGATGAGGCCCATTTCTGGCTCAATGGGTACGTAAGCAAACAAAATTTGCGCATTTGGGACGAAGAGGAACCTGAAGAGATTCAAGAACTGTAGCTTCATCCAGAAAAAACAACGGTTTGGTGTGGTTTGTGGGCCGGTGGAATCATCGGTCCATATTTCTTTAAAAATGATGCCGGTGCGAACGTAACCGTCAATGGCGACCGTTATCTTGCCATGATAACCGACTATTTGATGCCTGAAATTGAAGCTCGTGATCTCGGCGACATTTGGTTTCAGCAAGACGGCACCACTTCCCACACATCGCATGAATCAATGGACTTATTGAGAGAACACTTCGGTGAGCACATAATTTCGCGTTTTGGGCCGGTAGATTGGCCACCTAGATCGTGTTATATCACACCGTTAGACTTTTTCCTGTGGGGATATGTAAATTCCAAAGTTTATGCGGACAAACCCGCTTCGATTCGGGCCTGGGAAGAACACATCACACGTGTCACTCGCCAGTTACCAGTCGAAATGTTCGAACGAGTAATCGAAAATTGGACTCAACGGATGGACTATCTACGACGTAGCAACGGCCAACATTTGAGAGATATACTCTTCAAAAAAATCAAACATATTTCTTTCATATAATAAAAAACATTCCCCATTAAATTTGAATTTTCTGTGTTTTTTTCTTTAAAAAAATAGGGAACCTCGAAAAAAATAAAAGTTATTTGTTCCTAATTTGATCTAATTTTTAGGAGATTAATGCAGACAAATATGAATTTCATGAGTAACCTTTCTATGGGGGCTATGGTCACATATAAAAACATTTTTACGAAATTTGGTAATATAATTTGAGTTGTAATAAAACTTTTGGTTTTGAATTTGACCTAAATATTAATATAATTCTTTGGCAATAAGGCTTTATTTCGGACAGACGAGAGGACGCATAAGTTAAATTTCTTTAACGCAAGGTGGGCAATTGATGTCGTTATAAATACCGATTAAGTACCGTTAATAATTTAATATTGGTATTGGTACAGATTTTTTGCATCAAATATTGGTATACGTATAGTTTCTCCCCTAGTACCAGTATTTTATCAGTATATATTATTGTTTCGATATTAGAAACTAACAAAAAATTTCGCGAGGAATAGAAACAAGTGAAAATTATATATTTTTAATGGAAAGAAAAAAAGAAGAAATTATGTATGTATGGAGCAGAATCAATATAAAAAGCAACTGACATTTCTAAACGGCTACATTGAATACATACCCCTCTGGAGCCACACTATGCTTTCAGAATATGGCAGATACAATTTTTAAATGTTTGCCAAATGTTCTTTTAATAATGCGACTTTTAAAAAATTAGAAGTGACATAACCATAACCATACATAACAGCTGTTTGAACCAACTTTATTTGATTGGAGTTGGAGGGCCTTGCAAGCGGATTTGGATGGTTTTTAAGTTTTTAATATATTTTGGAATGTAGATAAAATTTTGGAACTAAGTATCTTAAGCAGAACTCAAACCTTACAAAAACTTTTTTGGGGTATTAGTTCCATAATTTAACAAATATGTATGTCATTTAAATAATATATATCGGGTGCAATTATTTTTGATCGTTGTTTGATTCTATATTATTAAAAAAAGTAATTAAGAATTAAAACCATATTACTCATTTTTACGCTATTGCTGATCCTTTTTCAAGGTTATGTCGACAATTTAATTCTTTGTCTCAATTTGTTGATTTTTCTTTAAATTTAAATGTTATAAAGCATAAAATAATTGTTTATCTTAACTAGTAATTTTTTATGTACATTTTTAAATCCCTCATGCAATTCTTTAATTTTAAGTCAATCTTGTTATTAGTCAGTAAGGATAATGTCCATTGATTAAATATATTTAAATAAATAAATAAATTTTGCGCCACCCTGTACCATTCATATATTTATGTCCCATACAGCGCCCAATCTTGCAATCTGTTGTTTTTCTCGAAAAAAAATAAATTCGCAATAATCTCGTCACAAATGACTCTTATTTCAATTTATTGCCTTAAAATGGCTCTTCTATAAAATTATTCTGTAAACTCGTATTAGCCAAATATGAATAATACAGGGTGGCACAGAAAGAGTTACGTGGTTTTAATTCTTAATAACTTTTTTAATAATAAAAAACCAAACAACGAACAAAAACAAGTGAAGCCGATTAGTATTATGAAAATAACTTCTCTTGGGTATGTGAAAAACAGGGTGGCACTGAATGAGCTATATGGTTTGCATTCTTTATAACTATTTTAATTGTTTTATTTCTTCGTTTTCTTCATCATTTTGTAAAGATGACTTGGGAAAATAATTATGAATAGTTATACAATCGAAGAAAAATTATTATTCCCGAAATTATGCAATATGTTATGGAATTTATGTTAAAAAGAGCACGTATGTGCGAAGCATAAAATTGCCACCATTTACAAAAAGAAATTTTGCGAAGCTAATTAAAACAAATGCCCCAATAATATAATGTATTGAAAATAAGGTAAAATAATAATACAAATAAAAAGTTATAACCTATTTAAACTATATGCTGATTCTTTGTCACCCTGTATAACCGGACTGTCCTATCTATTATTATTTTTTTTTTTGCTAATTTCAAGATATTTGCAAAAAGTTCTTGACACCTGTATACCAGTTTCCATTTATAAACACGAATTGAGTAAATACTGATAATAGTATTATTATCTTATGTATCTAAATAGAAAATTAAACGCACCCATCCCAAACATAATAAACATTCACCTATCCATGGAATCAATCATCCAAAAGTTGTGAGTTAATGTCTGCTATTGAAACTCTTAATGTTCCGACACCAACTACAAGCCCAAAAAAGTCTTACAAATAAATTAGTCAGTGTTAAATTGGATGATGCGGGCGGTGGTACCCGGGATGGTTCTAACAAACACAAAGTAAATGTGTTATTGTTGTTGTTATTTTCCAAGGTGGGTTATGTGTTAATTTATTCGTACAAAAATTTTATTTAAACATGAAAAAAACCAACACAACCAAAAAAAAAACATAAAAATGTTTTGTTTGAACGAACATACAGTATTCCCCGCTTTAATAAATACCCCGTTTTAATGGGCAGAAACTGCTGGTAACAAAAATTATTCTTATATGATATACTACAAGGTTTTCACTTAAATGCGGCCCACTTAAAAGCCTTTGCACTTTTTTTTTTTTTTTTCTCTCATTATTTATTTATTGAATCTTCATATATTAAATATGAACTAACAATAATTAATCAAATCTTATACTAATACTTTATTTTTGTCCTGCCAATGCTAGACGAAAATTTTTCTCCTCACGGTTTCTGTTCACATATGTAGATGTTCAGCGGTTTTCCCTTCGGATGAGTCCTGCGGTATCTCTTCTCCTTAATCTAGAGTGTCCACTGTCATTTAAAATATTTCGAGCAAGTGGATTTGGGTGCGACTCAAGCCTTTTTAAATATTTTGCTGCGTACTTCGTAATAATAGTTTTTACTAATGGCACATTGAGATCCTTGTGAATATTAGAGTTTTTAACATACCAGGGAGCGGCTGTGATTATTCGAAGAAGTTTATTTTGGCGCCTTTGAATTTTTTCGATATTTGAGGCCGAGGCAGTGCCCCATAGCTGAATACCGTAGCACCAGATTGGCTTCAATATAGAGTTATAAAGTAGAAGTTTGCAGTCGAGGCTAAGAACAGAATTTCTTCCAATAAGCCAATATATTTGAATTGCTTTTAGTTTCATTTGTGTTAGTTTTGCTTCTATATGGCATTTCCATGTCAAACGCCGATCTAGATGAATACCGAGATATTTTACATGCGATTGCTGGGGCACTAATTGATTATTGATTTTAATAGGGGGACATGACTCCCGACGCAAGGTGAATGTTATATGTACGCATTTTTGCTCATTGACCTTTATCCTCCATTGTTTTAACCACTTTTCCAGTTCAAATATATGATCCTGCAAGTAACGGGATGCTTCATGACAGTTTTCGTGTACGCTTAGAAAAGCTGTATCATCAGCAAATGTTGAAGTAAGGGTGTGGTTGTTTGTTGGCATGTCTGAGGTATATATAAGGTATAAGAGTGGGCCCATGATGCTTCCCTGAGGGACTCCAGCGTCAATTGGCTGAGGAGAACTTATAAAATCACTGCCTTTGCACTTAAATGAGTCATTTTGCTGGGACAAATTTTTATATATCTGAGAAAATCGCTGAAGTGCGTTAAAAAATTACACTTATAAAAATAAAACTATTTGGCAAGACTATTTTTTAAACAAAATGTGGCAGCAATAAAATAAGAAAGAAGTAAGCAATAAGATAATAATATTGTAACTTCTTCATGAACTTGTCAGTCAAAGAATTTATCTTTTTCTATTCCTATTCAGAGGACTTTAATCATGTTCAAACTATTGAGAAACATGTAAGAGTAATATATTCGGCTGGGCCGAATCTTTGATACCTTCCACCGACAGTTAGAATGTTTCAGGCGTGTGCCCTATATGGGATCAATAAATTATTAATTAATCTTTTCAAAACGGCTCCGGTACGCTAGTTGGTAGTGAGCTTGTCTATCAGCGCCGCAGTTGAGGTTTCGATTCCCGCCATTGACTCTGGTTTCTTTCCTGCAGATAAGCAAACAGCTTCGCGGGATTAGCATAGGAAGGACGTCAGTATAAAAATTCGTCGAGGCTTAGACCAAATTATGTTAATATTTCTATGCTTATATTTCTATTCACATAAAACTTAATCTGAACAAATGTGAGTAAAATATCATGATTCGTAACAGTTCTAGCCGAAGTAAAATTATTTTCGAGAAGGGAAATAATTTACCCATGTAAAATTATGTAACCACAATATTTATAAATACAACGGTTTTAGGAGTATTTAAATAATTTCCCAGAGTAGGCATTATATGGGAATATGGTAAATTATGGTGTGATCTTCACGAAATTTAAACGCATGATTTCTCGTCATATAGAAGGATTTTTTGCAAAATTTAATATCAATCCGTGCATTATACCACCATTCATATTAGGTTTTGTAACAAGATTATCGATTTTTGAGGCTGGTAGTTCAGCATTTGGTTTCAGCTGAGTTTGCTAGATTTCAATCCCAAACTATTAAGGATAACTAGAAACAATTTGACACCAACAGTATTCCTTTCTTTTGAGTTTTTCTAAACTGAGCGAGTTTTCAACAGACAGACAGACGGACATGGATAAATACTTAGAATTACTCAAGGAGCCAAAATTTATATACTTTATGGGGCCTGAAAAGTTGCACACGGCATGACAAACTTATTATACCCTCATTCACCACAAGTGGTGGTGGAGGGTATAAAAAGTTTTTTCTTGAAACTGCTTCAAATGTAAGTTCTTTCAGAGTAAATTTGTTATTTATTACAAATTAAAAAAATCTTTAGACATACTAATTTTCATTCACATACTATGACTTATTTTATTGATATTGGGTATTTTCTAAACTCTTTTTTTTTTCTTTGCGCTTTTAAATAAGATTTTTTAAATGCATCATTTGCGCATTAAGTTCCCGTCGATACAATGAAACATTTACTGTTTAACATTTGAGATTGAGGGTGAAAGGGGAAATACGAGTGAAAAAAGTGTACTTTGTGTCATGTACATGGAATTTTTGTGAGTTTGAAATTGAAGGAAAGGTGAAGAAGAATAAGGACATACAAAATACTTAGAATGCTGCAAAGCAAAAGTTTTATTGTATGCACACGAATGCACTTTCAAACGAGAATTAAAGAACATTACTGCAGCAAGTATTTCATAATATGGACGAGGAATATCTGTGGTGCGAATCACTAACCTTTAACGAACCGAGAATCGTAATTGTTGTCGACATATATATTCGCTTGCAGTAACAACAGTGTAACTCTGTAATTTCTTTTTAAAGATTGTAAACAGCTGTAGTTTTTGTAACATCTTTGTCTACAAAATATTAAAATAAACGAAAAAGCACAAGAAAAGATAAAAAAAATCAAATGAAATTGTGCTTAATTTACTGTTTTTACATATATATATATGGGGGATTTCATGTCAAGTGACCCAACTTTTGAAATCGATGTCTTCCGATTTGGATGTAATTTGCACCAAGGTTAGCCCTATTAGATAGACACACATTTTCAACAAGATCGGTCAAAAAGTTTCTGAGTTAGAGGGGGTCAAAATTTGACATTTTGGCCAAACCGGTGTTCTTTCTCGTCCATGTGACTTATTATCTATGGGTGTTAGCAAAATTTGTCCCAAACAAATTAGATAGCTATTTCCTCAAGCTATCGAAAAAAATTTTTTTTGTATTTTTAAAAATTTTTAAAAATTTTTTTTTTTTAAATTTAAAACTTATTTTTTATTTTTTTTGGAAACGGTATTTTTTTTTTTTTTTTTTTGCTCAAAAGAAAGCTTATGTATTTTTCTTTTAGGTAGTTTTGGTCGCTTAGTGGGATGAGAGTGGGATATGTATAAAAAAAAATAATTTCTAACTCAAGACGAGGGTTTTTCAATTTTTAGCATATGCACTATTTTGAATTTTTCCTATTTATGTGTAAGTGTTTCTAAAATCTTAAAAATAAAACTTATGCTGAGAGACTAGACAAATTAACCTTTCCGACGGTATATAACATACCGAACTAGCATTTCATTCCCTCGATACTGAAATACCCACAATATGTTAATCCCAGGAATAAAATCATTTTTTCTATAGAGATGTTGACAAATTAAATCTTTTTATTTATTTGTAATAATAATTAAGTTAATATAAAATAATAATAATAAAAACAAAAAGATAAATAATCTAAAAAACTTAATCTCAATCACATAAGTCCTTTAAAATTTTTTTTAATATTTTTAAAAATTTTTTTTTTCTTAAATTTAAAACTATTTTTGTATTTCTTTTTTGAGAAGGGTATTTATTTTTAATTTTTTTTTTTTGCTCAAAAGAAAGCTTAGGTCTTTTTCTTTAAGGTAGTTTTGGTCGCTTAGTGGGATGCGAGTGGGATATGTATAAAAAAAATAATTTCTAACTCAAGACGAGGATTTTTATTTTTTTTTGCATTTGACGTCTTGACTTACAAATTATTTTTTTTTATACATATCCCACTCGCATCCCACTAAGCGACCAAAACTACCTTAAAGGAAAAGACCTAAGCTTTTTTTTGAGCAAAAAAAAAAAAAAAATAAAAAATAAATACCCTTTTCAAAAAAAATACAAAAATAGTTTTAAATTTAAAAAAAAAAAAATTTTTTAAAAAAATTAAACAAAAAAAAAATTTTAAAGGACTTATGTGATTGAGATTAAGTTTTTTAGATTATTTATCTTTTTGTTTTTATTATTATTATTTTATATTAATTTAATTATTATTACAAATAAATAAAAAGATTTAATTTGTCAACATCTCTATAGAAAAAATGATTTTATTCCTGGGATTAATGTGCTCACCGAAGTGTTCTCTCAATAAATCCATTGATTGATGCGATGTGTGGGAAGTGGCGCCGTCTTGCTGAAATCAAATGTCGCCGAGATCACGAGCTTCAATTTCAGGCATCAAATATTCGGTTATCGCACCGCCATCATTTTTAAAGAAATATGGACCGATGATTCCACCGGCCCAAAAACCACACCAAACCGTTGTTTTTTCTGGATGAAGTGGCAGTTCTTGAATCTCTTCAGGTTGCTCTTCGTCCCAAATTTGGCAATTTTGTTTGTTTACATACGCATTGAGTCAGAAATGGGCCTCATCGCTGATCAAAATTTGCCTTGAAAACTTCGGATTTTCTTGGAAATTTTCAAGAGCCCATAGAGCGAAGCGATGTCGCTTGGGAAGGTCGAGCGGCTTCAGTTGTGGCACAAGCTGTATTTTGTTCGCTTTCAATTTAAGATCTCGACGTAAAATGCGCCAAGTCGTTCCATACGTCAGTCCAAGTTGCTGCAAACGGCTCCGAATCGACTCTCCACGGTATTCGTGTACACTCTTAGCTACGGCCGCTATATTTTCTTCACAACGTGCTGGACTTGGTCTATTTGGTCGAGAATTATCCAATAATGAATGCTGAGTCTCAAAATGGGTGATGGTGTTGCGAATAGTACGCTCAGTAGGCTGATTATGTTGACCATAAGTTGAGCGAAGTGCACGAAACACATTCCTCACAGAACGTGAATTTTCGTAATAAAGTTGAACGATTTGTAAACGTTGTTCAGGCGTAAGTCTTTAAATTATAAAATGCCAAACAATACTAAACAAAAATAACATGACAGCATGACACGACTCACGCGTGATCTGTCAAAAAAGGCTATTGAAAAAAGTATCTTTATTTGGAACACCCATTAGTATGTATGTAAGAAGTCGAGCCTCAGCCACTTGAAACATAAAATTCGCTTTTTTGATTAAATAAACACAACGTAAACTATTGTCGCCAAAATAACGAAAAATAAAATGCTTAAAGTAACAGCCATAGCTGCCAGATTTGACGATTTATCGTCATTTTGACGATTTTTAGGAACAAAAATGGTCTATTGACGATAGGACGATTTATACCCCAAATTTGACGATTTTTTATATGACAAATTTTGTTCAAATTTACAAATATTTTTAATATAATTTCACATTTTATTTAGGCTTCTAATATAATTTTATTTAAAATATTTTATTGGCAGTAATTTTCATGTCTTAGCTGTTCATCATATAGAATACGATTGTTTTTTAGCACGATGCATATTTGTAAGAATTCTATTTGATCAAAGCCTGTAATAAAGAAGTACTAATCTTTATTACAGGCATTTTACAACTACTCTCTTTAGGCTGGGTTCACATTATGAACCCTTCAGCAGATTAAGCGTTAATTGTCAAAAAGCCACCAGTACAATTACTAGAACAAGAGGCGCTAGTGGTTACGGTGTTAAAGATTTTATATAAAAATACTAGTGCTTATTAGTACTAGTACTTGATGTAGTACAAGAGCATCACATGTAAACTGATTGTGCAAAAAATTTTTTAAAAACAAAAATTCGTATTTTGATACTTATTTTTAAATTTGATTTTAAATAATTAATTTATAATTTATACATTATTTACGGCCATGTTCTGGAAATTGAAATCACGAGAAATTGAAATCGAACAAAATTTTAAATTTATCCTGTGTTTAAAGTTTATAAAAATATTTTTTTTATATGCCTCATATGTTGAGGTCCACTAACCTTCACCACTACCTCTTTTCAAATCAGGAAAAGATGCGTTCAATTTAAAAAAAAAAATGAATTGAGAATGTCCAATTGGGTCCAAGTAAACTGGTACACGACTAGAACCAATAGTACTAGTGATTTTCTAAGCACATACAATGCTAATTTGAGCATTAAGATAGTATAGAAAAGTGTACAGTCGAGAACTAGTACTGGTGATCTTTGTACTAGTTTAGTACTACCTAGGTAGTTCGATCGCCGGCAGGAAATTTTTCTTTCAGAAAGTCTGATTTTATTGGTGTTTACCTGACTTAAGTTCTTAAACAGGATTTTCGACGTGAAAAATAGGTGTTTGATATACCTTGGTTTTAGTTTATTTTCTTAGTTTTCTTATTAATGCCAATACTTTTGAAAAATGTTTGGTTGTGTTACTTCAATAATAAGTTTCTTAACGAATACATTTAACCCTTTCAGTGTTTTTGTCGAATATATTCGACATTGTATTATACTCTCTTTCTACGTACTTTTACTGTATAAAAATATACAGTTAATTATATTTTTTTTGTTTTATCTGAAAGAGGGACACTTTTGATATTTTAAATTGTTATTATTATAGACATTGACTTTCTTTTCTTATTATTGAGTGCATTGTCGTACCCAAGTCAGGAAATTTGTAAAAGGCTTAGATTTAGGAAGAAAGAATAAAATAATAATTTCGGGGAAAAGGCGATATTAAAAAAAAATTGTAAGTATTGATACTTACGAAAATAAGTATTTTCTTGAAAAAAAATACTGCAAAAATAAATTGTAGGTTCTTTTGTGGACATTTGAAGGTCAATTTTGAATATATTCGGCATTCCCTAAAAACCAGGGGAGCTGCATTAGGCAAAAACTATTATTTTTTCCGGCTTCAGCGCCATCACATTACCTTAAATACAAATTTTCAGATATTTATCTCGCCAAAAATTATTTTTGACCCTAAAAGGGTTAAATTTTATTAGCAACAAAAACTAAAAATAACAATTTATTTTCAAAACTTATAAAAAATTAGTGGTTTTTTACAATGACGATTTTTGTGACGATTTAGCTTAGTCAATTTGACGATATTGAAGATTTTTTCCTCAACATTTGACGATTTTCGACCAATTTTATCTGGCAGCTATGGTAACAGCTGCCTTTTAATCGACAGCGAATATCGTTAAAAATGTTACTAAATAGAAATTCGATAAATGTTCGTTATATTTGTTTCAACGATATGATAGTGGTAATAAAAGACAATGAATCGCACTACTGGTCATAGGTTTACCTTTTAGCTTAAATGATTCCCCGCTTAAATGCGTAAAAACAGCGCAATTTTACATGCACGGCTTAGCAGAGATTACTGTATTAAACAAATCATAATAGTTTCTTTTACTTTTACGACTTTAGTAATCAATTTAAAGACACAATAATATCTTAAATTTTCTTTAAGATATGAATATCTACACTTAAGTGCATAGCAATCTCGCATGACTGTAGATGTTTGCAACAGATTTATATAAATGTCGTGTTATCATACATTTTATCGCGATATCACTACATAAATAATAGGTACGTTCAAGTACTTTTACAGTAAAATGCAGTAAAAGCGTAATTACTGGGTAAACAGAAAAATTACTTTCAAAAAAAGTTGTTGCCAAAAAAAAGTACGCCAAGGCGAATTCACTAGAAGGTGGGGTCTTTATGTGCAAGCAATTAGAAACAAATTTGTTTTCTGAACATAAAATAAATGTTTATACTTTGTTTTGAATATGTGCATTGAAATACAAAGGTTGCCTTGCAAAATAAATTAATCCTGGATTTATTTCCACTTAAAGTGTTAATTGAGGCGTGCATATAATTAAGGGCACGGTTAGTTTTGTTTTTAAACTTTTTTTATCCAATACATTTTGTAATAATTAGACAATATTTTGCATCGAAAACCTTTGTGTCAATAACTGCTCTGCATTTTGGAGGAATTGAGGATACTAATTACTCACGTAACGTACTTGGGAAGGCTTTTTTAACCCTTTTCAGTTCCCGAATACCAGTCGTAGTAGCTGCTTATCTTTAGTGCGCTAACTTTGGTTTTTTTTTTGGTTTGCTACAGATTCCCAATTACGTTGAGATGATGGCTGTATGATTTCCAATGCAATACAGTTAAAACCACTGTTTAACTTGTGCAGCAGTAGGTTTTGGATCATTATCCTGTTAAAATATTTATGTTGCCGTCCATATTTCACTCAGCATATGGGTAAATTTGGTGAAAACGTGCCAAAACCCATCCGTTTACACTATTAAGTTACGTCCGAGAGCAGCTGGACTGTTTCGAAGAGTTTCTCGGAAGATGTCATTACTCTATGAACGCAATCGCAAGAAAACGTTAGTTATTGAACCTCCTAAGAAGGCATTAGTTTTTTTTTGGATGAAACGATAGCTTACAGAGCCTACTTTGACGGAATAAAATATGTTTGTTGTCCACAGTTAAAAGAACATGATGCTACGAGAGCCAGCACGTAGCTGTAAATGCTTCACAAACAAGTTTAATTAATAAATAATGGGTGATTCAAGTGGAGATACTTTTTTCAATAGCTTTTTTTTGACAGATCACGTGTGAGTCGTGCCATGCTGTCATGTTATTTTTGTTCAGTATTGTTTGGCATTTCATATTGGAAAGACTTATGCCTAAACAAAGTTTAAAAATCGTTCAACTTTGTTACGAAAATTCACGTTCTGTGAGGAATGTGTTTCGTGCACTTTTTCGGCAAATTTTGCTCAGCGATGAGGCCCATTTCTGGCTCAATGGGTATGTAAACAAACAAAATTGCCGCATTTCGGACAAAGAGCATCCTGAAGAGAACTGTCACTTCATCCAGAGAAAACAACGGTTTGGTGTGGTTTGTGGGCTGGTGGAATCATCGGTCCATATTTCTTTAAAAATGATGCCGGTGTGAACGTAACTGTAAATAGCGACCGTTATCGTGCCATGATAACCGACTATTTGATGCCTGAAATTGAAGCTCGTGATCTCGGCGACATTTGGTTTCAGCAAGACGGCGCCACTTCCCACGCATCGCATCAATCAATGGATTTATTGAGAGAACACTTCAACATTCCCCATTAAATTTGAATTTTCTGTGGTTTTTCTTTAAAAAAGTAGGGAACCTCGAAATGGATAACGCGTTATTTATTTACTTTTTGTTTTGGTTTTATTTTAATTTCAACTTTTGTTTTTTTTTGAAATTTTTACAATTTGTATCCTTTTTTACATTTTAAACATACGTTTTTTTTTGTTTTATAAAATTTTGCTCTAAAAATTTCTGAAGAAAAACTTTGTAAATACTCTTTCAAGAACTGTCACTTTACGCTATCAATTTGTGTTCTCATTTACTGTATTTTGCGTACGCGAACACAATTTTGTAAAATGCTTAAAGTTCAGTAAAAAATAGTAGAAACTTTTGTGTTCTTGAAGGCACCTAATATTTTCGAAACTTTACATATATTGGTGCGAGGGTTTTTAATTACAATAAGAATTAAAGGATGCGATTATAATCAACATGCAAACACTTATAGGAATATCTTGTGGTTGGTAACAGAAAAAAGGTGTAGCACAAAAATGAAAGATAACACAAGGGAACACGGTTTTTGTTGATTAAGAACTGAATGTAGTTTTAAGGTTATTTGGGACGTTTATTTATATTGAAAACAAAAACAAATTTAAATTTGTTATTATTGTTTTCAATATAAAAATGCGAAAGAAATGTTCTTGTCGACATTGTGGGCCTGGCAGTAAATCTTTAGTTAATTTTTTTCTATCAACTCGACTTTTACCGATATACCATTATATCCATATTGGAATAATTTGAAAATGGCTCACCATATTCAGTTTTAAAAAAAATTCAAAGTACGTCAGCATAATTATCTTTAAGCCATTTTTAGATCGATTTTAAATTTGCCCAATTGTTTCAGAGATATCGTTGAAGTTTGAAGAAAAATAACAAATAAAAAAAAATTAAATTTTTTTCTTTAAAAATTTATAAACAATAAAAATGCGACAAAAATTTGATGACTTTACTTGAAAGTTTGGATTTTTCATAATTTTCAAAAACATCCATTTTGTTTGTTGATTTTTAAAATTGTACTATTTTTCAAATTTTTTAAAAAAAGAAGAATTTTGAAATCACTTAACAAAGAATAAAATTACGATTTTTTGAGCTTTTAATTTTTGATAAAAGGTCAAATATACGATAAGTATATGAAACATAAAAATGCGAGCTGATGGAGAAAAACGAAGATCAGATTTGAAATCAGCGACCTCAAATTAGTAAAAAAAATGCATCAAACTTCCTTCCAATCAACACAAAAAAGTTCAATTTTGTTCCCTTGTGTAATTAACCTTCTTTTTTTATATTGCGCCGACACTTAAAGTCCGAATTAATATTGATTTGATTTTTTCTCCTTTATTCTATAGGGAAACCAGCAAAATTCATTTATAACAGATACCCGCTATTAACATTATTTTTAGATTTGATTTAATTAAACATGGTCTTTAATAAATAAAACTGTGTCTTTTTAACAACAAGCACTACAACAATTTTATTTTACCTGCATCTAATTTAACTTATGGCATACATGTATTTCGTATATTCAATTTGAATGTTGTTAAAGATTATCATGAATATATTTTTATTTTTGAAAATCGTAGAGTGCAACTGGCTCCATCATACTATGTGAATGATTAGAATGGTGTTTCTTGTTTATATTTAATAGTTTAAGTAGATGGTATTGTCTATTTTATTGGACTTTTAGATGCTGTGGTGTATTGTATTCATTTTTTGTTTGCGAGTAAATAATGTTTTTGAAGCTGACATAATGCATTTGTGTGTAACAAAAACAACAACACAACAATAAGATGATTGCCACAGCCAGTGTAAGATATTTTAAGAAGAGTGTCTGTCGTATTGAATTGTATTGTATTGGGATTGTATTGTTTTGTCTTCGCTTTACGTTGCCAATGCGTTGCAAATGCATATTCTTTGTTTATATTTTAAATTTATTTTTATACCCTTCACCACGACGAGTTTTATTAAGTTTGTCAAATAATAAGATCCGATAAAGTATAATTCTTAATCGATTTAGCTAAGTCCGTCTGTCTGTCCGTCTGCGTATCTCTTGTAACCGCTCTCGCTTCCAGAAGACTCAACAATAATAGCAAATAATAGTTTTGGAGATAATTTGTTTCTAGTTCTACTAGGAAGTTTGGGATTGAAAGCCAACACAATCGCTTCAGTAGAAGACGAGTTATAGACACAGCTCCCATATTTGAAGATTTATCGTCATTTTGACGATTTTTGGGGTCCTTTAATGGTTTGATTTTTACCCTAAATTTGACGATTTTTCAAATGACGAATTTTGAATTAATTTACCAAAAATTTTAGTATAATTTCTTTTTATTAACAACTTCTTGCATACTTTAGTTTTATTGGTTTAAACTAACTGTCCCGTCTAAGCAGTTCAAAATAAAAATATAATAGTATAACATGGGATTCTGTTAATAGATCCACTTTTCAACCATTTTTTTTAGCACTGAAACATAATTTCTGTTGAGTAAGGTCGGTGTTTGATATCTCACAGTTCATATGGCAACCAATACGCGTCCTTTTTATGAATGATTCGGATATATGACATGATACTACACAATCAAAAAACAAAAAAAAAAAAATGACAAGTCTATTGACAAGCTTTGAGAATTGATTTATATGTACTACCGAAATGTTTTCCAAATAGATTCCTATTTTGAATTATTCTAAATCTTAATTTTTGTAAACGCTTGCCGCTCTTGTTTATGTTTATCTGTAAAAGGAGTTAAAACCTGCATTAGCAGTTAATAGGAGTTAGAATAGCGGTATTATTTTTAACCATTTTTTTATAACAAAAAATGCATATATAAGATTTTCTTATTTCAAATAAAACAAACGGAAAATAGCTAAAATTTAAAAATAACAAAGGTAAGTTTTATTTTAAAATTTTTGAGACGATTTAAGTAAGGCCATTTACAGATTTCGACGATTTTTTTTATAAATTTGCAGCAAAAACAAATTTTTGAGAATTTGTTATTGTTTTACATGTAGTTGTGCGAAATAAAGAGTTCTTTCCCATTTAGTGAAATAGGCACTTAATTTACATTAAACAACTCTGTTCATTATTAGTTACAGGTCCCATATAAATTCGCTTCCCTGGAATCAGTTCATTATGTAAAAACACTAATGAATTATGTAAATGTAATGACATTTTATCCGAATTTTCTAACGATCGGTCCGTAGTTTAGCATAAGTCTTACAAAAAGCCAAAACTCGTATTACACTTTGTGTCAGAATTTATAAAAATTGTTTCATAAAGTTCGCTCTTTAAAAATTTTAGTTCTTGGTGAGGCTATCAAAGATTCGACACGGCCGAATATAGCATTCATTTTTGATTTATATAAACAATATTTTGTTTTTCTTGGCTTTTTATGATTTCTAAATAGAAGTTTGCGCTTGGCCACAATTCTCTTGACACTTTGACATTTTCATTTTGACAGCTAATTGAGGGCGACAGACTTTATCGAAATTATAGCGCTTTTAAAGATTTTAAATATTTGTGTAGTTGTTGATGTAGAATTAAACAAAAAAAAATTGGTTTATTGATTTAACTACATATGTAGAAGAATATAAAAATTAAACATTAAAAAAAATTGTTCTAAAAAATTATTGACGAGGCATGACATTGAAGAATTTTGGAACTAATTTTATTTTGTAAAAGAAAATAAAAACCATAAGTATGATGTCATTTAACAAAATACATTAAAAATTCTTATTACGCCTTTACATTTTGTAAATAGTCTTGGCTACGCAGTAGGGCGCTGCAAAAACATAAGCTTTGAAAAAAGTTGCGACGATTAGAAGAATCATTTCTCCAATCGATTTTATATTTCGAATTAGAGGCCAAACCTTCAGAACCTCAAAACAGCAATATTTAAACCTGAACACATTTTCTTAATTTGTCCAACACCATCATTGATAAAGAAAGATTTATTCAATTGCTATCATTACCCATCGAGACAGTTGCATTTTCAGGGCCGATCTAATGTTGTTTATCCCTCCGATTGTTGGTGTGTCAAAAACCAAAATGTCTACATTAAGTATTCCCGCTAGTTATGCCAACTCTTGGGACACTTAACGCGTGAAGACATATGAGAAACGGGCTAAAGAGGGCTTAATTGAAAAATGGACGGTTTTAGTACATTTTTATGGTATTTTATCAAAAAAGTTTTAAACAGATTTTACATTTAATTCATTCAACGGAAGCTTTAAGTAGCATTGCAACTTTTAAAAATTGGTCACCGTTAAATAAAATGTTTAGTTCTTGGTCATCCTCCTCTTCATTACATATCGACCCTTTGCGCGACGATATTTATGTTACAAAAACCAAATTTTACAGGAAATCATTATTTTTCAATAAGTGAACCAAAGCCGTGAATGGCGTTGTAAAAGCCACTTTTTGCACAAACTGTTATTTGAAGATAACTGTCAACATTACCCTCTTACAATGTTTAAACATTCAATCACCCACAGTTATGAACCTTAAAGCCGTCAAAATGCGATACAAAGAGTCAGCCAGTGGAAGAACGTTGTAAAATACAAAAGAATTTATACAAACGAAATGGGTTTGCAACGTGGAATAACGTTTTAAAAGCCACTCGCTTAGTTGAAAAACGTTTAAAATGACATCGCGGTTGTGGATATAAAACGATTTTCCACAAAAAAAAAAATCATAAACTGTAATTTACATGTAATTTAAAATTCGATTTTCTTTAAAGATTTGCACTAAAGATTTTATTGTCATTATTTTTGATAATCTATAAAGAAAAATTAAAAAAAAAATATTGCCTTTTAAAACGTTTTTTTTTGCTCTCCTGAAAAATAATTATTTTGTAACCTACAACGTTATTCGCGGCTGTGCTTCAATTATATTCACAAGAATAACAACAATTTCACATACGATAAAATTAACTGTAATATTTCATTAGGTAATAGGGATGGGCAAATTGGAAAAATATATCGATATATATCGTATCGATATTTTTTAAGAGTATCGATATATATTAATTAAAAATATCGATATATCGATGTATCGAACGTATAAGGTGAAATTATTTCCAAATATAAAAACTTAATATATGTACATATGTCAATACATATTTACATATGTACAAACATATTACACGTAATTCCATTATAATTTAAAATTTATTGCCTATCCCTCGATTTCGAACGAAACTTTCATTCGCTTTACTTTTATTTAAAACAAAAAACAATTTTAAAATTTTTATGGTAATTTATGGGCATTTCCTCCGAATGGTCAACCAGGATGGAAAAATAAAATGTTGATAATCATCGTGTTTTTTTTTATATTTATAAAAAAAAGTCTATGTTTTTATAATAGAATGCTATATATGATATTCTATGTTATCTTAGCTGTTTTACTTGAGGAAATTGGGCTGGAAACTGGAAAATTTAATATTTTCGTTTTAAGCTCCTTCTAAAGACATTTTAATATTTAATTATTTTACATGCAAAAAAATTTGTTATGTTCGCACTGTTTCTTTAAAATCTCTCTATTACAATCAATTAAGAAGAGAAAAGTGTAAGGAGAAGATAAAAAATAAAAATTAACGGTTAAATAACGGTTAAAACATATGGAAAAATCGTACGTTCGCGACCCGTACGCTCGCGACCGGTACTTACGCCAATTAAGCAAAAACGAATAGAGATATTTGATTGTGTAAATACTGGATAGAAACCTACATTAATACACTTTTAAAATAAATTAATCATGTTTAAATATTCCGTTCCATTTCGCAGATTTTTACATTTCACTACTGTCAGCCAAAGTTGACTTCTATTTTGCGTACATTCGTGACCACATCTTTATTACTATCATTATGAAAACTTAAGCTCGATGAAATCCATCTTTTGCACTAAACATAGAGCTACCAAAATGCTATCGAATCGCCCAAAAAAAGCTAGGAAAAAGTTTTGTTTTCCATATTATTTGTACATCAAAAGCGTACGAATGTACGTTCGTGACCCCTGGAAATGCCCATATGCGAACGAAGTTTTCGTTTAAAATTGAGGGACCGGCAGTTAACTCTACAATAAAAAAATTTAAAAAAAGTAAAGAATACAAAAAAGTTTTTATTTATTCGCCATATGAAATCTAAAAAAATTAATTGGGATATTATACATTGCCGGATTATATACTGCCGGTAAACGACACTTGTGACACATACTATACAAAAAAACTGTGCAATAATATATTTTTAATGTATAAAAACATGCGCAAATAGATAAAAACAAAATATTTTTTTTATTATTAACATTCCAACTTTCATTAGTCTATTGCTGCTAATACGCCATAATTTAGGCGGTTCTTATCATAATTCTAGGAACCCTTTCCAGTATATTTTTCCGCGCTTATTTTGTTGTTGTCATCTCTTAAAAAAACGAGACAAAATTGAACTATGTAATCTATGAAAAAGTACAATGGAAAAGCGCCTTTATTTTCTTATTATTAGTTAAAAAACATGTGGTGCAATTCTTAAAAAACAACAGTATTGTAAGCAGTTGAGTAACGGTTAAAATGTTGAATTTTATTATAAAGAGATCTTAAGAATATCGAATTCGATGGTCGTAGATAAATATCGATGTATCAATATATCGGTATTTTTAATATCGGCGATATATATCGCTTATAATTTTTTTCAAATATCGATATTTTGATATATCGATATTTAATGCCCATCCCTAATAGGTAAGGCGAATACCGATATAGTATTTCACTATGTGGTTAGTTGGTGAGCTCAGTATAGATTTGCATCGGAAAAACAATTTCATAAAAGAAGTCACATGCGATAATTTCGCGCAAAGGGGACGATTGGATATTTTTAGTTTTTATATGTTTCGTTTGAACTTATTTTCAGGCATAACTCGGCAGGTTCCAAAGTGAATCCATTAATTTTGTTTTTTATGTATTTTTTAATCAAACATAAAAGAAAAACATAAAAAAAAACAAAAAAATGTACTTGGACTTCAAGAAGGAAAAGTTATAAAAATAGTAAATTTCTTTAATTTTAAATTTTTTTATAGGATATTTAAAAAAAAACAAAAATGTTCCAATTTGGCAAAAAAAAAAATATTTTTCATCATTACGATTTGAATTAATCCGAAACTGTTAAAAATATAAAAACAAATAATATCACCACGAATTCAAGACAATTTTATTAAAATTTTTACATCGTTTATTATAATAAAATTCGATAACCCTTTCTTAAGTTATGATCAAATCAGTTGAGCAACCTCTTCAAAAGCCCCAAATAAACAAAATAAAAAATTTAACATAGAATTTAATTTTCGGCATTTTTTGTAGTTAGAGAACCATAACACGTCAAAAAAAGTCTCGTTTTAATTCTTTCAAGTTTTATTATGGAATATTCCCAGCAAAAACTTACATTGCAAAGTAATGAGTTTAAAAGCTAATATAACTACTCTTCACCACTTATACATTGGCATTTTAACTCATTATTTTAACACGGTAATGTCATTGGAGGCAAGTACTTACCACCCTCGCATACAAATAGGGAGTTAAATAAGTGATTACCACATTCGCTTACAAATAGGGAGTTAAATAAGTCATTACTATATTCGCTTACAAATAGGGACTTAAATAAGTCATTTCCACGTTTGCTGACAAATAGTCACTTTACATTGTTATCAGCAAAACTGAATTTGTCAAACAAATTATGTATGTCTTTAATTTAATTTGCTTTCTAATTCAAAATTTACCTACCGTGCATCAAGGACATATTCATATCCAATAAACCAGAGAACGATATGATTGCAAACACGATATGATATTTTCATGGAAAAACTATATTATAAGGAAATGTACAATTTAAATACTATCGTTTATGATAGAAGATCGATATCATATATTATAATTTATATCACCTTGACGATATCGTTATAATATCGTTTGGTTGATTGGTTAGTATAGTTGTAATTCAAAATTTTAATTTTAAAATACACATCGAAATCAATTAATTATTTAAATTTTTCATATTCAAATTCATATTAATTTATAACGAAAAAAAAAAACAAATTGTTAGAGCAGAAACATATGTATTTAAAATCAATTTGTATAAGTTTGAATAAATAAAACCTTAAATGTATTTTATTATGAATTAATTATAAATTTCGTTAATCAACTGATAATTATGTATCAGGTTAAATGTCAGTCATTACTTAGCTACTTCTATGTAATACAGATGGTATGAAGTAGTCATTGAAAAGTAAGTTGTTTAGTAATTTCAGGTCATTACCTAGTTTTTGCTGGGTTGTTATTTAACCGCATGATTTCTAGTCCGTGGCAGACCAAATTTTACTACAATAGAATTATTTTCAACAGTTAAATGCGTTTTAAAGTATATTTCGAGAGTGGGCTTTTTATAGGACCCACTATAGATGCTGCACAAGATTATAATTTTTTTTTTAAAATCGGTTCATTTGGTGAATTAAAAAGTCCCCTTGAGAAGCAGGATTTCTTAATTGTAATAAATAATAAATGTAGATTAATATGTATTATTAATGTACATTATTTCTTTAAATGCTTATGGCCAATTTCCAGGATTGATATTAAACACATTTGTGTTTAAAATTGTATTAAATACAAATTTCTTTTCTTTACTAAACATTTAAATGAAACTTAATTCACCGATCTGGTACATTTAAATTCAACTTAAGCTTCCATTGTAAAAACTTGTGGATTGACGCCATCAGAACAATACAACAAAAACAGCCAAAGCAATACCAGTCAGCTGTTTTTTGTGTCAGCCTTGTGCATAAATACACTTTTTTATATAGACTTAAATACTATCCTGAAAATTGGACATTAGTACTTAAGTACAAGATAAAGTTAAGATGGTAAATATTTAATATTGGCATAATCGTAAAGTCTCTTTGAAGGATTTTATATTTATTATTATGTTCAAGGACCATTTCATTACATCATATAGTTACATATACACAAACATGCACATAAACTAGGCTTACCAGACGGTCTGGAATTTTCTACTCGTATTAACAAGAATTTTCAGTGCTCGTCAAGAATAAAAAAAAATGTGTTTTGTCAAGATTTTTTAAAGTCCATCCAAAAGGCCGTGATTATTTCTTAAATTTGTTTTACAGTTTTCCTTAAACCAAGTTGTGTAAAAAGCTAATTAATTAAAAATATATATAAAAACTAAGTTTTATTTATTAAACAATTATACAGTCCTGTCACAGAAATCAATTCCGATCGAAAGTGATTTCGTTTTTTGGAGAAGCAAAATACGAAATCACTTCCACTTTCGATCGGAATTGATTTCTGTGACAGGCCTGATAATAAGACAACACTGGAATGCTGATTTGAAATATACACCCGTATCAACACCTATATGTACTTTCCTCTATACTCAACAATAATAACACTGGTCGAAAAAATAAATAAAATAAAAGTCGGGAGGAAGAACTTTGTTCTTTGATTTTAAATAACTTTTCCAAATATTTCAAGGATTATTTTTATCACGCAAATAAAACTAAAATATTTCTGCCGATTTTAATTATTTATGGCTTATTTTAATCGTAATATACCTGGCTTTATGATATGGTATAAATATGTAAAAGTTTTGCCCTTATAATTTTTTTTATGAATTTTTAAAACAAAAAATACTTTTTAAAAATTTTTACCGCCACTATGTTCTGAATATCTCCGAAATTGTTGAAACTATATGTAAAAAAAACTATTGTTAAAATTACTCTGACGGAATTTTTTTCCAAATCATTTGTCGGACAAAACGTTCTCAAGTCATGATGCAATGTTTTAGCATGACTGACCTATTTCGGGCGAAATATAAGTCATGCCCATAATATTGAATAATGAATAAAATTAATATTCTTCAACCGAGTTTCATGATATATGGTTTATTTTATTCGTTATATATCTCGCTTTCTGATAAATGATAAACATTTAAAATTTAAAATTTTTGTTCTTGAAATTTTTTTTATGAATTTTTGAAAAAAATAAGACTAATATTTAATGAACAATTTTTTAAGTGTTCTGACCAAAATCCGAAATATCTTTATATTCTATATATTTTTATTCAAAACAATTTTTGCTGCAGACCAATCTTATTATAAACGTTAAACATCTGATTTAAAGCAAACGCTTGCGGACATTTTTGGTGCAAATAGTGAATTCATTTGATAGTATTTTTTGCTTTTAACTGGTTTGAACATGTGTTATTTTTATGCAAGATTAATAAAGGAAGTTTTTTGTTGTCAAGAATTTTTTCAAAATCAAAATTAGAACTTAATCTAGTAGATTTGATTTGAAATCTTCCTCAAAATCTAATGCGTTTACTTGTACCTTTTGACATTACCGGTTTTTTATGTAACTCATACTGAAATATAAACCCATAGGCATTTTAAAGTTTGATTTTTTTTATTATCTCTCTTTATAATCAACTGTTTTATTTTATCATTACTATTCATCTTTTACATTTTTGAACTATTTTTTAATTAATTTTATTTTATTGATAATCAATTACAGCAAATTTCGATCTACCAATAACATTGCTTAAAGATTGATGTTTGACTATAGATTGGCAGGCGCCGCAGTGGCGCAAACCGTAGAACGCAAAGAATTCCGATGATGTGAATGTGGTTATTCTCGAAACATGTAAATTTGACCCCAGTTCAGTCAAGAATTATCAAAAAAAAAAAAAAAATTATATCATGTTCACAGAAAAAGTGTTTTATCAATTAAAAAAATGGTTTCAAAAGTATTTAAATTTAATTATTATGATAATTGAATCAATTATATTTTTAGTTGAGTGAAAATTTAAAAATGAATATGGATTTAATTAATATTTTAGATGTTTTGAAATAAATTTTCAATTAAAATTTTAATTAAATAACAAAAAATCTTAATTAACTTTTTTCGTTCAAAATAAAAGAATAGTTTGGTTGGGAATTGTCAATATTTATTTAAATAAATTAACACATTGTTTGAAATGGCAAAGTTTTTCGATCACTTTGCAGAGAAGTATGTTTAAGTGCTATATGAAATAAACCATAGTTGCATCACTAGGTACTACTAGATTGTGAGTAGATTTCGTCTAAATCTAGCCACAAAATAGATTTTGTTTTGTATGGGAAAACAAGTTGACTTGGGTCGAAATCTCGTTACTACGAGATTTTGTTGTAGTGTAAATGGGCTATAAGGTAATGTCAAGAATTTTGCAAATTTGAATCTGGCAAGCCTAACATAAACGTACATCCATTATAAATGTATGTACAGAAAAAAAACAATACAATGGTTGATTTGGAAATCATTAGAGTAAACAAAGACATTGGAAAATAACTACTACTTTTCAATTAAGTTTTAGACCACCAACCAATACTACTACAATAAGTTTTTCTATTGTTTGTCAACAACAACAAAGACTTACATTCATTGTGCGTATGGGTACAAACACCAAATATACAACAGATGTCCTTGGGGAAATACTTGAAAACGAATTTCAAAAGAATCAAATCAAACATAATTACGCACCAATGACAATGACAGCAACAGAACTCAACTACATAACGGAGCAATTGAAATGTAATTCAATTCAACTTCATTCAATTCAACACATGCATCATACGCACTCTCACACAAATCAACACAGGCATAATGAAATTAAAATTTCACAATTTGAGTTGTCATTGCTACGCAGTTCGAACGAGCAGTTGCTTTGTGGGTGAAATTTTTTTTAACAACCCTAAATTATTCGCAAGGATTCACTTAAAGCCTCTAACATACAAACGCCTCTTAATACTTTATACGCTCTTCCATCTTCATCAACTAATAATTTAGCAATTATTTACCAAAAATATATAAACATATTTTTTCCAAATTCTTGAGTTTTTTTTTTCATATTGCTTAGCATTGCAACAACAAAAACAAAATGATTGTTAGAAGCAGTAACATTTATAATATTCGTACCAATGCTACCAATTTATCTTCTTATAACCTACACCACTAGTGCTGACTGAGGGTATACTAAGTGTATAATTCTGTGTGAAACTTTTTCAATATTTTGCTAAGACCCAGACCCAGCTAAGAAGAAGAGATACTGCAGGAAATATCCGAAAAGCGCTACACACCTACATAAATATGTATGAGAACAGAAACCGTGATGGGGAACATTTTCGTCCGGCACTGGCAGGATATAAAATAAGCAATTATGATAAGTTTCGATTAATAATTGTCATCTCATATTTTATATTCATGTGAGGAGAAGAGACACTGCAGCACTCACCCGATCAGATGAGCGATAAACACCGACATATGTGAACAGAAACCGTGATGACGAAATCTTTTTTGTCTGGCACTGGCAGGACATAAAGAAAATATTAGGATAAGATTTGATTAATTATTGTTAGTTCATATTTAATATATGAAGATTCAATAAATAAATACTGAAAAAAATATGAGGATGCAATAAATAAATAAATACAGTGAACTCGCGATAATGTGAACTATGCAATTTTATTCGAATCAAAATACATTTTAGTGACATATTTTTTAACGAAAATTAAATAAATCGTTGTTTTTAAAAAAGTGGGTAGATTTTGTTTAAACATCAGATATATATAAATATGTAGCAGAGGTAGTTCAGATTAAATTTAGTTTTAAAATAGTTATTGTTTCATCAGTTTAGAGCAAACAATTTTTTCAAACATTAACACTTTAGAATTTTTATCTAAATACAAAGCAAAATTTCTTTGTACTTTTATATCGTAACATCAAATGGCAAATAATTTTTACAATCAAGATGATGGGGGTGGGAGGGCATTTATAATTTTCGCTGAATATTCTATTTTTTACAAGACGGGAAAGATGTTTCTTAAGATAAGAATTATCTATTTTCATACGAAATTGAATTTTGATTACAACTATTTTAAGTCAAAATTTATTATAATTTTTAAAAAAGTTCAAGACAAAAAATATATAAATATAACTATTCGTCCAAATTTTTTAAATAATACTTAAAAAAAAAACTAAAAACATTTTTTAAAAATGCTAAATAAAATGCCAAGTTCTCAATGAAAATTTTGCATCTAAATAAAAATTGTTAACGCAAAATTTAGCTGCAAAAATGCCAAAATGCCTACTGGCTAAAGTATTATCGCGTATCGGGAGATATACGTGTATTTACTGATAGCAAGGCTGCCATTGGTGTCAGTTAATTTATTGAACAAACTCATACAACCGAAACTCCAACATTTTGAAATTTTTGTTTTTTAAAAATTCATCAAAAATGGGAAAGTGCAGCTATGCTTCTAATTTTTTCCAGACATATAAAAAAAGTTGCAAGCAAAACAAGCCATAAACGATTACAATTACGAACAATTTTAATTAATTTACTTGTATAGGAGCCCCCTAAGAAGTGGTGATTAAGGGTATGTCTCGAGAAAATATTAAGGACAAAAAACTAATTGAGGTCGGTCATACATTATATCCCTTAATATTTCTTAAAAGAAATTTTATTGTGGAATTTCGGTTTCTTGAGTTTGTTCAATAAAGTAAATTGTTTTTGAGTTACGGGAAGATATGTTGTGCAACCTCCTCCATTTTCGATATAATGGTATATCTCGTTAACCAGAGCTAACCTTAAAAAACAGTTAGCACCACTGGATTCAGCGTACCCGAATAATGTTAATACGCCAGGTGCCCAGCTTGCCTCAAAAAAAGTGTCAATTTCTAGAACAGTGTAATTTTTCATTCTTGACTGAAGCTGGGATTGAACCCACGGACAGGTTGATTTGAAATGTTTTAATAGTAACCACACTATCTCTTCAGAAATCTTTGCCGTTTCACACTCACCGCCCTTGACGACGGCCGGCAGTCAAAAGTCAAACACCAAATTTTAAACCAAATTGTATTTTTCTTGGTGGATCGAAATTTGTAGTTGTGAATGATTATCTATTTTCAATTGATTTACATGTTTCTTCCTTTACTTCTGTTTTTTTTTCATACTTTTTGCCAAGAATTCTTCTTGAAGTCCAAAGTTTGAATCATTGAACCATTCAATAAATATTTTTTATTAAACATAAAGGAAATAAAAATAAAATACTAATAATAATGTTTAACGTTGTAAAATATTTAATATTTGAAAATAATCATTTCGATTAGTCCGAATTATTTAAATTATGTTGTATGTTTGGACTTCCTTAAACATTTTTGCAATAAATTAGCTTTTTTTTTACTGTATTTTCACCGTGCGTATGTGAGCCCAAGTATCAATATTTGTTTTTAACCTATAATGCTTTTATAATAATCGCAATTTTCCTTGGGATTCCTCCCTAGTTAATGTATCAGAAAAGTGATGAAAAAATCTTATAACGATTCCAGCATTTGCTTTTGTAACGCTTGGCAGTTGCTGACATTGATGTATGGATAAAAATATGTATAGTAAAAATAATCAAAGACGCAATTGCCATAAACATATTCGTAAATATAAAAAAAGAAGAAAACATAATATGTGTAAGAGGCCGTGCCATCGAAAGAACAAACAAACTCAAACACTTAATGTCATACAAACGAACATTACATACTTAAATATTTCTATATGATTACAAAAGCGCGAAAAGAAAAGATAAATTTACTTCAAGATTTAATTTTTTTTTTCTTTTTTATTTATTTTGCTTACAAAAAGGAAGGGGTGCTCGATTACCCATCAAACAAAAATGTCTTTAAATATTTAAAGAACTATGGCAAGGCATTCAGAGCATAAATTGCAGTCATCGTTCACAATATAATTATTTGTTCTTAAGCTGAAAGGGATGATTATGGACGGACAAAGGGACGAATGACTGGTTTGTTGGCTGTTCTGCATGTATGTACGGAAAATATTACAACTATGAAAGCCATTATTATAATTACGAACTGGCTGACTGACTGACTGAATGACTGCATTTGGGAGGGTTGCTTATCAACACACTTTATGTAGTTAAATAACGACAACTCATTAAACTAACTCCGACTTACTTGTATACTTGGTGATTGTCATCGCCATCATCATCATCGACAGCGTCATCGACGTCACCGTCATCATATTTATGCTCTGTGGATATTTCCCTTTGCGGAAATTCTCACAATCGTAAATTTTCATTCGTGGTTCTATTTTTTGGTTTTTTTTCTTGTACACTCTTTTCTTTGTTTTGTAATTCTGTGGTCGTTTCAATAATTCATGGTTTCGAAAAAGGGGCGGTACATTGAAAACTTCCCAACCGAGTGTTGTGCCGTAGTTGTGTGTGTTTTAGTTCAATTAAGAAAACAAATTAACTTTGCTTTATTTTCTTTAAATTTTTATGGGTTTTTTCTTAGGTGTCTTTCACATTTTCCTTTCACCAAACGGACTACGTTTTTCTCAAAAAAGGAACCATTTAAAATGTGTAAATAAAAAACTCATAAAAATTAAATTATTACTTTGGGCAACTTTAACTAAAATCGATTCAATGGTTCCTGAGAATAGAAATGGAGGTAGGAATCCTAAACAAATGTTTATCACTGCGATAATTTTTACTGTTCGAAAAAATAACGATTTGGTTGGGGGTTGTTGGCTAAATTAGTTTCAAAACTTTGTTTGTAATAAGCGAATTTCAATAATAGATAAAAGTTCTTTGTAGTAGAGGTTTAAAAATACTTATATTTTACACTTTTCTTAAACCCTCTTAATTACAAAATACGTAATTAACTGAATCAAATATAAAAACTTTACTCCTTATTCATAGAAAATATTTCATTTTTATTGAAGGTTTATTTAAAAAAAATTTCAAAGAAAAATGGAACGATTTTCTGTAAATGTTCGCTTTATAATAGTAATTACAGTATATTTAGTTAAAGTTTTAAATGTAAGAGCAAATAATTTGGCGATCAATACAACACATCTGTCAAAAAGCGATCTGACCGAGAAAAGTTAACCTGCCTCCAATACAAAGACAGTATAATTGACTAAATATCTGGAGAAGAAAAATAGAAGAAGTTGGAGATTTTGTACAAATTGCTTCCTTATTAATACACGAGATCTGTTAAAAAAAAAAATGTGAATACAGTGGAGTTAGGTTATAACGAAAACCGATTATAACGCATTACCGCGTATAACGAAGAATTTCTTCCGTCCCAACAGCTTAGCATGAATATTTTATACACATTAGTACGCTTATAGCGATTTTTCGGTGATAACGAAGCTTTTTAAGTCCTATAAATAAAACTGTATGGAAAATTATACTTTTACAATGAACAATAATGACGTGAGTAAATGTTTGTAAACTTTTCAAATGCAAAAACAGTCCAATAAGCAGGGTAACCGTTAGGGTATTCATTTAATCGGTTAATCGCTCGATTAATTAACCGAGGTGTTGGCTTAATCGGTTAATTTTGTTATCGATCGGTTAACCAACAAATAATTTTTTTTTATAAATTAAGTTATTATATGCATAAATTATTTATTATTTGGATTCTATTAGTAAAAAAAAGCAATAACATTACAAACATAGCAATTCATGAACTAAAACGAGCAAGTAAAAAAATAATTCATTAATATATAATACATATTTTTTTATTAATACATATTAAGTATTAATTAATAATAAGCAGTAAAATCATATATTGGGGGACTAATGGGAAAGTGATGCGTCCACAAGTCACGTACTTTTTCACATAGCCAATCCTTTCCAAAAGTCAACCTCACCCACTGTCCTTTACGGGCTTGGTGTCCCCTGTCACGCTAACGAGGCTCTGACGACCGACCTTGGGCGGTATAACCTTAATACTTGCACGGCTAATCCCGGCACTTACTTTGCACGCCTGGTGGCGATGTTGGCAGCCCCAACACCAGGATCGGACGCTATAGCCTAATAAGCTGTACGTCTTAAATAACTCTAATTACCGAAACCAACACAAGAAAGAAAACTAATGAACCCGATATAAAGATGACGGAATTTGGCATGAAAACAAGGACAAGAATTGGAACATGGAACATACGTACCCTACTGGAGCCATCACGGCTTGCACAGCTATGCAATGAGTTTGTAACTTACAAACTTACCTTGCTAGGGCTCTGTGAAATCAGATGGTGTGAGTCAGGGGAATTCACAACATCAAATGGCCTCACCATTCTCTTCTCTGGTAAACCATCGAATGAGCTTCCTCGATCCAGTGGAGTTGGAATTGTTCTTTCTTAGCAGGCCAAACATGCGCTTATGGACTGGAAGCCACACTCAGATAGAATTATCACTGCCAGAGTGCGTGGCCATGCTAGAAATATCACGCTGATACAGTGCTACGCCCCTACGGATACATCTGAAAAGTCGGTGAAAGAAGCGTTTTATAATCATCTAGACAGCGTACTCGCAACCGTACCCAAGGGTGATATTAAAATAATGATGGGCGATTTCAATGCACAATTGGGACCCGATAACTCAACAGCAGAGAGCACCATGGGAAGACATGGATTAGGGCGTCTGACGGAAAACGGTAAGATGCTTCTAGACGCATGCCGAACAAATAACCTTGTTATTGGCGGCACTCTATTTCCCCATCCGAGGATTCATAAAGTTACCTGGATATCTCCTGATAGGGTGACCGAAAACCAGATAGACCACATCATTATCAGCAAGAAATGGAGAGGTTCGCTGCTAGATGTGCGAAACAAACGTGGTGCTGATATGGGCTGTGATCACCATCTTCTAATCGCTCATATACGCGTCAAAATCGCTGCCATCAAAAATAATTCTCTCGTGACACAAAGGAAATTTAACGTGGCGCAGCTAAAAAATGAGGTAATCTCCAACGCTTTCACCAACGAATTAAAAACTAATATAATAAATAACAACTCTGAACGTACGTGGCCAGAAATCAAAGATATATTTATCAAAGCTGCAGAACATCACCTTGGCTTCAAAAACAACATCCGAAAGGAATGGATTAGCGATATCACATGTAAATTAATTCAGGACAGAAAGGAGGCCAAAGCTGCCCTTAACTCGAGCAAAACTCGCTCGAATAAAATTAAACATCAGGAAACGTATAACCGAATTAACCGAGATGTTAAACGTAATGCGAGATGTGATAAGCGGAAATGGGTCAACAATATAGCAAACGAACTACAAGCAGCAGCAGCAACCCATCGCACGAGAGACCTATACCTCGCTGTGAACAAGTTAACTAATAGAACATTTTCGTCTGGCAGACCCCTGAAGAATGACGCAGGGGAACTTGTAACATCAAAAACGCAGCAACTCAGCTTATGGGAAAATTTTTACGAGAATATGCTGAATACAACGTCCGCTTTACAAGATTCAATCTGAATCACTGAAATCAGCGAAGCAATCAGTTCAGTTAAAAACAACAAATCCCCTGGCCTGGATAATATTTCCCCAGAACTCCTTACAATCGACCGAGTAACTAGCGCTCGCTTATTGGAACCCATCATAAGAGCATTCTGGAATGAAGAATCCATACCCGACGAAATCACCTCCGGCGCAATTATAAAACTTCCCAAAAAAGGTGATTTAACCGCCAGAAAGAATTGGAGAGGTATAACTTTGTTGAGCATGGTCAACAAAGTTATTGCGAATATAATAAACAAAAGGCTGTCAAAAGCAATTCCTCTCAGAAGAGAACAAGCTGGCTTCCGCTCCAACAAATCTTGCGTCGATCAGGTCAATAGTCTTAGAATTATTGTGGAGCAGTCCGTTGAGTGGAGATCGCCTCTCTATCTCGTATTTGTTGACTTCGAAAAGGCTTTTGATACTCTCAGTCACACGGCCATATGGAGCGCACTGGCATGCAAAGGTGTCCCGACTAAAATAATGAACTTAATAAAGACACTGTACAGCAATGCAACATGCCGCGTATTGCATGAGAAACAACTAAGCAAGAACATCAAAATAAAAACCGGAGTTCGCCAAGGATGTGTGTTATCACCACTCCTCTTTAACTGTGTCCTAGATGTAGTGATGCAAAAGTCAACAAGTCATAGGAGAGGGATAGCATGGGGGTTGCAAGACAGATTAGAAGACCTGGACTATGCAGATGATATATGCTTATTAAGTCATTCGTTTTCCGATATGCAATCAAAGCTAAATACAGTTAGCGAAACAGCAAAGCTAGTTGGATTGAAGATAAACATCCCTAAAACAAAAACACTTAGGATAAATGCTAACGCAACGCGGAAATTCCTAATATACGGCAAGGAAATTGATGATGTGGAGTCCTTCTGCTATCTAGGCAGTATAATCGACAAATCCGGTGGTTCATCAGCCGATGTGGCCAGTCGCATTAATAAGGCGCGTAGTGCATTTGCCCAACTCAGTCCTGTTTGGAAATCGCCTACCATCTCGAAACGTACCAAAATTAAAATTTTCAACTCCAGCGTTAAATCCACATTGCTATACGGTTGCGAAACGTGGAATATGGCACCGCGCGATATCCAGTCCCTTCAGGTGTTTGTAAACAAATGCCTGCGTAGAGTCTTGCGTGTTTACTGGCCCTCCTTAATATCAAATGCCCAACTCTGGACAGATACCAACCAGCAACCAATTGAGATGGAAATAAGAAAACGCAAATGGGGCTGGCTTGGACACACTCTCCGCAAGCCATTAGACGATATCACTAAGAAGGCCATAGACTGGAACCCACAGGGAAGCAGGCGCATCGGACGACCATCACACACCTGGAAACGCCAAATAATAACCGAACTGTCCGAGCTACGACTACAGTGGAACGAAGTCAAACATCGCGCTGATGATCGAGATCATTGGAATCAACTTGTGGCGGCCGTATGCTCCCCAGAGGAGTAAAAGGAAAATATATATATATATATAGTAAAATCATATTATTAGTTTAAGGAGATCTTACAAAATAATATTTTAAACAAATAATTTGGTTTAAATTTTTAGGACTTCAGCGAATCTTTTCTTTGGTTTTGATGAAACATGAATTGGAAAAAATTCTTTCAGTTATCATAGATGTTGAAAAAAAGTGTTACGTTACCTAAAGTAGACTTTTCGCTGCAAATGCCCATATAAGCTCTCAGTCCTTTTCCGGGATTCCTCTAAAAATATAAAATCTTGCATTATGCCATAGAGTCCTGTTTTATATTTTAAACATTCTTAAGACTTCTAGTTGTTTCGGTTAATTCTGTTAAAAGATAATATGAGAAGATATGTGAAGAAACAAATGACTAAGTGCATACATATTAAAAGTACGCGAAACAAAAAGCTGTTGACAGCTAACACTTATTTTAAATGAAGATCACTAAACACCTTCTTTGCTTGTATGGAAAAATATTTTCTTAACACATACCTTTTGTATATCAGACGAAAGAAATAATTAAAAGCACAAAAAATAAGTTATAATACAAAATCTTAAAAATTTGTTACATCGGTTAATCGACTGAAATTAACCGGTTTAATCGTTAATCGAAAAAAGCAAATTTTAAAATAACCGATCAGTTTATCGGTTAACCGTTGCAACGTGTTAACAGTGGCGCCCGTAGAGCAAGCGAGGTTGCAAAAATCAAAATTTTCATGAGTGCCGACGAAGTTTTGAATAAACCCATATTATAGGAAACTTTTCAACGATTTCAAATATGCCACTCTTAATAATATCACATTTTTAGTTTAGAAGATATAACCGTTCAAAGTTGACCGACTTTCGGTTTTCAAAAAAACACACAATTTTTAGTCAATTTGTTGCGATTTCAGGTGTAATATCACGAAAAATAGGTAACGAATCGCCTTATTTTTTGTTTGTATTGATTGATGTATTTATTAAATGTATAATGATAAAAAAAAATTAACTGTTTGCTTTGTGTTTCTCCTAGTAAATCACTATTTAAAAACTATCCGTTTTTTCACTATTTTTCAACTTTGACGGAAAATAAAAAAAAACTATATTTTTCTATATTTGCCATATTTGCAAAACCTGTTCTTTGATTATTTCTTTACATAATTCAAAAGGTTTTATCTGCCCGTACGTGCCCGTTTGGCTTCTAGAGGTAAAAAAGTTTAAAAAGACATGGTTGCAGAAATTGTATGGCGTCCATCCCTTATATGTTTTGACTGACAGTAGTTTGATCTAATAGTTTGAAAAAAACTACTGATTGAAATTAGCAGGTACGTACCTCACATAAACAATACTTTGGCGTACAAATGGTCAGGAACAATATTGACTTATGGTCCCTACAGGTAGGCACAAATCTTATTTGGACACGTGCATAATATCAAAATTGCATTATTCAGCCTAAATCCATATGTATGCAGGGAACAGGTAAATTTTTAGGCATAGTAGCATAAGCCTATGTATTGCAAAATAAGCATAATGCCTGGATAGTCTACGCTTGAAAGTTGGCGCAACAATTACTGAAACCATTAAACAATTTAAGTATTGAAAACATGGCGTTGAACTGTTTATAAAGTCAACCACACCAAAGTTTTTCACGGAAGTGAAAATTCTTCCTGAGAAGTTGACATTGATCAGCAAATGGGGCTGCGATGGATCATCCGGACAAAGCGTTTATAAGCAAAGGATATCTTCCGATGACGCTACAATATCGGACGGAAATATGTTTATGGCATCTGTTGTTCATTTGCGGCTAAAATCGGATGATTCCCTACACTGGAAAAATCCACGTCCGTCATCAGTGCATTATTGCCGACCACTAATGTTTCAGTTTGCAAGGGAATCGGCAGAACTCATAAGGACTACGGTGAAGGACATTGAAGAACAAATAAGCAAGATTAAGCCTACAAAGCTGCAAATTGGAGAAGGAAAATATATTGAATGCAATTACGAGTTCCACCTGACCATGGTTGACGGAAAAGTCGTAAACGAACTGACAGGAACAACCTCAACAATGTCATGCCCGATTTGCAAAAAGAGTCAGAAGAACTTTTTTCAATTCAATTAAATTTATTTCATATATAATCTGTTACATCTCAATTTTATATAATTAGTTGTAAAGAGTTTAAGATTAGTATCTTTTTCTGCTTAATTATAACATATTTCAATTAGTTATCATATACATATATATAGACAGAATTATATTGGAGGAAAAATTTAGCAAAAACCTATTTAAACCCCTTTTTTCGTTTTATTTTTATATTTTTTATTATCGATTTTTATTATTATTTGTCAGAAGAACTTTGGTAATTTAAACGATTCTACAAATTAGGAGAATTACGAATATGGAATGTCACCATTGCACGCAAGGATAAGGTGTATGGAATTCTTGCTAAAACTGGCATATACCCTACCACAAGAGGAGGAAAACTTCGATGAAAATACATCAATAAAGGATAAGGAAAAGATCAAAAAGAAGCAAATACAGGATGCTTTTTTTAAACAAGTTGGACTAAAAGTAGACTGTCCCAAGCACGGATACGGTAACTCAAACGATGGAAACACTTCTAGGAGATTTTTTGAAAATGATGAGGCAGTAACTAGAATCATTGGAATTGACAATCAAATCGTGAAAAGATTGGGAACGATCTTGGATGTTTTAAACTGCAAAGAAAATGTAAATTCTACAAAATATGGAGAGTATGCGTCGAAAACTGCATCTTTTTTAGCAGAAATGTATCCACAGAAGAAGTTGACCCCGACCGTCCATAAAATATTGGCGCATGGCAAAGATATAATTGAGTACCAGTCTTTGCCAATTGGAGAGCTTTCTGAAGAAGCACAGGAGTCTCTTAACAAATTTTATAAAAAATATAGATTGCAGAACACATTCAAAGCATCAAGGGTAAGGCAAAATGAGGACCTCTTCAACATGTTGGCAGCATCTTCCGATCCACTTATTTCTTCCCTGCGGCATGTGAAGTCACGAATAGAGTAACAAAATAATTATAGTTTAGAAATGGTTAGTCTTTTAGATATACCTTCTCCTACGAATTGTGATGAATATTTTACAGAAAATTGAAAAAATAAATTTAAAAAAAAAAATAATTTTTTTTTTAATTTGTTGGGTAATAATTTAAAACATAAAACATAAAAATAATTTTTTTTAGTTACCACAAAATTGATTTTTCTACTAATTTTAACTTTGATAACCCATAAGTAGGCCCCTACAAAGCGTAGTACCCTTTCCAAACGCTCATTTCATAGGCTGAACAGTTATCTATCATATGCTGTTTAAACTGTTCAATTATCTTATTCGGTTCAAAAGATATGATTTTTGCAACGAAAAAACTCAAATGGCGCCACTGTGCGTTGATCGTTAAATACCCTAGTAACCGTTGACAAATTTCGAAAATGGTCACATTAAGGGGATTTTCCAGAAAAATGGGCCAAAAAATGGTATTTCAATTAAAAAAGGGTCAAGTATAAGCAGTATTTCCCATTTTAAGAAAAAAATTAAGACCAAGTTTTTATATACAAACAAAAAATATTTATTTCAGGTGAGAAATGCTCAAAAAACTTAACTATTTTTATGGAATGCCCTTTCCTGTTTTTAAACGCCTGACAAAAAGTTTGTTCTTCATCATTATAGCTCATTTTTTAAGGCTTTTATTTAACGAAGTTGGGAAAAAATCGCCTCTAATAAGGACAGTAAAAATTTTAAATTTTAATAGTTATTTTTCTATTATTTAATAGAAAAAACATATGAAAACATTACATTCTTAATGATAGTTTGTCAGTGATATAAAATTTAAGTGGATTCGGTGTTATAAAATGGTTTTTGAAAAAAAAACGTCAAATCAAGAAATCGGAAAAACTTGGTGTTAATAGATCAGCAATCTGGCAAAGGTAATTTCTTCTTTACATATTTTATAAAAAACAAATTTAAGAAATTGGAATTTCGTCATTCATTTTGTTCATTTATTTTTTTATGAAATATCAATCTATTAACAAATTTTGGGTTTATTATATAAAAAAAATATACATTTTTTTATATTTTGAAGAACAAACTTTTTAATTTATGTACATATTTTTTTATATTTTGAAGAACAAACTATTTGTCAGCTGTTAAAAACAGGGCGGTCCAATTTTGTGTTTTGTTCTCGTCAAGTAAAAAATTGCATTCTTACAAGGTCGGCAAGATATTTTATACATGTACCTTCTAACAAGGTGTTATTTTTTTTTTGTAGAAAAGAAAACACCATTAGCAAATTTTGACATACCTTTTACTTTTAATCATTTTTATAACTTGTTTGAAATGTAACAAATTTTCGCTAATTTTTGCCAAATTTTCCGAATTATTTAATTTTTGCCTAGGCTTACTGCTCTTGAAGGCAATCGTCGCCGTTTTAAAAATCGCCCCATATATAAACCGAAGTCATCCTTACTAATGACAACACCTTATGTCATTAGTAAGGATGATTTTTTTTATATAAAATCCTTTTGGAAAGCAACACATTTTTAAGAAACGAACACCAATTTGCATTTTTTAAATAATATGTCACATTTTTTGTAGAAAAGAAAACACCATTAGTTATTCAATAAATAAAAAGTATAACAATGTATATATTTATATGTATAAAAAATAACAAATACGTGTGTATGACATTACATTGTATGTATAAGATTCATCTTTCCTATTCGGGAATTTGTACTTGAATTTTACTAGCGAAAATCTAATTCAGAAGCCGTAAGAAATGTTTTAATACAAACTTTTTACGAAAACAAACTACGTGGGCGGATCTATCCGTAAATTTTCGAACTTCCCTCGTAGTTACTTACTTTGCGTTTAACAGCTGTTCAAAACATACAACCTCGTGGATTTTTTAAAAATGGAAAAAAGTGAATTTCGAGTGCTCATTAAACATTATTTTTTTGCAAAAAAAAAACCGTCAATCAAACCAAAGAAAAGCTTAATAAATACTATGGGGCCTCTGCACCATATGGTAAAAAAGTGGTTTACTGACTATCGTTGTGGTCGCACAAGTACAAATGACGCTGAACATTCTGGACGGCCAATTAAAGTCAATACACCCGAAAATGTCGAAAAAATTCACGATATGGCGTTGGCCGATCGAAGAGTAAAAGTGCGTGGGATTGTTGATGCCATATGCATTTCATGTGACAGTGTGGTTTCGAATGAGTTTTTGCGGCGTTTTGTAACTGTGGATGAAACATGGATTCATTAAAACACTTCGGAGACCAAGCAGCAGTCTAAACAATGGGTTTCTCCAGGTGAACCGGCTCCGAAGAAGGCCAAGGTAAGTGTTTGTCGGCCAATAAGGTGATGGCAACAGTTTTTTGGGATGCACGCGGGATAATCCACATCTATTACCTTCAAAAGGGAAAAACAATAAACGACGAATATTATGCCAACTTATTGGACCGATTTAACGAGGATTTAAAAAAGGCGACCCCATATGGCCAGGAAAAAAGTTCTTTTTCATCAATATAATGCACGGGTGCACAAGTGTGCAGTCTCAATGGCAAATTACATGAATTAGGCTACGAATTTGTACCTCATCAGCCATATTATCCGGACTTAGTCCCCAGTGACTATTTCCCATTTTCGAACCTAAAGAAATGGCTCGGTGGAAAGAGATTTAGCTCCAACGATATAATTATTGGTCAAACAAATGCCTATTTTATGGAACTCGAAAAATCCTATTGTTTGGAAGGGATACACAAATTGAAGTAACGTTGGACTAAGTGTATTGAGCTAAAAGGAGATTATGTTGAAAAAAAATTTTTTTTTTGTAAAAAAAAACTGTGTTTCATTCAAAAATTCACGGACTTATTGATCCACCCTCGTACTTTTTAGGAATGTGCGTTCTTTATTTTGTTATTAATTCTTCACTGGAATTACATTCTCCCATCTCTGCTTTAAACAAACTAAGAGAGGAAAGCATGGAATTGTAAGTTTCTACTTTTTAAGCAATGCTAATTTCAAAAACACTTGCTTATCTGAATCACTACTGTTCAGAAGTGTTGACGAAAAACTAGATATTAGTGCTATTTCCAAAAAGGGTTAAAAGTGGCGCATAATAGTAAACAAGTATACAAAAGTGTAATTGAAAAAAGGGGCATAAATGGTATAAAGACCATCGAAAAAGAGTCAAATTGATACTTTCATAACGCAGTGATATTTTTTTTATTTTGAATTAAAAAAAATTTATTGTAAGAGAAGTGATTAATTTCACTTCCTAAAGCAAACAGCAGATTTCTTTAAATGCTAATATTATGTTAACGCATGCATATACAGTCCTTGTTTTATAACAATTTTTATTACTTTTTTAAATATAATTTTTAATATAAAATGCAATAAATACTTAATTTATGTATTGCAACGTGTTTTGAAATTCCGATTTTAGACCAACTATTTTTTTAAAAATTTTAGAAAGAAAAGAATAATAAAAGACTTTTTAAGTTTTTTTTTAAATTTATTTACAATTATTTTTCAGTTGAATAATATACATGGAGAATTCAGAGCCAAGTCATAAAATAATATACATATATCGTCGGTCAGAGGTTGACAACTCTTAACTCGCAAAAAAATCGAATCGGGGTTTTTGAAGCCAAAAGACTGTGTTTGTTCTTCTGCATGTTAGCATGTTGTTTTCTGTACACCATCTTACAATAAATATCTCCTACTAATTTTGGTTTTTTTTTTTATTTACTTCCAACACGGCTTAGTAACGGAGTAATAACTTTTTTTTTGTCTTCTGAGAAGTACAAAAAAACATGTTAAGAGTTGTCAACCTGTGACCGACGATATGTATTTCTTATCTGGTGCGAAATTCTCCGCAAAGTTTAAATCTATCCAGTTGTGTAACGGACGAAATCAAATAGTTTTTCGTTCAAGAGGTAACGGTTATAAATCGAGGTCAATGGCAAAGTAGTTCATTTACTCAAACTGAAAATATTTTCAAATTTTCTTTTTTGACTTGATTTGCCAACACAATTAGTCAAAACAAACTATTCAGACAAATTTACAGCATGTCAAATATTTATGTAAAAATTATTCCGAAACTTGCACTAAATGCATTGAACGTTCAAAATAATAAGCAGAAACAACTTTCTACATTGGGAAAACATTTTCCTACAAAGACCAAATGCGTTTTATTTTTTAGTACAGATTAGTCAATACAAAAAATTCAAACAATTAAACAGCACGTATTAACTTTATTTGTTAAAATCATTCCGAAACTTTCATTCGTCAATTAACGAAATTCACTGTATTAACAAATGTTTGGTGGGTGAACTTTCTACATTAGGCAAAATTTACTCACAAATACAACATAAGCTTGACTTTTTTAGTACACGAAAAGGATTAAATTTGTTTATTCGTATTACTGGGAAGAAAAAATATTTATCCAGGTTATAACGAACTTCGTCTACAACAAATTCGATTATAACGCGGAGTTCGTTATAACCGAATTCCACCGTAATCTGATTTTATTGGGGTATCGAAGCTCACCTGGTTAAAATTGCACAAATAAGTAAGCGAACTTTTGAATCAGCCCAGATTTAATTAAAAAAAACCCCCTATTATGGGAATGCAATTGATGTTAGTGCAAGCTGTACTTAACATGCCAAGAACTTTTTGAAAATTTACTTTTGGAACGCTAACGGCATCCTCCAAAATAAAAATTAACTTGAATACTTTCTCAATAATAAACAAATTGATGTAATGACGGTTTCTGAAACTCATTCGACCTCAAGAAAATTTTTTAAATTCATGGATACATATTATATGACACCAAGGACCCTCGAGATAGAGCTAGTGGAGGTTCTGCCATTTTGATAAAAGACCGAATCAAACGCTACTTAATGTGTGATCATTGTGAGGATTATCTGCAAGTAACGAACATGTAAGTTGAAGAGTTAAATCGAAAGCTTGTAATTTTACCTAGATTTTCAATATCTGAAAGCCAATATTGTAAATATTATAAATCACTAGGACCCTGTTGCCTGTCTGCTGGCGGTTACAACGCTTATTATACTTCTTGAGGGTCAGGACTTTTAACCCCACAGGGTGGTGTTTTGTAAAATCTATTTTCTAAAATGGATTCAAATGTGGTTGCGAGTAGTCAACCAACATATTGGCCTACTGACCAACAAAAATTTCTATTGTCTTCAATTTTGGAGTGGTTAAAAACATCCCAAAAGAAACAATTCATATTGAAGCTTTCTTAGAATAATCTTGCGATAACAGGCCTAAAATCTTTACTTTAATTAACCCCAATATAATTGTATCTTCGTCTGGTTACTCAGCTACACAAATAAATTGGTCAAAATATAAAAAATACCCATTGCACAGAAAATATTCCGCTTAGTAAACCGGAAAATGTAGATCTCTCTATTGTTAGTTTTGACAGTTAATTTAAACCAGCTGTTCAATACTCCAGCAAAACCCAAAAGAAATTAAAAAAAATATATATATATTCTACAAATGTCAAGCGGCTCTTGACTGGAAAAAGGAGAGTTCGAAGTGGTTGGCAATTGTACAGATCCCTTCAACGTAAGAAATAAAGAGTGCACAAAAATAAGAAGAAAGTTATGCAGTCTCAGAAAACGCCTTCCATGGAAAAATATCTTAAGAAACTGGATGCAACTCCACAATCAGACTCATTATGGCGTGCAACTAAAAATCTTAAAAGTCCGGTTATTTCTAAGCCCCCATTAAGAAACTTGAATGGAAGATGGTCAAGAAATGATATGGAAAAGGGAAATCTGTTTGTTAAACATTTAAAAAACGTATTAACCTCAAATATTTCTTTCGATTTAGCAGTTCAGTTATTGCCTGTTTATGATGAGGTAAGATATAACGAAAGGGATATTTGTGACTTAAACCCCAAGAAAGCCCCAAAATGCTTTTGGAGCAATAGTAAAGAAAATTCTTTACATTTTTAGTGCGCCTTAAATACTACCGTCAAGAATAGAAGGTTTATTTAGTAACCATTAAAGCAAAGCTAGGAAAAGATCACACAAATGGTGACTCATATTGCTTCCCAATAAAAATGGAGCTTCCAACGAAGCAGGTTTGTTAGAGAGAAACTTAAAAGTTTCACTTACGAGTTCTCACTATGAAACAATACATTTTTAAAACAGAAAGCGCTTTATTCAGCGCATATAAAAATGAATGAATGCAACGATCAGCTTTGCACACTGAATTTTTTGTAAACGTTATCCGTTATTACAAACCCACTTCGTGGTAAGAGAATGTCGTATTCACAAAAGATGAAACATTTTAATTAAATTTAAGAATTTCATTAAACGCCATATTTGTATGGGAGCCCCCTAAAAAGTGTTGATAAAGGGCAAGTATGTTTTGATAAAATGTTAAGGACAAAAAACTAATTGAGTTTGGTCATACATTTAATCCCCCTAGGAGTGACTCCTGGGCAGTTATGGGACTTTTTCTTCAAAATATTTCTAGTCTGTATTTAAAATTTAGTATGGGAGCCGCCTTAGGGAATGGAGATAGCGGATAGGTACCTTAGAAGTAATTGATGGAGATGAAAACTAAATTGGGGTTGGTCATACATTTTACACGTGTAGGAGCATCCCAGTAAAAAAAATTTGTATTTTTTTGAAGCACTTAAGAGAAAAATCACATAATCGAGCGCTTCAATAAGAGCGCTCTTATACAGCAGTAAAAGATAACGAACAAAATATACAAAAACAGCTGCTATTTTGGTGCAGACAATGAAGAAAGCGAAAAAAAATTAATAATATATTATGGTTTACGAAAATGCTTGAAAAAAGGCATTTAAACCACACAGGAAAAATTATTAAATTTCTCCAATCACCAAATTTATACCAAACTCATAATATCAAGTAAACAATTGGTTGATTTTGCACCTATTACCAAAATGATAAAATTGATTAAAATTTTTAATATTTTTTTCAATAAATTATAATTTAAATTTTAATTAAAAAAATTATCAAAAAAACTTTGCTATTTCAAACAATGTGTTAATTTATTTGTTTAAATAATTTAATTTTAAATGAAAAATGTCAATTAAAATTTTTTGTTATTTAATTAAAATTTTAATGGAAAATTTATTTCAAAACAACTAAAATGTTAATTAAATCAAAATTAAATTTTTAATTTTCTTTCAACTAAAAAAATAATTGATTCAATTATCACATTAATTAAATTTAAATAATTTTTAAACCATTTTTTTAATTGATAAAACACTTTTTTCTGTGCAGCAAAAGCAAAACATTAATACATGTATGTTAATATAGTTAGCCCTTAAAAAAGCACTTTAGGAGTACTTTATTTGCATGTTTTATTATGTTAAAAGAAAATAGTCCTCCAAGCCGGGAACACCCCATACAAAAATCAGGCATCCCATCAGCAGCTTTTAAGCGATTTGATTTATACATAAGACCTGCTTCTTTTGGAGCACATTTCTTACTGGGATCCTACGCGCTGCACGGGCCAAATTTAAGAATTTCATTAAGCCGCCATTTGTTCATGGAAGCGCCCCTTACGGATGAAATTTTATTTTCCAAAAAATAAATATGTTTCTAAAACGACTGCTCATATTAGAAAAAAGTTTAACATCGCTTTTTTTTTGTTTTTGTTAATGTCTATATGGGAATTTGAAATTTAAATGTTAAATTTTAAATTTTAAAATAGACTGTGGGAATTATTTAATCTTTTATAAATTAATCGAAAAAAATTTTAATATAATATATAATTTCTTTTTAAAAAAAGGCAATTATATGTCCATACTACCTATTTAAGAATTTCTTACAAAGCTCTTAAGGTTCCTGAATTTTTCATTTACGCGTAAAGTAATTGCAATTAATTTCACTATGCTAGTTGAAAAAACAGACAAACCGGGCACATGGCGTTTTAATATAATTCGGGTACGCTGAATCCAGTGGTGCCCGCGGTTTTTTAAGATTGGCTCTGGTTTTCGAGATATATTTCTAAAATGGAGGAGGTTGCACAACATATGTTCGCGTAACTCAAAAACGCTTGAGCTTATTGAAAAAACTTAAAAAACCGAAATTTCCTTTAAGAAAAAGAAAACTTCTTTCTAATATCCGCAGTCATTTTAGAAACATAATTTTTTTTTTGGAAAAAAAATAATTTTTTTTATCAAAATTTCTAAATTTTTGTTTGTTAAAAATTCATAAAAAATTAAAAAATGCAGCTATAATTTTTTGCAGACATATAAAAGAAGCTGCAAACAAAACAAACCATAAATGATTAAAATCTGTTTGCAACTTCTGATTTTATTCACAAAAGTCGACAAATTTTAATTAATTTAAGAATTTCATAAAACGAAATATTTGTATGGGAGCCCCCTAAGAAGTGGTGATAAGGGGCAAGTATGTCTGGAGAAAATGTTAAGAACAAAAATTTAATTGAGGTCGGTCATACATTATATACCACTAGGGGCGACTTCTGGGAATTTATGGGACTTTTTCTTCAATATATATGAGAAATATAATTTATATGGAGCATTTCATAGGATTTTTTTTAATTAATAAATTCTTTATTCAACATTGTGTATATATGAAGTATATGCCAATGAAGAAAATTTATTTTCAATGACATTTTGACGTAAACATTTTTAAATGCGGTTTTTGTGCCATTTACAATACAAAATAAAAGAACAAATATTCAAATTTATGCTATTCCAAAGAAATATGCATGCATTATTACCACATTTTCACTTTGCGGTAGGAATTTTGGAAAATCCACAGTTACCGATTAAAAAATTCTTAGAATTAAGAAATAAAGTCATAAATGCTTACATCTTTGTATTTTATTGTGCTTACAAAACCACACAAATCGGTCTTTTATTGTGCAGTCAAAACCGCACTAATCGGTCTTGTAAAAAACCTGTATTAATCGTCCTGGCTTTGTTTTTTTTTTTACAAAACATGGTCATGAAGGTCTCGACAGGTACTTTGATTAAAACAATTACAGCATAAATAAGAGTTCCTCAACCCCTTCACTAATATTTTAGCACCAGGTGTACAACTTTTTTTAAATCTATTCAGAATAATTCTATCGTGTATTGTACTGACATCCGCGGCTTGGATTTAACAATGCATAATGAATATAATCCTGGAGATTGGCGCTTACTCATTGATTCTTCCAAAAGTAGCTTAAAAGCAGTTTTGCCACATGTCACTAATTTAAAAAGTCCTATTCCGATAGCACTAAGCACAAATACTAAACAGACATACGCATCAATGAAAAAAATAATACAGTTAATTAAATATGAAGACCACAAGTGGAAAATATGCGCAGATTTAAAATTGGTAGCTTTTTTAAGAGTCATGCAATTGGGCTATACTAAAAATATGTGCTTATGGAATACGCGTTTCGATGGCGACCAGTACAATTCACGGGAGATTGGGCTTTACGTGAGGAAACAGATGGTATAGAAATAATGTTATTGAATTACTACTTGTGCCGATGGAAAATATTTTGCTTCCTCCACTCCACATCAAACTGGGTATTGTAAAAATTTTTATAAAAGCATTGAGCCCAGATGGTGTTGCTTTTACCGAATTGCGCCGAATTTTTCCGATTAAGCGGCATGAAAGTAAAATAAGGTATGAACTCTAACTACTTTATTAAATTAGATTTATATTTCATATCATAATGATTGCATTTTACAGGAATTCTTAATGGACCAGACATTCGTCGTCTTATGAAGGACCATCAATTTGAGGTTGCATTGAATGATATCGAGCTATTGGCCTGGAATTGTGTGAAATCACTAATAGAAAATGTATTAGGAAATCATCGGTCTGAAAACTGGCGAATTTTAATCAAAAATATGCTAACCGCATTTAAAAACTTAAATGTTAGAATGTCATTGAAAATACATTTTTTGCATTACCATGCCGAAAAATTTAATGAACAATCACTAGCCGAGTCTGATGAACATGGGGAGAGATTTCACCAAGTAACAGCCAGGCTCGAACACTGGTATAGCGGCAAACAACTTGATTCGCTATTAGGGGATATTTGTTGGAATCTGCAGGAGGAAGAGGAATAAATTTCTAAATAAAAACTTTAACTTTAACTAATTAACAACAAAAATAAATGTTTTAAAATTTTTAAGTTTGGTTAGTATAAAAAATAAAAATTTTCATCTTCTCTGAAAAAAGTTGTAGACAGACTTTAAACACTTATAGCTTATTTTGTTTGGAACTTTGTTTTTTATACGCGTAGAACAATAACCTTAAATTTTGCACTTGCAGCGCCTGAGATACCCCTAGACGGGACAAATGTATGACCAGCCAACTTTATTTTTCATCTTAATCATTTATTTCTAACATACCCACCCGCTATCTCCATTACTTAAGGGGCTCCCATACAAATATTGCGTTTTATTAATTTAAATTTGTCGGCTTTTGTGAATAAAATCAAAAGTTGCAAACAGATTTTAATCATTTATGGCTTGTTTTGTTTGGAATTTCGTTTTATATACGTCTGCCAAAGCTATCAAGACTTTTTGAGTGTTGTAATTCTCATTCCCTCTGTAGTTTTGTTTACTGATAGCTTTGGCTTTTCTAAAATTATTTAGGAGAAAGTTTCCTGATGATCTGGCCTAAGCAACAAGTGAATTGCGCATAGGAACATCTTATCCTCCAACAATAAATTTCAGTATTTTTTATCAATTATTTAAAAAGGGAATTAAGCACAACAAACAAAATATTTTAATAAGTAATTGCAATTATTTTAATTAATAATCGCGCGTAAGTGATGCGGGACTATATATAAATTCTGTCCCATAGTATGTTCATCTAGTAAAAAAAAATTTTCGAGATTGGATAATTGGCGGTACACCTTTAATACAGGACATTTCAGATTTCTGTATATCTGTTTATCTGAAAAAGAGCCAAAGTTTCCAAATTAGGTACAAGCAACTTGGTTATCACTACACAACATCTGACATAATGTGGACAGGATTGACGATGTGTCAGTGAAACCACCATATAAAATATATATCTGTATATCTGGAGAATTGTAGCAGTAAAAGTTTCCAAAATTGGTACAAATAGCTCTAATACAGGATGCTGCTACCAGATTTATATTTTTAAACTTAAATTAAAACCGTTATAAATTAGAAAACGTAATAATTGAGAGTATGTCATCCAAATGTCATCCGTTGAGTTGAACACACTGTTCAAAACGGAGCCTTGTGTTCTGCTCCACACGCCGCAGTAAGCTTGGTTCAATTGAGCTGATTTCTCGACGAATATTTTCCTTTAAGGCCACAAGAGATTGGGGGTTGTCATTATAAATCCTCTCCTTGAGGTAAAAAAAATCCATGGGAGTGGATTTTGGGAGTCCCCAAAGAGACTGATCAGTTTTTGGGGGAAAATTTCCCGAAGCAAATTCATCGAAGCTCTGGCTGTGTGTGCAGTCGCCCCATCTTGTTGAAACCACGCGTGTGAAGAGAACGATGGTTGAGCTCGCAGGTTTGGGAAAAATAGTTCCGTAATCATGCGTCGATAATTTTCGCCGTTGACTTTCGTCGCTTAGCCTCGAGAATTTTCAAAAAAAGGTCCAATTATCTCATGCGTGGATAATGCACACCAAACAGTTAGCCTGGGGTAATGCAATGGCTTTTGATGTTTCAATTGAGGGTTGCAGGTTCTTGGAGACCAGTAACGCCAGTTTTGCTTGTTGAAGTAGCCGTTTAAGTGAACATGAGCCTCGTCGCTCCAAATAATGGGATTTATAGTGCGAAAACGCTCCAACATCGTTTCACAAACATTTTTGCGTAAATCAAAGTCACTTTCTTTCACTTCTTGAACGATTTGAATTTTAAAAGGATGGAACTTCAGATCCACATTGAAAATTTCATGAATAATCGCTCTTGGAAGTCTTAGTGAGGCTGCTCTTTTCCGTATTGAAAGTCGCGGATTTTCACGTAAACTGCGTTCAACCAGTTCAATATTTGAAAAGTGGGCGTGGCGCAGATCTGGAGAACAGCAACAGCTGCAGATTACAAATTTTTTTAGTTATCAATGCACAACATTTGTCGAAAATAGGTGCAATTGGAGAAGTGAGCGTGGGACAAATTAGAAATCTTTATATTTGGATAACGAAAATAGGTAAAGCCTCCAAATTTAGTACAAATAGAATGATTACACTGCGGAACAGCCATTTTGCGGCCTGGAACTTTGTGTAATTTTTTTACTAATTTGAGGTCGCTGATTCCAAATCTAACCTTCATTTTTCTCTATCAGCTCCAGTTTTAGAGATATACCGTTATGTCCAAAATTAAGGCACTTTCAGCACATATATTGAAATAACATGAAAATGGTGCATCATATTCCCTTAAGAAAAAAAACCGAAATTCGCTAACAATATTATCTTTAAGACGTACTAACATTGTTTTAAATTTGGCCAGTAATTTCAGAGATATTGTTGAAGTTTTTAAAAAAAAACAAATAAAAATTTAAGAAAAAAAAAAATTTTTTTTGTTCTTTAAAAATTCATAAAAAATAAATGTGCAACAAAAGTCACAGTTTGGGTCTAAAAGCATTTAGTTCAACATATTTCGAATGAAATGAGCTTTATTTCATTGCAATCGGTGCACAACTTTTGTTCCGCAGTTTTATCAATGCACAGCAACTGTTATAAATTGGGATGGATTGGAGAATTGAACGTGGTACAAAATATAATTCTGTATATCTGAAGAACGCTAATAGCTTTAGGCCCTAATCATGCGCAGCGCAACGCTAAAGAATAACATTAAAAGCACAAACAATATCGTAAATATTTTGTAATTTTGTTGCATAAATTGGGGAGATTGGAGAAGTGGGCGTGGGATTAACTATAATTCCGTATATCTAGAGAGTACCAACAGTTACAGTTTAAAAATTTGGTACAAAGGGTTTGGTTAAATTGGATAAGTGAGCGTGCACTATACATAAAAATACATAAAATATTTCTGTGTATATGGGAAAATAGTAACTGTACGTTCTTTCAAACGTAATAGACCTAAATTGGGGGGCACACGCTCAAGTTGTGCCTTTGAATTCCTTTCAATATGCAACACCTCTTAACACACATTCCATTTGCTTGGCAATTTTACGTTAAGTTTTAACAGCTGATCAGAAATCAATTTTTGTCCTTCATTTCAACAATAAATTTCTTTAAAAATTTATTTTCTTTTTTAATTATTGTGCTTGGCTTAAAAAATACTTTGAGTGAAGCTGCCATTTTAAACTACTTCTTCGTCGGGAGAATTTTATAAATTTAATTGACTATAAATTTGCGTGCAGCCTGTGTAACAGCTGTCAATTTAAATGAGTTTTAACAAACAGTTTGTGTAAATAACTTGAAAGTGATATATTGAACGTGTGGCTGCAGGTTGCGAGTTAAAATAATGAAGCTATAGAATATTAAAACTCCTTTAAATATTTTGGATCACCCTGTATAAATATAAAAGTCACAATAAAAAGCTAATAAATTCTGAAATTATCTTGTTGCTAGGTAGAATATGATTATGTCCTCTAGGTCAATGTCATTTCATAATTTAACCCTTATAGTGTGCGAGTAAGTACGCACTATGAAGTCTTTTAAGCTCAAATTAAACAGTGATAGATATAATAGTTATGTCACAAATAAACAAATAAAATTTCCTATGTTAATTTAACTTTAATACAAATTGGTTTTTATGGCAAGTTTGAATGAAGCCACTTGAAAAAATAGCAAGTCCATAAGTAATAACCAAATTCTATGAACAGTTACTCGTACTATTTAATATTTATCCCACTGTAATATGTGCCATTCAAAGGCACAAAATACGTTTCAATTCAATATATGAGTGTAAAATTGTAGTTATATCCACCACTGCCAAGCAAAGCAAATGGAAATAACTGGACAGACAAATGTTAATTTTCAATAAATAGCCTTGAATTCTATATCAAGTGGGCATTTCATTTGTTGTTGCTTTTATTACAATAAAAATAATATACAATATTTTTACTTCTATTTTATGTAGATTTGTAATTTTGTGCATATGTTTTCAGCATAAGCATAACAGCCTTTAATGTCCATTAAAATCAACCCCTTTAAATTTATATTTATTTTGGCCTTCACAAACAAATGCCATTCGGTAACTTTGTCATTATTTGCCTTTTTAATGGGCTTTTAGAGACAATAGAACAAATTAAAAAGTACAATGCAAATTTTATGTGTTTACTAGCTTACCCCGGTGCGCTTCGCTTTCCCCATTGAAAAACAAATTAGTAACTTTGGTGAGAACTTCTCGCCTCGAAAAGATGTAAAACAAAATATTCCATCGTTTCTCGAAAAATGAGAAAAAAGTGTGTCTGTACCTCATGTCGAAAACTGTGAGAAGAGATTACATCGTTACGTTATAAATATCATAATATTTCGCCCGAAGCCGATATGAAATAGCAGACGTTGAGAACGCCAATCGGCAAAAATACAACCGGCGTCTATACCAAATAATATAAAGTGCAACTTTAATGTTTGTTGTTTACAAAATAGCTTTGAAAACATTCGTATATTGTTCAAAAATTTTAAAAACAATATAGTTAAACAATGAAAAAAGAACAAAATACTTACCTCTTCCGTGTTACTCGTATTATTCATTGCATTTTGCGTTTGTAATATATTTTTTAGTGCTAAAATTTTTCTCACACCGTTTTTATTCGTGAGTTTATTTAACAGTTCAAAGCGGGAACTTTCTCACAAAAATTTTACAGGCACACTTTTTTAGTATATTGGCGAGTAATTTCCTACCGTGTCGTTATTTGGGACGTGCTACGCCCACTTCTTTACGGCAACCCCCTTTTTGTTAGATATTTATTTTTGATATCCAAACTTTTCGCTCTAAATTTGGAAACTCTTACTATAACCGTTCTCCATATAGTGTATTTTAAATTGTTTTTCTTTGTATAGGAGGTGTCACGCCTACTTGAAAATTTACCATTATTTGTACACAATGTCAAGCACATGATAATCAAAAATTATTGAGAAAATTTCAGGAAAGGCTGCTCAGTAGTTTAGGAGTATATGGAGACAAACCCATCGAGAAAAAGAAGGGGTACGGATGCCTACTAGAATGCCTCTGTACTCCTTCTTTTGGATGTATAAGGCCTGCTTGCTCCATTCCATATTCATTTTTTTTTTACACATGTTGGCATTGCGGGGTAGGCCTTCCGCTCTCGCTTCTTTGGCAGTTACATAAGAATGGCAACTGCATAAAAAAATAATATTATTTTGCTTTTGCTTTGGCAAAAAAACAAAGCATACAATGTTACTCCTTCTCTTCTCCCATCTCATAGAAGCGAGTGTGGAATGTGTATCTTATCTATTATACAAAGCAGCCGATCAGTTAGATTAGAATGGTAATTGAATCAAAAAAATTTTTAGCAGGCCTGAAGAAAGAAGGTCTACTGAGTTTTACCACTGGGAGCAAACAAATACCCATACAGAGAAACACATATACACACACACAGATGCATTTTAATTTTGAAATACATACATATGTATAGATATACACATATACCCAGCGGGAAAACTCAGAAGGCCTTCTTACTTCATTTAAACATTTTTGTAATTAATAACATCTCTAATCTAACTGCTAAAGAATGTTCTTTCGTATAAAAGATAAGATACACATTCCACACTCGCTTCTATGAGAATGGAGCGAGCAAGGCTTGTAAATCCAAATGAAGTAGTACAGAGGCGTTCCAGAAGGCATCCGTACTCCTTCTATTTCCCGCTGGGTAGATGTACATAAATATCAAAAAGGCTATTAAAAATGTGTGCAAAAATAAAAATGTGATTAGGCACAAGAAGATAGTGTGCAAGTGCATATGCCCTTATTTTTATACACAACGAGTCAACCAATTTTTAACCCTCTGCCACCACTAGTGAGGTGAATGAGGGTATACTAAGATTTTCATTCCGTATGAAACTGTTTTATTATACATCTAAGACCCCATAGAGTATACATTCTGGCTCCTTGAGTACTTCTAACTCAAGTTAGCCATGTCCGCCTGTCTGTCCATCTGTTGAAAACACGCGCACTTTCGAAAATAATAAAAGAAAAGAATAAACTTGGCTTGCAGTTATCCTAAGCAGTTTGGGATTGAAACCCAGCAAAATCGATTCAGTAGGATCAGAGCTATGAATATACTTTTGTTACAAAAACTAAATGATGTAAAATTTTGCAAAAATTCGTTTTATATTATTGGAAATCATGGTGTTAAATTTCATGGAGATCGGTTCATAATTTACAGTGGGCCCCACATAAACACTGCTACCGGAAAACAGTTTAGTACGCATAAAACCGTCATAAATAATGCCAACAAATAAAATTTTGGTATGTTACAGTTTTATAAGACAAGTAATCACAGTGATTATTTTCGTGAAGATCGGCCCTGGTCCTGGAAGCCGGTTTATAATTGCCCATATGTCCATTATTTTGCTTTTCCTGTTGCTTGTTTCATTTAGGAGAGTAAAAACATTTACACGAACAGCTAAGGCACGAGCTATGTTTACATTTGTCCTTCAAGTTGAGCTGGAAAAGGAAAAAAGAAAGACAAAAACATGAAAAACAAAAAAATGTACTTTGGATTTCAAGAAGAATTCTTGACAAAAAGCACGAAAAAACAGAAGTTAGGAAGAACATGCAAATTAATTAAAATAGATAATCATTCATTCAAAAAGCAAATTTCGATCTACCAAAGTGAAATACCATTTGGTTTAAGGATTGATGTTTGACTATTGACGTCAACCGGCTGCAATAGCCGAGTGAGTAAAACCCCACCGACGAGATTGTGTGGTTACAATCGAAACTAGTCTGGGCATCCTGTCCGTGAAAGTCTGGGTTCAAATCTCAGCACAATCAAGAATGAAAATTATCAATAAAAATTTTAATTAATTTCATGTTGTAAAATTCTTGTCTTCATAAAAATAATTTTATGAAAATTAAATTCAATGAACTTAAGCCTAATTAAAATATCTAAATTTGGATTAAAAAAACATTTAATTTAAAAAAATTAAATTTATTACATCCCCAGTAAAAACTTCGCCTACAAAATAATGTGTTGAGTAATGAAAAAAGCAAAAATTTTACTTACAACTCTAGTGAAAGAATCAATGAGTTTTACCAGGAATGTTCCAAAATTAACGCCTTCACATTCAACTAAATTATAGTTGAAAAGTCATTATTCATTTTTTTTATACCTACATACATCCAAAAAGTAAGAAGTTACAAAAAGTCCAAAAAATAAGTGCCTTCCAAAAAGATTAAATGTCATTGTACTGATAAAAAATGTGTCATAACGCCGATGTATTTTGGCATCAGAGTATGTCAAGTATCTTCGTTTTAAAAAAATGTCATGTAACTTTTCATCATGGTGATGTCAACCTTAACATCCCTTGCCCAAATTGTGATCAAGGTCAAAAATTTAAATTATGCCGCCAATGGGATGACGCATCGGCATCACAGAAATGACGAATCGGAGTCAGTTTAATAAAACATGTCAACAGTGCGATGGCTCAGTGACATCATAGGCTCAATTTATTGACAAACTGTCCTTAAATTGAGTCATCGGAATCGACTTAAGTCAAAGTGAGAGAATATTATTATTTACTTACTCGTTATACATGTTTGTTTTACTTTTGTTGTACTGTAAATATCAGCAGCATGCCCGAAATGGTTCTTGTAATAATTCTACTTAAAAATTTTATGTATTTAAATAAATAATTAAAAAAAATTTAATATGGGAATTTTTGCTTCTTATTTAACTTTTTAAACATGAAAATAATGTCAAAATGTGGCATCGAATTGATGTCACAAAAATTTATTATGACGTTCGTCATTAGATTATTGACATCATCAATAGGGCATCATCAATATGAAGATATTCTATCAGTGTAGTTACAATTTAGCTTTATAGCATTTAAGGGCTAAATAGTTACCAAAGCGCTTATTAGAAGATTAATTCCTAACACAAAGCCGAATAAATACACATATTTTATCACATTTTACTTGTCAAAAATCCATTTTCATTAAAAAATTAATCTGTTGCAAGGCTTTTCACCTGGCCAACAGGAAGAGGAGGAAATGTGTGAGTTTTTTTGTATTAGATGATCTCAGAAAACGGGATAAATGTCTCTTAAGAAATTTAAAAGAGCTTATTCGTAAGTCTTTGCCGAATATCAATGACTATTTTGAGTTACACAGCCAGGTCACTCTTTATTTTTCGTTTGTTTTGTAAAGAATGATTTTTAGTAAAAAGGTTTGCTTTCGGTTTCATCCAGCGATTGGAAAGGATTAGTGGCTATACTAGGTGCTACAGTTTGTTCTTTAACTCTTTGAATACGACCGTAATAGTGAAATTCTTCCGGACGAGCATCTGCGTTACCTCCTCTGCGGGTATAACTTTTTTCCAGTTATACCCCCAGTTATGCGATCACTTTCGTCTTCATCATCTTGACCTGCGGAAGCAGTCTCTTTATCATAATCGTTTACGGTCAGTTGCCCAATTTTTAGTGCAGAATAGTGTTTATACTGCTCCTCCTCAATTTCTTTCCTTTCATCTTCAACTGTTGGTCTCTTGGTTCTTATTCCCTATCACTGATAATTAGCTCGGTGGGTACTGCTCTTGGAGGAAGGTATCAAAGATTCGGCACAGCCGGGTATAGCGCCTTTACTAGTTTTTTTTTACTTAATCTGATATTAATATTTAACAGGTTTTTTTCAGAAAGTGAACTTAGAAATCTTTATATTTCAAAATATAAAATAATTTTCCAGTTATTGTGAAAGTATTTCTCAACGATTATTAAATTTAAGAAACGTTTATTAAGGGACATTTTCATAGAAAATTTATTTTGAAAGCCTTTATTAAATTTATTAATACGGGCATGTGTCTTTTTATGAAAATACAAAATTGAAATATTTGTTTATTTTATTATTTTCTTTACGATATTTTGCTAACCTTTGGTTAGCATCTTCAGGAAAATTATCAAAAATTCTTATATGTATAACAAAAATAATAAAAAATTATGAAATTATGGAATATGTCATAATAATATTTTAAAACAGGACGAATAAAACTAAATATATTTTCAAATTATTTATTTAGTTTATAAAAGGAATGCGGGTAATCCGGTAGTTTAGCTGGTATTGGCCTCGTCTACAACCATAGGGGTTGCGGGATTGCATAAAAACAAAACACTTATGCCTTTTTAAAAAATATTATAATATTTAATTTAAAACGCAATTTATAAAAAAAAACCACCCCTTATCACTTATTAAATAAAAGAAATAAACCTGAAAAATATGGGTTAGTAAGGAAAAAGTGAACCCTTTTTTCCTTTTTTTTACAAAAGTGTTTTATAAACTAACAAAAAAATCTTTTTGATTTTTTTTCATAATTAAGGTTATTTACAGGTTTTAAAAACGTATATTACTTCTACATTTCATCCCCTTTTTTAATTAAGTTATTTTATTTCTAGTAGTGATGTAAGGAATTTTCGTATTCGCATTTGAAATTGCGATTATTCGGTTATATAATGATATTATGACATATCTAAGCGAATATTTGTCGAATACGTTAAAAAAATACATATACAAAAGTTAAAAAAACCAAAAAGAGACGAACAATTTTTACTTTTAATAATATAAAAAACCCCTTTGTATTTTTCTACTTTTAGTAACGTAAAAAACTAACAAACATTAGCATTATTGTGCCGCCACAAAAATAGTTAATTAAAATTACTCAATCATATTGATGTTAAGCATTCCTAGATATAGGGGAGACTGGGGCAGCTTTGGCCCTTTTTTTAAGCTCTGAATATTAGAAGGTATGCAACAGATTTAAAAATTGTATCGCTTGTTGTTGTCCTTGGACATTGAATATAATATAATACTGATACTAACTTTGATGAATACTGAGTTTTTGTTATTATTTTGAGAATTAGTAAAAAAAAGTCATTTTCGCTGAATAAGCCCCATACCTGGGTAGCTTCGGCATTTATCGGAGCACATTCGTCGATTATATTCATAGAGTCAATTATTTATTAAAAATGCATTTTAAAACAACTAATTTGCCTGTTATGAAATAATTAAGCATAATTTATTAGATTGATTGAGTTTATGAAAAATAAACACGTTTATTGGACTTGGTCACTTAAGTTCCATTTTGAACTAGCGAAATATTTTAATTTTCTGGCTTAAGAAATAGAGATAAAATAGATGTAAATTTTCCTAAAAAAGTTAATTGTGAAGATGCAGTCGCCAAGAGTTTCAGTAATCCAATTAACACGATAAATTGGTTTTTACTATACTGACCAAATTTAACTGTGGCCGATTGTGCCACAACTAAATATGCCGAATCTATCCCGACAGCACTATTTACATTTTTTTTTTCTTTTTTCTTCTTCTTATTAATATTTATAATTTTTAAATAAAAAATACTTACGAAATATAATCTATATATTACAAAAACACTAAAACAAGTGTAGATTTTTCAGTTGGTAAGTTAGAGATGACAAACTTTGCGGGAGATATCTATTTTGATTTTCGAAACATTTACTTAAATAGTAAGTGATATAAAATGTGTATATTGAATGGACTCTTTTGTCCTTCAATGAATTTGTGTTGGGTTTTTTATCGAGGCAGGATCACCAAGATAAAATTTGGAGCAACTCAAGCACTTGAACTTGGTTGCAGCGGAGAAAAGGTGGAAAGAAGTTGAGACACTAACGAGTTGTGAATTTCTGACAATTTTATTGATAAATTTTCTTTCTTAAATACTAAATTATTGCTAAGTTTACAATTTGTTGTTGTTTTTTTTTTATAGTGTGTTCCCTTTGGATAAATGGGAACGCTGCTCATTTAGTTAAACATACATACATACATGTGATATTTTTTTTATAATTCATTGCTGAGTTTACAATTTTTTATTGGTGCATTGACAAGTGTGGTTCATTGGATTATTGCGACAATTTTCTTTGCCTACATAAAGTTTTTATGCAAGTGTGTGTGTGTGTGTTTATTATTGGGGAAATAAATAAATTTTTGAGTCAGCGTAAATAATTAACAAAAAAAAAAAAGGAAAACAAATAAAGCAAACAAAAACAAGCGATGTGAATGTATGAACATGCTCCCTGCCGTTGAGCTATGCTCGACAAATTACATTGTATTGATATTTGAAAACGGTATTGACGAGTGTACGCCAGTAAAGATATATCCAAAGGCAAGCAAATTTCATTTATCAGCAAATTGAATGGTGTTTTGTAAGTTTCGATAAATACTTCGAGAAATTCCATCCTGAATCTTCATATATTAAATATGAACAAAAAATTTCGTCATGACGGGTTCTGTTCTCATATTTAGGTTTAATGTTTATATGTTTACCGCTCTTATGATTGGGTGGGTAATGCAGTGTCTCTTCTCCTCGAAGACTACAAAAATTTTGCACAGTGTTACTATACAATAATTGAGGGCGAAATCAAAATCTGAAAGTATTTAAAGCCTCTAGTACACGGAATGTAAAAAGCCACATGCGCATCTGGTTCTGACATAATTTTGACGTCAATGCAAAGCCACAATAAGCATTGCGTGTTGTGTGATGACGTCAAAATTACGTCAGAACCACATGCGCATGTGGCTTTTTACATGCCGTGTACTAGAGGCTTAAGTATAATTATGCAAACAGAATAAAGATCCTTGGAGTTATCTTAACGACTTAAGGTGGAGTACACAATCTCTTACGGTGCACAGTGTAACATTTTGCCAATCTAGGAGGACTTAATCAAAAAAAAAGTGCTTCAAATTTGATCATATTTTCATAGATGATATAAAAATATCCTATTGTTACGAAAATAAACACAAAACATAATACAAAAATGTTGTTAACACTATGGCGTCAATCAAACAGGTGTTATTTACATGCATTTAACAATAAAATTTGACAGTCTGCGCCAGTCATCAAATAAAAAGTGTATAGAATTAAATCGTGCGTGCTTTTTTCCAAAAAGTTTTTGTTTTCCTTTAATCTCAATAGTTTAACTATAAAATTTTCAATAAATCGTTAAAAAAAATTTAAGTGGAGTATTTAAATTAATTTTCTTTATAAAACGCTATAAAGTAAGTAAGTTTTAAAAAATCTTCACTTTTCATAGACTAAAACTTTCATATTCTATCAGATTCTACGTTGGCACCACAAGGAGGATCATCGAATACATTCCCGAAACTGATTCCAAGAATAAAATCTTGCCCAAAGGCATAGTTTTTTAATATGTCTGAAATATCGCGCGAGGAACTTTTACATTACATAACATAAAATCTGAGAGGTTCGAAGCGATTTTGAAATTCGTTTTAACAAATTTTGGAAGATATGTGGACTGTGAAAAGTTAAACGATTTTGAAGTGAGATGGAATAAATCTCGACGAGTTAAGGGCAGATTTATGCATGATAATGCTTTATGGCTTAAAACAACTATTCAAGCTGCAGAGTTCGTTCTTGATGTTGCGCCATCAACTTCAAAAAAAAGTTTCAATGTCGGAAGAGAAGAAAAATAATTCTCAGAATGTTGTCTTAAAACGAAACAACGAAAATGTCATGAACATATATCTAATGTAACAGCAGATCACTTGATAATGGCAACTGAACCGAAAATTCGATCTTGCGGGAAAAGGGACGCAGCCGATCTTGTGAAGGAATTAGCAACCGCTTCCCCATCAAGAGGTACACATATAAAAAAGCCCAGACTAAGTAAAAAAAGTCTGCAATGCTCTATCAGCTAGACGTCATCGCAGGTATGCTATTTGTGTGGTGCTACACCAAAAACGATGAACAATATTAGCGCCTTATCAGAGCGCGAAATCGACGAAAATATGCTTGCTTTAGGCCTTTCGCCTCTACATGCGTATAAAAGATTAATGGAATGCTTGCTGCACATCTCGTACAGAATCGAAATTAAAAAATGGTATGTGTCAGGCGAGGACAATAAAGCTAAAGTAGCTGAAAGAAAGACAAAAATTCAAGACAGATTTAAAAAAGAAATGGGTATTTTAGTGGATATGGCTAAGCAAAAAACCGGCCACACCAATGACGGCAATACTGTCAGAAGATTTTTTAAAGCCGCAGAAAAAATATCGGATATAATAGGCATAAATATCGATCTTATAAAGAGGTTTAGCGTAATACTATTTTGTAAAGTCGTTACCCCATTTATATACACGCTTTTCAGCGCTTCGCGATTGAAACTATAGAACTTTATTTGTCGGAATATTCATGGTTCAACATGCCAGTTACTGTGCACAAAATTTTGTACCATGGAAAGAAATAATCTCTTCCTGCATTCTCCCCATTGGCAATTTTTCCGATGAAGCGCAAGAGTCAAGAAATAAAGATTCAAGAAATTACCGCGAATTATTCACCAGAAAAATATCACGAGTGGACACGAATACAGATTTATTGCACAGACTTCTTATTTCATCGGACCCACTCATAGCAAGTTTGCGTTTAACTCCAAAAACCCAACATGGAGCTTTATCTGCGGTAGTGCTCGCGTTATTGCTGAACCATCAAAAATTTGAAGAAAGCTCTGATTCAGATTAAATTTATTAAATTTACAAGTAAATACAGTTTTTGTATGTATATAAATATTAAATAAAAGGTGTAATATAATACAATAATAAAAACAAAAGGTGAATACAACCCTGAAAACAATAACACAAAATATTTTTGTTTTATTTATTTTATTCAATATTTCTCTAGTAAAAAATCAGTTTCTTTAATAACTTTTATAGTGCTCTTACTATAGTTTATCAAAAAGACTTTTTTTTTGGCTTAGTTCTAGAAAAAATGTGGGGCTAATATGGGAGGGGGGGAGTAGTTTTTGTCCAATGTTCGTCATTTAGATTTGAGCCTCCACATTAAAAATTCAAGCTCATCTTCCAAATTTGAAGTCTATATCTCTTAAACTTTGGCTGCAATTGAATTAAGTCATCCTAGATTGGCAAAATCTTACACTGTGCACTGTACAAAAATTGGAACACTTGGGCTGTGCAAAAGATGCTTTGGGTCTCCGGTGCTTTTGCTGGTCACATGATAATAATAATGTAAGTGTAAAATTTCAAAATGTTTAAAAGTGGAATTTAGGTGTGAAGTGGCTAATTTCAAATTTAGTCATCCGAATGTCATAATAATATTAAGAGCACCATACACTATCAAAATGCGTTGCTGCTGTCACATACAATAAAATTTTCACTAATATTTAAAAGTATTTTGAATTTGGTTAATGCTTAGCCCTGATTTTACTTATACCAACATGGGGGCATAAATCAATATTATGTTATAATGTTAAACTTTTGATGAGTAGATGAATAATTATAATGATAATGATTTTAATACCGCGAAGAAAGTTTGTGTTTTGAAGATGTTAAATGTGTTTTAAAAAAGCATGATGTAACATTCTGAACATACTTACATACCTCTCCATATATATAAATAGTGTCAAGTTATGCTTTAACTTTGTATAATTTTAATGTATGAAAAAATTCCTCAATACTAATTCTTGTAAAACACACAATATCTATTCAATTTTGTCATCTAGTTTTAGGCCATTCCAAAAGACGAAAATTTCAAAAACGTGGAAACCTGCAGTTTTAATTAGTTCACGTTGGCACGAGTGTATTCCAAAGGAATTGAACACAACTTTTGATTATTTACTTATTTACAATTTATTGAGATAACAGCTAAAAACTTTGAAGAAATAGTGTAACACTTTTGTATTTGTGTGTGGTACTGTTGTATGGAAATTGTAGGCCCTAATCATGTAAAACGCAACGCCAAAGTTATAAATATTTTGTAATTTTGTTGTTGCTTTCTGCAGAAATTCACATTGCGTTTTAAAATTGCAAACATCTTAAATAGTTTGTTGAAAACGCTTCCCTGATGCTAATATTACTTGAAATTTTTCAAACAACAACAACAACAGCTTATCATGACAGGGTTGTATTTTCCTCAAAACACGTAAGACTTGTGTGATAGTGTAAAATACCCTCAAGTTGTGAATAAAATCAAAAGTTGTTTAATTTTAAAAACTGTCCTCAAAGAACCATTAGTTTTGACATAACGTTACATGGCGAAAACTAGATCCGATAAAAAATATTATAATTATATATTAAAAATCTGCTATCTTAAGTAGTCAGTGATGGCTAAAGTTTTTTTCCGAAGGAAATGTAATCTTTATTTCGTTGGTGTCGAAAATAGTACATTTGTATCAGTGATGTTATACGTAGGGATATACTTCTAAAAAAAATGGCCGTAGGGGAAAAAGGATAGATTTTTTTAAATCAATAAAATGTAAGGACTTTTAAGTAATATTAGAATACTGTATACGTTAAGCAACCTTTTTCGATTTGTGAAAGCAAACTAATAAAATTGTTAATACGGCAACATAACAAATTGTTAAATTTCACTGAGTCATCGTTTGCCGTCATTTCAGCTTTGATTTTAACGTAAAGTTGTGAAAATCTCTTATACAAGAATGGAGATCTTTTGAACTTAATTTTCGAGAGCAAGAAGTGGATAATTTGTAAAAGATGGGCATTAAAAGGTTTGGATTAAAGTCACCAACATGAAAAATGTGACTTAATTTTCCCCCTTCAGTCGTAGTTAGATTTATTGGATTTATCACTGCCACATGCCAATACAGATAGCAAAAGAATATTTTCTATCATCACTGATGTTCGCACTAAGAAAAGAAATGAGCTAAGTCATGCAATTTTATCTTCAATTTGTATTGTCCGCTCTTTTTTTCAAGACGAATGTAAAAATTTGTATACCTTCCAGTATATTTTATACTCTATACCTTCCTTCATTTCTCTTGTTTTGACAAAATATATGATTTTTTTTCAATCACTCAAACTATAAAACAGTTTTTAATCAGCAAAAGTGATCTGAGAAGATTCAATGAGGTGATTTTTACAAAAAGTTATCACAGTTAGCTGGGAACAACTTTAAGTAAAATTTATATACATTAATACAAATAGTTATTAAAAGATTTTGTTTGTTGTGCTTAATTAATAATTGATTAAAATACTGAAATTTGTTGTTGGAGGATACGCTGTTCCTATGCGCATATCACTGGTTGATTAGGCCAATTCATCAGAAAACGTTCTCCTAAATAATTTTAGAAAAGCCAAAGCTATCGCAAACATGACTACAGAGGGAATGAAAATTACTTACATACACTCAAAAAGTCTTATTTGCAACGATATCAAAGCTTAAACAGAATACCAACAATAAAACAGTGAGTTTATCTCTTCCTACATTCCCCACATTAAAACAAATAAATTTTTTTTATTGATCAATTATCATTTAAAAGTTATAGGGATTTTTGTAGAGTTAATTTTTTTAACGCGTGGGGAAAATAGGGATTTTTTCAGGTTTTCAGGTTTCAAAAAAGTATATAACATCACTGATGTTATACGAGTATACTTTTTTATAATGAACATGGTTGTTAGATTTATTTTAACCTTTTTATTAGTTTTTAACAATAAAATTTATATTTTTATATTATTAAAAATTATTTTATAAGTCCTACAAAGTCGTCATGATATATTTTTCGATTGATTTTTATTAAACCCATTTTTCGCCGGCCGTTGATTTAAATTACCAGCACTCTTACTCGTTTTTTGTCAATGTTTTTTTTCTATTAGTAAAATAGATTTGTATTTCGTTATTATATTTAACATCGGACAACAGGAATGCGGCGAAAAATTTGTTAAAACAAAGTAAAAACTATTAGTGAGCACAAAAAGGCACAATGTTAACTATAAAATAGTTTATAGTAGTGCAGTTAAAGAAGAAAAGAAGATCTTTCGTGGTTAATATCAAGCAAATATTGGATATATATCTAAAACGCTATATACTTCATCGTCAAGACATTCATCATTGTCTTCTTTTTTTGGAATAATTGCATGAAAGTTACATTTATTGAACATATCGTGCGTACCTTCGCTATTTCTATTTACACTCATATAATTTATAACTCTTATTGGATTCTATTTAAAGGCAAGTAAAACTTCATAACTAAAAATACTCTTTTAACGCAGGCATTAGCAGTTGGACTTTTCAGCATATAAATACATCTTAAGCAAGTCTTTTGAAATGGTACGCACTAGCCGCATCTTCTAGCTATAAACTTTTGGACAAAACTGATTTAAATTAAATGAAATACCATCATTAAAATAATCTTTCCAATTAATAAACGGTGGGCAGATTTCCGCGATTCTCAAAACCTCCAAATAGCCAACAAATTCGCCATATATTTTATGAATCGCCATGTCGCCAAATCGAAAATTAGGACGCAAAGAAAGTTTTAAAATCGCCACGTTTAGCGAGAAACAGCCACATCTGACAAACCTTGTTTTACACTTTTTAAAGTTGTTATTTCTTTTAATTTTTTGAAAAGAATTGAAAAAAAACTTATGGAAGTATTTAGTAATGAGAAAAGTCAAAATATACTTATTTTAGTTATTTTACTAAATACAGTCAGTGGCGGATTAAAGCCTGCTCCCATGCTGGGAACTTTGTATGCCGCTCTTGTTAATAACATATATATATATATATATAAAAGTGAATATCAGGGAAAAAAAACTTACATATAAGATGCTTATTGTAATAATATTTTATAAGTCACACGAATTGAAAAACTGGGTTTATTTGTTTTTCCAATTGATTATAACCATGCCAACAACCCCTAAAAAGATTTAAGCTATTTTCCAAGTCGCTTCTGTCAATTACCGTCTAAAGCGAGACGTCTCAACGTTTTTAGTATTTTTTTTTTAACTTTAAAGTCGATTATCTCATAATTATTTTTTGTTTTGTGGCGTGATTTGTTATTACAATCAGCTATTCATATACTTTTTTAAATACTTAAAGCCTAGTACACAATGGCAACAATTTGGTTTTTTCTTCTATCTTATTCCTTCCCAAAGTATTTCATATATTTTCTTTTAATTTTTCAAACAAAAATATTACTAAAGGTGTTTTTAAAAAGTTGAGTCTACTTCTACTGCAGCAACAATTTGTATGAAATTGTTGATGACGTTTATAAAAATTTTTTTTTTCTTGTCGACATTGTGGGCCTGGCAGTTAGTTTTGAATGAAAATGTTAACAAAATATTTTAAAAAATAAAAATAAATACTTGTGTAATTTTGTTCTGGGAAAAATTTTCAAAAGGTTTTTTAACTGAAAATGTGTGTGGTTACGAAAAAAATTGTTGCTCTATTATGAACACCAGTGGAAATGTTGCTGCCTATTGTGAACGAAGGTTAAATTATTGTGTAATAATTTTCAATCCAAATTTTTTATATTTTATTCAGGCTTAAAGTTCCTCAAAATCAATTTTCATTTAATTATTTTTAATGAGAAAAGGAATTTACAACATGAAATTTATTGATAATTGTTCACTCTTGACTGAAGCTGGGATTGAGCCCACGGACATCTTGATTTGACATGTTTCGATAGTAACCACACTTTCTCTTCAGAAATCTTTGACTTTTAACACTCACCGCCATTAACGACGGCTGGCAGTCAATAGTCAAACTTTAATCTTTACACCAAATGGTATTTTACTTGGTGGATCGAAATTTTTTTTGTGAATGATTACCTATATTCTATTGTTTTACATGTTTTTTCCTTTACTTTTTTATTATATGTGTTAAATTTTTATAAAAAATACATAATATTTTTCGAATCTTCGTAGTTTTTTCTTGATTCATCTGATATTGATATTGATTTTAATAGTCATCTTGAACTCCAGATAGCCTTTTTCTTTAACTCTCGTCAAGCGGAGGTTAAGTTTTTCATTTTTGATATGCTATTAATTGTTTTCCTTAATCATCAGCTGCCTGAAGGTTTTTGACATCTCCAAACTTATAATACGCAATGCATTTATTGGAATTTTTAAAAAATATCGTGGGGGTTTTCCCTAAAAATAGGGCCTGGTTAATTTAAAACCCTTAAGAGGCTATATGGGTACAATTGTTCCATCGCATATTTTATGTGCAAAGAAGCAAGATAACAAAATAAAACGATTTGACAATGAAGATTTTTTTAATTTAAGAAGAAGGAAAAATTGCGCCAGTGTGAACAAAAATAATTAAAAATATGTTCACTGATATTTTTGCATGAAACACATGTTGTAACTGTTCACCACAAACGGGATAAGCAAATACCATACAAGACTTTCTGGTTTTGCGTTGTATTCCAAATATAATACCTTTCAGCAACTTGCTATCCAAGGGATAGCTAAGGTTAAATGCAACAAGAAAGATACAAGATAATAGTCTGGTAGTGTATAGAGTCATTCCTAAAAATTTAAGGAACAGAACTATTACAAAAAAAATCTTTATAAAATACATAACTGCAATTTAGCTCATAGAATAAATTTGAAAAATAAAAAAATGTTGGATATAATAAAGTAATTTATGAAAAAGAAATAGTTCCCAGATTCTATTTGTTAAAATAGTTGAGTTAAATACATTCAATTTATAAAGTAACACTATCCAGTGTGACACAAAGAATGCTAACGACGGCCGTAGCGGCCCAGAAAATGCATTACATTCTGCTAGTATCAAATAATTGCAAATTTTTCTGTACATACAATATACTTCATTGCTATCCAAAGGATAGCTAAGGTAAAATGTAACAAGAAAGATACAAGATAATAGTCTGGTAGTGCATAAAGTCGTTCCTAAAAATTTACGGAATAGAACTATTATAAATAAAACCTTTATACAATACATAACTGAAATTAAGCTCATAGAATAAATTCGAAAAAATAAAAAATGTTGAATATAAAAAAAAATTTTGGTAAAATAATTTAGTTTATGGGAATAAAGACTCTATTACGGAAAGAAGTTTGTATGGGGGCCATGTGAAATTATGCACAATATGTTAATAGGCCTCGTCCTTATGACAATTGAAGCGTATCTACCCAAATTTCATGAAATTATCTTTAAAACTGCGACCTGTTCTTTGCGCACAAGGTTTACATGGAAAGACACCCGGTCGGACAGCATTAGACCGGCTCAGAAATGATTCTAAAGATATGTTCACACCTATTAAATATTCGACGTCGTACACGTAGTCACTAGATTTATTAAAACATTAATTTCTTTTTCAAAACGCTTGGCAAGATAAAACATCATTTAACAATTTCTTAATTCTTTTATACGGGTCTGTTCTGAAAATCACGTGCTTTTAAAATCACACGTGTGATATTGTGGTGTTCTGAAAGTAATTTTATTTTTGTCTTTCTCAATGTGAAAATCACCCCAAAACACACAAAAAAGGAACACTAAAATATCACTCGTGTGATTTTAAAAGGCACATGTGATTTTAAATCACTTGATTTGAGTTAAAGTGATTTTCAGAACAGGCCTGATACAATTATTTTTTTTACAAATAAAGTTTAGTAAACGAATAGAAATTGATAAAACTAAAGCTAAAGTTTGCTCAATTTACTGGTCGCACTTTTTTTTTTAATTTTTTCGTCAAATATTTGTTAGGTATGGACATACTTTAAGTCGATCGGTATAAATTAAATTGGCTATAAAGCCAATATTTTTATGTTTTACATAAATCAGCACAAATACATAGTACCTTACCCACTGTTGTGGTGTGAGTAGAATGATCAGTTGTAAAAAGTTGGAAATAATTAAAAGAAATTCCATCTTATCCAGCGGCAATTTGTACAGAAATTTCGTATAAAAGTTTTAGGTTTTTGTTATGCTAGAGGGACTTTTCTAACCCAACATTTTGTTTTTTCATTTTAATAAGAATATTGTGCGTTTTTTTTAATGGTGTTCATTTGATATGTCATTTATCGCCAATATGAAAAAAAAACACATAAAAAATACAAAATGCGTGCTATAATTTTGAAGTTGTTAACGTTGTTTGTTGGATTTCACATACATATTTTAAGCACATTAATCATCTTAAGGAAAATCGCGTTTATTGTCTTTAGGGAGTTTTGGTTTTTAAAAGTCAGTCAGCCAACAAAATGTTTGCACATCCGTCTATATATAAATGTGCGGTTGTTGCTTCTCCTGAGTTCGTGCAACAACATACTACGCAGAAAGCAACAAACTACAGCGCAAATAAAAGTCATAATTCATGCTTGACTGAAGCCTTGGCATTTTGTATTCCATATTTGACGGGGTCCTTTAGAGTTAAACTGTACATTTTGTAAATATGTACTCTTATTCACTCGTACACTCTGTTGCTTCTTCCATTTGTTTTTTTTTGTGTTGTTGTATTTCTGTATTTGATTTAAGGTTAGAAAAAAACAAGAGAAAATGCGGTGGATAAAATTCAACGCATAAGTTTGTTTTCTTAGCGTAGTGGTGTGTGTACAATAGTGCGTGAGTATAGTTAAAACATTTGGCGACATGTTGCTTCGTTATTTCCGCTGTAATAGCAGACAAGCAACAAGGATTTCCTTGTCCTGTGTTTTAGCAATATACGTGTTCATACGTATGTATTGGTGTGTAAATGCTTACGTATGATTATTTATGTATTGGTATTCTCTAAACATTCGAGAATGAATCGCATGAGTGTTCGCTTGTTTTGTCAGCTTTACTATTTAAGCTCACGCAGCGTTGGCAATAAAAAAATTAATGTAACTTTTCAACCCCATTCCTGCTATTACTCTAAAGTCCTTTTTTCCATTTATTTTTTTGCTATGTAGAAAAATCGTTTTTGTTTAAGTTTTGCTTGCTTGTTTTTGGACAGGATTACATACATCCCTCCCATTTTTTTTTTAAGGATAAATGCAATTTTTTTTTTGTTGTTTATTTCGTTTAGAAAACTTTAGTTATTTCTGTACTTTAAGACTTTGAGTATTAAAAATAGCGTATACATGTATTTATGTATGTCTCTTTTATTGTTCTGGAAATGAGAAATATAATAGAACATTGTTGTAGAAAAATGCTGTTTATATATCGCTTTGTTAAGTAAAATATGCCAATAAAAGTTTTGAAATAAATATTTGCATCTAATAAGTTTTAATTTATTTTATTTTTTAAATTAAAAATATGTTTATAAAGGCTCCTTTAGCCCACCTCAAATGTATTGTAACGTACCGTACCGTACTGTAAGCATGTTTGTGCATTTATAGAACATGTAAAAAAGTGTCATCTTTATTAAAACAGTATTTGTGCATGTATAAATACATGCGGGATTTCATGTTAAGTGACCCAACTTTTGAAATCGATGTCTTCCGATTTGGATGGAATATGCAACAAGGTTAGTCCTATTGGATAGTAGTTTAAAAACAAATTTTCAACAAGATCGGTTAGATAGCTATTTCTTGAATCTTTCGAAAAATTTTTTTTTAATTTAAAATTTATTTTTATTTTTTTTCAGCGGGTACTTTTTTTTGCTCAAAAAAAAAGCTTAGGTCCTTTCTTTTAAAGTAATTCTGGTCGCTTTTTGGGCCGCGAGTGGGTTATGTATAAAAAAAATAATTTCTTAGTCAAGACGAGGATTTTTCAATTTTTAGCATTTGCACTATTTTAAATTTTTTCCTATTTGTGTGTTTCTAAAATCTTAAAAATAAAACTTATGCTGAGAAACTTGACAAATTAACCTTTCCGACGGTATATAACATACCTAACTAGGATTTCACACCCTCGGTACTGTAATAGAGATTTTGAAAAATTAAATTTAATTTTAATCAATTTTAATTTTTTAAAATTTTTTTGTGTTTTTTTTAAATTTTATAAAATTTTTTTTTTTTTACTTAAAACTTTTTTTAGTTGTTTTAAGGCGGTTGTTTTTTTTTTTTGCTCAAAAGAAAGCTTATGTCATTTCCTTTAAGGTAGTTCTGGTCGATTTTTAGGCGATGAAAAATAATTTCATCCAAATCGAAGACATCGATTTCAAAAGTTGGGTCACTTGACATGAAATCCCCCACATATAAATAATTTAATATTTGATATTATATTATAGATTTAAAATAAGAAACTATGTCTTTAAGCATACACATGTAATGGGTGATTTCAAGTAGAGATACTCAATAGCCTTTTTTTTGTCAGATCACGTGTGAGTCGTGCCATGCTGTCATGTTATTTTTGGTTAGTATTGTTTGGCATTTCATAATTTAAAGACTAAAGCCTGAACAACGTTTACAATTCGTTCAACTTTATTACGAAAATTCCCGTTGTGTTTCGTGCACTTCGCTCAACTTATGGTCAACATAATCGGCCTACTGAGCATACTATTCGCAAGACCATCACCCAATTTGAGACCCAGCATTCATTATTGGACAATAATCGACCGAATAGATCACGTCCAGCACGCTGTGAAGAAAATATAGCGGCCGTAGCTGAGTGTACACGAAGACCGTGGAAAGTCGATTTGGCGCCGTTCGCAGCAACTCGGACTGACGTATGGATCGACTTGGCGCATTTTACGTCGAGATCTTAAATTGAAAGCGTACAAAATACAGCTTGTGCAACAACTGAAGCCGCTTGACCTTCCCAAGCGACATCGCTTCGCTCTATGGGCTCTTGAAAAGTTCCAAGTAGATCAGACATATGTAAACAAACAAAATTGTGGCATTTGGGACAAAGAGCAACCTGAAGAGATTCAAGAACTGCCACTTCATCCAGAAAAAACAACGGATTGGTGTGGGTCTTTTCTTTAAAAATGATGCCGGCGCGAACGTAACCGTCAATGGTGACCGTTATCGTGCCATGATAACCGACTATTTGATGCCTGAAATTGAAGCTCGTGATCTCGGCGACATTTAGTTTCAGCAAGAATGGGCCACTTCCCATACATCGCATCAATCAATGGATTTGTTGAGAGAACACTTCGGTGAGCACATAATTTCACGTTTTGGGCCGGTCGATTGGCCACCAAGATCGTGTGGTATAACACCGTTAGACTTTTTCCTTTTTCGAAATGCTCGAATGAGTCATCGAAAATTGGACTCAACGGATGGATCATCTGCGACGTAGCAACGGCCAACATTTGATGGACATATGGCCGTTTTCTCATTAGCCGATTATCTTTTTCCCCAATGAAAAACTGCACATTAAAGAAATTTGATTTTCTCAATGTCTAATTTGCTTCTATTCAGTCGCAATGCTAACCGGCACTCAGCTGCCAATTATTTATTTGCCGTACAGATAAATTCAATCAGTTGTCTCCCAACTCTAAATATGTATTTTGAGAGGTGTTGCCAACTGAAAACAATGTTTTTTCTCTGTATATTGAGAAAACCAAAACAGTTAACGATCAGTTTATCGGACTAATAAATTTATGTTGACATTAGGTAACAGGCGGTTTGTCGATACATTGAGAAAATGGCCAATAATCTTCAAAATATAAATGCCAAAGAATGTTCTTTCAAATGATAATAAACATTCCCCATTAAATTTGAATTTTCTGTGTTTTTTTCTTTAAAAAGTAGGGAACCTCGAAATGGATCACGCTTTACAATATATTATTTTGCAAATTTCCATACACAAAACATTATTTGGATATCAAAACTTTTATTTATTTCAGATTTTTCTTGCATGTGTATATGTATGCGTTTGTTTATTTTATGCATCTAAATATAAATTTGTATATATGAAAATATGTTGTAATGGAAATTAGTTTGTTAAAAGTCAATAGATATTATTACTGAAAAAAGTACCAAAATATAGAGTGAAAGAGTGGTCCCATTTAAACTACAACTGACTACAACTAACAAGTAACCTCGTAATGAAATTGTATTTTCTACTGGTTGGCACGTCACGGTTAAGTGGCATTATCCATCAAACAGAATTGATCTGTGGTAACAGAAAATTTTTATTTATACGTTTGCGGTCGGCTAACATGGCCTTAACTCACATCTTACGTCAAGCCGTCTAAGCGTCTTGTTTAACAGGCCTCTAAGTTCTCGCGACATAAGCAAAGATTTCTGTTCTTCAAATATATATACTAGGGAGATCGATTACTCGACTTTTTTCAAAAACTGTTTTTCGAATATTCCGAATAGTTGCTATTTAAAAAAACCCGGTTTTCGGTTAAGCATTTTTAAAATAACCGGTTAGCCGGTTTTAATTTGAATACATAAAAACATAAATAAACAAATAACAAATATTTGACTACACTTTATTTGTAAGAAGGTTTTAGGTATGTCTATTACTACGTTTATACGTAGCCAATTTGCAAATTAAAATTATTTGCGATTAACTAAATTACTAAAGTTGCAAACAAAGCTTCTTAGCCAGGATTATATATTTAAAATTATTTTGTTTCAGCATTACAGAAACCAATAGTAATATGAAAATGCTTTTTGTATGAAATATTTGTCAATTCGTCGACCGCAATTTGAAACCTTCCATGGCATTGCTTTCCCAGTAAAAAAAATTTGTGTTTTTTGAAGCACTTAGAGAAAAATTGCATAATTGAGCACTTCAATAAGAGAGCTCTTATACAGCAGGAAACGATAATAAATAAAATATTAATAAATAAAAAAGCTGCTATTTTAGTGCTGACAATGAAGAAGGTTTTACAGCGATAACAAAATAAAAATATATTATGGTTTACGAAAATGCTTGAAAAAAGGCATTTTAAACAAGTAAAAGCAAAATAGTAATAAATGTGTTAATATAGTTAGGCCTTAAAAAGCGCGTTAGGAGTGCTTTGTTGCATGTTTTATTTTGTTAGAAGAAGCGCTTATTGTCAGCAGAAAATATTTCTCCAAACAGGGAACACCTCATACAAAAATCAAGCATCCCATCTGCAGGTTTGAAGCGATTTGAGGTATAAATTAATATATAAAACCTGCTCCTTTTGGAGCACATTTTTTACTGGGTTATTTCTTAAATTTTGTTTTATAGTTCTTGGTATTTTAATAATACAACTGATGAATTTTTTCCTTACCAATGACTTATTCTTGGCAGCGTTTTTTAGTAAAGTATTATTTGTCGTCTCTTTAGAACTGCTTCTTACGGAGTTACCAAAACATGTCCACAATTGTTTTTTTTATCATCTGTTTTGCTAATATGTTTATCAAATAAAAACAGTTCGTCAAAAAAGAAAGGTGTAACTGATATTTTAATAGAATTTATTTATAAGAATTCATAGAGGAGTAAGCTTTTATTATCAAAAAAATCGTAATTGTTCATGGTGTCAATAAGTTTCCCTTTCAAGGCATTTAATAATAAGCACAACGAAGATGGCACTTAGAACATAAAAGTAATCGATAACTAGAATGGCAAATTTTGTTTATGAAAAAATTGTTCTAAAAATTAATTTAAATGTATTTTGTTCTTGAAAGTTATTTCAATCTTTATTACGAAAGCTTTTTCTCTTATTAAAAACCTTTTTTAACACAAAAAATAGAAAAAAAAGGAATCCACCACACAAACATAATTATCGATAACATTGAAAGCAAAATATAATTTGTCATCCATGGCCATCAAAAACAGCTGACATTTTTTAACCACACATTTTTTTTTTTTTTTTTTGCAGTATTTATTTATTGAATCTTCATATATTAAATATGAACTAACAATAATTAATCAAATCTTATCCTAATATTTACTTAATGTCCTGCCAGTGCCAGACAAAAAGATTTAGTCATCACGGTTTCTGTTCACATATGTAGGTGTTTATCGCTCATCTGATTGGGTGAGTGCTGCAGTGTCTCTTCTCCTTAATCGAGTGTGGCCGCCATAATTTAAAATATTTCGAGCTAAGGGATTTGGGTGCAGTTCCAGCCTTTTTAAATATTTTACTGCATATTTCGTTATCATAGTTTTTACCAATGGTATATTGAGATCCTTGTGGATATTTGAGTTTTTGACATACCAGGGAGCGGCTGTGATTATTCGAAGAAGTTTATTTTGACGCCTTTGAATTTTTTCGATATTAGAAGCCGAGGCAGTGCCCCATAACTGAATACCGTAGCACCAAATTGGCTTTAAGATAGAGTTGTAAAGTAGAAGTTTGCAATCGAGACTAAGAACAGAATTTCTTCCAATGAGCCAATTAATTTGAATTGCTTTTAGTTTCATTTGAGTTAATTTTGCTTCTATGTGCCATTTCCACGTTAAACGCCGATCTAGATGTATACCGAGGTATATTACATGCGAGTGTTGGGGTATTATTTGATTATTGATTTTAATAGGGGGGCATGTTTCCCGACGCAATGTGAATGTTATATGTGCGCATTTTTGCTCATTGATCTTTATCCTCCATTGTTTTAACCACCTTTCCAGTTCAAATATGTGATCCTGTAAGTAACGAGATGCTTCTTGACAGTTTTCATGTACGCTTAGGAAAGCTGTGTCATCCGCAAATGTTGAGGTTTGTGTGTAGCTGTTTGTTGGCATGTCCGAAGAATAAATTAAGTACAATAGAGGGCCCAGGATGCTGCCTTGTGGGACTCCAGCGTTAACTGGCTGAGGAGAACTTAAAAAATCGCCTTCTTTAATAATAAATTGACGACCGACTAAGTAGCTTTCTAACAGCTTGTGTATGTTTGCTGGCAAGTTTTGCTGCAATTTCAGTAGTAAACCTTCATGCCAGACTTTATCAAAAGCTTGAGACACATCGATGAAGAGTGCTGAGCAATATTTTTTTTCTTCAAAGGCTTTTCTTATTACATTTACTATTCGATGAGTTTGTTCAATTGTGCTATGCTTTCTTCTAAACCCAAATTGATGATTAGGAATACATCTATTTTCATTTAAAATCGGCGTTAATTTTGCCACTAGTAGTTTCTCAAATAGCTTTGAAATATTAGATAATAAGCTAATAGGCCTGTATGACTCAACTTTTGTGTGATCCTTTCCTGTCTTTGGTATCATGGTTACTAAGGAAACCTTCCATTTATGAGGGTAGTATTGAAGGCGTAAAATAGCATTAAAAATAAAAAGAATAATTTTCTTTGCTGTACTTGGTAGCTCCAAGAGCATTTTATTACTGATCTTATCAATACCGGATGCCTTCTTGGTGTTTAAATTACAAATAGCCTTTTCGATTTCTCTAAACTCGAATCTTAGGGGAATAGCTGCTCTAACATTTACAGACGGTAAATCGACTGCTATATCGTGAAATATATTATGGGTAAATACATTTTTCAGATGATTAGCAAACAGATTTCCTTTTTCAATATCATTTCTTGCCCAACTTCCATTCAAGTTTCTCAATGGTGGCTTAGAGATAACTGGTCTATTGAGGCTTCTAGCTGCACGCCATAATGAGTAATCTGATTGTGGAGTTGCATCAAGTCCTTTGAGATATTTTTCCAGGGAAGCCGTTTTCTGAGACTGCAGTAACTTTCTCAGCCTTTTTGTGCACTCTTTTAATAAAGTCTTAAGTTGGGGGGATCTGTGCAATTGCCACTCTCTACGAACTCTCCTTTTTTCAGTCAATAGACGCTCGACATCAGTAGAATATATGATTTTGTTTTTGGTTTTTTTGAGTGTTATGCTGGAATGTTGAACAGCTAGTTTGAGATAACTGTCAAAATTAACAATAGCAAGATCCACGTTCTCCGGTGTGCTAAGCAGAATATTTTCTGTGCAATGGGCACTCAGATATTTTTTATATTTTAACCAATTTATTTGTGAGGCTGATGTCGATAAGTAACCAGACGGAGATACGGTTCTATTTGGATTCATTATAGTAACAATTGTAGGTGTGTGATCTGAAGATAATTCTAGGGACGCTTCCACATGAATCGTGTATATGGGGATGTTATTAACCACGCCAAAATCTATGACATCTGGAACTTTTTGCTGATCAGTAGGCCAATATGTTGGTTGTCCGCTCGCGACCACATTTAGGTCCATTTTACAAATTGTGTTAAACAAAACACGACCCTTAGGTGTAATAAGTCGTGACCCCCAGAAAGTGTGTTTAGCGTTATAATCGCCAGCAGCCAGGAAGCAGGGTCCTAATGATTTGAAATATTTATTATATTGGCTTTCTGATATTGAAAATCTAGGTGGGGAGTATAATGATGAAATTACTATGTTTCGAGATAATTCCTCAACGCAAATGCTCGTTGCTTGGAGATAATCTTGACGATGATCGAACATTAGGTAGTGTTTTACTCGGTTTTTTATCAAAATGGCAGAACCTCCACAAGCTCTACCTCGAGGGTCCTTGGTATCATATAATATATAACCATTGACTTTAAACGTGTTTCTTGAGGTCAGATGGGTTTCAGAAACCATCATAACATCAATTTGTTTATTTTTAAGGAAGTATTCTAGTTCATTTTTATGTTGGCGGATGCCGTTTGCGTTCCAAAAGCAAATTTTTAAACAGTTCATGGCTTGTTTAGTACAGCTTGCAATAACATCGATTGCATTCTTAACATTTCCTGCATCATATTACCCATTGTGTTTGTAAAGTTATTTACTGTTTGTACTAATGTTTCCATGGTTTTCTCTAGACGACTTAAGTTAGAAACTGGAGTTTCATCATTATTTGGCAATTCACCTTGCATTGACATATGGTTTGATTTTAGGACGTTAGCGTAGGATGTTCTGTTATTACTAGGCTGCGGTACCTGAACGTCATTAATGTAAACTTGATTTGTTGCCTGCATTTGAGGGGGATTAGGTTTCGGTCCAACCGAGCGCTTGACGATAGAGTATACAGGGCATCCTCTATAGTTGGCCGTGTGATTACCACCACAGTTGCTACATTTTTTTTACATTGGGGTCGTTTTTAGACTTATCGCAGAGAGCTGTACCATGTAATTCTCCACATACGACGCAAACAGGGGTTAAATGACAATATGCCTTAGTGTGACCAAATTCTTGACAGTTTAAACATTGCACGGGACCATTCCTTTTGTGCGGCTCCTCTATTGTTATTTTTCTATACAGGATATATTTAAGATTATAAATGGGATGCGTTTCGTTCTTTTTAAGCTTAATGTCGCCGGGTTCTAACTCCACTCGAAATAGTGGCTGGGGATTTTTTTCTCTATTTTTAATGTTTATTACATTTTTTATTTTGAAGCCCTTCTCTTCTAAAAACGTTTTTATCTCACATGGGTCCACGCATGAGTCAATGCCCTTAATTACTACCTGAAGACCTTTACTGCTCTTCAGTTGATATGTATAAAAATTCTTATTAAGGCCTTCAAATTTAGTTATTACCTTACGAAAATCTTCTTCACGATTAACTTGTATTTTTGTCTCATTAATACTACCCCGCTTTATTGCAGCAACATAAAAAGAATTTTCACCTATTACAGAGATCAAATTCTTTATTAATTCATTTGAGTTTTGCTCTCTAAGATATATCGGCGGTGGCCTAGAAGATTTGATAACGTTTTGTGCTTCCGGGGATTCCTCAGCCAGAATTGCAAAACGATTTTGTGAACTTGTTCTATCAGCTGTACCATCTTTTGAGACTTTTGAGACCGAAGCAACTGCTGAGGAGGTTGGGCTGCGACCCCGTTTAAGCACTGTTATGTACCTATCAATACCTACTTGTACTGGAGGCTTTTGAGCACTTTTTACTTGTGGAGCTGAGTTTTCCATCATGCCTGATTTGGAGGTAATATTTTCATCACTTATTAAAATCGTTTTTGCCGCTGGGGCACCGCTTGCCGGTTTTATATTTTTTATTGTATTAAGATCAACCGTATTATTAGACACCGAAGGTGATACTGAGTTATCTATTATGCCTGATTGGGGGTTAATATTTACATCACTTATTAAAATTGTTTTTGCTGTTGAGGCAACGCTAGCAGGTTTTATATTTGTTATTGTATCAACCGTGTTATTAAATACAGACGGTGAAAGGGATCGCGTGCGAGTAATAGGTTTAGCCGTTAGGTATTTACTATCATCGATTCTTTTTTTTATTTCTGCATTTGTTTCGTTAACACTCACTGTGATATATGCATTTCTACTGTTTGCACTCATAAAAGTTTTTTTTTTTTTTTCCTTTACTTATTTACAGTTTTGCTCTTCTTATCTGTTATTGTTTATCAACACCGAGAATAAAAAAAATGTGTGTTTATGTATGTATGTACATACATGTATTTTTTTTTTTTTTCTTTACTTGTTTTTACTTTTTTTAATACTTTATTTGTTCAAAAAAATAAACCGTATGCCGAGCTTAGAAAACACGTCTATCTTCAACGAGCGCGACAGACAGAGCGATAATATGAACCACACATGCTACGCATACAAAAGTAGAAAGTAAACTTACTTTCATGCGTTGATACGTATGTATATGCATTCTATGCGTTTTGCTGTGTAACTTGTCACATACCATTACACTGATTCTACTTGGCCAAAAAAGAAATAACCGGCCGAATAATAAACGTTCGATCTCCCTAATATATGCATAAAAATTTTTGTGTATATATAAAAATGAAAATTCGTTTGTTTGTGGAAATGTGTGTGTGTTTTTTTTTTTGTTTCCTATAGACTGCTAAGCTACTGAAAATTTTCTGAAATTTTTCCCAATAATTTCCTGATTACAATGTTGAACAAAAAAAAAAAAAAAAAACAGCCTTAATAATATTTGCAATGCTAAATGAAACAAGACTACCGATTGAGCAAATATGCCAAAGAGTTTTGAAAAGTTAGCTCGGGTTTTCGAAATTTCGGGCCTTGTTTTTAAAAATATTTGTGGAGCATATTATGCATAACAAAAATTAAATTTTAAAGACTTTTTTTAAAACCAGAAAAAAGGACCCCATAGAATGAAAATAAAGAGTTAATTTTTCTTAAAAAAATTACATACGATTTTTTTTTTTATAAATCCTTATATAAAATTAAGCTCAGATATACTTTACACTGTTTTGACTTAATTACCACTACTTTTGAGAAAAATAAACATAATTTACAATTTTATGTATATTGCGCGAACTTTCAAACTTTGGAGACACCAAATGAAATTTGATGCGGAAAATATTCGTAAAACATTTTAACCCTCTAAAGTGCCGTTTCACTATATTTTTGTGTTGTTCAAAAAATTAAAAAAAAAATAACTAGTATTCTGGTATTTATAAAATTGAACTGTTTATACTCCGAGATCACTTTTCAAAACACTTAGGCAGATTTGCTCTACCAATAGTCTACTTTCATTTCGCCATGTATGTACTGATGAAAAAAAGAATGCATATTGTTAACTTAATTTGGGCCGGCTTGTATGAAAAAAGTGGGCCATAACCCCCCTTAACATAGTACTGTAATTGAAACTAAAATACCTGTTTTTGTACAAAAGGGAAAAAATGTTAAAGTTCTGTATAATGAAATTTCTATATAATGAAGTGATTTTCTGGTCCCATGCAGATTCATTATAGGGAATTTCGACTGTATATGTTTTGCTCTAACAATCTGTATTTTAAATAATATATGTTCATATAAAATAAATTAGTAATACATCAGAAATTATTTTTTTAATGTTTATGTTTTCTGTAAAAATAACTAAATAAATTTGTTTTCTTGTTTTTCAAGTTGCCTTTTTTTCTTATTTTTTTTTTTAAATCCCCTTTTTGTGCCCCTTTTTGAAAATCTTGAATGATCAAACTCTGGGTGTATATGAAAGTACTCATGGAATTAAAATTTTTAATAAAATTTCACTACCCCTGAGAGTAACTATAAATTTTGACATAAGCGAATACATTTTTGACAATTTTAATTCACCATAAAACTTTTCTACAGTTTCACACACACCCTCTGTATGACATCGCTACAGCCATGGTGGAATAAGTAGGTGGCAGCACTACGGCAACAAATACAACGTTACAACAAAAATGAAAAATAAGTCTCCGTATACGTCAAAAATTATATTAAACTAAAATCAATTTTTGCCGCCGAACGCAATTAAATAAATGAATTTTTAGCCAATTTTAATTTCACTATGGTTACTATCTTATTTAATTTTAGTTTAAATAATCAAAAACGTTAATGTAATACAATAATCACAGCACAAAACTTGGACCTTTTGTAAACATAAACAAAACTTTGACATAAGACTAGGCAAACAATACAAGTGCAAAAAATCGTCATCTGGCGTAGTAATGCCACCTGTTTATTTCCTAATGGCTACAGCCCATCGCACTATCACGCAAAATGTCCATACACGACCAATTCACCGGCACCAATACTTGATTGCGCGTGCATGCTGTGTCGTGTATATCCTCAAATAATGTAGAATAAAAAGTGGTCCAACCAAAACACACGATAGTAATTGTAAAAAAAATTTTTTCAGAGAATTATCTTAATATTTTTATTATGATAGAATGAGCTGTGGCAATTATGTGTAAAACAAAATATCGGCCTAATGCTCGCCACGGCTTCGGTGGCATGCCTCTATCTGATGGTCCATATTTTTAATGATTCTTTTTTATCAAATTTGGTAGATACATTTATTTGTACTAAAGACTAACCCCCATATTCATGAAAAATATTTTAGGTTTATAGCAGGTTTATGAAACGAATTTTCTATGAAAATTTGTTTAATAAACCTTTTATTAATGAAAAATATTTTTTATGAATATGGGGATTAATGTAAATGTTGAGAATCGGTCTATAATTTCACATATTTACCATAAAAACTTCTTCCCAAATTAGACTTTTTGTCCATAAGCCATCTAATTATGTTGGTATTTAAATTAAATTCGCCGCAAAAATATTTTACTGCAAATTAAATTATTTTCGAATCGGCTCACATCTTATTTGGACACGTGCATAATATCAAAATTGCATTATTCAGCCTAAATCCATATGTATGCAGGGAACAGGTAAATTTTTCGGCATGGCAGCATAAGCCTATATATTGCAAATGGTCAAGAACAATATTGACTTATGGTCCCTACCATAAGCCAATCTGCAGGATCTCATGGGCCATACAGCAAAATGGTTGTTGGAGAGTCTTCCTGAAAATGAGGTGAAAATTCTTCCTGAGAAGTTGATATTGATCAGCAAATGGGGCTGCGATGGATCATCCGGACAAAGCGTTTATAAGCAAAGGATATCTTCCGATGACGCTACAATATCGGACGGAAATATGTTTATGGCATCTGTTGTTCCTTTGCGGCTAAAATCTGATGTTTCCCTACACTAGAAAAATCCACGTCGGTCATCAGTGCATTATTGCCGACCAATAATGTTTCAGTTTGCAAGGGAATCGGCAGAACTCATAAGGACCTCGGTGAAGGACATTGAAGAACAAATAAGCAAGATTAAGCCTACAAAGCTGCAAATTGGAGAAGGAAAATATATTGAATGCAATTACGAGTTCCACCTGACCATGGTTGACGGAAAAGTCGAAACCAACTGACAGGAACAACCTCAACAATGTCATGCCCGATTTGCAAAAAGAGTCAGAAGAACTTTGGTAATTTAAACGATTCTACAAATGAGGAGAATTACGAATATGGAATGTCACCATTGCACGCAAGGATAAGGTGTTTGGAATTCTTGCTAAAACTGGCGTATACCCTACCACAAGTGGAGGAAAACTTCGATGAAAAAACATCAATAAAGGATAAGGAAAAGATCAGAAAGAAGCAAACAAGTTGGACTAAAAGTAGACTATCCCAAGCACGGATACGGTAACTCAAACGATGGAAACACTTCTAGGAGATTTTTTGAAAATGATGAGGCAGTAACTAGAATCACTGGAATTGACAATCAAATCATGGAAAGATTGGGAGCGATCTTGGATGTTTTTAAACTGCAAAGAAAATGTCAATTCTACAAAATATGGAGAATATGCGTCGAAAACTGCATCTCTTTTAGCAGAAATGTATCCACAGAAGAAGTTGACCCCGACCGTCCATAAATAATTGGCGCATGGCAAAGATATAATTGAGTACCAGTCTTTGCCAATTGGAGAGCTTTCTGAAGAAGCACAGGAGTCTCTTAACAAATTTTATAAAAAATATAGATTGCAGAACACTTACAGAAAATAAGGACCTCTTCAACATGTTGGCAGCATCTTCCGATCCACTTATTTCTTCCCTGCGGCATGTGAAGTCCCGAATAGAGTTACAAAATAATTATAGTTTAGAAATGGTTAGTCTTTTAGATATACCTTCTCTTACGAATTGTGATGATTATTTTACAGAAAATTGAAAAAATAGATTTAAAAAAAAAATTATTTATTTTTAATTTGTTGGGTAATAATTTAAAACATAAAACCCTAAAGAAAAAAAATAAAAACAATCTAAAAATGTAAAAATAATTTTTTTAGTTACCATAAAATTGATTTTTCTACTAATTTTAACTTTGATAACCCATAAGTAGGCCCCTACAAAGCGTAGCACCCTTTTCTTATTCGGTTCAAAAGATATGATTTTTGCAACGAAAAAACTCAAATGGCGCCACTGTGCGTCGTTAGAAAGGTGTTGCCCACCGCTTAAGATTTTACAGAAAACTAGTTTTATGTAAGATCAGTTGTAAACTTAAAAAAATAATATATATATTATTGCTATCAAGACACATTTAACAAGACATCATTAAACCCCAGCTGTTTATCTCCAAAAAGTGTATCTCGCTTAGGAAATTTTAATTTTATGGCCAACATTTCTTTGAGGATATTTTTTAGCAATATTTTTTCTAAGCATTCATTAATTACTCTTCTGGGCCACTAGCTGAAATATTATTTACCAAGAAATTACAAAATTATTAATTTCTTCTCTAAAATCACAACAAAAATGTTTTAAAGTTATTATATAGTTTTTTTGGTGGGTACATAAACAACTTTTTTTGAGTCGGTCTAATGTACATATATAGATTTAAAATTGATATTCGTATGTGAGCTATAGTAAAATATGGACTGTTTCTTATCAAATTTCGTAAGGCGGTTAGGGTTTTTGCGATGAATTTAATCCAAATTATATGAATTTTTATATGGAGGCATGGACTAATTTTAACGGTATTTGTAAAATTGCAAGTGGGTGCGGCACATTCCATAGAAAGACAATATGAATAAATTTATATCTTATATTCGGAGAATGATGACAGAAAAAGTTTTTACTATTTACAAAACAACTCGGTTATTAGTACACAACATATGCCAAAAAGTGGGTGTGGTACCTCCAATACAAAGAAAATATAAATTTATATCTTGAGTACGGTAACAGTGAAATTATTCAAATATTGTACAAATAGTTTAGATATTAACACACAACATCTGTCTTAAAGTAGGCGCAATTGGAAAATTAGGCATGTCGCCTCCCATACACTATACATTTATATGTATCTGGAAAACGGTTGCAGTAAAGGCTTTTGAATTTGGATCAAATACAGGCCTGTCACAGAAATCAATTCCGATCGTAAGTGGAAGTGATTTCGTATCTTGCTTCTCCAAACACGAAATCACTTTCGATCGGAACTGAATTCTGTGACTGGCCCGATAATTTGTTTTTCTATACAAAACATCTATCAAAAAAGTGGGCTCCAAATCACTTGTATATTGGCTACTATGGCATGGAAAACTGTTGTGATGGTAGGTTCAAAATTGGCCATAAGTCCGATATCGCTTAAAATCACTAAAAGTCGGAAAAAATTGGATAAAGTAAATAAATAATTCTTATTCGAATATTAACCTTATAACATAATTTTGTTCTGGTAGATTCATGGGTACCGAACACTTTTTTAAAGCTTTCTATAAATCCTGTGGTATAGGGAATCATACAGTTGGACATGACTAACTAAACTCGTTAACATTTTATTTATTTTAAAGCAGTTATTATTATTTTTAATAATTCGTTGCCTAAAACTCCAAATAGTCGATGCCTTTTTTTATTTATTTTTTTTTTTCTTTTTATTTCAGATGGTCTTTTCTGCTCATTTCATTTTTATTGTTGCTCTGCACGCGCTGCAACCTAATGAACCGTTGGTCATTAAAAAAAGCTGTCATTAGTGCCCATTGAAAAAAGAATATACAAAAAAAAAACTTATATCTTTAATCGATATCCACGCTAATGATTTTGGTTATTTATAATTTTAACGGCTTCTGTATTTTTCCTTTTGTATTTCTCAGTTTCTATTATATTTTTTTTAACTTTTGCCTGAAGCACAACTCGTGTTGCATATAAATATCTAGAGACAATTAATAATTTGTGATTAAGATCATCATGAGTGACTTAAAAAATTATTTTGTATACATTCACTACAATACAAATCGAATTTATTTATTCTCATTAATTTTTATTAAGTTTTTTTATGTTTAAAAAATTTCGTATATAAAAACCATAAAAAAAATCAATGGAATCTTAAAATGTCCAGTTAAATAATTAGTAAAAACTTTCATTTTCCCCGTTAGATGAATCTTTATGTTAAAGAATGTTTTCATTACTAGAGTACATTTCGTAAGACTCCCTTAAACAACGTCGCAACATGAGTTGTATTTGTCTCTTTTATCGTTACTACAGTGGGATGTGCTCTGATGAAATTAGGGATCTGGTTCCCGAAAACCGTACATTTGTTCGTAATTTACGCTCTTCTTCAAGAGCCCATCCTTTGTGGTCGATTGGACGGTGAGTCTAACTGTGTGATATCACACGATCTTGGTGGCCAATCGACCGGTCCAAAACGTGAAATTATGTGCTCACCGGCGAAGTGTTCTCTCAATAAATCTATTGATTGATGCGATGTGTGGGAAGTGGCGCCGTCTAGCTGAAACCAAATGTCGCCGAGATCACGAGCTTAAATTTTAGGCATCAAATAGTCGGTTATCATGTCACGATAACGGTCCGAGTTGCTGCGAACGGCGCCGAATCGACTCTCCACGGTCTTCGTGTACACTCTCAGCTACGGCCGCTATATTTTCTTCGCAGCGTGCTGGACGTGGTCTATTCGGTCGAATATTATCCAATATTGAATGCCTGGTCTCAAAATGGGTGATGGTGTTGCGAATAGTACGCTCGGTAGGCCGATTATGTTGACCATAAGTTGAGCGAAGTGCACAAAACACATTCCTCACAGAACGTGAATTTTCGTAATAAAGTTGAACGATTTGTACTCGTTGTTCAGGCGTAAGTCTTTCCATTATGAAATACCAAACAATACTAAACAAAAATAACACGACAGCATGACACGACTCACATGTGATCTGTCAAAAAAAGGCTATTGAAAAAAGGATCTCTACTTGAATGACCCATATTCTGGTCCATGAATAATTCTAATTCGATTTAACCATGTCCGTATATTTGTCTGCCCATCCATCTGTTGAAAACACGCTCACTTTCGAAAGACTCTTACGAAAAAAACTCAATTGGTGTCAACTTCCCTCAAAAATGTATATATAAAAAAATATAATTTAACGACAGAATGCACCAAATCTCATTTAATTAGGCGCAAATTAATTTGATATGACTTGATATCATACTATTTGATTTTGTGAAGGCCATAAAGCCCACTCTCGGAAAACACTTTAGAACGCCTAAAATCATAACGAATAATATTGGAGTAAAATTAAGTCTTATAGTTTCATACTATTAGAAACCACTGCCCCAAGTTTTGGGAAGATCGACCCATCATATACCATTGACCCCATATAAAGCCCAATCTCGGAAAATACTTTAGATGCCTAAGACCGTAACGAATAGTCGTAGTAAAGTAAACATTGTCTGTTATAGTTTCGAAGATAAAAAAAACCACTTCGTTGAATTTCGTGAGCATCGGTCCATAATCTACCTTTAGCCCCATATTAAACCCACTATGGAAAATTATTTAAATACGACTATTCCCTCAACAAATATAGATATTGTGGCAAAATTGGATCCCATTTAGCCTTATATTGCTACAAATGACACCATGTAATTCTGTGAAAATCGGTCCATAATTTAACGTAGGTTCCACATAAAGTGGCCTTCTGAAAAGCTATTTAACAAGCATTAACCTCTAAAAAAAATTGTATTGCTGTATTGAAACTTGGTCTAATTTACGATTTTTTTGTTAAACCAAGGCAACCAATTATAATACTGTGAGGTCAGGTTTTATAAAGATTGGTTAATATTATATAGATAACATGCAAAGCTATATTCGAACTTTTGGTGGAAGATAGTAAAGATTCGGCAAAGCCGAATATAGCACGCTTACCTTTAAATTGCTTTTCTTTTAAACAAAAAAGTTTCAGTTTTAGAAGAAATCGTAGACATAATGAAACATAACATCTGCTTAATATGCAAACCTGCTTACTCCCTTTCAACACATTTCACGGAAGAGACAAAAAACTTCTTCTAAATCATATTTGCAGCTTAAGAGCAGTTTTTCTTATCAAGCCTTTTTACAAACTTCAAGACTGAAATTGAAGAAAAACTACATGCTGGTCGACGAGGCGTAGCTTTCTCTATCACACGGCATCAAAATCGCAATTTGCTTAAAAAGTGGATTTAGCAGGTTTACATATTAAGCCGACGTTATGTTTCATTTATACAGACAGAGCTTTATTTTGATACCAACAATTATATTATTATTTTGATAAAAAATATTTTATAATTAAATAACCATAAAGTTATAATTGGTGATTTTTTTATAACTTGTTTCACTGTTAAAAACACATTGGGAAAATTCAGACAGTAGTCTTAAGCCTTAACATAGTAATACGAAAAAAAATCACTGCTGTGAGCACCCCTTCGTAATTAAGTGTGCTATTTTAAATATGAGTCAGATGATAAAAAAAACAATTATAAATATTTGATATCAGAATGCCAAGAACAAGTGAAAAACCTACAATAATATCCGGCTTGTGCAAAAATAACATATTAGACGTTGTAATGGCTGACTCAAGTAAGTATGACCCAAAAATTATGCCTTCACTTAAATGTTGACGAGCGATTCATTACTTTCATGTTAAAAGAAATTAACCAACATAAATTGTAGACGATGAAGACAAATGAGAGCTAACTAATGAAATGTTTTTAATAAACGTTGTAAGTTTCCTCACTCACCTCAGAAGCGGACACCTTGGATTCCCAAAATTTGAAAATAGGCCACAAAACGTTGTAAAAAAATTTAAGAAAATTAATTTTAGCAATGATTTGGTCATGTATATACTGGACTTAATAAAAGACGATAATGTATTTAACACAAGACCAAGAACAGCACAGCTTTCAATAGATATTCACATATTCTGTTTTCATTCCTGCAGACAAGCGTAGAGCTTCGTACTTTATCGATTACGCTTCTCTAGTGGTGAACCTTCAATACGCAAAGTAGCACATTTCAATATGTCACAAAACGTGTTTTGAAAGCAAACTTGAAAGACAAATTCTTATACTAAAGTAAAAATCAAGAAATTTTCCCTGGTGGCGCAAGGTATAAAGACGGCTTGCTCGCGGAAATTTTAAATCTCTCTTAGAAACGCACCTTGAACGATTTTTGTCGCCACCTCAATGGATTCCTGGAGGTAGCGCTTATCGCCCGACGGGAACGGGATCTCTTCAACAAACACTTTTTTTATAAATCGAGTCCGTATTGAGAATTGCTTTCATATTTTAAAGGATAAATGTAATATCTTTAAATATATACATTTTCATATTGAAGCGTATGCTATCAAGTTATATTGTCATAATATCCTAAATTTTACAAAAGTTAAAAAAAACTGTTGTGTTTTAAACGAAAAAGACCTAAAAAACAAGATTTTTAATGATGTATTTATTGGTTTGTTATATACTTCTCTTTTAGCTGCCATCCAGACCTATAGTCTGCTTCAATTTTTATTTATTTTATCTTATTTGAAAGCCTTTTAAATTACGCGCCGAATAGTATATAATTGACTTTGATCGGAAAAAGTCATGTGTTATAAGGGATCAAAGCTTAGATTTTCTGAAAGTTTTAACGTTTTTACAAACTATTATCATTTCGGAAACGGTTTTGTACCACAAAAAAAAAAAAAAAAAAATTAATAAAAAAGGGCTTTTACACATACCAACTTAAAAGCAGTAAAGGGTTTCAAGTAGTGATTAAGGGCTTTGACAATGGTGGACGATATACATCGATATTTTAAAAACACTTGGTGTAAGGTATCGATACATCGAAACAATACGATATTTTTTACTCATCAACATCAAAAAAACATGGATGTTTTTTATTCGATGCATCAAAGTGACAAATTTAATACAAGAACCTTGTAGAATATGTTTAAAGTCATTATTATCAACTGTTTTCATACCTTGTTTTTCCCCATACAACATTTTGAGTTCGAAGCGAAGAAGAAATGATCCTTCTCTGCTTTTTGTCGTAAGTTTATTTGAACTGACTAAAAATTAATGTTTCCAGAAGTATGACTTTGATATATTTTATCGATTGTTTTATTAATTAAAATTAAAATGTGTTGATGATTTCTACTCCAAGCAAGCGTTTCTAAAAACACACACACAGCGCACATTATGCCCTATTTTTAACTATTCAATATTATTTTGAAATAATTAAATTATAAATGGATATAATTTACAACATGAAATTAATTTAAATTTGTTTGGCAATTTTATTCTTGACTGAACACGGAATTGAACTCGGGTCGAATTTAATTTAATTTAATGAAAATTCAATTTGATGAACTTAAGCCTAATTTTAATATCAAAAACTTCAACTAAAATTGAAAACTTCTTTAAAAAAATCGCAATTGTTATTATTAATAGATGTTAGAACTAGTACTAAAAATTTTTGGTATTTTTTTCGACTTTTCACCAAAATAAAACAAAATCGTTTTTACGATTTGACACTTTGCCCTCAAGCCAGATTATAATATCATTTATTAAAAAAAGTTCAACCAACTCAATTATTTTTTTATTAATAAAACTTTTTAGTCATTTAATCCCCATTTTTTATAAACCACATTCATATATTTTATGTTAAAAAAAAACAATCGATGTATACAAAACATCGATGTATATTGCGAAACATCGATATTATGCCTGTATGCGATGCATTGCATCGAAACAACCCTAGATGTTTTTTTTTCAATGCCCATCACCAGCTTTGACCCATACGTGGAGCCAGATGATATGAATGTTTTTAGAAGAGAAGGGTTTCAAAATAAAAAATTTAATATATATTAAAATTAGGGAAAAAAATATCTAAGTAAGAATCCGGCAACGTACTGCAACACCGACTCCTCATCTAACCTTGATGCTAAATGTATATGAGACTGGCCCTGATTTGACTTTAAACTCTTTGCGGTATTTTATTCGACCTTTCTAATTATTATTATAAGAAAGAAAAAAAAACCCCGAAGAAGGCAATCAAAGAGGTGCCGAAATACTGGTTCGAATAAATGTTTAACCCTGCTGTTAGGTATAGACAATTTTGGTCAAACTCTTTTTAAACCTTCCAACACCACCAATAGTGGTGAAGGAGGGTATACTAAGGTTGTTATTCCATGTGAAACTTTTTTATTATTCATCTAAGACCCCATAAAGTATATATACTCTGGCTCCTTGTGTAATTCTAAGTCGATTTAGCCATGTTCATCTGTCTGTCCGTCTATCCGTTTGTTGAAAACACGCTCACTTTCGAAAAACGCAAAAGAAAAGAACAAACTTGATCTCAAATTGCTTGTAGCTATCCTAAGCAGTTTGGACTTCAAATCCTGCAACATCGGTTCAGTAGGATCAGAGCTAAGAATCAAAATGTGGAACCACCACCCTAAAAAAATTTTGATACAAAAACTAAAATAAATGGTGGAATAATGCACGGAATGATATAACATTCTCCACGAATTTGCTTTATATAACTGCAAATCATCGTGACGATCGGTCTATAATTGACCATATGCCCCATATAAAGCCTGCTCGCGGAAAACAGTTTAGTACGCCTAAAACCGTAATTAATAACGCTATCATACTAAAATTTGGTACGTCACAGTTTTATACGACCAGAAATAACATTGTAAAATTTTTTGAAGATCGGTCCATAATTTACACTAGGCCCCATATAAACCCTACTCTCAGAAAACAGTTTATTGCGCCTGAAACCAAATAAAACCCACGTTGGGAAAATAATTGAATTCGCCTAAAACAGTAACAGATATATTTATTGCGGTAAAATTTCTTTCAACTTAAATTCATACGGCCAGAAAAAATATCATGCAGTTTTGTGAAATTCACTGTTAACGCTAAAACTAATTACACTGCAGTATTGAAATTTATTCTAATTTATTTTTGTAATACCAGAAATCCGTCTTCAGAATTTTGGGATGATTGGTCCATAATTTACCATAGATCCAATACAAATTGCCCTCCTAAAAATTATTTTAGTTCGGCTAAAACTTTTACGAATCATGATATTTTACCCAAGCCAGTTCCAAGTTTTAAACAGAAACGCATAAAACTTTCTTATTGTCGGTCAATAATTTAATTCAGGTCTAAACCGCAACCAATTTTAATGCTGACATTATTTTGTAAAGATTAGTTAAAAATGTATTAGTATATATCATATAGAGCCCACTTCTGTCGGTGGAGGGTATCAAAGATTCGGCACAGCCGAATATAGCACTCTAACTTGTTTTTTTTTTTTTTAATTTGCAGTGGATTACAATATCAACTTAAAACGTGAGCACAAGTATTATTTTTCTATTTCAGTTTGTTTAGCAAAAGTTTTTAGCTGTCTATGATAAAATCGAACAGCAAAAATTAAAAAATACAGATCTTGGGCTATTATATTTTGGTCAATGCGTTTCTTGTTTTTTAATTTTGTACATGAGTAAAAGTAAGTAAAAGAAGAACAAATTGTTTTCCGATTCAGTTGGCATACAAATCTATTGCATATAGTGCATTTGGCATCACATTTGGATTTACAGAATTGCAAATTCTCCGTTTCCTAGAAGCTAATATTTTTACTCCGCTGATGACGCCACTTTGATGACGAAGCTTATTGTTGAGTCAATATATCTGCTGCGAAGGGGTTTTTAGGTTTGACTGTCCCTTTCAATATGTATGTATTCTTCTTATCATAGATACTAGGGTGTTCAATTAATCGGCTTTTTTTGTTCGATTAAACTATTAATCGATATTTGGCATTTTTGATTTATACAATTAAACGAATTATATTTTAAAATTAATCGAATAATTCAAAATCCAGAAATTTTATAATTTAAGAGATTTTTTCGATAATTTTAGAAAAAATAAATACTTGAGTAAATAAACATTATTAATTACAAGTTTTTTTTATATTTTATTAACAAAAAAAAAAACAAAACAAACGTAACAATTTATAGTAATTAATAAAACCTTTACAACGATAAAAAATTAAACATGTATTGAGATCACATAATTTTATATGTACAAACAATTAAACAAATCTTTAAAATTAATATGTTGTTTAATGTTTTGCTTTAGTTGGAAGCCACGCGATCATGTTTTGTCTTTTTACTTGTTTTACTAGCGCACTCACACCTTTTAAATTGACCACGAGATTGCTCTCAGTTTTACCTTTCCATTTGATGGTCAATTTTACGTTCAATTTAACAACTGACCACAAATAAACTTTGGCGCCTTCTTTGTAAAAAATATACTTCTTAAAAAATAAATGTGCTTTATTGAAAAAAAATTGTATTCTAAAAAATTCTTGTTCTTTTTTTAGAAAATACTTTGTGTCATGCTACTATTTTTAGTTGTTTCGTCGCCGAGGCATTTTTAAAATGAAATTGATTATCAAATTGAGTACATCCTGTGACACAGCTGTCAATTCAAACAAGTTTTGACAAGCAGTCTTTGTGAACAACTTAAAAATTATTTTTTGAACGTGTGGCTCCAGGGTTAAAAATATTTTTATGCATTTGTTTCAATTATAAGTACAAATTAACGGATTACTGCATTATTTCAGTTATCAGTAAAAATTTACTGGTTACTGAAAAATTTTCAAAGTTACTGAAAAATCACGAGTCACAGTTGTGACCAAATTTGTCAAGTAACCAGCTGCTTGCTAAGTCGTTCTTTTCTCATTTTGTTACTGTTTGTAACAAAATTTTTTTGCATGCACCACAATTTTTTTTAAATGATAAAAATACCTTGTTAAAAGAACTTAATTTGTAAAAATACATATGTTAGTGTATAACTTGTTGTTTTTTTTAAGGTTTTGAATCAATTCACTTTATTCGTGCAATAAAAAATTAAGCATATACTAGAAAATTTAGTATACTTCTTTTATTTTATGATAACTATAAAAGAACTCAAAACTAACAAACCCTGATCACAATTACAGTTTTAAAGAACAGTGATTTTTAAATCACATTCACTAGTCACGATGTTTCTTAAGCATCACGGGATCGCTCATCTCTAACGCCCATGTACGTGAATTACTCACTAAACATGACTGTTTTTTTAAAATTCCAACGGACTCATACATTTGGTTTGTTTATTGACCTAAAACTTTAAAAAATTATACAATTATACATTTGACAGAAAAAGCATATATGTATTGTTAATTGATTAAACGGCATAAATTCTTCTATTACCTAATCCTTTAATCGAAATCAGCCATTTTAAATTAATCGAACAAATAATCGTCTAAATTTGTTCGATTAATCGAACAAGAATTAATCGACTGAACACCCTAATAGACACATAGCTAACTGGCGTAAAAGCTTAGGTCTTCTGCGATTTCAATCATTTGCAGTCCATGAAGAATCAATTTCTGTATATAAAATAAATGCATTCAATGCAGAATTACAAAATTATTTTTTTGTTCATAAATTCCCAGCAAAAACTTTACTTACCTGGTAAGTTAGCAAGTAATGTTAGAGAAATATAAGCACTACTTATTTTTCGGCTGAATAAATACTTATTTTTGTTCTTGTTGTCAGTATACTAACTTGAATAACTAGTTATTTTTTAGCTGCCAGTAGTAAGTCGAAGAGTCAAACATACCCACTGACATAGTAACAGATTTAATTCTAATATTTTTATATTTCCTAAATTGTAAAAATTAAAAATTGGCGCTGGTTAATAGAGAATATTTAACTACCAGTAAGATGAATTGTAAGTACTTACAATTTACTTACTAGAAGCCAAAAAATAGCTAGTTTTTATTTAATTGGCGCTAGTAGATAGACCGAATAAGTAGTTATGGAGTAAATATTCAGTACTAAAAACAAGACAACTAATAAGTAGTTATTTAGCTGATTATTAGTAGGGAGGTCGAACGGTTATTATTCGACCGGTTTTAACCGGTTATTTTAGCTTTGCCCAAGTTGGTTATTTTAAAATGCCAATTTTTCGAATATCGAATAAACCGGTTATTTTGGCATAATAAACTGGTTATTTTAGTACTATGTAATTTATATACATTTTCCTTACTCATGTTGTAGATGTACCCATAATTTAAGTATTTTCTAATTGAATATTGGCCAAACTTAAACTTTTTATGAAGAATGTCAAAACAAAATGTAACAAAGGTCAAAAAACATTATGAACACTGTAAATACAAATCGCTTATAAAGGCGTGGGTTCTTGACGAAAAAAAAACAAACACTATTCAAAATACTACAAAAACGTGTGCAGTCAAAAAGTAAATAGTAATTTGTGCAAGAGTGTTCTAAATATTAAATATATTTTTATATAAAGGCTATCTCTAGATATTTTTCGAACGCGATTAAAAAGACAAAGTTAGGTGCTTGAGGTGCCCTAAAATGATAAGTTACAAAGGTTCTTCCATGTCACGACTTACTAAACTTACTAAAATACGCTGCAAAAAATTAATCATTGGGTGAAATATTAGCCCGTTGTGTTGCCGAGGACGAAATGCCCGCTAAGGCACTTAAAACTCTTAAGTAGTTCGAGCATCTCTTCATGCTGAAAACTAAAACATTACGGCAGAATCAACGATATGGGAAAAATTTCTTCCAGTTTTATTTATTAAAACACCAAGAACTAAAAAACGAAATTGAAGAAATAAAACAATGTCATACAATGTTTTAAATTGTAGTCGACGAATTGACAAATATATTACACAAAAAGAATGTTCAGTTCACTATTCGTTTCTATAATGCTGAAACAAATTAATTTGAAATAGATAATCCTGGACTTTGTAACTTTTAAAAAATATGGTTGATTTATATACTCGTAGATAGCTTAACCACCAACAAATTAAAAGCCATTCAAAATAAATTTGAGAGAATATTTCGAATAATAACTTTATAAAATTCCTATAATTTATTTGCTTTTGCAAAACGTATGTCTAGATCAAATATCCTTCAACAGTTTCTAAATTACATTATACAAATATCTTCTTACAAATTAAGTTTAGTAAATCAATACAAAATTGTTGAAAATTTAGTTAAAGTTTGATAAATTTACTGGTCCCACTTTTCTTGGATTTTATCGTAAAATATTTGTTAGGTCTGATTTAAGTCATATCTATGTATTTTGTTGGTTCCTTACCCTTGCAAATTGTTTTGTTTTTATTCAAATTAACGCTTTATTTTAAAAACTTATTTGATTTTTGTGTTTTTAAGTATTCGAATTAAAATCGGTTAACCGGTTATTTAAAAATTGCTTAGCCGAAAACCGGGGTTTTTAAAATAGCAACTATTCGTAATATTCGAAAACCGGTTATTGAAAAAAGTCGAATAATCGATCTCCCTAATTATTAGTAAGCAAATATCCATAACTTAAAATAATAATAGTAGTGAAAAGTACTTACTAAGGACATGAGTAGCAAGTACTTATTGAGGTTTACAGAATAGTGACAATTGTGATGACAACTAATTACCAGGTAACGTATGAAATAACTACGACCTATTACCACAATTCAAAAAGTTTTTCCTGGGTTATTTCAAAAGTATTGGCAAATGAGTCTGAGTTACTTATGAAAATACAAAGTGGACGAAAATGGTCCTTGACCTAAGATTCGTAAGTTTATTTCAACCTAACAGCAGGGCTAAATTTTTTGGAAAATAAGACTTCAGGCTCGACACTTAAATTATTTTAAATTGATATTTCAATTTTAACACTGAACTTAAATAAAGTTATTTACTCAGTCCGGGTTTAAACTTCAAGGTCGAGTGTATTCCAAACTGTTTACGTACACTAAACGTATCCTTTATCGGAGCCTCCTTGGTCCTTCCCCATTACACCTATTGATTCCAAATTAAAATCAAACCATCCGTTCGTATCATGCAGATTAATTTTCTTTTTTTTTAGATTATTTTCACTTTGTAAAAGCAATTTAATTCTATTTACTTTGTTCTTAACTATATCCATAAAGTACAGACGTCCAATAAAAAAATTATTTATGTATTTACATTTATATACAAATATAAACTTGTGAACATAACCATAAAAATATTTACACAAATAAATGGACAAATGTGTATAAAATACACAGCCGTACATATTTTATACAATATTGACACTTGTGTCATGTCCAGTAGCACTTTACAATAATTGATTTCAATTTCAAGTTTATTTGTGTTTTTAGTTTATTTGCTTTTTTCTACGCCCCTCGACTGATGGATTGGGTAGAAAGAACACTTAGTTAAAGTTTAATGAATAAGGATTTTTTCTAATTTGAAGGGTCTTAGAAAAGTTTCCGTAATGAATTTTATGGGATTAGTAAAGGGTACTGCTTGGCTCCTACAGGAAGCATTTTTTCCATTGCATTTCATATGGATGTCGCAATAAGCTAATTCGCCTCAAATTTAACTCGGTTGGCGGCCGCTCTAAGCTAACATTACCCGCCAAATTATATTTTTAAATCCATAAAACCAATAAAAGTCGTTATTTGCTCCACCTATGCGAAATCCGGCGGGAACTATAGTTTCAAGCTAGACCTGTTTCGAAGTCCCTTATATGTTATAAGTCTTTGCCTTACCCGGGGTCTACACATGCAAGTGAAGGTTTGAAAAACTCAATACACTCACACATTTTTCTAACACCATCACATTTTTCGTACTTGCAGAACAACTTGCAAGAGAATTTGCTTGCAAGTAAATTTTTGACACTTGCAGCAAGCAAAATGACAAATAAAGAAACAGTGTTACCATGGATGCCTTTGGTATTAATTTACTAGTACTTAGTAATATAAAAGTTATGTTTATATCTGATTTTCTGTGTATTTATAAAAATAAAAAACAAAACAAAAACAAAGCAACACAACTTCATGGTATTTTAAAACATAAATTTCAAGCATTTAAAAAAATTTTTAATCAAAATATTTTCTCAGAAATTTTATGATTCGGTAACTACGCCAATACTGGATTCAGATATTTTACAAATAAACATAAGTTTTTCATCAAGATGGACCAAAAATAAAATAATGAAACAACTAAATAATTTATATATAATATTATTAAATAAATTTCGTGATAACATTAACATGATAATGTTTTTTAAACCCAAAAATAAAGCTTTTTCATAAGATGTTTTCGCTTCTTGAACATCTGAAAAATAAACTTGCAACTGACTGTGTAAACACTCAAGCTACTTGCAAGACTTTCGGCTATTTCTTCGACATTTTCATTGATAGTACATATACACTACTTGCAAGAAAATACTTGCATGTGTAAACCAATGTGTAAAGTGTCCAGAGTTCAACATATATAATTTTAACAAGTAAGAAAGTATATTCGGTCAAGCCCGACCATATGATACCCTACACCACAGTATTTAAAAAGAAATATTCGAGAGTGTTTCCTATTTGGGACCCATGGGCAATCAAGGACCCGCCAGTACAAAATTATGTTATTAGATTACGATTTGTGTAAAAGTTCATTTTGCCAAATATTGCTTGGATATCTTCATCTTTATGAGATTTGTTTGTTTGCCTTTAAGTGATTTTGGGATAGTCGTTTATATGGGGCTATGATTAATTTTGGACTTAACAGAACAGTATTTGTCACGCCGTAGTAGGTATCGTGAAAGTTATTGTTGCCAATGTTTATGTCAATACGAATGTCAATAAGAAGTTATAGTATTAAAAGGTATTTCCGGGTGTAGTATTTGTATGGGAGCTATTGTCAACGTGGACCGAAAATTTGGTAAGATGATTTATATTGCAATTTTATAAGTTTGGACAAAATTTAATTTTAATTCCATCATAGTAAGATGATAATTGGGCACAAAGACCCTATTCCGGAAAGGTGCTTGTATGGGGGCTATGTGAAATTATGGACCAATTCCAATATGTTTGGTCCCTGTGACAATTTATACCTATGTACCAAACTTCCTCAAATTATCACCAAATTTGTGACCTGTACTTTGAGCAAAAGGTTTACATGGACAGCCAGCCAGCCGGGACGGACATAGTTTGATCGAATCAGAAAGTGATTCTGACTCGATCGGTATACGTTAAGGTGGGACCAAGATTTAAGAGAGTTACAAACATCAGCACAAACGCATAATATCCCCTCCATTATTGTTGTGTGGATATAGGGTTGTCAGTCGTACTGTTTTTATCAGTACATGTACTGTTTTTGGTTTAAAGTACTGATTTATGCATAACAAGAAAATCCGTACGCAAAAGTACTGATTTCTTCATTAATGTACTGTTTTTGTTTAGCATTTTTTTAATTAATTTTGTTCAACATATAAAATAGTATGTCATATGGTCAAATTGTTTGTGATAAAAACATTAAAATGGATGTTCTTTTCGAAGAGTTCTTAGCATCGAAGGTTGGTGCCGAGTCAGTACGAAAAGAGAAACTAGTAGAAGAAAATTGGAAACAGCTTCTAAATGGTAGTGCGTTTACGAATTTGAGAATATGTGTCAATTAATTTCTTTAATTCCACATTCAAGCGCTTTTACAGAACGAATCTTTAGTTGTTTTCAAACTGGAGAAAAGAGAGAACCAAAAAACTCTTAATATAAAATCTAGAAAGTGATTAGCTGGTAAATGCAAACTTTGGATAATTGTAATGAGTTCTTAGTGAAATTGGCTAGTAAAACCTTTATAAAGGTGTTCTCGGTTAAATTAGATATTTGCTGTTTCTGCAAAATTAAAGAGAGTAAGACAAAAAACCTATTGCAACGATTAACTCAAAACATTAATATATTGACATTGGCCCTTTTAGTACCAGGCCACAGTCATAATGAACTCAAATTTTGCTTTTCATAAAATTAAGGTTTCTTTGTAAAATACTAAGCAAAGTAGCTTACAAGAAATTAAAAATCGAATTTGAAACAAATTGTTGTGTTTAAGATTTTTCGTTGTTCACTTTGTATTCTCGCTATAAATATATACCGAATTAAATTATTGTTTAAAAAGTTTCAGTTTTATTAATTATTTTTTTAATACAATTGTGTATCGGTACAAATTATAGAATAAACCCAAGTTTTTTAAAAAATGTTCTAATCAGAAGGCTGGTTAATATGGGATCTATGGTAAATATGGATCGATTATCGGAAAATGGAATGATATTATTTCTAGCCATATGTATCAAAATTGGACCAAATTTTACCACAATATCCTATATCTGCTACGGTTTAAGGCGTACTTAAATAATTTCCTTCAGGAAATCTTTGACGTACCACATGTTCTTATGATGTCATCATTTATTACGGCTTAGGCGCACTAAACCATTTTCCGGGAGTAGGCTTTATATGGGGCATATGGTAAATTATGGACCGATCTTACGAAATTTTACAGCGTGATTTCTAGTCCTTTAAAACTATGACGTAACACATCTTAATATGATAGCAATATTTATTAAGGTTTAAGACGTACAGTATGATTTCTGGTAATATAGAACGAGTTTGTGCAAAATCTTATATTTTCCCGTGCATTATGCCACCTTTTATGTTTGTTTTTGTAACAAAATTGACACATTTTTAGGGTTGTGGTTCCATACACAGAAAATATTATTAAATTTCTCCAACAACCAAAATTAATACTAAATTCATAATATCAAGCAAGCATATTGATTTTGCACCTATTACCAATATGATTATATTGATTAATAAAAATTTTTAAATTTTGAAAAAATATTTAATTTAATTTTAATTAAAAAAGTGATCAAAAAACTTTGCCATTTCAAACAATGTGTTGATTTATTTAAATAAATATTGACGATTCCCAACAACAATTCTACATGTTTAAATTATTTTATTTAAAAAAGTCAATTAATATTTTTTGTTATGTAATTAAAATTTCAATTTAAAATTTATTTAAAAACAGCTAAAATGTTAATTAAATCAAAATTAAATTTCTAATTTTCTTTTAACTAAAAAAAATGATTCAATTATCACATTAATTAAATTTAAGTAGTTCTTAAACTATTGTTTTAATTGATTAAACACTTTTTCTGTGTATTTTGCTGAATTTCACTCCAAAACTGCTTAGCATAACTAGAAGCAATTTGACATCAACATTGTTCTAATCTTTTGAGTTTTTCGAAAGTGAGCATGTTTTTTAACAGACGGACATACCTAAATATCGACTTAGAATTACTCAAGGAGCCAGAATATATATACTTTATGTGGACTTAGATGGATAATAAATAAGATTCACACGGAAGGACAAATTTAGTATACCCTCATTCACCACTAGTGGTGAATGGTATTAAAAGAGCTTAAAGGCAAATAAAGAATAGTCATATATACATTTAGCATAAAGGTAAGAATAGGAGTTGGAGCCGGGAGTCGGAGTCGCACTTAAAAAATTTCAGTGTTTGAAGTCGGAGTCGGAGTTAGTACTTTTTTTTGACGACTCCACAGCCCTGCGTTTTATGTTCTTAAAATTTAAATTTATATTTATATTTAAAAATTATATATACTGTTTTTTTCAACTGTGTCTAATGTACTGATTATTCTGATCTCAAAACTGGCAACCCTCTGTGGATATAAAGAATGCTTAGAATATTATCGTAAACTTGAGAACCCTGTTAAGAAAACAATTTTTGGCGAAAAAAATCACACGATTTTAAAATAATCAACCGATTAACGCACAAATTAATTGAGTAAAATTTATTTATTAATGTTAGACAATAAAAAGAGGCTATAGAGGTAAAATTATAATTTGATTTAAAAGCTTTGGCGGCAAAACGAATTTATTCTATTTAATTCACGCGAATTCCAATCATTTCTAGTAATCTCGTATCGACGCTAAAACTTATTTTTTTTTTTAATTTGGGTAGAGATAAATAATCGTATTACTAAACATTGTTTTTTTCTACAGTTATGGAAAAAAATTACAAAATTTGGAAGAGGAAAAAAGTTATGGATCGGATTGTTGACACACTCTCATATTTTGTTTATAGAGTTTTTACTATTTGCAACCAGCATTTTTTATGTTTATAGTGTATTTTAACAGTATATTGTTATTATTGGATGTTTCTGTGTTATGTCTAATTATATATAAATATGTATATATACAAACATATAAACAAACAAAATCACAAACATATTTAGATAGATTCATAAGTTTTTATATACATGTCGCACTTGTTCAACAATAGTGTATTAACTCAACCTTTTTATTTTTTCACTTTATTTAAAAAATTGACACGTAATCTTCCCCCGTAAAAATATCATGCTTTTTTGTCTACTTTTTGCTTATGAAACGATTGGCTAAAAACTATTTTTCATATGCTTTAAATGTAAAATGAAAAATTCTTTTGTTTCTACTGAAAATTTTTAAATTTTGAGTTAATACAGTATTTAAAAACAAGTGCGGTATGTATGTAATAAGTATATGTAAAACTTTTTTTTATTCCTTAATAAAACGAGCAAATACATCAAATTTATTCTGTCGGATTTGTTAGATTATGACTGACACTCGTTAAAATACATTCAAGTGCAATAATTAGTTTTCTTTCTGCTGTTGAACATCGATTTTTTGTTTGTCCCTTGTCAAAGGAAATTGACGTACATATCTGATTTGAATATGTCGATGTAAATAAATATTTTTTTATACCCTTCACAACTGGCGGTAAGTTCGTTTTTATATGAGCTTGTCACTCAATTCGTTATTCCTACAATTATGGAGTAGCGGAGTTGATTTAATGACTTCCGTCTTCCCGTCCATCGATTTGTCTTTTCATGTGTATGTTTAAATAGGTTTCTCAAAGACACAAGACATCATGGAGACTGGGTTGTTATACCACGAATGTCTAATTGTTACCAAGAAACGCAAATTGTTGCCAGTAATGCCAAAAACACAACTGGGACGAACGCCGAAATACTTCCAGCGAATATTCGCGCATAACGAACTGTGCGACAAGATTATTTCTATTTCTTACGCAGACGGACGAAGAATAAATTGGAACAGGTTGACCACTTTTTATTAGAATTTCTTAAGTGTTTTAGCAAATAGTGAAAATTTTTTATCAAAGTTGTTTTTGGGAATACAATTATTTATTAAAAGATGTTATTTGTTGTGCTTAACTCCCTATTTTTATTCTTGATAAAAAAAACTAAAAAATTATTGTTGGAGGATAAGCTGCTTCTATGCGCATTTCACTGGTTGCTTAGACCAGATCATCAGGAAACGTTTTTCCCAAAAAATTTTAGAAAAGCCAAAAATATCAGCAAATAAGACTACAAAGGGAATGGGAATTACAAACACTCAAAAAGTCTTATTTGCAACGATATCAAAGGTTTAACCAAACTCCAACAATAAAACATTGTTTTTATTTTTTTTACATTCCCTAATTTTTTGGGAAAAACGTGTATACTTTTTTGAAATTCGATCACTTGGGGGCGTAAATGGGTAACACCTATATTTTCAAGCTTTTTTGTCACCCCAACCATCTTTTAAACCATAAACATAGAAATAAAAATTACCTCACCAAGAATATTATCCCTGTGCATCATTTAGGATTCCGTCACAAGCATTGTACACCTGAACAATGCCACCGAGTCGTAAATGTAATTAGAAATGTTCCAAAAACAAACAGTTAAACAAGCCTTCGACAGAGTAGGTCTTTTAAATAAACTAAAAAGGCTTATCCCTGCATCATTCTTTTTGGTCCTCAAATCCTACATACAACATCGTTATTTTTATGTAAAAGTAAAAGACGAAATTTCCAATATTTGTGAAATAAAAGCTGGTATTCCGCAGGGAAGCGTACTGGGCCCAGTTTTATTGACATTATATACCTCCGATATGCCATCTAATGAAAATGTTACTATTGCTACGTATGAGGATGACACAGCCTTAATGGCAAGTAATATTTCCTCAATAGAGGCCTCAAACCAGGTTCAAAATCACCTGGACAAATTATCGAACTGGTTTAAAAGATGGAATATTTCAATAAATACAGAAAAGTCTAATTACATTACTTATACATTAAGAAAGGAAATTTCTCCCCCTATTTTCCTTAACAATGAAGAAATTCCAAGAACTGATTGTGTGAAATATCTTGGCATTCATATTGATAAAAGGCTGACGTGGAAGCAACACATAAAAGCAAAAAGGGACTACCTACATATTAAAACAAAGCGAATATATTGGCTGCTCCGTCAAAAATCAGAACTTAGATTAGAAAACAAAGTACTTTTATACAAAACAATTTTAAAGCCGACATGGACATACGGAATCCAATTGTGGGGCACCACTAGCAATTCGAACATAGAAATACTTTAACGATATCAATCAAAAACTCTTCGAATGATATAGATGCTCCATGGTTTGTAACTAACGAAACTATTCACAGAGATTTATTTATATCAAAGATTAAAAATGAAATAAACGTATACAGCTCGAGGTACTTTGAAAGACTTAGTAACCATTCTAACCCCCTTGTTATTAGTTTACTAGATGATAGCGAGGAAGTACATAGCTAAAAAGGCTTCATGTGCTTGACCTTCCGTTCAGAAAATAAGTATGTAAATATTTAAAATAGTTACTGTAAATATGTAATAATTAGATTTATTTTATTCCCGCACTTTTTGGTTTCCCGGGAAAGCGGAAAATAAAAATCAAATTCCCGGTTTCCCGGGATTCCCGCCCAAAATTTTTTATTTATTTCTTTACTTATTTCTCAAATGAAACTAATATTTCTTGTTTACTATTACGCTTAAAATAATTAAGTCTAGTATCTATTATATAACAAAAACGTAAAAAATTAAGATTAAAATTATTTTAAGATACTTAAGAGGTTATTTTTATGTCAATAGGATCATAGAAATCAATATACGTATACACATTGTCAAATTCAGAGCTTATTTGCATAATTATAATGAGAGTATTGAAGTCTTACAGCCAATTTAACAAGTTCAGTTAAAGCTTAACTGTTACTTTAACTTCCATCTAACAATATGTTTTCGACAGTTATATCTGGTAGTTAATTATAACTGAACTTGGTGAAATTAGCCGTTAGTGGAATACAATTTCTGTAAGGGCGATTAGGAACTGAAAGCATAACATTACGAAGTAGGAATTCTGAAACAATTCTACTGTTTAACAAATTCAGCAGGAAAGAGAAATTTTGTTTGCTACATATATTTAATAACATATTTTTTTACAATTTTATAATCAGCAGTGGTGTATGAAGTTATACTAAGTTTGCCATTCCATGTGAATCTTTTTTTAATATTCAGCTAGGATCCCATAACGTATTTGTATTGTGAGTCCTTCGTTTATTCTAAGCTGATTTCGTCATATGGGTGTCAAATTGTTTCTAGATCTTCTAGGCTGTTTGTGGCTTAATTCCAGCAGAATCGCTTCAGTAGGAAAAATAGTTATGCGCTCAAATGTGGAACTACCTACCTAAAAACTCAACAAAAACTAACATAAATTTGTGGCGAAACGCACCTATTGTCATTAAATTTCAACTAATTCGTTTTATAAGGCACCAAATTTCGTGAATATCGGTTCATAATTTACCTATGGCTCCATGTTTAGATTTATCTCGTAAATCATGTAAGTATGGCTAAAAGTGTAACGAATAATGCTTTTGTGGTGCAATTAAGCATAATCTATTTTCATAAGACTCAAAATTACTTGAAATGCCGCATATAAAGCACAATCTAGGATAACACTTTACTACGCCCTTAACCGCAAAACCTTATAATATTATTGTAATATTTACACTTTACTTTGCTAAGACAAGAAATAAAATTTTGGAAGATAGGTCTATAATTTATCATAGGCCCTATATAAGGCCCATTCTCTAAAATTAGCTTAATAAGTCTTAACTGTAGCAAATTTTAATATTGTGGTAAAATCAAGTTGGATTAAACTACTAATACAGTCTAGATACTAGTCCGACATAGATTTACTAAAGTTTGAAAGAAGATTTTCTTCAAAATTTCCCGGGAATCCCGCAATTATTTCCCGGGAAAGCGGGAATTGAAAACAATTGAAAATCCCGGGAATTCCCGGGCCGGGAACAAACTCTAGTAATAATAGAGAATAAAATTGTATACATATAAACAATTGCATACTTATAATTGTACTCAGAGAAAAGAGCACTAATGTAAATATGTTTCAACCTTAATGTAGGTTAAAACTCATGTGAATATTTATTTTTAATTAATTTGCTTATTATTGAAAAATAGATTGCAAATAAAAACTACATGAAAAAAAACATTCGTAACATATCTTAATTATTCAAATAAAAGTTGTACTTTTACGAACTTCGAACGTATAAGGGGCGAAAATCGTACATATTTTTCCTTCGTTTTTCAAAAAAAAATGGTTCTCCATTCATCTTCATATTTATAATTGTACAGCCTAAACACCTGAAGCTAAAATTTGGACCGGATGTTGGTCTCTCGCCAAGCCGATCCAATAAGATGGGATTTTTGGAAATTCAAAAAAAAGGGTACAAACGGGTTAGTTTGCTAATATCTCCTTAACTAAAAGAGATACAAACAGTTTTATTCTTATTGTTCTTTATTAAAACTTATGCGGACATTTAAATGGTACTTTCTGCTTAAAACCTTTAAGCCACTAACCATAGATATAAAAATTATATCTCATTCGTAAATTATGTTAAAAATACAGTTATAAATTTGGTAATATTTGAACGTTTAAGGGCTGAAAATCGTACCTATTTTAAATTAATTTGACAAACCGTTTTTCACAATTCATTGATATGTACATATTGAATTATGGGCTCCCACTACAATTTTAAAATGTTGTATTCTTCAATGTACAGAACATAATTAACAAGCCTTCACTGTTATTTTACAATTAGACTTTTTTCCCACACTAGTTGGATTCCCGGGAAAGCGGAAAGTAAAAATATAATTCCCGCGATCGCGTGACTACCGCGCAAATGTTTTTATTACTTTATTTACCGAATTCTCCAATGAAACTGATACTTCTTACTGGCCAGTATGCTTAAAAAATTGAATCTAGTATCTTTTATATAACAAAGAAAAAAAATATAAGACTCAAGATATTTTAAGATGTTTAAGTGGTTATTTTTGATGCCAATAGGATCACAGAAATCAATATACGTATAAACATTGTCCAATTGAAGAATATTGAAGTCTAGAGGAATGCCATTTCTGGAAGGGCAAATAGGAACAGAAAGCTTAACATTACGAAGTATGAATTTTGAAATAAATTGACCGTTAAACGAATTGAGCGTTAAGGAGAAATTAAACTCACCATATTTAATAACATATTTGTTTTGCAGTTCTATACCCTTAATCAGCAGTGGTGTATGAGTGTATAACAAGTTGGCCGTTCCATGTGAATCTTTTTTTAATAAGCTCACATAAAGTATATATATTTTAGGTCTTTCAGTAATTCTAAGTCGATTAAGCCATTTGGATTTAAAATTGTTTCTAATTCTGTTTGAGATTGAATTGAGCAGAATCGCTTCAGTAGGAAAAGAGTTATGCACCCAAATGTAGAACAACCTTCCTAAAAACTTGACAAAAACTAACATAATTTGTGGCGAAATGCACCGATTGTCATTACATTTCAACAAATTCCTTGATATGTCACCGAATTTGAGAATGGTTAAAAGCGTAACGAATAATTCTTTTGTGGTGCAGTTTCGAATTGTCTAATTTTACAAGACTCGAAATGCGTCATATATAATACAATCCCGGAGAATACGTTACTACGCCATTGACTGCAAGCCTTGATGATATTGCTGTAAAATTTAGCCCATTACAGTAACTACGACAAGAAATAAGATTTCGTAATGATATATAATTTATCATAGGCCTAATTATAAGCAATTGAAAGTCCCGGGAACTCTCGAGACGGGAAACTTTTTCACAAGGTAGAAAAATGAGCCCACTATGTGGAAAATTCCCTTCCCGCTGTTTTTGTTATTAGCTTCAACTACTATGTGATCCCCCTAGAGTGTCTCTTTGCCAAATAAGCCGCTCTTCGTGGAATCCTTTTGTGAGTTCGTTCCTAGAACTATCGGACAGTTAGCAACTTACTGAAAAGCAAGGAAACATTTTTCGCAAGAATCATACTAACGGAGCGCTCCTCATCGGGGGCTACGAACTCCGTAGCACCAGGCTTAAGTTCTTTGGTGAAACTTCGCACTCAAGAAATCCGAAAACTTCATGGATGTTTGTCGCATCCCAGGTTGCATGCACCCACCTGATTTACCGAGGAGGATGCACCACTAAAAAGTGAAGTATTCTTTAGATGATCTCTACACCGCACCAGGCGTGGATTTAGTAGAATAGCGCATATACCATATTGAATAGGAGGACCAAATTTGGCTTCGATATTTCTTATCTGAAGGGTTCAGAGCTGAACCGAATCAAGGGATAAAATTTAATGCGTATGTGAGAGGGAAAGTTAAAAGTACCGAAACCTTTGAGTTACGATTTTAAAACATATCTGCAAGATTTTTAAAACAACTAATCCGCCATCCTTGACAAACGGTCGGTAAATGTGTAAACCATTTTAGTAACTTATTTATTCTCATCATACCAGAGGTGCATTTTAAAAGTAAATATTGAAGGTCTTAAGAATTAAAAGTATATATTTATACAACTACAAAAACAACAAAAATCAATCCAGAAAATATTCATGTTGTTTTTGTAAATATTGCAAAACTGTGACCATCTGCTTTTTTGTTATTAACTCGGCTGTTTAATATTTTTACTCTAATTTTACTTATACCATCCGTGTTAACATGGAAAATACTTACAACAGATTTTTATTTATTTGTTTTAGTTTAAACACGGACAGAATTTCATAATATTCTACAAAGTCATTATACATTGTATTACCGTGTAAACTAGTCTTTATATATGAAAAAAATCTTTTTTTTTTTACAAAAGTGCCAAAATTTTAAAAGAAAACACAAAAATTTATATGGAATTAACTTTGTTAAAAAAAAAAAAAAATATATACAAAAATACACTGAAATTTGTTTGTACTTCATTTTGTTTAAAAATATAGAAAAAATTAAATAGAAATAATTGTTTTTCACCAATAAATTAGTTTGCAAGGAATTACTTATTAAAAAATTTTAACGTGCTTAACCCATTTTGTACCGCCGTTGCGTTTTCGCAACACCATTTTTGGATGCATATAAAACTGGTTTTAGCACTTCGATTTTAATGATTTAGTTTTTTATCGTTAGTTTAGGGGCTTTACTATAACGTTCTAACTATAAAAATAATAGTCCTCCTTTGTTTCATTAAGATCAACAAACTTTAAAAACAGACCAAAAAATGCCTTTTCAAAAACGACGTAATTTACTTTTAAACAAAAAAAAATTTTTTTCCGCTGTTTCATTCAGATAGTGAAACCATTGAAAAACGTTTATCAAAAAACCATAAATGAAAATAAAGTCCCACTTTTTCAATATAATCTTATTAAATTCACTGTTGCGAAAACGCAACAATGGCTTATTGCATGCAAATCACTTTTCTCAATTTCTTCTCCGCCAATTACTGACGCAACTGAGCTGTTTTTAATAAAATGTTATAATATATATATAATAATATAATAATATATATAATAATATATAATATATATAATATTTATAATAATAATATAATATATATATATGTATATAATATATTATATTTGTTTCTTGAATGAAACCTTTGTTTTTATTTATCTTTACACTCATATTGTTGCAATTTAGAATAAAATCGTTGGGTCAATGAGTTAGTATTTATGGGTAATATCTACATAAATACATATGTACACATGTATATATTATTATTATTAAAACTCGATAATATAGATAGATGAAAAGTAGCAGAAAGACATATCAGTTCAAATTACTAGGAAGCATCTGTACCGTTTCATGGGTACACAAATTTTGACAGGCTACCATAATCCTTCAATTGGGTGTTCCCATCGTCAAGCATCTATCCTTTTAAATTATTAAAATAATAAAAAGTGTTTTTCACATGATAGGTAAAAACAACAAAATGATAGTTTCTGATAGATTCGCTAAGGTGCGTCCAGGTATTTCCGCTTTTAATCGGAAGTTTAAGCAGTTTGCTATATTTGAAACGTATTTGTTATTAGATGGGCAAATAATAACTTATTTTGGCCGACATAATGTTCATATGTTTAGAACTGGTGGCTTTGTTCGATATTCATATGCAGAATTAGTTTCACAATACGACAATAACTTTGGCTTAGGAACTTATGTAGCTTTATATAAGTTGGAATCAGTTCAGTTCAGGTACTGGTGGCTCGCTTAAAAAGCATGACTATGACCACTGTATCGAAAAAAATTAATATGTTTTTCGTTTCTCATTGGCAGGATAATTCAAATTTCAAATTTTGTTGCTGCTAGTCCAGAATTTTTTTATCTTTAAAATTATTACAATAAAGATATGTTATGCGTAGCTTTACACGATTACTCAATATCTTATTATCGTATTGCAGTTCGTGGAAAAAAGTGGTGGTATCCCTAATGGACGAAATGTTAAAACCTAGCAATCAAATGTCGCAAATAGCGTTTAAAGTTAAAATAGCTACCTAATTGCTGCTATTATAAGAAAAACTTAACGAGGAAAGTCATATAGTTGATTTAGAGGTAAACGAATTGGAAATTTTACAACATATACGCCGTGCTAATGTTCATAAGCACGTTATTTTGAAAACTCGAGACAATTACCAGCGCAAAAAATGTAATAAAGTGCTTTTAAAAATCCCACTAAAATAGTGTATAAAACATTTCTATAATAAATAAAAATTTTATTTTATTTTAATATGAAAAAATCAAATGATTCTTTTGCTGCCATAGAACAATATACTAACTTTTACCTCAAATGTGATTTGCATGTAATAAGCCAACGTTGCGTTTTCGCAACAGTCCACTACGAACAATACGGTCACCCGATTTTTTTCTAACTTTGATTTTCGTGATCAGGAGGTTAACAAGAGCTTGCAAACTAAAACTCATGTAAATATGCTAACAAGATGGGTTAAGAAAGTCATTATTAAAACGAACTTTAAAAAGTTCAATATAAAACTTTAACCAATAAACTCTAAAGTCCATTTCATCACCTTCAGATAACTTATATGAAGCACATAAAAAATATAGTTGTTATCTTTTTGGTAGGAAGGAGTAAACATAATTAAACACTTTTGCAATAGTAAAGAACAGAGAAAATATAAAGTAAGATCGTTAAATTGTATAAAAAGCACATAGTATTTTCATTCAATACACTCCAACTTTAAGATTATGTACTTATTAAAAACTTGAAAGAACTTCATATAAAGTAAAATTTTTTTTGCATCTCAAAAAACTTGCAAAAAAGAGAAAACTTGACACATGGCAACACTGCACATGCATATAGAAAGTACGTGAAACAAAACCCTACAAACCAAATTGGTTTCGAAAGAACTTGTAGCAAGCTTACAAACATAAGCCTTAAACTTAGAAAACTGTGTATAAAAAGATAACATTCTTTACGAACACTCTGTTTAATTTATATGGCATATTTGGTAAAAGGTTTTTACTATTTAATTACTTTTTGGAAATTGTGCCGTTAAAAACACTTTAAAACCACTTCACTATTCGAACAAAACACAAAGACAGAAAACTTTAAAAAATAATACAAAATATAGGCACGCGTCAAATAACGGGACATCATTCTCAAAAACACTGACAAAACAATAGCGCGAATAAGTCATTTGCAATCATATTTTTTGTCATGTTGTGGAAAATCTCTTATGATAAGATTATTCTATAACTCATTTACATTTTGCTCTGTTGGGAAAGCTGTTGAAAGCTGCAAACGCTTATGTATTTAAAATGAAGATCACTGAACACCTTCTTTGTTTGCATGAAAAATTATTTTCTAAACACATACCTTTTGTATATGCGACGGAACAGATAATAACGACTAACGGTTAACCGAATGAATACCTAGTATATGCAGAGCAATTTTTGGAGAAAGCCCCTTATTTGGAGCCATGGGCAATCGCGGACTCAGCTAGACAAATGCGCTTGTTGTTCGAGAACAACGGTGCAATATAAAGCTTATTGGATTCTATTGCAGATTTTTTACTTTTTCAAATAAATGGCATACCAAACATTTCAGGAAAGCGAACTAATTCCTTATTTATACCAGAGGTTAATTTTTATACGCACAAAAGAAGGCCACCATATTCTAAGATCAACATACTATGATTAAAAAAAAACAATGCTAATGTTCGTTGATGACCATTTTTTGATTAAACCATCATGTGATTGAATACAACCATATTTTTGTAGAAACTAATCACAATTAGGACAAAGTTAACTATAATTAATTTGTTCAACATAAACAATAATATGGTCAATAACAACTATATTTTGGTTATTTGTTTCAGCATTTCTTCAATGTGCTTTTTGAGTCAAATTGTTGTAATTTTGTTCCTGTTATATGATGTTACAATGTTAATTTACATTTTTTTAAGCCATTCTTTAATTGACAGTGAACAAAACTGCGTGTAATACATTTTTTTAGCCAGCGAGAACCGTCAACAGCATTAATTTTGTTTCCTGGTTTGTTCTACTTCGAAAATTTAAATATGGACATGAAATTTTCGAATGAAAATAAAAAGCATTTAATGGTTTTAAGCAAACCAAGTAAGTGACTGAAAGCATTCAAATACTGTAAATAACAAACCAAACATAATTTGAGACTGTCAACTTATTATTTTTAAAATAAAACACACAATACTTTTTTCGTGGGCAGCCGAAAACTTTTCTAGATCAAACTATGGGGTAGGAATGGCACTTTTTGAACGTCATTGTTACGTCAAAAATCGGAATTGGTCCATGTTTTTTTCAGAAATTTTTAGAACCATGTAAAGAGTGTCTAAAATTAAGCGATATGCCATCAACATCTCAAAATCGAAAAAAATGGTTGTCTATGACAATTACAGAAATATTAAATATGACTGTTATATTTTATAACTTCCATTGTTAAAGTTACGTTTTATTTATACATAATATTGTTAAATTCAACCATATTTCAAGAGAGGAAAGCATTTTATGGTTCAGTACAAACAAAATTTTATTAATTGTGGAATCCGTTAAAAAAAAATCCGTCTTAAACTCCGCCTTTATGTCTGTGTAACCTGTGAATTTTGCAAGTTCTGGACCCAAGGACGAAATTTATTTTAAATAATCATAAATGGCACATTGTTCATAATGGCCTCCCACACTGACCAAAAGTGTATTACCAAAACTTGATAGGTACAGTACAATAATTATACCCACACCACAATAGTGGAGAGGTTATTATGCATTTGTGCTGATATTTGTTACTTAATATATTGGCCATAGATCCACCTTTTAGTTTACTGATCGGCTCAGAATCACTTTCTAAGTCTTATTACCAATGTCCGTTCGGCTGGCTGTCCATGTAAACCTTGTCCGCAAAGTACAGGTCGTAATTTTAAAGATAATTTGGTGAAATTTGGTAAATAGATTCTAGTGGACACAAGGACCGAGCCTTTGGAAAATCGATCCAGAATTTCACATAACCCACATGCAAGCTTCGTTCCGAAATAGGGTATTTGTGTCCATAAACCATCTTATTATATTGGTACTTAGATTAAATTTCGTCCGAACTTATTTTATTGCAATCAAAATCATCTTACAAAATTTTATTGGAAGCGGTCTATTTTTGACCATTGCTCCCATACAAGAACTACTCCCGAAAATAGCTTTTAGTGCCAGAACTTCCTTATTAATATTGGTAGTTACAAAAAAAAAATGCCGATAATAACTTTTACGATAGCTACTATGTCTTGGTAGGTCCAAAACTAGCCATATGCCTCATATAACCACCATCCTAAAATCTCATATAGATCAAGATTTCTAAATAATATTCGGCGAAGAGAACTTTTATATGAATCTTAACCTCATAGCATAATTTTGCTTAGGCGGGTCCATGATTGTCCATGGGTTCTAAATAGGGTACACTAGCAAAAATTGTTTATATACTTTGGTGTAGGATATCATAGGGCTTGACCGACTATACTTTCTTAATTGTTTTAAGTAAAATTTTTTTTAAAGTTTTCTCAGTTAAAAGCACAAACGTAAAAATAAGCTAAATCTGATTTAAAATCTGTAATACCCATTGGTAATTTACGGCTGGAATTAATCATAGATTAAATTTCTTGCAGTTTTTAAAATCTCCTTTGCAAAGTAATAAAAATTTCTTAAATTCCTTTAAGCATGTGTGCTCCTACGAATATATTATTTGTTTTTATAGTTTAACTTAGTTTCCATTTTGATTACTTTCCCCATTTTCTAGAAAAATTTCAAATTAAGATTACTTATCTTAGTTTATATAATTTTAAACGGAAAAACTTTATTATCATTCATCTAAGTTTTCATTTTTGTAGTTTTTAGTTTATTTTACACTGGTTTCTTTTTTTTATTATTTTTTCCCTAAAATACAATTTGTATTTGGTTGTGTCGGAGCAGAGTAGAAGGAAGACATTTTATCCCAAACACCAAAAAATAAAAGGAAATAATATGAGAAAATGTTTTATAAAGTCATCTTCTAAACATACGGAAAACTTTTTAACACTTTTTTTTACCAAAGAAATCGAACAAACAACAAACACATACTTTTTGTAGTTACTTCCTAGAAACTTATGAAAATACTTTCTTTTCAGTTGCTTTGAATGAGTCTGGATGGGAGTGTTTGCTTATTTGGCAGTAAGTGTTACAAGGGTTTATTTCATATTCTTACTTTGCGAAAGAAAATTCATTTCAGTCATGGCAGAGTTACTGAAACTAAATTTAATCGTGAAAAGTTTCTTATGTTTGTATGACTTTTTGAACTGAATCGAAAGAAAACTTATCCGCCACACGTCCATATCTGTCAGTAAAAGTATTTTTTTTTTAATTTACGTTTTTTGTGTTTTTTCTGTTTCCAAAGAAGTTTAAAGTAAATTTTTAATGCGTTTTACAAAAAAAAGCAAACAAAAAAAAAACACTTATACTAAATTAACAAATTCAATACTTTCTTTAACAAATTTAAATAAAACTTTTGTATTATTGTGGATTTTTGTTTATTTTTAAAAGAATTAATATGGTATTCAGTAATTTTGACATAATAAATTTTGATTTTAGCGCCGTTAAAGAAGGGTCAGATTTTAAAGGAGTTCATATAATCATGGCAAAAGCATTTCTATCCACTCATTCAAATACAGATGTATATAATTTTATGCACACTCTAAATAATTTGATTAAGGAATCGAATTTTTTTTGTACTTTTTTCTGTTGTATGTTTTCGAACTCAATTATTTAATTAACTATTATTCTAAATAATTTCTAATGCGATGCTATTAAAAGTTGTAATATGAATATTTTGTGAAAATTTATATGAATATCTATGTAAAATACATTTTGTTTTAAAGTGAAAAACGCCTATATATATATTGGAGCTAGGACCGCCATTTTCTGAGTCGATCTAACTTTATGTTCAAGACATGATAGGATACAAGTTTAGGCCAATACTACCCAGAGTTCAGCTTCAGCAAAACTGAACGCATCGAATAAAAAACTAAGCTCACGTTCAGCATTGTAAAAACTGAACGCACGTTCAATTTTGCTGAAGCTGAACTCTGGGTAGTAAAAACCTGAACGAACTTTTAATTTTGCAGAGGCTGAACTCTGAACAGTAAAAAACTGCACGCACATTCAACGTAATACTGAATGTTTTGTTTGGTTTTTTACTACGGGCATTCAAGTTGCAAAAAACCTAATAAATGTTCTGAAAAACTGAACATTTGTTTAGTTTTTTACTACGTTATTTTTTCTGTGTATTTGGACACTTTAAATTCAAGTGTAGAAAATAAACGTAGTTATAACGTAATGAAAGCAACATTTATATGTTGATGGATATTTACCGAGGAATAAAAATGAAATACTTAAGCAAGGTTTTGGGAAGACGCAATCTTGTAACAGCAGAACGAAAAAATGAACCGTAAGCATAATATGGCAGTCGTGGATCCTCAGCCGCTGTTGGAAGGTGTTATACCTGCCAATGTAACCACGAATACAACGCTAAACCAGAAGGCCATGTATGGTGAAATTTCGAGAAAGATTCCAAAATTATACACTTTTCCCAAAAAGATACATTTTGAAAAAAAAATTTTAAATCCATTTTTAACGTTAAACATTCATTAACGTAACATTTTTATTTCATATTTGATTAATATTGTCAAGAAAATTATATCATATGAATTCATTTTTGCATATATTTAAGTCATAAATATTAGTTATATAATTTTTAAAAATACAGTAAGCAAACTTTAAAAATAATTATATGTAACTATCTTTGGATGTTATTAAAACAAATTCAGTTTTGTAAAAATTATATACAAGTTAAGGTGTTTATACTTAGACGATTATATATAAAAGTTTAGATAAATTTTTCTTTTAAAATTTCATCTGAACACACATACACAGACGTATTCATCACGGAAAGTTTAATATTTTATTTCTATATATTTTGCGTACAGATTTAAAAAATACGAAAAATGGCAGGATTATACATGGTACCTGAAGTCATCAAAAGATACGAAAAATGTATCTTTCGTATCCTAATGGCATCACTAGTTCAGACTTGCAATATTTGTTGCAGCAATTCTTGAGTTTACTAGCGAGAGAGGTGAGAAAATTTGGGACGGGTACTCATCTCACCCATAAAAGAATACAGAATTGCTGCAAAAAAAATGCAAGTCTGAAGCATGACTTAAAGATGCAACATGTATTTCATTCAAAGAATCTCAGTAAACATATTTTTAATTTTTATTCATATTGGCGCATTGTTTGCTACTTCTTAAATTAAAAAATCTTCATTGTCAAATCGTTTTATTTTGTTTTCTTCGGTTCTCTTCACATAAAATATGTAAAGAACCAATTGTATCCATATAGCCTCTTAAGGAGTTTAAATTAACCAGGCCCTATTTCTAGGGGAAACCTTATATAAACGTTATTTTTTAGAAATTTAAGGAAATGCACTATGAATTTTAAGTGTGGAGATGTTAGAGAATTTTAGCCATCTGATGATTAAGGACACATGAAAAATTAAAAAGTGACAATTGTCCCCTTTCCGCTTGATGAGGGCTAGTAAGGACCCTTTAATCATACCAAATTAATAATAGGTATAATAAAATAAATAGACTCCCCTTGTTCAAAAATCTGATCCTTTAAAAATAAAGGTTTCTACGGAAATTACGGAATTAATACATATGCTAGAAACTTCATTTATCTCACTCATTTAGCCAACGCACTTGGCTTAGGGTTACTTGCTGCATGAAGCTTTTATTTTGTATTTTAATTTAACCTGACCTCATTCAAGTTATGTACAATATATTCGCTATAAGCTAGATTTGTATATTTTATATCTAAATGTATACATATACATATATTTATACTAATAATGATATAAATATATAGAAAAAAAGTTTGTGTAGTTTTTTAAGTGCATATGTTTGTACATTCGTCTATTACCTTTAGGTTATTTTGCAAATACAAAAAAGTACCAATAAAAAGAAATCAACGCTTAAACTCGTTTTTCTGCTTAAAAGCTTATCTGTATTTTTCCTTTAGCAACAGTAGTAGTACAACTAGAAATGGTTAAGATGGTGCAAAACGGTTGTTACTTTTTACTCAATTTTCATAACAGCCTGAAAGTGTTTTGCAAGAGTATGTGACCGTAAATGTACCCAGTTGACCAGATTGTCATATAAGTATTTTTAATCGATGATGTCTTATGTTATGTTCATACGACGATATAAACCAATTGTTTCGATCTCTGAAACAAGATTGCCAAACATGCTGTTCATACGATTCATTCTTGTTTCATTTTGACATTTTCTGTGTGGTGTTAGTGTGATTTTATTTAAAATTGATTAAAAAGTAAGTAAAAATAAAAAATATATTATTTAATACTTTTATTAATATTATTATGTAATAATTATCACTTTATTTTATTTAACATGAATTTTTTATTTTGTTTTTTTCTTTGCCTTGATTTTTTTGAGAGCTAGTTCAAATTCACTAACGATAATTGATATCAAAATTGGAGAACACTTTTCCTGTTTCGCAGCATGTTTCAAAATGAAACGACCTGTTTCGCTCTCAACATTTTGTATACCAAAACATGTTGTTTCAATCATGTTTGGGGCGCGAAACAGGAATGGGAGAGCTAAACACGAATATTTCTGTTCGTGTGAACATGGTATTAACGACATTTGGAATATGTCGTTTATTTTTTACACATGGCGACATTAAAATAACTGCATTATCGACTATTTATGAGGATTTAATAATCCTGCCATGAATGCATACATAACTTTTTTAAAGGATAAAATAAGCGACATTGCATGCATTTTGTTCTTTTCTCAATTATTTAGGCAGATAAATGAACAACCGTGTTTATGTTTTAAATTTCATGCTATTTTTTCATAGCTTAAACCTTATTGCATTCACTAAACTCCTCTGAGCGTCATTGTCAGTCTTTTTAAAGTACAATCCGGCTGACCTGGTTTGTCTGTTTTTGTGCGTTTACAAATAAATCGCTTAAACGTTCTGTAACTAAGAAATTCTTGGTTTGACGTTGTATAACTGTAACGAGTTACATTTCGTTTGGGGTTTTCAACATTATGTACTCATTATTAACCTCACTTTTTCAACGGGTTGCTCTGGTGGAGAACAATATGAATTGGTGAAATACTTGGCGAATATAAAACTCCTTCAAAGTACTGGAGGAGAAACATGTAAGACTAACCTTGATAACTAGTGGATACAATAATGCTCTGGAGCGAATCCTGGAAGTTCTCGCCTTCATATACAAAAGATTAGGTCGACCGATGTCTTTTGGATTAAGGTTAATTTAATCATATTAATGTAATAGGCAACCATATTATGGTTAAATTAGTCCTCCATCAAGAACCCACAACCATATTATGTTTGTCTCCGAACATGTTATGGCTAATAATAACAGAAATATATTTTACACTTATAATGGGATGGTTGTTTTTCACCAACGCATGTTGCTCTTGCAAAAGAGAAAAATAATGTTGTTAATTTAACATTTAACAATTACACTATGTCATAGTTCAGACTTGCAATTTTTGTTGCAGCAATTCTTGAGTTTACTGGTGAGAGAGGTGAGAAAATTTGGGAATTGCTGCAACAAAAATTGCAAATCTGAATGACTATGCAACAAATTTAAACTTTTGTCATGTAATTTGATGTCCACCATATCTTTTGATGTGCAGTCGAAATTTAAAATTCTTTGGATAATTTTTTTTCGATGTTATCATAACTAAGGAAGGGGCTATCCAATTTAATTACAAGACACACTATGTAACTTCAAAAAGAATTGTTTGATTATATTTTTTATATACTCAACGGTTTCGGACTAATTCAGGCCTCAATAAATGAAATCAATAACACTGGCCTGTAGCAAAACCCGTCTTCTAATAAAAATACGTGGACAATACAAATTTCAACGTGCTAAATTAAAATCCGTTCTAGTTTTTTTCTATCATCATTAAATTTAAGTTCAAGGTAAAATTAACAAAACTCAAGAAGAAAAATTTCTTTATTATACAAAATTACAGTGTAAGAGATTTAATAAGAGAATTTTAATAAGATTTTAAAAATACCGAAATGATTTTTAATTCGTGGTAAAATAATTAATTTTTAACAAAAAAACAGTGTGAGAAATTATTAATATTAATAATATTTTTGTTTGAAAACCAAAGTATTCTCAACATTTGCGGAGATAATTTCGCAACTTTGCTTAAAGCAGACCTGCAGTAAAAAATCGTCTTTAAGATGTGACTGAGTTCATTTGACAACTTTAGTATTTCTGCGCCATGGTGTAACATTTTGAGTAAATTATTTAATAGCGCCAGTAAACAAACGGTTCTGCGTCTCTAGAAAAATTAGAAGATCTAAGGTATATCTAGACTTCTTATTTAGCAGAACCACAGCGTAGGATGGACAGAGTATCATTCTTCTCCATATTTTCTTTTAAGACTTTCACAAACTCTCCAAAGGTCGGTTCTTGTAGTTTTTCCGATCTATTGTCTTTGAAATTTTATTCAGAGCTATTGCTGCGTAATTCGCCAATTTTTGTGAATCTGAACTATTCTGCATCTCAGTTTATTAATTTATCGTATTTTCTAATAATGTTCAAAGACTTTTTTCTAGCGAAATAGCGTTACAAAATGTAGCAGTGGCCTTGCTCATGGATCTTGTGGTCTCTTTGAAGTAACCAAAGTTTTGTTGCGAATTGATTTTCATTTTCACAAAAATCAATAAAAATTCGCAGAAAATTCCTTAAACGCCCAATTACATACAACATTTATCAATGGCAGAACGTTTTACCAATATGTTCCAAAGCAAAACGGCTGAAGCTGCATGTCCGCACCAAGCGTTCAATGCATCCGTCCAAAAAGTCGTAGTGTTGGTGTTCAAACAGAACAGCGACAAGACCACATTTTCTATACAATTTGACATAAAAATTTGTCCTAGAAAGCCGTCGTGAAATGAAATCTTTTTTATTTTGAGAACGTTCTTTCTAATACTCTCAAATATTGACATTTATTCTCCCAACAATGCTACCTACCATACTTTCATTAACAGCCTGTTTTTAGAAAATGAAAATATTTGTTCGTTCGTAAAAAAAACGAACGAAAACTGATTTAGGTTTTCATAAAATTAAAACACATTTTAAGTGAGTGACTGAAAAAGCTTTAGTTTTTTCCACACACGTTTGGTTCTTATAAAATGAACATCTTCGTAATAAATGAACACAAATGCCAAAATAAGACGATAAATAAAAGGCATTCGTTTAAAAAAATTAATAAAATAAATTGAAAATAAAGAGGATATTTTACTGAAAGGACCCTAAATTATTTACAATATTATTAAAGGTGTGTGTATCTATATATATATATATATATATATATATATGTATATATAATTGTAACATTATTGACTCATTGATTCATGATCGCACAGCCTAAACGCCTGAAGCTAAAAACTTGAAATTTGTACCGGTGGCTGGACTCTTCCCAAGTAGATCCACTAAAACGGGATTTTTGGAAAGTCGAATGTTTAGGGGGTAAAAAGGCTGAATTCGGTAACCTTATATTTCCAAAACTTAGAGAGATACAATGATATGTAATATTTATCGTTATCTTTAAAAAAATAAGTGGACGAGTGTCTGGTACTTTTTTGAAATTCTCCTCTTACAGGAAGTATTTTGGTTCTTTTTTTTCATCTTTTAAGCCAATAAACATAGAAATAAAAGTTATATCACATTCGAAACATATGTAAAAAATGCAAAATCAAATTTTGTACTTTTTCAAAATTCAAACGTTTAAGGAGCGAAAATCGTAATATCTTTTTTGGTACTTTTTTTAAAAAACATTTTTCTCCATTCCCACTACAATATTGAAATTGTTAATAGTTCAACGGGGAGAAAAAAGTATCAAAAAAGATATATACGAGAAATTAAATGTCTTTCTTTTACTCTTGTGTTCTGCGTATGGTACTTTTTGAATTGGTTATAATATTGAAGAGACTCAAAATTAAGCTGCAAGGTCCTGAGTGGTTATCATCCCATAAGATAAAAAATGTTAGTAGCAGAACTATAACCTTTGGCACACAAATATGATCATAAAAAAGGACCGGACAAAGTAGCGAATTAAATGCTAGCATTTAAACAAGTTAAAACCTAGAAAAATAAACTTTCGCATAAAAATATGCTTTCGAAAGAAAAGGAGATGTTAATAAAGTAGCGGGTTAAATGCTACTAATTACATAAATATGTATTTACAGGTTCAAAAAATGCTAAAAAAGTATGTATATATGTGTGTATGTAAGTTCTTCCGTATGTTTTAAAAAATTCGTGCTATCACGCAAATACCTTCACCATTTCTATATGTTGATGTGTAGCAAAAAATCCTCTTCATATATTGCGTTTATTTATTGCAATTTTTGTAAACATTTTAATTCAACATTTTTAGTTTTTACAAATTTACTAACATTTTTAATAGTAGTTTTTGTTTTTTAAATTTATAATTTATTTTTGTAAAGAAAAGCCAGGGTTAACCTTAAACACAAAATCTTTATATGCAAGAAGCATGAAGAGGTACGAAAATAAACGCATTGGCAATAATGTTGTTTAACGATAGAAATAAGCTCTATTTATGTCAAACATGAATAGACGAAAGCTTTTAAATGTTTTTTAAAAACCAATTTTAAAACGTTTTCGTTTTAATACGAAAACTTCAAGTGAGAACACTAGTGTTTTACAAAAACAGGCTATAAATTTGATACATTTTGTAAACAAAAAATTGAAAACAAGAGAAAATAAAAAATTAAAACAATAAAATGAAAGAGAATTTGAAGTAACTGCCGACGATTTATTGATGGGCTTCAGGATTTTTGCCTGCAGTTGAACCCTCAATTCTGTTTGAACACTAAAACCGTATTGACAAGTTACACAGCAAAAGCCTAAAATGCATATACGCATCGAAAGCATGAAGTAAGATTACTTTCTATTTAAGCATGCGCCTGGAAAAAAGGAAAAACGCGTGCTGTGGACCGACCTCCGGCTTAAGAAAAGTTATACAAAAGTAAGCTTTGAAAATTAAGTTGTCATAAAAACTATAAAAAAAAGTATCGGCGTATCGACAGTAACATATCGCCGATACCGATATATTGGCAAACTTGAAGTATCACCGATATATCGTCATTGGTATTCGTTACATTCCTAGTTTTAATCCTTTTAAGTTTTCTTGTTGCATAGTGTTATTAGTGGTAAACAAATTAATTTCATATTTTACCGCAACATGTTTAGAGGCAACCATAATATAGTTGTGGTTTTTTATTGAGGAATAATTAAACCATTATATTGTTGCCGATGGTAATAATATGGTTAAATTAATCATTGTATGTTTAAACATTTTCGATAAAAATAGTTTTGTTGGAGCATAGTATAAAATGTGTTTCTCTTCGTGTACATAAAAACATTCACGTACTAATTAAATCATCTTGAAAGGAATTAACAAAATTGAAAATTCTTACAAATAAAATTTTTATTTAAACTGCATGTTTTTAAGAGACAATTTTTTAACACAAGATAATTTTTAGAAAATTGGTTTTTTTATTTTTTTTTCAAGATTCTGCTGTAGCCGTTTCTCTAATGGTCCTACATATATCCTTGATTTTTTTAAAACAAGACCAACTGGGATATGCTTAGACACACACGAAAATAACATACACATCTAGTTTGTATGAGTGAACAATCATTATATGTTTTATTTTTTTTTTTTACCTTTTGTTGTCTTGTATTAAAAATTTTCTTTAGAGCCATAACCTAAAGCTAAATGGTGCAAAACAACTTTAAAAAGCTAGTCAAAATAAGTAGTACATGTAATATAAAGTTTCCAGTCTTTTTTTCTTTGTATTGAAAAAATAGTGAGTTACAATTGTTGTCGAAGTCGATTTAGTGAAACCTACATTGTGGCAGCCCATGCAGTATTACGGGCGAAAGTTTAGTTTTAAGAATTTGAGTTTCGCAAAGAAATATATCGGATTTTAGTTAGCGCTTTGCTGAACTTAACCCTGTTTTTCACACAAAGTGAGTGTCGCAATTGTTAAGGTAAATTAGAACATACTTTTCAATTGTCATAAGGACAAAGTCCAGCAGAAACGGAGAAAATCGATTCTTAACTTAACATAGTTAGCCCCATAAATACTTTTGACCAGAGTTAAGTCTTTGTCAGCGTTCTCAGTTTTGGGGACTCATTCTCAAATTGGGGATTTTTGCTTGGAATTGGGGATACAATTTTCGTGAAAGCCTCCAAGGGACTTTTGGGGAAAAGCACGTTTTTCACTGGGGATTTTTGAGGATAATATATTATTATAAATTCCATTTGTGCAATGGCAAGACTTATTTGGTCAAGATGTGGGTACAAATTGAAGTCATTTTTGGCGGTTTAAGCCCTTATCAAGAGCTTGCTGCACTAGTTTTCAATATGCTTCTTGTACCAACAAGCGTTACTTCTGTTGAACGAGTCTTTTCTATACTGAAAACAACCAAAATCAAAATTTGCAACAAAATGCGGTATGATTTATGAGAAGCCCTTCCTTAAATAACACTTTTAAAATAATGCAGCTTGCTTAGACAAATTTATTCAATCATATCAAATGCATTTTTTAAACAAACCACATGTTTAACAAAATTGCATTGGCTGATGAATGAGAAGAGTTCTTGAAATTATAAATATTGACGCATAATTATTTTTCTTTTGCGTTTTTACGTTATCCTTTTTACATAGATACTAGGGTATTCATTTAATCGGGCTTTTGCTTTAATCGGTTAACCGCTCGATTAATTAACCGAGGTTTTAGTTTAATCGGGTAGTAATCGGTTAATTAAGTTATTGATCGGTTAACCGATTAATAAAGTTTTTTTTATAAATGAAGTATTTTCACTAAATAAAAATGCATAAATTGTTTATTATTTGAAGTTTAATAGTAAAAAAAACTATAACATAACAATTCTTGAACCAAAACGAGCAAACAAAAAAAATAATTCATAAATATGTAAATCATATTTTTTATGACTAAAACATATTATGTATTACCTGAAAAGACACTGCTAATTTTATTAGTTATTTAAAGAGATCTTATAAAATAATCTTTTCGATAAATAGTATGGCTTAAATGTTTACTGCCGTATTCATAAAAAATAAAATAGATTTCAAACGTATTTTAAAACTAAATTTCCATACAAATTTTTCTTAAAACAGATTTCATATCCATTTTAGTTTTTTATGAATACGGCAGTTAGGATTTAAGCGATTCATTTATTTAGTTTTGATAAAAATTGACTTGGAAAAAATTCTTTTACTTGTCGTAGATGCTTAAGAAATCGAAAGCAACAAATATTGAAGAATATTTAATTTTGTAGTCATTTTCCTGGATTATTCTAAACACACAAGCTCTTCCATTATGCCATAAGAGTCCGGCTTTAATTTATTAAAATTTTTAACACATCTAATTGTTTCGGTTAATTCCGTTAAAAGATTGATATGAGTAGATATGAGAAGAAACAAATAACTAAAGACATACATATACAAAGTACGTGAACCAAAACGCTGTTGACAGCCAACTCTTTCTTAATATCGATATCACTGAACACCTTCTTTGTATGAAAAAATATATTCTGAACTCATACCTTTTGTATATCTGATTAAACAAATAATTAAAAACACAATAAATATTTTATAATACTACAAAATATAAAAAATTAGTATTGTGGTTACTTTATTGAACTGTTAATGGTTTTTAATCCAAATTTAGATATTTTTAATTAGGCTTAAGTTTATTGAATTAAATTTTCATGAAATTATTTTTTATTTTTATGAAGACAGGAATTTAACAACATGAAATTAATTAAAATTTTAATTGATAATTTTTCATTCTTGACACATGCTTTCACGGACCGGTTGCCCAGACTAGTTTCGATTGTAACCACACAATCTCTTCAGTGGGGTTTGCCGTCTTTACTCACTCGGCTATTGAAGCCGGATGACGTCAATAGTCAAACATCAATCTTTAAACCTTGGTAGATCGAAATTTGCTTTTAAATGAATGATTATCTATTTTAATTGATTTACATGTTCTTCCTAACTTCTGTTTTTTCGTACTTTTTGTCAAGAATTCTTCTTGAAATCCAAAGTACATTTTTGTTTTTTTCATGTTTTTATCTTTCTTTTTACTTGTTGACCTTTTCAGCTCAAATGTAAACATAGCTCGTGCCTTAGCTGTTAACAATAAAAAATTTTGTTAGATCGGTTGATCGACTGAAATTGATCGGTTTAATCGTTAACCGAAAATAGCCAATGGGATGAGAAATCCCAAACTGGGGATAATGCTCAAAATAAAACAGGTAACCCTGGTCTTTGTGCCCATAAACCATCAAATTATGTTGGTATCTAATTACGTTCGCCCCAATTTTAATTATTTGAACCTTAATATCCTTACAATTTTTTTTCTTGAATTGTTTCTTATTTGATCTTATTTAATGCTATAACTTCGGTAAATATATTGACATACAAATTGGCAACAATAACTTTTACACTAGCCACTTTATTGTGGGAAAATATTAGGTAGGTAGGAACAGAATTGACCAAAGGTTCTATATAAGACCCTCCCTTAAAGTACTTAAAGACGAAAAGTATCATAAGATGTAGATATCCCTATAATATGTGGCACAAAGAACTCTTATATAAATATTAACCGCATACCATAGTTTTGTTCTGGCAGGTAGATTATTAGTAATAATACCTACTTGGGACCATGGGTAATAAATTATTACCCATGGTCCCAATTAGGTACACTCTCGAAAATTAGTTTCTTAATATACACAATTTAGCGACAATTACTTCAATAATAACTACTGTTTATGTTATGTGATGGTAGGTCCAACAATTCATAAGTCGTATGTAAATCACTTCTATATAATATTTGGCACAATCAATCAATCTTAGCCTCATAATATAAATTTGTTTTGGTGGGTGCATGACTGTCCATGGGTCCCCAATTGGATTAACTTTCAAAAAAATATTTTTAACTGTGACTTAGGGTATTACAAGGTCGGGGTTGACCGACAATATTTTCTCACTTTTTGTGTATTGCATTCGTTACCAAAATGATTTTTTTATTTAACTTCTTAAGAACAATTTTTTCTTATTTTTAGCAAAGGTAAGTCAATTTTTTAATAATGTCCACAGAGTTTGCAATATTAAGATTTAACTTTTAGATCTAGGTAACCCGCATCTGCCACTTTAAAATGTTTAATACGTTTCACTACAACACTTTTCTAGATAAATGGTTTAGTAAAGGATGTTTGCCTCTCTAACTCCATTTCTTCCACTGAGCTTCGAGCTTCTATCTGTGAAAAATCCACCCAACAATTTGAGCTTTATTATGTCAGTTGATACTTAAATGACATAGCAAGATCTAGAAAGTTCTCCGTGTAAAAACTCTTTTTATAAAAGACAAATAAAAAATGTTTAGGTGTTGTGTCTCTTTCTCCGTTACCATATCTCACATTTTAACTTATTTAAGCCAGTAATACCGCAAATTATAATAATTCAGTTTGAAAGCTACAGCTGTAACAGCTCTATATAAGATCGGTAATAATTCTAAAGGACTTTTGTATTTTCTGACCTTTGCCAGTTCATTTTAAGATTGGAAAATTTAAATATATTATTTTTTTGTATGTAGTAGGGCGATTGATTGGTTATTATTTGACCGGTTTGAAGCAGCTTTTTCAGTTTTGCTCTAGCTTAGGGATGTTAATATGGGTACAATTGTACTTTTTTTTGGTACATTTTGAACTTCTAAAGTACCGTGGTACTACTCATTTGGTACAATTTAAAAATTTGTCATAGTTTCCCCTTTTTGATTTGATTGTGTAACAAACTAATTATTGAGTCCTTTTCATTGCCCTTATGTTGTACAACAAATCGTTAATGTAATGAGCGCTTAAATATGCGACTAGTACTTTAGTGTATAGAGCGCTTAGTCCCATTTTACAATGTTGCAAGTGAAAAGCAGATGCATGAAGTTTGTTGGTAAGGGGGCGACACTGTAAACGTAACACACTTTACTTTTTTCCTCTCTCGCCTACAAACTTCGTCTGTCTGCCTTTCACTTGCCATATTGTAAAAGGGAACTTATGGTACCCACAGACGAGGCAACATTAGTCAAAACCTGTGTTACTACTTTTGTTTCCTTTTTACTACAGACGATGCCACTAAAAGCAAGACATCAGTATTGTGTTTTTTGTTTTGAATATAGAAGTAGTACTTAACTTAACAAATATATGCGAAGGAAATTTTTCTTATCCTGCTTTTTTTGTTTTATCTTTATAACTTTCACATTTAACGTCCCATAATTTTGTAAAAATTTTAAATCCATTTATAAAATTTTTCCATTTTTCATTATTTTCAATGTTCGTCATTTTTCCTTTTTTTTTTTTGAGTACAATTGAATTTTTATGTATTATTTTTGTTGTTTTAATTAATTAAAAAAAAAAATTGTACCGTGAAGGTCCAAAAAGTAATTTTTTTTTTGTTTTTTGAAGTTGGTACAAAATATAAAACCCTATTTAACATCCCTGCTCTAGCCGGTTATCTTTAAATGTGCATTTTCCGAATATCAAATAAACCGGTTATTTCAAAGATGTGTACTTTATATGCGTTTTCCTTTACTTTGTTGTAAAAATATCCATTATTTAAGTACACCAAAATAGTGGAGAGGGTATATGCAATTGTGCCGATGTTTGTAACACCATAAAACACCTTAAACCACTAAATATACCGATTGACGCAGAATCACTTTCTGAGTCGATCTAATGATGTCCGTCCGGCTCGCTGGCTGGCTGTCCATGTAAATCTTGTGCGCAAAGTACAGGTAGCAACTTTGGAGCTAACTTAATAAATATGACTAAGCCTATTACAAATGGGGCTAATCGGTCTATTATTTCACACAACATCCATACAAGCATCTTTCCGGAATAGTGTCTTTGTGTTCATAAACCATCTTATTATGTTGGGACTTAGACAATAGTTGTTCCATACTTATTTTATTGCAATCAAAATCAAATACCCATACAAATACTGCTCCCTAAAATAGCTTTTAATGTCATAACTTCCTTATAAATGTTAGTATTTACATACAAATTGGCGACAATAACCTTTACGATAGCTACTATGTATGACAAATTGTTGTGCTGGTGGATCCAAAATTAACCATAAGTCCCATATAAACCCTTTTCCTAGAATCGCTTAAAATAAAACAATTTCATATAGATACGCTTGGCCGAGACCTTGATATAGTCTCGGAATGGGGTCGCACGAATAGGGTCGATTTTAATGCCCGAAAAACCCAATGTTGCGTGCTGACGCACAAACGCGCGACGGATCAGGGAGCCTCATCTGTATATATGGGTGGTATAATCATTGAGGAATCAGAATCTCTTGATGTTCTGGGCATGAGAATACAATGTGATGTCCGATGGACGGAACATATGTTTAAGGTGTCGAAAGAAGCATTCCAGTGCCTCGGTTTTTTGAAACGGTGTAAGACATACTTCACTCCATCTGATCCCCTTACTATTTATACCACCTTTATCCGACCCCGAATGGAATACAACTCTCATGTATGGGCCGGTGCCTCAAAGTCTATTTTGGAGCTTCTCGACCGTGTGCAGGAGAGGGCGAAGGTTCTCATTGGTGACAGTAGGGTATCCAATTCTATTGACTCCCTTAAGCACCGTCGCAATGTGGGTTGTATTTGCCTGTTTTATCGTTACTACAATGGGATGTTTTCTGATGATATTAGGGATTTGGTTCCCGAAACCCGTGTGTTTGTCCGTAATACACGTTTTTCCTCAAGAGCCCATCCTTTTGTGGTCGATTGGCCGGTAAATAGTACAACGCATTACAGAGAAAATTCGTTTTTAGCCGGACTGTTCGTATGTGGAACAACCTTCCTGCTGAAGTCTACCCTCTCGCTTTCAACATGAATAAGTTCAAGTCGAATGTTCACAAACACTACTCCCTCTATCCTCCTTCCCATAACCCTTTTTTCCTAGTCCCAAAACAATGCATTGCATTTGTAGGGGACATCCCGTGAGTGCTGGTACTAACCAAAAAAAAAAAAAAATATAGATGAGGATATCTAAATAATATTCAGCACAAAGAACTTTTATATGAATCTGAAACTCAATTTCATAATTTTGTTCTGGCGGGTCCATGATTGCCCATGAGTGCCAGATAAGGCACACCAGGTAAACATTTTTCTGACATACTGTAGTGTAGGGTATCATACGCCCTGACTTGACCGACTATACTTTCTTACTTGTTTATTAATGTTGACTTAGGGTTATACTCACTCGGAGAGTTTTATAAATGTTCACTAATATAAATTGTTTACTCAATTTGAGCTATTAATTCATATATAAAAATATTTCCTAGATTTCGACAAAAGAGATTTTTCTCCCTGGGTAATAGGACTTGGGGCTGCTTTCAAAAATAATTTGTTAATAGTTTTCAAAAAAAAAAATATGATTTCCGACCAATGTGAATTTGTGAAGACCCAGCAAAAACTTGGCAATGACTTCAAGTTATTGAACAACTTACTTTTCAGTGACTACTTCATACCATATGCATAACATAGAAGTAGTTTAGTAATGGCTGACATATAATCTGATATACATAAGCACTTGTTTATGAGTTGGCCAGCGAAAACTTTGCTTACAAAAATAAGCTGAAAAGCACTGAGAACTGGACGGAAAGACTACTTATTTTTCTACTAGAAAAAGTAATTCTTTTTGTTCGCTATGTTCCAAAAGTAATCCATTATAATTTGGCCAATTAAAACCTTAAAAATAATACCGTTCTTTTATACTTAAAAGTTTTATAAAAATATGTAGTTACAAAAAAGACAAACATAACCCTAGAGGGAAGCGAACTGACAACAATGTAGTCCCCTGGTCTTTGTTGGTAGGGACCGGTTCACTTTATATGAATTTGACCTATCAATTTTACATGGGGTTGTCATTGGAGGGGGTCAATTGACACCTAACAGCCACCATATGAAAAGTCACACATCTAATCTTAATGAGCGTGTTAGTGTTAGTTACTATAGTCAATACAATGTAGTATTATTTCAATAAAACAAGTCGTAGAACTTAATTTAAGAACCAAATTTTAGAAAGTCCCAAAAACATGTGTTACACCACCGGTGAATAGTGTACTGTAATTCATTTGTTTTTCGACCTTTTGTTTCTTCATAAACCAGTTAAAAGATTGGTTCTCCTTATACTGGTCCTGAGTTCATTCTTGTTGTACTTGTTCTATTTTCACTAATCCCAGGACCAGTCTGCTGGAACAATTGACACAAATTTCCCAAAGGGAAGTAGTAAGAAATTAACTTTCGTAAGGTTAAAACACACTAATTAAAATTACTCTTCTATGCATGTGCAATATAAAAAAAAAAATAAAAAAATTGATAAACAATGAAATTCGATGAGCTTAAAGTTGAGCAGCTGAAGAAGGAGTTGGGCAAGTTGGATCTGCCGACTGTAGGAAATAAAGCTGAGCTGCAGAGAAGATTAATCGATGAATTTAAGCGGCGCAATATTGAAATCGCAGCTTATGAATTTGACGAAAAAGAAGAAATAGAAGTTGCTACCCGTGCAGTAACAAGCAATATGGATCTTAGCACAATGTTTGCTGCTATGATGGAGAGGATGGAAAAAATGTCTGCAGAAACTTCTAGAAAAATGGAAGAAAAGTCTAGAAAAATTGAAGAAAATTCTAAAAACATGGAGAGAATGGTAAAAGAAAATTCGGCTGAAACTTCTAAAAAAATGGAAGAAAATTCTAAAAATATGGAGAGAATCGTGAAAGAAAATTCGGCTGAAACTTCTAGATGAATGGAAGAGAATTCAAGAAGCATGGAGAAAATGGTTAAGGAAAATTCAAGCACCATTCTTGCCGAAATTCAAGAGTGACGAACGAGAAACTAAGGGCTACTAATGAAAAACTTGAGAAGCTTCAAGAAATTTCTACTGGTTTAAATGAAAAAATAGACGATATGGAGATGGAATTCAACCAGAAGATGTTTGATGTAAAAACACAAGTCACTGATGTAAAGACACAAGTCACTGATGTAAAAACACAAGTCACTGATGTAAAAACTCAAGCCACGGATGTAAAAACGCAAGTCACGGTTTTTGATGGAAAACTACATCATCTGGAAGAAAAAGTAAATAGTCTTCAATACCAAGAGGGAGCGGTGCGAGTTTTTCCAGAAGTATCGAATAGAATAAGAGCTCCAAGTTTTGACGGCAGCTCACCATTGAATGTGTTCAAGTTTCAGTTTGACACAGTTGCCAACAAAAATGCATGGAACAATGAAGAAAAAGCCATAGAGTTGATTCTGGCTTTAAAAGGAACTGCAGCTGAAAATCTACAATGTGTACCAGTAAGTTGCAGAAACAATTATGATGACATTATGGTAGAACTGCAACGTAAGTATGGCGGTGAACACAAAAAAGAAATATTCAGAATGGAATTACAGGGCAGAGTCCAAAAGGCAAACGAGACGCTACAGGATTTCGCACTAGAAATCGAGCGTTTGGTGCAGCTTACTTATCCAGGTGAAAGTCATCCATTGTAAGATCACTTTAAGACCGAAGCATTTGTAAATGGTATACGAGATGCTGATGTAAAACTCGCGGTATGTGCATCATAGAAATCATCGTTTACAGAAACGGTATCATTTGCCTTATCCCAAGAAACCGCCAGGATAATTTCAAGGCCACAAGCGTATAAAGTACGAAAGCTTGATTTCTCTGCTGAGGACGAAGGAGATATTTTAAAGGAAATAAGAAGCATAAAGGAAGCTGTTTTCAATCGTTGGGCGACAAGCAAAATAAAACCAAAAGCAAAGTAAAGTGCTATAACTGTAGTAAGACTGGTCATATTCAACGAAACTGCAAGTCACCAAGAAAACGATCCCGATCTGCTTCGCCGCAAAGAGATAACCAAAGGCTAGCATAGCGGAGGAAGCATCTGAAGGTTCCACGATTAATTTAGTAGTGAAAACGAGCAACAAGAACATTACGACCTGTGGGTATATCAATGCTGAAATCCGCATTTTGACTATCGACACTGGTGCAGGGCATTCCATTATAAGGGCTAATTTGATAAAGGAATATGTCGAACCACTAAGCGGGGTCAGCTTGAGAACAGCTACGGGAGAGCCTGTCATTGTATATGGCAAAGCAAGAGTGGAAATAAGAATGGGCGATATGATCGTTTTTGATGAATTTATGGTTGCTGAAATTCTGGACGAGATCATAATTGGGGCAGATTTTATGATTCATCAAAACATAAGTCTAGATATGGGTCGACAAATAATGAATTGGTATGGTCTAGAAGTACCCCTTAACGTTGGAAACGGAAGTGATGCCCTTGTAAGACAGCTAGTCACTTGTAGTCGTAAGAAATTGTCAGCCCAGAAAGACGATAAAAAACGTGGTGGGCCGAGCACACACTCAAGACGACCAAGTAAATATATGAAAAAGCAATGCATGGAGGCTGAAAACAAGAACTGCACCAATGCGATTAGCCTATTACATGTGGAGCCCAGCGAAGACTGGTCAACGGCGCAGAAAAATGATCCCATATTGGTGCGAATTATAAAGGCTAAGAAAGAAGGTAAAATACCGACTCATAAAGAAATCACATTGGAGGGTACATTGATGAAATCGTATTGGGCGCAGTGGAATAGTCTGAAGGTGTCAAATGATTGCCTATACCGCACATGGGAAAGTACTTATGGTAAATCGGCTAAAAACCTTATTGTAGTACCGTCGTCTAAAGTATGCGAAGTCGTGAAGAGACTCCACAACGGTACTAGTGGTGGACATCTAAGCGTAACGAAAACTATGAAGAAGTTAAAAGAAAGCTACTATTGGGTCGGTTGCAAGCAAGCCGTAATTGATTGCATAATAAAATGCCCACAGTGTATTGCGACCAGGGGTCCAATTAGAGAGAGTATAACATCGCTACAGCAGTGCAACTTTGGTGAACAATCCGTACCAGCGGATAGTAAGGGCTCTTTTCAAGAGCAGAAAAACCAGTTAAAACGGACCAATTCATCAAATGACAAGATGAAAGTTAGATACGAACGAGCGACAAATTCGGAAGGCTTTACAGAAGGCCAATTGGTTTTACTTCTTAATCTACAACGCAAGAAAGGACTATCTCCCAAGCTGCAGATTCATTGGTATGGACCATATAAGGTGATAAAGAAACTGAATGACGTGGTGTATCGAATTCAGAAATATAAGAGTCCAAGATCAAAAATGAAGGTGGTATATTTAGAATGACTAGCCCATTATGGAAACGGAGAATCTGAGCCTATTCGGGACGAACAGGCTTAAGTGGAGGGCAGTGTTACGAAATTAAATTTGTCTAAGAATTATTTATGGTTTTAGTTATAAGTTATCTTGTAAATAATTGTTTTATGTCATATTTAGTCATATGAACGCCACTGTACTAAATTTTCTAGCAATTGTAATTGTAGACTTTAGATTTAGATGTATAAGTTATATTAAAATAATTCGAACACAATTTTCTAGAAACTACTAGACGATTCTTGAATCAACTAGGAATAGTTTTGAACTTTAAATACAGGCTAGCTCATAAAAGTTTAGTTTAGCTTGATTGGAGACATTAAACGGTTCAAATCGATACTTACAATAGTGGTTAAAATTTGTGAACATTATAATTAATTTCAATAAAGTTTGTTAAGTTGAATTTGCGTGTGTATTTATTTTTCTTTGCAATTAAAAGAACTCAAAGGTTTATTATAAAGGGAATAAACCCTAACGCGTTTTATAAAGTAAAAACGTAACAGTATTATTATATCTAACAAATATTATTGGAATATATTGAAAATTAACTTAAATAATTATTTAAAATCATATAATAATAACTTATTTAAACCATTATATTAAGCTATTTTTTTGTTATGTATAAATATGACTTATTATTATCATTTAATATATAACTAATAATGCAAACACATTATTCTGGAAAAAATTCTGCAAAATATGTGCTGGGATTCCCAGGCATTTTTTCATTCAATTATGAAATTTTTACTGCTGGTTCACACTCTTCAAGTTTAATGTCATTTATTTTCCTCTATCTCCTAAAAACTCAAGACTTGACAGCTTATACTTGAAGAGTGTGAACCAATACTAAATAAGTAATGTCAAGAAACAGATGTAAATTAAAATCCGATTAGTATGGAAATGTTTAATGTCTGATGATCTGAAATTTCTAGTGAAAGACGAGGATAAAAATGTGAATAGTTTTCAAAGAGCCAGATCTATTTTATAAAAACAATAAAAGGTTGTTTTTACCGGCTTCCAAAAATGTATCTACTTTTTCTGCAGAGCAGCTGCATAAAAGAATTTTTGGATTAGATTATCAAAATGCAGTAAATACAATTTTATTTTTTTTATGTAAGGTTTCATTAAAGCAAAATTTTTTTCATTTCATACAATATTCAAAGTCTCAGCGCCTCTAGGGCATTAAAGAGACATACTGGCAATAATAAGACTAGCAGTTAAAATACATAAAAATAAGTCAAATATATATATATTTATATTCAATAATATACCAAACTTAACAAATAAAAAGTTTATTTAGTGTTAGAATTATACAAGAAGCATATCAATATTTTGCAACAGATAATCCTTTTACTTTTGTTTGAAGGAGGATATTGTACAACAGTCTTTAATTTGTAACGGCAAACTATTATATTCTAAGCTACCTGCATATTCAATCTTTTGCTTCGTAATCCCCAAACGACATCTTATGATGGCTACTTCTAGTATAAAAGACAGTTTGATTTCTTGTAAAATTTATTGTGTAATGACCGATTCCATGTATTACTTTGAAAACATAAATCAGCAATTGCATTTTAAATAATCCATATATAGGAAATATATTTTTTGCAACATCCTTGTATAGAAATAATGTGGAATACATAATAGGGAGATTGTAAACAAATTTCAATGATTAGTTTTGAAGTACTTGTAACGTCCTTAAAGTATTTCTATTTCTGCAACAGATGATGGCAGAAGTGAATATTTAACATTAAGGAAAATTTGCAATGCAGCAATTCGTAAAGATTCGCCGGTTCAATTCAAAGAAAATAAAATAGGCTTCTTTAAAAAAGGAATAACAAGTTTTTAAAGAAAGTGAAGAAAACTAAAAGTGTCCAGAGATTGTATAATGTTCTTTTGACTATAAAGGAAAAAATCCGTAGAAAGAGAACGTCTTTTCTCATCGGCAGGACTCTTTTTGATTAAAATTCGAAAAAGGCTGTCAAACGATTCTGTAAATACTTATTATGTACTTAAATCCTTTTTTCCAAGAAATATTTTGTAATATTTTGTTAAATAATTTAATAAATTTATTTTTATACTAACGTTTAATGCATTGATAAACTTATTTATTATACATATGTATCTATCTCATAAGATATTTTGTGTTCAAATGAACTAAATTATGGCTTGTGTTGCCACTTTGTAAAAATTTTACCGAATTTTTGTAGGTGTAGATCAGGCTCAAATTTAAATTATTTCGTTTTTAAACAAATAATGAAAAGATTTCATTTCAGAAAAAAATAAATACCATTTAAGATATTGTTGATGTAAAAAATTCACAGTCTTCTCAATCTCGTTTTAGAACGCGAGGCTTATTGGAAAAGTAATAAATCTTAAAAATTAATAAATTTTATTTTATCTTACCACTTCAAAATGCTTTAGTTGGGAGCATATTATGCCCCCTTAAGTATTGTAAAACTGATTGAAGAAACAGACTAATGTCTGAAACCGTAAAGGATATTTCTAAAAGCCTATAAAACTTGAATTGTAAAACAAAGTACAAATAACCAAATTGTTTTCAAAAGATAATTCTTTGGCATTAACATATGAAAATATTTTTGGGCATATGGGCACAGCGGCTGTTCTTGACAAAACGCACTCTGGACGTCCAATTTTGGGCTACTTTTCGAGTATTTCTGGACGTATGTCACGAACAATAATTCTTCAAGGCGTCAGTTGTTGCTAATTTATCAGCATAAACAGTGACCTCTCGTCATAATCGAGAGGTATCAAATCGCAGGACCTTGTCGGGTAATTCACAGTATCTTTTTTTTTAATTTCCAGGAAATTGATAAATAAATAACCCGGGAAATGAAAATGTCCGGGAAAAGAAAAATCCAAGATGTTATGCAAAAAATAAGCATTAAAAATTTATTTGTTTGTTCAAAAAAGTCTAAGAAAATTTAAGAAGTATCGTTATATCGACAATAAAATATCGCCGATACCGATGTATTGGCAATACTTAAGTATCGCCGAAATGTCGATATCGGTAACTTCCCTAATTTAAACATATCTGTGTCAAAAAGGAAAAACTACTTAAGACGCCTAAAGCAAAATTTAAGTTTATGCCACCTTTGTAATCTCCATGTTTAAAAGTACATAAGTTTCAATTTTTTTTCGATTTTAAGGAAGTTGTTGAAAAATACTTTTTGGCTTTTTTTAATGTACAATAACATCCACATAAAATTTTTTATCACCAATTAAAGCATTAATCAAAAATAAAATCAGTTTTAATATCAAATTTAGTCAAGTGAATTAAACGTTTAATCAAGTGAATTGATACTACTATTTTGCGCCAGTAAACAAATTAATAGTGTTAATTAAAAGTTGAATTCACTTAATTAAAATTTTAATTAAAACTGATTTAATTTTTGATTAATACGTTAATTGGTGAAACTTTTTTTTCCCTTGTCTGGAATAACAACTTGAGCTAAAATCCGATTGGTCACTTTAGGAGTATTAAGAAATAAAAACTTTTAAAAACTATAGCTGAAGAGAAGTGATGATCTTATTATAATTAAAATTTATTTCTATAAATAACCTTCAAAGTTTAAAATAGCTTTCCTGCAAACAAATAGACTTACTAAAGCACTTTTTTATATCGCTTTTCTAATTATTTGGTAAAGCTAATTTTTACAAAATATAAAGAAATTTGAACTTCTTTGTTTTGTATTTTTATAAATTTACTAGTATTTTTATACCCAAACCATAATAGTGGATGGGGTATTATGCATTTCTGCTGATGTATGTAATATTGCTCCAAGACCCAACTTAAATTATACCGAGCGACTCAGAATGACTTTCTGAGTCTATCTAACGATGCCGATCCGGCTATCAGGCCAGCCGGCTGTCCATGTTACCTTGTGAAATTTAATACGAAGGTTCATATAGGCCCCATAAAAGCTGCTTTCTGGAATAGGGTATTTATAACCACTATCAAACCAGTTTAATGAAATTTAAAACATAGTTAGATCCGTATTTATATGGATACATAAGATATGCATTTTTAAAAAAATAGAACCACGAGGGGCGATAGGGGGAACTTCTACCCCTCAGATACTATCAAACCTATTTTAATGAATTATAAAACATGTATAGATTCATATATATACACATAAGCTATGCATTTTTTTTAAATAGGACCATGACGGGAGATTGGGGAAGACTTCTGCTCTCCGAAACTAGCTAACAGATTTTAATGAAATTCAAAACATAGATAGATCCCTATTCATATAGCAATATTAGCAATGCATTTTTCAAAATTAACCATATATCCCATATAATCCCCCATCCTTAACTCTCATATAGATGAAGATATCTAAATAAACTTCATAACATAATTTTGCTTAAGAGGTAGAGTAACTTCGGGTATTGTGGAATAGGCGGGTAATGTGGTCCCCCCTTTTTCCCATACTACAGTTATTTAGAAACGCTCCCTGTATGTTAACATAGCTTACAGAAAAATATTAACATTACGGGTTTGTCTATACAAATGGTCGCACTGTACGTTTTCTGTCGGTCTGTGAGTGAACACAGATGCTGTCCTCTTTTTATCCAATATTTAAACCGTAATTTTGCTCCAAATATTATTACTTTATTTTTGGTTTTTTACAAATTTTACAAATGTTTAGGTAAATAATACGTTTAATTAGTAAGTGTGATAATTTAATAAGTTTTGTAATATTTATAGGATAATTTTCAAAAAACTTGCAATTTGGCCAATGTGGAATAACTGAAGGCCCTTATTGTGGAACCCTTTCCACCAAAAGCCATAACGGCTGAGGTTTTTTTTATTTTTAAACAACAAGTTATGCCAAGAATGAAGTCTTATGTGTTTAATTAATAAAAAAAATTATGTTGTAAGTTTAATTAGTTTTTTATTACAATTTTGTATCCGGTAATATGTAATTGTATTCCACATTACACACCAGCGGGGTTTCCACATTTCCCTCCCAAGTTTCAAATCACTGTTTTTGAGGTACCTTTGATTTTTCATTTATAATGTTTTATTATTAAGAAAATATAATTTTTGTGATAAACTTAATTATGCAATCGATTTAGAAACATATTTCAACTATAAGATTGCCAAAACAAAAATAGGGGTTCCACAATACCCGAAGTTACTCTGCCATGGTAATCCATGGGTCGTAGATATGGTACACTTGCCAAAAATTTTCCTTATATGCTGTGGTGTAGTGTATCATATGGTCGCGCCTGACCGACTATACTTTCTTACTTGTTTTTTTTTTAACTTTGCATTACATATTTTCAATTTTAATATATTAAAAATTAGTGGTTTTCTACTATTATAAAAATAAATTTGTTTTATTTTCGTTTACAAAACCAATATTTTTTATTTAAAAAAAAATGTCAATCAACTCTTTAAAAAAAAATTCTATGGTAGATATGTATATAGTTTTCCGTTGATATGGTAATAAAATTACAAAATTTAACGTTTTGACAATCAAATTAAAACATGCTAAAACCTGCTGATAATTATTTCTTTATTTAACTCATTTAAGTAAAAAACAATTGATAGGGAGTCTTGAATATCGACAATAGATGTAAGGAATTCTACTGAACTAGATTTTCTGACGCGCTACAATCTAAATGGTCAGTCCTATTAATTGAGCTTTTGAAAAGGTGAAATTGAATATGCATTTAAGAAACTAGTGGGCTTCCAAAACTAAAAGTTTACAACACATAACACTATATGAAGGGCTCAGACCTAAAGCGAACCAAGTCAAAAAAGAAAATTTGAAAATTATTTGTGTAAGTAAACTCCCATTAATTTTTGGAGCCATTGACTTGGCTCCAAAAATTACCGTTACCTTAGAAACGAAACACTTTTTTATTTATTCCGTTACAGAACTGGAGGATATGCGGAGGATTTTACACCAGTTTTGCAATACATATATATATATATAAATATATGAATTATATTTTATGATTTGGTTCGGGTTAGCTCTGAGCCCTCAATATTAACAGCATTCTCGAAATAAATAAAAACAACAAATTTTATGATAAACGAACCTAAGGTTCTAGAAAAAACTTTATTTTTTTTTTATTTATTGACACTTTTATATCTCATTTCTTAATGTTTACATTCACATATTGTATGTCTGCTGCATACTGAATAATAAATCGTATCTTAAAGATAAAATAAAACCAAATACATATACTATATGTACAAGACAAAAAACAAAAACTGAATAAAATATACATACACATTTGAACAAGAAGAAAAATTGATATAATACATTAAACAACAACAGAACAAGAAAGTCATAATAAATATATGTATGTTATAAAAAAAACCATAAACTCAGTTCTTGTTCAATATTTTTTTTAATGCATACAATTTGCAAACAAATATACACAATCATTTAATTGTAAGTTTGTATTTTGCACAACAATTTTTCATAAATACATTTAAGCACAGATGGAAGTGTAAATAACACTGTGCAACAGAATACTCGAAAAAAAGGGACCGTTTGATAATCTAAACTTCCCAAGTTTTTTGCAAAGTCGGAGAGAGTTTTATTTTTATGGACTGTTAGATTTATATATTTTTGACAAAATATTTGACTATTAATGCAACTCATTTTGTATTATTTTTAAATGTCGAATTAAATATATACATATATATATATGTGTGAGTGTGTGTGTGTATATATACTAGCGAAAAGTCTGGTTTTTGCAACGTAACGCCAGCAAATATTTAAAATTGTTTCTTAAAAAAGTTTATATGTATAATTTACTTTTTATATTTTGGTGTAAACTGCAACTAGCTCTACATTTAGTAACAAAAGGGATAACATTTAAACAACTAGGCCTATAATACAAGCTTATTTGCCCGCTGGCGTTACGTTACAAAAAGTAGACTTTTCGCTGGAAATGAGTAACTTTGGGTGATACTTTTGTTATAGTTAATTTAAGACAATTATAAACCACATATATATCAATCTTTACCCGACCACAATTTGGATTATTTATTTAAAACCTCAAACTAAAATGTGATGCAAAAGTTAAATTGGATCAAACTTCAAAAGGGTTTAAAAATAAGACTTAAACTGTTTGGATGTTTTTCGGTAGTACTTTTATTTCATCAATGAGGCCCAATCGAAGACCCTAAATGTGTTGCACAGTGTAAAAAACTATTCAAAAATGACGACTGCATGTGTATGTTTATTAGCAAACATTCAATTGTATCAATACATATGTATGTATGTATATAAGTATGTATGTATGTAGTATACACATGACCATTATTTGAGTAAAAACACTGGGAGAAATGTGTGTATGCAAGTGCGATAGTGAGACTTAATGAAAAACGAAACAAGTTATATAAACAAAATTTTATAAAAATTGTACATATGTATGCATGTGTGAGTATGAGTTGTTTGCACCAACTTTTTGATTAAATGATAAAAAGTGTTTTGTTGTTGTGTGTGTGTGTGTGTGTGTGTGGGCGTGTGTGTGTTTAAGTGTAATCTATATAATCAGTCTTCCTAGGTCACGTCTAGTAGTTTCATCTTTTTTATTTATATTTTTATTTGAATAATAAAAAAACTGGCATCAATTTAATTGTTGCCTGCCTCTGATCCGGCCTGTACGTGCAGGATCATCTCGAAAGGATCCCACTCTAAATCGTTTTCATTTTTAACACGTCTACGTGTACTAGTTACAATTGTATGACCTGGCAAAAGGCCCACCAAGCCACCATTGGCATGTGTATTGTGTACGGTTAGTTCGCCATTCTCATCACACATGCTCAATTGTGGATGTTGCAGATGATGATGATGCTGATGCTGTTGTGCCGGCTGATGGTGTGTTTGTGGTGAAGCCAATGAATTAACACCACCCGATGTAGTGGAACGTATATAACGTATCTGTTGTTGCGGCTGCTGTTGCTGTGGGCTGTGAATTTGATGTTGATGATGCTGTTGTTGCTGCTGCTGTTGTTGTTGCTGCTGCTGTTGATGATGATGGTTCAGTAGTTGTTGTTTTTCACTTACAATTTCCTGTATGTGTTCACGAGTCTGTTCTCGTTCATCAACTTTTTTAGCCAATATATCACGCATAAAAGACATGCGTTCGAAATGCTCCCACGTAGAATGGAAGCCCTCTTGAGAATAGCGGGCATGACGTTCCTTTTGCAGCTCATCAACAAAACGTTGTTTGATAATCGACCAACGTGTCTGCACTAAACCTGTTAAATATGTATGCAACATAATAAATAAATAACAAGTACGATTGTTTTTGTTATTTGGCTATGCCGAATCGTTAATAACCTCTACCATGTTCGGTGACGATACAAAAAAAAATGTGTTGACATTATTTGAAGAGTATAGACATTAATTTTGCGATCCTAATAAAAAACTTACTAGCGCAGTTTGCCTTTTTAATATTAATAAATTAATCCTTATAAAATTTTGTAGCGTTATTTTGTGTAAAATAACGGAAAATAATTTTTTTAATAATTATCGGGACCACTACTTTCTACTAAAATTTAATTTGATCAGAGTATTCATATCGGAGTGATTCCTCTAAAGGGGGTTATGACAAAATTTATAAATTTTCAATTCAAATTAACTTAATACTCTTCTATCTCCAAAAGAAATGCAACTTTTTTTTTTTTTTTTTTTGCCAAAGATTTTAGATAGAAACTAATGTCAAGGTATATATGACCAATCGCAGTGGGTAGATATGACCAATGTTAATTGTTAATTGAAAAAAAAGTGTAAATCTTGAGGTGACCCCTTTATAGAAACCGGTGCGATATATTTGAGTCTTCTATGTTCAATGCACGGAATGACAAACAAATACGATAGATAAATATATCACGATTGGTAGAGGTGATAATTAAAATCATACAATAGCGAAAACTTATTGCACTTACTTGGAGTTAAACCTAATTCCACCGCAACTTCTTTCCAAACAGCTGATGTACGATTTTGCCCTTGTTTAACTTCCTTCTGTCTGCCCGCCCACAATATAGGTCGGGCTTTGATAGCATCGATTATTCGACCCCTCATACTGTTGTTGAGTGATCCAGGGCGACCAGGCTTTCTTAGTGGAGTTGTAGTAGTTTCTACCGTTACGGCTGCAGGTGGCACTAAACCTGTAAATCCCGTAAAGGGCGTAGTTTCGACACTAACTTCGGCCTGAGGTGCTACTGGTGGCAACCAAGTAAAACTGCCACTCGGCCTGCCGCGACCTTGGGACTGTGGCAAAGGTGGTGGCGACGGCAGACTTTCTGGAATTTCCGTTGAATCAGTTGCACCAGTTCCTGAAGCTCCTACTATTTTGGCCACTGTAATGTTGTACATAAATGACATTGGCTCGAAATGTTCCCATTTGGTAGTAAAACGTTCTTTGTGTAAAATTTGTCGATGCACCAAATTATGGTAGTGATATTTCATTTGGCTCCAAATCGATTGAAGCTTTACTATAATTATTTACAAAAACCACCACAAATTAATAATAGAAATTAACATGTATGAGTGAGAAAGAGAGCGAACAAATAGTTAAAGAGAAAGAAGAAAACATACATACTTGTTAACTTACCGGTGGGAACATGACCTCCAAACTGATCGGCTATCTCATTCCACATGGGAGCCGTAACACTACGACACATGTGCAGTTTATTATTTGAATCCCAGATTTCAGGATATTTTTTAATTGCTTTAAGCAATTGGGCTCGATTTACGAACGGATCTTCTTTTGGCATTTTTTATAAAAATTACTCTAGTATCACAACCTTAATAATATACACAGATAAACGTACACAAACACACACATACACACTAATACTCTCTTGGACTTGGAAAATACACAAACACTGTATCGAATGCACCTTCCTAGTATCCTTGTTAATTATACGCGCCGTAAGATACCGGTCGCAACGCGTCCTTTGACATCAATTATCGGCGAATAACTAAAAACAAAATCTGCGAGAATATGCGAACTGCAAATGAAAAAGCACCATATGATTGGGGAAAATAGAGAAACTTAACAACATATATAAAGCGCCACAACAAAAAAATACTATATATACATTAAATACAACAAAAACGTACACATACAAACACCACAAAACAAAGCAGAACAAAACAAACTAAATAAAAAAACACGAAAGAAAATCAAGTAAAAAACAACATAAAAAAATAAAAGCACAAAATACTAATATAAAGAAGAAACCAAAGGCAGTTGTAGATGTAGTACTCCGGTACACTCTGTACGAGTGCATACAGTAACGATCAAAAGTTTTCGAAGTATATACATACAAGCAAAAATCAAGAATGCTAATAAAATCTTTAACAAAATACTCTTGACAAAATAAAACGATTAGAAAAAAAGATAATTATTTTCATATTATTGTGAGCCAAAGCTCAACGTAGAAATAAGCTTTTTACGTGTTTTTTCTCTCTTTTCGAGTAAAGTTATCACGACGAAACTCTTACAGCGGAGGATCTTTTGTATTAGCGCAAATATTGTGATTAAATATGGTAAAAAATATTTACTAGTTTCAACACGAAAAAATATTTTTAATTTCCAATAATTTAAGTACGGGAATTTTAATTAAAGGTTTTATATCAAGAAGAAAGTTGTGTATCACATTATTTGAAGAAAACTTGCTGGTTTTAAAACAGTATTCATGTGTAAAATTTTGTCTTAATTTTGCGTCATCATTTCAAATTTTTTACGAAATTTTTAACAAACATATTATATCAAGACTTATTGCAAAACATAGAACTTTAAGAAGGTTTCTCAAGCGAACTACACTATTGAATAAAATATATTTAAGAAACACAAAATTTCCTGGATATCCTAGGAATAAAAAATATAAGTGGGTACACCCAGAGAAAAAAACAGTTTTCAATATGGTCACCTCCAACAAAACTGTTAAAAATATTATGGTTAATTTAACCATATTATTGTCACCGGCAACCATATTATGGGTTAATTAGTCCTCTATCAAGTAGCCACAACCATATTATGGTTGCCTCCAAACATGTTGTGGTCATGGTTATTTTTCAACCATAGCATGTTGCTTTTCGAAAAGGGGAAAATTCTTTTGTTCATTAAAAAACAAACTATTGTCATATTTAGCCAAAACATGTTTTGAGGCAACCATTATATGATTGTGGCTTCGTGATGGAGGACTTATTTACACACAATATGGTTTTCGGTGACAAAAATATGGTTAAATTAATCATAATATATTTAAAAATTCGTTAAAAATTGTTTTGTTGAAGGTGGCAATATTAAAAAATGTACATATTTTCTCTGCGTGTAGGTTTCTGGGAAATCAAAATGTCCGGGAAATGAAAAACACTCTTATCGAGCCACATTTTTCTCCCGAATTAAATGGGCATTTGTATATGACCTGAGTAAAAATTTTGCCCATTTTCCGATGGAATAAACTTTGTATGCAGGTTATTGATATTTATAATATATTGTGCCTCCCAAGCCATGTTTATCTTTTTTCTTTTGGTTTCTAAATATATTGTTGTATTCACCCTTATGTTGATTATTTATTTATTTTATTGTAAGTAAATTTTCTACATATTATGGCAAAGAAATGGATCATATCTTATTTAATTAGTCTGGATTCAGATTATGAAAGTTTTCTTTTAGAAGATCTAAGTTAATTGGTGAGAGGGAAAGAGAACATGATGTCATTCTCTTCTCCTCTCACCAATAAACTCAGACCTTCTAATAGACCACTTTAAAAGCGTGATCCCAGACTTATTATGTTTTTACTTCCGATTTTAAATCAACATTTTTTGTTCGTGTGGCACCCAATTTGTTGTTGCTTTTAAAAGAATTATTGTAATAAGGTTTCTTAACTATGGCTTTTGACAATTAACTTTTTAAAGTCATGGCTGTAAAAGTGTATTTAAAAAATATTATTTGAATATTAACTTCAAATATTAAAAATTTTAATTCCATTGCGAACAAGCCCTATTTCCGATGAAAAATGTTTTCATCGATACTGTTTGAATAAATGTTTTTGCTATTATTGTTGTATGCGCTCAGATTCGAAACAACAGAGTAAGTAAAAGTATATACAGCCAAAGAGCACATCGGAGAACATAGTAGCTGGAATATACACAAACACTATATACATACATATATAATATATATCCATAAAATACGAAAGAAAGACAAAAAACAAACCAAAACAACGAGCATACCGAACAAGCAGACAAAATGTACATAAGAGAACTGGCAAAAGTATACGTATTTAATGTATGAATGTAAATTTGTGTGTATAGAATCGTATGAACGAACATGTTGCAGAGACTACACCAACCCATCGTCAATTTACCCGTCACCATCATCATCTTAACCATCGCGATATTGTTTGATTCCCTACAATTGTGGGCATTTACACTTGTAGATACGTATATTAAGTATAGATACATACGTACGATTACATACAAATTTTATATATTTATATATATGTATACATATGTATGTCTATCTGTACATACAAAGAGACAACTTGTAGTACGTTGTTAAGCCAAAAAAAAACCGTAAAAGAAAAATCAAACTAAAAGAGTATCTACCAACAAGAGAATAAAGACATTCGAAAATAAAACAAAAAGTACGGCCAAAAAACCGGCTTAACAAGAGAATCCAGCAATGCAGAGGATTTAAAAAAAAAACAGCGAAACAATACGAAGAAAGTTTGGTTTGATTTTAAGTCCCTAAAAAAAACACGAAAACAGAAAAGAAACAAACATAGAATTTTAACTACCTCTTCCATCGTCTCCACTTAACCAGTCTTGGTGAACACTAGTTGTATTGTTGCAAACCAGGAATACCCAACCATTAAAAATAGTATTTTAATCTTACTAAAACACAATTGTTGGCCGATTTGAGGACTTATTGCCTTCTTGTGGACCTTATGACTTTAAAATTATTTGGCGATCAATAACTGGTATCGGAATTTTTGAATTCTGGTGATTTGAGAATTGTAAGACCATCCAAGTTTGTCTGTCTGCTTGCTTGTTGAAATCACGAAGAATTTTTTTGTTGAAAATTGGTCCTTTATATGCTATCGATATGTCCTCACGAAGTAACGATTTCGACATTATAATATTCAATAGGAATAGGCTAAGGGAATAAAATATCAACTTTATATATCTTTAATACAAAGTTTTTTCATAATTGTTAATGATTTTAAACTTCGTAAGGATATAAAACTTATGATCCGCTTTCTAAACTTAGCGACAGCTGAAGGTAGGATGTTATAGGCCTTATAAAAACCTTACTTTAGCCTACCAGGTTGAATGAACCTTCCTTTAACTTATCGCACACTTTAGTTTATATGGCCGATAAGATCGTGCCATTAGCGGTAAGTTGTGAAAACGAGCAAGGCAAACATGTCAAAAATTTACGTTTGTTCAAATATTTTGTGTTTTTAATTGGAGTGTTTGCTGTTTGCACAAACATTTAAAGCAATGTTTGCAGAAATATTAAAAATTTTCAATATTTGGCAGACATGTTGGATATTTATCAAACTTTTTGTGGTGCCTAGTGCTAAAAGTAATAATTTTAGCGTAAAGAAAAAGCAAAAAATCAATTTCATTCGAAAATTCAAATTTTTTTAGCAGCATTGTTTCCCCAAAATAGCTCGCTTCTTAGAGCACTCTTAACTCCAAATTCTTTTTCTTTCTTTTACATTCCATCTCCGTTTTAAACAAATAATCAGCAAAATTGCCGCAGCACAATCGTCGTCTGCATTCATTGAAAACAAAACAAAAACGAAAAATTAATGTTTGTACGAAATAAGATTGTGTTGTGTATTGCAAAACAGAAGCAAAAAAAAAATTGCATGTTTGCCAAGCAATTTGTGTAGTTTTTATGTCCTTTATTATTTTGAAAAAATATCCCTAAAAATTAACTGCCCGTTCGCCGATATCGAACGTTAACGTTCGCATAGAAAATAACATTTAAAACAAAAACAAAATTTCAAAAATTGTTTTGGTTTTAAATGTTATTTACTATGCAAACGTTAACGTTCGATATCGGCGAACGGGCAGTAAAAAATAAAATTATATGCAATTGATCATAAAATGTACATGTTAATAATTACACCATGCTAGTTGAAAAAACAGCCAAGCCGGATAACTGGCGTTTTAATTTTATACCTTATCACCAAAACATCTATTTTGTTATCTTGAAAATTGCCTGAGATCCATAATAATAAAATAACGTGATGTCCAAAAAGTAGGCATACAGTTATTGATTTTATTAAAACCATGCGTGCAATTTTATTAAAACTAATTTTATGTGTGTTTTGAACTCTCCTTTTGCTACCACTTTAAATAAAAAAATTATAAAACCGAAATTATAATCACAATTCATTAGATAAAGAAATGGTTAAAAAACCTTTTACTCAATCGGTTAAGTTTAGGTCTTAAGAGGTTTAGGATAATGTTTCTCTCTAACTAATCGTTAAGACCTGAAGTACACATATGTGCACCTCCTTTTTCTACCACTTTAAATAAAAAAACTAAACAATAATAAAACCGAAATTTTAATTACACCTCATAAAAAAAAAAAAAAATAATAAAAATCCTTTTAATCAATCGGTTCATGTTCAGGTCTTGAGAGGCTATATAAAGAAAGTAATGTAAAAATGCATAAGAAAAATAATAATGCGCCAATGTTTATTATTTCAAAAACTTCAGAAAAAAAACATTCTGAATCCTTTTCCAATGCAATTTTGTTTAACATGTTCGCATTTAAGAAGATAGGATGGATACCTTTGCCATAGCAAACTGAATTATTTTTAGTGTATATTTTTTTCAAGAAAAGCTTATAATTAGACAGACAGCATTCTGTTTCAAAGTTATGTTTTGACTGCATTAATTAAAGAAAAGACTTGTTCAACACAAGCGTTACTTGTTGGTATAGAGAGCTTATATAAAACTATTGCTGCAGCTTTTGAAAAGAATCGAACCTCTAGCGTCTTGGTATGAAAAAAAATTTGAAACCAAAAAGACTTAAATTGGTAGCCACAGCTTGACCAAATCTGTGTTGCTATTGCACAAATGGCATTTCTAATAATACATTATCCCCCAAAAATCCCCAGCGGAAAAAATTATTTTTTCTCAAACAAATCCCCATGGATTTTTCTCGAAATTTTCCATATTACAAAAAATATTTCCCCAAAAATGAGGACGCTGTTTTAATTTGATATTACAGTTTACAACAAATATTTACATAATATCCCTGCGGGAATTTTTTGTCAAAAGTTCCAAAAGATTGGTCCTGGGATTTGTGAAAAGAGAACAAGTACAAAAAGTAAGAACTCATGACCAGCGAAAGGAGAACCAATCAGTAGAAAAAATAATGAATTACAGTACAGTATTCACCGGTGGTGTGACACTTTTTTTTGGGATTTTCTAAAATTTGGTTCTTTAATTTAGTTCTAGGACTTGTTTTATGGAAATAATAGTAACATTGTAGTAACTAATACTAAACATGTTCATTGAGCATAGATGTGTAACTTGTCAAATGGTGGCTGTTGGGTGTCAATTGGCCCCCTCCAATGACAACCCCATGTAAAAGTGATAGTTCCCATTCATATAAAGTGTTAGAACTAGAACCGGTCTCTGCCGCCAAACAACCTATCACAGGATTACTTTAGTGTCAGTTCGCATCCCTCTGGGGATGTGTTTTTTTTACCTTTTTTCTTTTATTGCATAATTTAATTTATTTATTTTTTTTTTTTTCATATATATAATCTTAACTTTTTTTAAGACAATATCTTGGCACTCCTTTGTGTTAAATATTGTTTTACAATCAAGCAAAAACCCCTAAAGAAGGCACACAAAGGATTGCCGAAATATTGGTTTAGATACGGTTAACATTTTATATTAATAAAAATAAAACCTCAAGCTCGAAAATTTAATTAAACATTAACAAATATTTACTTAAACGATAAGCAAGAAAATTTATATAATAAGTCAAGAAAGGGCATTTATAAAAAAATTTTAAATTCTTAAAGTACTGGCTTGAATAATATTTAATTTAACACGTGCCAAACTTTAGAATATGACTATTCGCAACCGTCTCAGGGTCGGAATTTTGGGCTTCGGAGAATAAATTTTTAAAATAGTTTTCATTTTCTATTAATCTTTCGATTGCCTATAGACTTTCGAACTGGATCTTATTTCAGAAAAATTTAACTTTTCTTTGTCAGACCAAGTATTAAATTTTCTAGATTTGAGGGGATGAAAAGAAAATAAAATGTTTGAGTAAATTTTCTTTGAAGTTTTTTTTTACTATATTTAAATGTATACTGAATAAAAAGTATCGGTTGATGTATTGGAATTTGGGATCACTACAGAGGTCCGCTTTTTGTACGGTATTGTATATGGGCATATAATAATTTTTTTTCGTTTTTCCCTTCAGTCCCTCATTTGAATTGAATTTAGGGAACGTTTAACGCTCAGAAAAAAATACTCAAAAAATATAAACTGTTTTAAATTTTGTCCTTAAGAATTCGTTAAATTATTTCAATGAATTTGATTGACAAAATTAAAAGTTACTCTTGATGTAAGAAAAAAAAGGAATACCACTCTGAAGTGCTGTAGAATTCGATTGTTAGCAGCGTAAAGATCACACATTATAAATCTTGATAAATTTTTACATCGGTTTGTTCAAATCAAATTGTGAGGACAAGAGAATGGTTAAAAAATGCTTAACACTCTTTATTTGGTTGGCCTCTAACATCTGCACAGCAAAAATTTTCCAAAATTTTTTACCAATTAAAGCAGTAATCAAAAATAAAATCAGTTTTAGTCAAATATTTAATGAAGTTAATTAAACGTTTAATCAAGTGAATTAAACGTTTAATCAAGTTATTTAAACGTTTAATTGGTGCTATTAATTTGGTTACTGGTGCAAATTTAATTTCCTTTTTAATTAGTATCACAAATTTTTTAATTGAAATATATTTTAATTTTTTTCTTTGTGCGTAGCCGTAGATGTATTGCCGATTATTTTCGAAAATTACACATTCATACAAACAATGCGGAATTTTTAACTCTTGCTAATTTCTTTGGCTTATTATCCGATCTTAAAATACATATCGCACTTCTTCCTCTAAAAAGCGTCAACTCAAAATTTTCAGTAGAGACAAAAAACAGTTTTCTTTTTATATGTACCCTTATATCACAAAGGGGAATACAATGGAATTTTATTTTTTTTTTTTTTTTTTTTTTTTTTTTGGCAAAATACTAGAGAAAATGATGTAAGATTTTTACAGTGGCCCCTGTACATCGATTTCTTGCAAAAAGTGAAAAGTAAAAAATTTAGAGTTGACCCTCTTTAGAGGAAGCAGTGCGATATGTATTTTAAGATCGGATAATAAGCCAAAGAAATTAGCAAGAGTTAAAAATTCCGCATTGTTTATATGAATGTGTAATTTTCGAAAATAATCGGCAATACATCTACATTATGTCTCTAAAAGTCCCGCAAATAATTATTAAGGGTTTAACCAAAGATACACAACTAAACAATGTAATTATTGGTTGGATCATCTGGGTATTGCTATTATAAAAACTCGACTACTTTAACTAAAGCCTAGTAATCTGTTCGAACTGGCGATAAATGTGGAGCAACATTGCTTTATTTACACGAAAATTTTGTCATGTGTCAATATTATCTATCTCGCGGTTTTTCAAAACTTAACATTCTTATTAGTTGCAAGTATACAACATTGTTTTGCGAAGGTAAACAAAAATCATGTTTTTTAATCATTAAAAAGGTAAAACAATATTATTTTTATAATTTCCCAAATCAAAAACAAACAAATTAAATTTTATTATTAATTTTAGCAATTTTCTACATTATTCTTTGTGAAACGCTTGTTATAAAAACCACTTTACAAATACAAAAAAAAAAATTACAAAAAAGGATAAGTGTTGCTTAAAATTCCGTGCGAAATAATATAAACTGCACTTGTTTCGCACGGAAAATAAAATTGTTGCTAGAAACATTTCGAAACATTTTTTTAAATTGAGTTTGACAACATTTTGCACGAAATAATGAACAGAGTAGCAGGCTTAACCCTGGAAATGTCGTTCAAACACTGGTTTGCCGGCAGGCAATGTGAGAAAGCGGTCAATTGAGTAACCTGAATGGCATGAATTTCAATGCGTCTTAGGTAAATACAATGAATTTATAATCACTGTAAGTGAAACTTAACTGAATATTACATACCTGCTTATAGGTTGCAGTCCCAGCACTAGGATCGAATGATGTTGCCTAATCAGCTGCACATTTTAAATTATTCAGATTAACGAACCAACACATATCTGGTAGTCTTCTCAAATTTCTAAATGGTCAAGTCAGTCAGCAACCAACACCTGCTCCAATCGTTTCAATAAATAGTCAAATTCAGCGCAGAAAATGTAAATGGATAGACCATACGCTTAGAAAAGTTAACACGGATATCGCTAAGGCTTGCTTTCAATGAAATCCGCCAGGATTCAGAGACGGGGGCCGCCCAAGAATTACCTAGCGAAGGTCGGTGGAAGACGAATCCCGAAACAATGGACTTTTATGGGTCCAGCTTACAAACTTGGTACATGTTAGAGATAGATCTAGAAACTTTGTGCAAACAATTTACAGTTAGTTCTAAATTCTCACAGTATATATAATATGTTGCTGATAGAAGCTCCATTAGGAGTGATGTATTTGTATTATATAACTTTAACTAGTGTATGTTTTTGTACCAAATTAACTAATATATGTGCCATAGATTGCTCTACACTGCCTTTCAGCATTCGTTTGCTAAGTAAATACAAGAGAGTTTTTTTTGTATTGCCCAGAGAGTTCTCCTCAACTATATTGCAAATTGTACATAAAGACACTCTCTAATTTAAATGTAGGCACAGATTTATCTTTCTATGCACTTTGCAATAAACGAAAAACAATAAAAAAAATCAGTATATACGCATTGAGGAACAAATACATTTATTTCAAAAGCAACACCATTTAGATAGACATACTTAAATGTAAAAAATACGAACAAAAACTAAGTGGAGATATTTATGTACGAGCATTCGTACATCTAGATAGTCTTATAGAAATACAACGTACAACATTTTCTACAAACCTACAAACTTTTATTAATGTACATTTGGCAAGATTAACCCAAGGCTTATATGTACGGTGACCATATTTTTGAAAGGAAAATACAGTACTAGAGTTTGTAATATAATGACTAGTTAGAGGCACACAAAAATATGATGTAGAAATGAATGATTGAGTGGCCCAGTAATAAATGGCACACATATAGACACTTGCCAAGTGTATATGTAATATTACGAGCATTAATCTTCAAAATATTTAATATTTTGTAATCTTTGCTCAAACTACTTGAAATGGGAACTTGCAACTACTTGGGAGCAGTCAAATTGCATTGAAAGGTACATAATATAAAATTTATAGTTTACATTGACTTTGAATGCCGGGCGTCCCTGGAAGAGATGACGAGACATTCAATGGTTACGCTTAAATGCGTACCTGGACACATGGTAACTCTATGGCTGACTCGTTGGCAGATGCAGGCACCACACTGAACCATTACGGTTCATTGTACGATATATGTGTTTCACTCTCGAGGAGCAAGCCACTTATTGCACATAAATGTTATCTTATCTCTAGTCAGAGATGGTTCGATCAAACTACTTGTGGGGAAACCAAAAAAATCTGGCCCATTATAATCTGGCCCATTAAAAGGACTCAGCGGGCGTTAACGCTAGAGCTAACCTCAAAAACCCAATTCCAGTTATGCCTGGCCATTGCCGTATAGGGTATCATGCCCGGAGGCTGAGATCTCCTTACAACGACCTTTGTAGAAGTTGCATTGACAATAAAGAAGACGGGTCAACTAAACACCTTTTATGCAATGTCCGGCATTCAGGGAACTCAGACTCTAACTCTAAATGTTTGGTCAGAAACCCCGTAGAGACTCTGACAATGATTTGATGTGGATCCATTCCATCATTGAATCACATGGTTGACTGAGTAGTAAGGGTAGCAACTAGGTAATATAGGGCGTCTGGGACATACTGATGCATGGCAACACAACGAGAACTAATTAATGGGCCTATATGAGCAATGCTTAATTTCGGCTGTCAGTGGAACATAACCTAACTTTGTCTTTGCTTTGTCGAGGCAACCACGAATTTATTCTGCCAATAAGTCAGTTTTATAAATTCAAATTATTGTTAGAACCCTTCGACATTTGACATTTCAATTGCTGATTTTAAAAAATCTAGGACTTCTAGTCAATAAACAAACCCATAAACTTCAAGTTAGGATAGAATCAAAATTAGTTTTGCCAATAATGAATTTAGAATAATAACGATTTACCCAACACTTTGAAATTCTGCTTTTATTTTTCGTGGAAATCAAAAATGTTAATATTGTTTTTTCGCAAATTTTAAAATCAATACTTTAAATTTCATCAGTGTCAAAAATTTTGTTGTGGTTTCAGTAATAATTACTTTTGATTGGTCTACTGCACCCGATCCTGTTGCGAGGGCTGCTATCTGAGCCAACAGTCTTGCTTTTATTCACAAAGGCCGCCTTATCTAATGGAATAGGCGCTTACCGCGAACCGTTAATTGCGAGTCATACGTTCTCTGGATTTATATTCATAGGTGCATGTTTTTGTCCATTATTTCCCACCTACCCTGTATATCTACCGGGCATTCCTCTACCCGCAACCTGAGGACGCGTCCGATGAGAATCATGCAACTCCGCACGGCCCATTGTTCCTCTCAGGAATAAAAAGGAATAAACAAAAGTGCCAAATATAGTTGTCTTAAGTACGATGTTTTACAAATTAGAAAGTTATTTTTTCTGAAAATGTTCAAGATAGAAATAACGATTTTGCAAGTAATGAGAAAAGTAAAAAAAAATTGGGGATGTACATATTTGTTTTAACTATTTTATAAAATACAGTACAAATACAAAACAATGAACAGAACGATTTAAGATTAGTTCAGCTATAACAAAGCTCAAAAATGCGGTACACACTATTGATCTTAAGTGACAAATTCAAAAATTTAATTAGTCAACTGAAGCTAAGCCGCGAATAACGTTGTAAAAGTCACTTTTTGCAAAAACTGTTTTTTGCAGATTACCGTTAACATTACTCCCTCACACTGTTTAAACATCAAATCACCCAAAATAATGCACCTTAAGGCCGTCAATGTGCGATACAAACAGTCAGGCGGTGGAAGAACGTTGTGCGTTACTAACACCGAAAAAAGTGTTTTATCGATTAAAAAAATGATTTAAAAAGTATTTAAATTTAATTAATGTGATAATTGAATCAATTATTTTTTTAGTTGAAAGAAAATTAAAAATTCAAATTTGATTTAATTAACATTTTAGTTGTTTTGAAATAAACTTTCAATTAAAATTTTAATTAAATAACAAAAAATCTTAATTGCCTTTTTGGTTTAAAATAAAATAATTTAAACATGTAGAATTGTTGTTGGGAATTGTCAATATTAATTAAAATAAATTAACACATTGTTTGAAATGGCAAAGTTTTTTGATCATTTTCTTTAATTAAAATTAAAATTTTATTTATTAAAAAAATATTCACAATTTTACAATTTGTAGTAATCAATTTAATCATTTTGGTAATAAGTTCAAAATCAACAAATGGTTTGCTTGATACTATGAATTTGGTATAAATTTGGTGATTGGAGAAATTTAATAACATTTTCTGTGAACAAAATGATGCAAACGAAATGGTTTGCAACATGGTATAACGTTTTAAAAGCCGCTTCCTAGTTGGAAAAACGATTTTAATGACACCACGATTTTGGATTTGAATTTCCAGTAAAAAAAAATTATAAACTGCAAATTCGCATGTAATTTAAAATTCAAATATCTGCCTGTTAAAAATAATAATTTTGTAACTTACAACGTTATTTGCTTCAACTGTCAGCAAATAAATAACTTGTCCTTAACGGTTAACTGACAAAAATTAACACTATCAAACAAGCGAAAACTGTCATTCATGTTCACCTAAAATACAGTACTGTTCTATATAATACAGAACGGATGGTCACCGTACTTATATAAGAATCTATATGCAACTACTGTATTATTACATACAGTGTGATAATTATGAAGTTATACAGAGGACTTTTTCTCAAAACTTTCAAGAGTTTTATTTCGAATCTTATAAAAGTTTAATATTATAGTACACATTACATACATACATATTTCAATATACGGACCCAAACTGTTATACAACTAAGAGATAAGGTGGTCCAGATTACTATTTGAAAATCGATTATAATCGTGATGACGCATCTTTAAAATGTAATTACAATCGTAAGAAACATTCCAACGATAACGAATAAATATCCAAATATTTATATCACATTGCTTGAAGATAAATTGTAAGTTAAAACATGTTAATTCTGCCGAATATATACACGATCCTTACATTGTTTTGTGGTAAGACTCTGGCTCATTTGTTTCTTATTTGACTTCATCATGACTAGTTATAGTGCCATATGGAAATTTTCAAGTTCACTTTAATTGTTTTCGCAGCCTTTTAAAACTTAAGTCCGCTTTTTTCTATATATTGGCTATGAAATTTATTTGCATAATTAATTTGATTTTAAACGGGGCTTCCACTGAGGTTTTTGAATTTTAACCCATTTAAATAAAAACACAAAGCTAAAAACACAATGCGTGAAAAAATATACTCGATTAATATAGTAATGATTAGTTAATTTATAGCACGCTTTGCCGATTAACGGAAAATTTTCTAATCGAAATAGCCCGCCATAAAGCAGACGGGGAATTGCCTGAGGTATTATCGTATTTCAAGAGATTTATGCATATTTACGGACAGTAAGGCTGCCATTGCAGTTTTAGCTGTAATCTTGATACATCAAAGTAGCCTGTGCAATGCCGGATATCTCTAAATGAGATTGCGAAACATTCTAGGGTAACGCTGACCTGGACACCAGGGCACCGTGGGTTCCTTGGAATTTTAGCTACAGGCGGCCTGGTCAAACAATGCTGTCTCTTGGACGACATGTTCGTCTACAGCCTGAAGAACTCTCATCAAGCGTGAGCTATACAGGAGGGCTCAGTAGAGATGGCAGGATGACAATACCTGCTTAACAGCCAGTACAATATGCTTGGCTATGACGAACTTCTTGGTAGTGGCAAGATTAGGACGGTGATATCGGTCATTACGGATTACAGGTGAAAAGGGATCCATGCGAAAAGGATGGGCCTTGGTTATAATGACTGCTGCAGAAGTTGCCATGAGGAGAATGAGGAGGAAACGGTTTTTGCCTTTATCATTTTATTACACAAATTATTTATAAGTAAAAAACATGGAGAAAATATCAAGAAGAAAACGCGCCAGTGAAAATCAGAAAGACTTTTTAAAAAAATATTTAAGGAAAATGTTGACATTGCAAACGATTAGTATTCATTCATTTATTTATTCAAGTATTGTAACACAAAGACTTCAAGGCCAAAACTAAAATGTATTACATGCACACAAAAAAATAATCAAGGTAATTTTACCAAAGCGTGCAAAGGTAATTTATTTTTATATAAAAAAAAAACTAAGTTTAATTGTCTAAGATAATTTTTTATTATAAAATAGGTATTGCCTAAAAATTTTGTTAATATTACTAATTGAACTTGTAATATTCCTTGATTTTTTAATTTATGTACATAGTTTTATTTAATTGTCAATTAAATTTTTTTTCGAAAAAAACGTTGAAATTTAATTACAGCTCCCCATAATGCAAATAATAATTTTTTCAAATATAAAATACCGTTGTTAGAATTAAGTGATTTTACTACAGGCATATCAGAAAATAGCACTTTTGGAAGAAAAATCTGCTTGAATCAAAACTCAAGGGGATCCGACGGCGAATCATCGATTTCCCACGATCAGTAAGTGGGCTCAGCTAAACAAAAATGTATTGGACGCAAAAAAGGCACCCGAGAAACAGGTACAGCTATTAATTGCTTTTTACTGACAAATATAATAAATAATTAATTTGGGTAAATGTGTATAGTTTTACAGGCTAAAACTTTAGAAGAAATGGATCAAAAATTTGGGGTAGATTACTTGGCAGATAAGAAAAAAGAACAAGCGAGGCGAAAAGCTTAAACCAAGAAAGATCTTAAGGGTTTTAATAAAGATGAATTTTCTGAATGTAAAACAGTTTTTTGAACACTTAAAGTTTAGATAAAAAATAGAGGGTGACACTTTGTTAAATAAAAATATGTTAGATGATGCCCGTTTCCAAAAGAATGTTGAACATTAAAAAAAAAATCGGTTTTATTTGTTGAGCACACACTCAATGCATTGTGTGATATTAGGAGAAACAGGTTATAAGGAGAAGGAAAGAGGGAGTAGTATTTGCGGACATTTAATTTGAATTTTTCCATAAATGTAACCGACTGCACCCAGAGAAAAATTATGTTTAAAAAGGGTCACCTCCAACAAAACAATTTTAAAGGCTGTGGGAAAAATCGCACAAAGAAAAATGGCCCAAAAAAAGAAATGAAAAATCGCCCAAATGAAGAATCGCCCAACAGAACATGAAAAATGACCCAAAAAGTTATATATGAAATTTTGCCCAAAAGAAACGAAAAAGGGCCCAAAAAAAAAATGAAAAATGACCCAAAAAGAAAAAACGAATTTTTTCCCGGTGGCATGTTATAACGTCCAGTGTCATAGTGTCCATGGACGTTATGACACTCCAAAAAGTGTCATAGTGTCCATGGACACTGCGCTAACTAAAGCTTCTCTGCACAGCCGGCCTTCGGCCGGGCGCAAGGATTTTCTCCTCTATGGTATAACAAACACCCGCTTCGCTAACTAAAGCTTCTCTGCATAGTCGGCTTTCATTTGGAAACAAGGCAGATTTTAGAAGCTTTACTTAGCGAAGCCGGTGTTTGTTATACAATAGAGGAGATAATCCTTGCGCCCGGCCAAAGGCCGGCTGTGCAGAGAAGCTTTAGTTAGCGAAGCCGGTATTTGTTATACCATCTAGGAGAAAATCCTTGCGCCCGGCCGAAGGCCGGCTGTGCAGAGAAGCTTTAGTAAGCGAAGCCGGTGTTTGTTATACCATAGAGGAGAAAATCAAAAAAAATGGGCCATTTTTCATACAACATAATGAAAAATCACCCAAATTTAAAAAACGAAAAATCACCCAACAATTACGAAAAATAGCCCAAAAATTTTAGGTCACTTTTCATATGAATTTAGGCCCAATTTTACATGGAATTTTTTTGGGCGATTTTTCATTTCTTTTTTTGGGCCATTTTTCTTTGGGCGATTTTTCCCACTGCCAATTTTAAAAGGAAAATTTTAAACATATGTTTAATATAATCATACTTTTGCCACCGACAAACATATTATTGTTAAATTTGTCCTCCATCAAGAAGCCACAACCATATTATGGTTGCCTCCAAACATGTTTTGGTCAATAGTGACTAAAATATGTTTAACACTTATAATAGCATGGTTGGTTTTCAACCATAACATGTTGCTCTTGGTATTATTGATTTAAAAACAAATTATTGTTATATTTAACCAAAATATGTTTAAAGACAACCTCAATATGGTTGTGGCTTCTTGATGGAGGACCAATTAAACAATAATTTGGTTGACGGTGACAATAATATGGTTAAATTAAACATAATATGTTTAAAAATTTTCTTTAAAAATGGTTTTGTTGGAGGTGACCATTTTTAAACATATTTTTTCTCTACGTGTGGAAAGACTTCTGCCGGGAGGCTATTCCAGATACGGCTAGTTCGGCCGAGAAACGAATCTCCTTAGTTATGACTTTTGCGATATATTGGATACAACGAATGAATGTGATCTGCTGGAAAGGCGAGTACTATCCGCGTCTCAGGGATGAGTACGCCCATCTCAACTGAAAACTTGCCATGGCAATATAAATAGTGCAATAGCGCAATCCACATTCCAATAATGCTCCAATGGGTCAACGGAGCTAGATACCCTACTATCATTGTTGAGTTTAACGCACTCCTTTCCACCCGATCGAGAAGCTACAATATAGACGGTGAAGCACCTGCTCAGATATGGGAGTTGAATTCCATTTTCGGTCAGATATAGGCGGTATAAATAGTGAAGAGATTTGACGGAGTAAAGTAATTCTTGCACCGTCTTAAGAAACCAAGACACTTGCATGCTTCTTTCGACACTTGAAAAATATGCTGGTGCCAACGAACATCCATTAGATTTTCATGCCTAAAGCAGCGAAAGTGTCTGATTTCTCAATTGATATACCACCCATGGATATAGATGACGCTGACTCCACAAAACGTTTCCAGGTCCATATACAACATTGGGTCTTACGAGCATAAAAATCGACCCTTTTCGCAAGACCCCACTTGGAAATTGTCGTAAGGTCATGATTAAGTGTGTCGTTCATGTTCTGCCTCATGGCTTCAACCTCCGTCAGACTTGGCCATGATTAAAGAAAATTGAATGACAAATGCTGTTGTCATCTGCGAAACAGTGGATACGATTGAAAGTTGGACCCAGGAGGTCGTTAAGGAAAATAAGAAAAGGTGTAGGAGAAAAACAGAGCCATGCTTAGCTTATCAAAAAAAGAGTAGTAAATTTACTTAAAATCTATGATCTTATACAGAATTGAACTTAGGTAATTTTTCAGAAATAGAAACATAAATTTTCTATCATTGGTAAGTTGTCATAGTTTTTAAGCAAGTTTAACAAAATTTTTAGATACTTTTTCGACCACGGAATTACCTATATTACTAGTTACCCAGTAAAAACTTCGACTGCAAAATAATGTGTTGAGTAATCAGAAAAAAATAAAAATTCTACTTACAATCCTACTGAAAAAACCAGTGAATGGTTTTTAGGGATGTCCCAAAATGAACGCATTTAAAAGTAAACCATTATTTTTTATACTTACACATATCCCGAAAATATGTGAGTAGTTATAAATGAAAGCTACTAAATAATGAGTGAAAGGGGCTATTCATTTTGAAAAAGTAAGCGAAGTTTTAACTGGTTGTATTATAGGGAATCGATTGTTCGAAGTTTTTCAAAAACCGGGTTTCGAATATTCCGAATAGGTGCTATTTTAAAAAAACCGGTTTTCGGTTAAGAATTTTTTAAATAACCGGTTAACCGGTTTTATTTCGAATACAAAAATAAAACAAGTTTTTGTAATAAGACGTTAATTTGAATAAAAACAAAAAAATTCACAAAGGTATGGAACCAACAAAATACATAGATATGACTAAAAATATGTTCGGACTAACTAAACTTTATTTGTCAGGAGATAATTGTATAATGTAATTTAGAAATTGCTAAATGATGTTTGATCTAGACAAACGTTTTGCAAAAGCAACTAAAAAAATTATAGATATTTAATAAATTGTTACTTGAGATATTCTCCCAAATTTATTTTAAATGAGTTTTAATATGTTGGTGGTTAAGCACGTCTATCTGAATCAGTAGACTTCAACCATATTTTTCGAAAAAATTGGGAAACAAAACCTCTTAGCCAGGATTAAATATTTCAAATTATTTTGTTTCAGCATTATGGAAGCGAATAGTAATATGAACATGCTTTTTGCATGAAATATTTGTCATTTCGTCGACTATAATTTATAACCTTCCATGACATTGTTTGATTTCTTTAATTTTGTTTTTTAGTTGTATTAATAAATGTGTATTAATTAACAGCAGGCTGAGTGCTGCTGTGTCATATTTTCTGCTTTGTAATAAAAAAAAAAAAAACTTTTTTAAATACTTAAACTATTGTGTTAAATCTGAAAACTGTTTTAAAATAACTGCAAACTTGTTTTTTACTTGTGAATTATAATTGATGTAGAAGATATCGGTAATACTATAATTGTAGACTTTTATTTTCTTTTTCCTCGATTTTGTTTTTTGATAATTTAATTAAAATACTGTACGAACTATTCACAAGTGTAGTTTTGATATAAAAATAAGCTGATGAACTTTTTTCATATTGTTGATTCCGCCGGAATGTGGTAGTTTTAAGCATGAAGATATGCTATAACTACTTTTGAGTTTTTAGTGCATTAACGGGGCTTCCGTCCTCGGCAACACTACGGGTTAATATTTCATCCAATGATTCAGTTTTGGCAGCGTATTTTAGTAAATTATTATTTGTCGTCTGTTTAAAACTACTTCGAAGCACATAATTGTCAAGCATGTGGATTAATTAAATTTTATTGATAAGTCGTGACGTGGAAGAACCTTTGCAACTTATCATTTTAGGGCACTTCAAGCACCTTCGTATTTTTAATCTCTTTCGAAATATCTCCTGAGATAACATAGTATATTTAATAGTTGGAATACTCTCGCACAAATTACTATTTACTTATAAGCTAAACACTTTTTGTAGTATATTGAATTGTTTTTGGTTTTTTTTACAAGAACACACGCTTTTATAAGCGATTTTTATTAACATTGTTCATAATGATTTTTGACTTTTGTTGCATTTTGTTTTGACATTCTTCACAAAAAGTTTAAGTTTGCCTAATATTCAATTAGAAAAATACTTAAATTACAGGTTCAATTACAACAAGAGTAAGCAGAACGTATATAAATTACACATTATTAAAATAACCGGTTTATTATACCAAAATAACCGTTTTATTCGACATTCGGAAAATTGAAATTTTAAAGTAATAGGCTTGGGAAAAACTAAAATAACCGTTTAAAATCGTTCGATCTTTCTAATATATTACCTAAGAGACTTCGTAACTGCCTCTTAACCCTTGCGCTTAATTAATTTTTTGTGTGTAGTAATAATGAACCCGCGTCTCAAATATAGCATGCAGATGAAGGCAAACAAACTTAAAAATGATTTAAAACTAAAAAAGCAAAGTTTTAATAACAACAAAAAACTATTAATAACTTGTTTCAAATTTTTATTAATTTTTTGATTTTATAAATATTTCTATGAAATAATTTTTTTTTAAATTTTCTGAATTTTTTTTTAGTTAAACCTTAATTTTTTTTGTTTTTTTTTTCCTATACTAATCCCGCGAAGCTAATATTCAATTAGAAAAATACTTTAATTACAGGTTCAATTGCAACAAGAGTAAGGAGAACGTATATAAATTACACATTATTAAAATAACCGGTTTATTCGATATTCGGAAAATTGAAGTTTTAAAGTAATAGGCTTGGGCAAAACTAAAATAACCGTTTAAAATCGTTCGATCTTTCTAATATATTACCTAAGAGACTTCGTTACTGCCTCTTAACCCTTGCGCTTAATTAATTTTTTGTGTGTAGTAATAATGAACCCGCGTCTCTTAAAAATGATTTAAAAACTAAAAAAGCAAAGTTTTAATAACAACAAAAAACTATTAATAACTTGTTTCAAATTTTTATTAATTTTTTTGTTTTATAAATATTTCTAAGAAATAATTTTTTTTAAATTTTCTGAATTTTTTTTTAGTTAAACCTTAATTTTTTTTGTTTTTTTTCCTATACTAATCCCGCGAAGCTATACGCTTGTCTGCAGGAAAGAAACCAGAGTCTCTGGCGGGAATCGAACCCGCAACCCCGACTAGCTCAATAGCAATAGCCTACCGTTGCATAATTAGTATTGTGGTTATTCTGTTGAACTCTTTTAAGGGTTTTAATTCAGATTTTCATATTTTTAATTAATATCATTTTTACTTATTTTTATGAAGGAAGGAATTTTACAACATGAAATTAATTAAAATTTATTGATAATTTTTCATTCTTGACTGCCGTGGGGCTTGAACCCACGTTCACGGAGAGGTTGATCGGACGCTTTTCAATAGTAACCACACCATCTCTTCAGAGGTCTTTGCTGTTTTACCCTCATCGCCATTGAAGGCTGCTGGCAGTGAATAGCCAAAAATAAATCTTTTAACAGAATTGGTAGATCGAAAGTTCTTTTTGAATTATTATTTATTTTAATTGATTTACATGTTCCTCCTTACATCTGTTTTTCATACTTTCTGTCAAGGTTTTTTTTTTATTTTTTTAATTTAATTTCAATTTAATTACAAAGTTGTGCAAAATGATAAAGTAGTGCCTCAGCGCCAGTTGGCATTGTAGAGGCTAGCAAAACTTAATTCACATTAGTTATTATCCTTAGTATTATTACAATTTATACATATAAAAATAAGATGAAAAAAAAATTTTTTTTTTTTAAATTAATTTAAGTAAAAAAAGGAAATTAGTATAAACAAACAAGGGCATATCAGATGCAGTAGTTTTTTAACATATCTTGAATATTTGATTTAAAAAATTATTTTAACAATTTTTTGAAATTTGAAAGAGTATATATAAGTATATATAAGAGTACATATTTTTAAAAATTGAGGTAAGTTGTTAAATTCTTTACTACCAGAGTATTCAATACGTTGTTTAGTTGTTTCTGTACGGCAAAATGCCACTCTTAATTATTGACTATTGCGAGTATTGTATGAATTCTGATCTCTAACGAAACGTATTGTATGATGGCCTATGCTATAGAGACATTTGTATACATACAAGAGAGTTTGTAACTTATCAGTTTCACATATTGGCAAAATAGACGGAAAATATTCAGTATATAAGGAATTTGTTGAATGTCTCATTGGCAAGTTTGAAACAGTTTTAAATGCTCTATTCTGAAGTCGTTGCAGGGAACGCATTTCAACCCTTTTCTTGTGTGCATATATTAGAGCTAAATAGTTAATATTACTTTGAACCAGGCATTGGTAAATCAATAACTTCGTGTTTTGGTCAAATTTGTTTTTAAACTTATATAAAAGTCCAATCGTAGGTGATATTTTAGACTTTAGGTGTCTTATATGTTGATCCCATGCAAGATTAGATTGTAAATGTAGTCCCAAATACTTAACTGAGGATATTTAACCATATAAGGTTTGACTGCAGTCTCATACCTATACGGATAAAAAAGAGATATGTCATCAGCATAGATAAACATCTTTCCCGCTAGCTCTAATTTTTGGATGTCATTCATATACATAACAAAAAGCAGGGGTCCCAATACGCTTCCCTGGGACACCTCATACTTAACTTGACCTAAGCTGCTCTTATGTTTTTTGACATGTACAAACTGCATCCTTTTTTCTAAGTTGGACTGAAATAGCAACAGATCATTACAACGAACTCCATAACATTGAAGTTTTTGAATCAAGATCTTATGGTCAATCATAGCAAACGCTTTCGACAAGTCAAAGAAAATACCAGTAACTACACTATTACCTTTATCTAGCATTTTACATATGCAATTTTAGACACTAATTAATGATTCCTTTGTACCACGTCCTCTTCGAACGCCATACTGACAGGCATTAAGCAATTTGTTTACTTCTAAATACTCTGATAGTTGGCAATGTATTATTTTTTCAAAAATTTTATTTATTATTGGTAATACCGATATTAGACGAAATTGATCAATAATAGTACAATGTATACTTTTTGGTAATGCTATTACTTTTTGTATTTTTAAAACATCCGGATACGTTTTTGTAGCTATAATATTATTAAAAATATCAAATTTTCTTATCAATAAATTTTAATTAATTTCGTGTTCTAAAATTCCTTCCTTCATAAAAATAATTATTCATATTAAAAATATGAAAATTTGGATTTCTATAAAATTTTAATTTATATTCACTCCCAGAAAAAAGTTGTCAATAGCATATTCTTACTTTTGTTCATCCCGATTTCTTTGCGATCATTCAAATAAACTTATTAATCGCGACATACAAAAATAAATATTTGGTTTATTCTTTGTTTCTGTCTTGGCATTTCTTTACAAATTGTTTTTAACATAGTTGCAAAAGTTTCATAGCAACAAATGGAATGAAACACTTTTTTCATAATAAAAACAAGAATCTGAAAATACGTATTTTTAAAATAAAGGGATAGGTACTTATGGATACTTTAATGAAAAGCTTTTTCATTTAAATTTTTTTCGGAAAAATTATTACTTTTGTCAAAGAAATTGGCAAATTTTGAAGATTTAGTTACTTACTATTTGCAATTCACTGTATTGACTGACATAAATTTTAACTTTAAAAATAATCTTGCATCGTTTTATATACTGTTACATCTGTATAACTCTTAAGCTTTGCTCACACTTAAAAAATATTTGATGACCAACACGTAAAAATTTTGTTGACTTATATTTGTATGATTTTAGATAACATTTGCTTAACTGAACATAAACTGGTGAAGGTGCGTGTATAAAATGCCTTGCCAACCCTGTTATAATAATATTTGTTATTCGACTAGAACAAATCACAAGTAATGAAAAAGTGGAATGCCTTGTTTTTAACACCCGACAAAAAGTTTATTAGTGGAAGTTTATAATGAATTTTTGATATTTTTTATGCTTTTAATGTTATTTTCGGACATTTTGTTTTTTTAACCAACTTCAAATAAATTTTAGGGTTTGTTTCCAATTTTGCAATTTTTTGCGAATTTTAGCCATGTTCGCAATAAAAGCGATTTTTCTTGTAAGTTTTTTGTTCTTTACAGCTAATACAATTTTTAATAAGGCTTTACTATCCTAGCGCTGTAAGCAAAATTTTGCTAATTTCTGCTATTTTAGCAAATTTTCAAATTGTTACCAATCCTTATAAAGGGCGATTACTCGTGAGGTTTGATTTTCAATATGCATTTTTACAGATCACGCGTAACTCATATTAAATTGCCTTGTCATTATTGTTCAGTATCGTTTGGCAAGTCAAAATGGAACGATCCACACCACAACAGCGTCTCCAAATTGTTCAGCTGCACTACGAAAATGAGCATTCGGTCAGAAATGAAAATCTGGGGTTTTATCGTGAAATTTTGTTCATTGATGAAGGACAATTCTGGCACAATGGATATGTTAATAAACAAAATTGCCGTATTTGGGCTGATGAGCAACCAATTTAAAGAAACGGTATGGTGTGTGTTATGGGCTGCTGGTCAATGGTCCATATTTCTTCAAAAATGCGGAAAATCAGAATGTTACCGTAAGCATTGACCTTGTTGAGAAATCATTTTGGTGAGCACTCAATTTCACGTTTTCCTACGGTAAATTGGCCACGTAGATCGTACGATATCACACCTTTGGACTTTTTTGTCTGGGGACAGGTCTTCAGGAATAAGTCAGCTAAAATTGAAGCTTTGAAAGCCAATATTACATTACAACACCTCCGAATATACCACCTCCGACGTAGTCATGGCCAACATTTACATGATATCATTTTCAAACAGTAAATGCTAAAATTTTTTTTTTTTTTACCGATAATAAAAATTTTAAATTCACTTTCATATTTATGTGGTTTCTTTTACATTATAAATCAAACGTCACGATGAATCACTCGATAATTTATGGGACTTTTAATCAATTTTATGGCTTGCTTAAAATATTAAAAATGTTCGCGAATTTTCGCTATGTTGCAAACTTTTTTATTTGATTTTCCGATATTTTTTGCTGTTTTCAAATTTTTGCGAATTTCTGCTAATTTAGCAATTTTTTTTTATAGTTTAAGCGACTTGTTTGATATATAAAAATATTTCGCGAATTTTCGCTATTTTTGCAAACATTTCCAAATTTTTTCAATGTTCGCGTAACTTTGCTGCCCTTTTAGGCAATAGTCGCCGTTATAAAAATAGCCCCACATATTTAAATCGAAGACACCTCTTTTGCAGGGCACTATCAACCGTGTCGATTGATTCGTGGCGAAAAGTACAATTGTGCCTTATCCGATCAGTTAAGGGGGATTTTTTAGAATTAAACGTGTTACCCTTTTAGAGAGCAAAACATTTTCAAGAAACGAACACCAAATTGCACTTTTTAAATAAACTTTATTCAATTCCAGGAGACCATTCAAATTCTTTTCCATACCCGGCTAAGACATTGTATGATAAACTGTTAGACGAAGACTTGTTAAAAAATTACAGAAATCACCCCATCATGAATTTACTCGAAATTTCAGAGATGTTTTTTCTGATTTAACAAATTAGTTAAAGGAACCGAGCAAAACATTTACTTTGTTGAGCTGTATATTAAGATTTTTGCCATACTGTAAAAATAAACATGTATACGAAGTAATTTAGAAGTGAATACGCAATTCTATTTCAAACTCTTTATGTACTTGTAGGGGAAAAGTGCCCCACTTATATAGTTGTAGTGCTTTTTGTCAATTAGTGTGAATAAATAATAAATATACAGTTTTTACACACATTTTAGTTGAAAAAAAATTTTAAAAACAATTGTAATGCTATAAAACTTTGTAATCATTAAATTATTTTCAAAACAGAAGCTTATCTCAATTTTATTCTATTAACAATCTAATCTGGCTTAGCTTTGTTGCGATAGAAAATTTTAAGTTGGCGCAGAACAATTAAAATCGACAAGCCCAGAGAGAAAAAAATTTTCAATAAGTCCCCTCCAACAAAAGTATTTTAAACAAAAGTTTTTAAACAGATTATGGCTAATTTAATAATATTATTGTCTTATGGTTAAATTATTCCTCTATCAAAAAGACAATCATATTATGGTTGTCTCCGAACATGTTGTAGCTTCTTGTTGGAAGACTAATTTTACCACAAAAAGGTTGCCGGCTACTATTAATATAGTACTAATGCTAAATTAACCCTAATATGTTTAACATTTTATGTTTAAAATAGTTTTGGTAGAGGATACTGAAAAACGTTTTTTTTCTGCATGCAGACGATTTTGATTTAAGTCGAACTTATTTTTTCTTTTCTTTTAAACAATTTATTATACATATTATTTTTCTATTCAAATGATACAGTCGTATAATACTAATCGAATATGTACATGCATATTCCACAGCCCATGTTGCACCCCGGCGAAATAAGAAAATGAAACATTTAATTTTTTTTTTACAAACTTAGAATTTCGAAGAAGAAGAATCAACATTGCAAAAACAATCCACTTAATAACAGAGAGAATATTCAGAGAATAAATAAACAATCCCAAAGTTGCAAATAAAGAAAAAGTTTAGAAAAGATACATACACTGGAAGAGGTAAATAAACAGTGCAGAAAAAGAGAGAACAAATATAAATGCAAAAATATACAAGGCAGTAAAAAAATTTTTTAAATAAGTACACACAAAATGCAAAATATTATGGGATATAGTATACGTGTGTATAGACAGATGCTTAGATAGATAAATATATACGAAGAAATAGGAACATCTACGTAAAAAAAATAAATTATTTATTAGTTTATTAATAATACGACAACAACAACACAATGAGAAAAAAGTAGCGATATTTTAAACAGGTTGTTCAGAACAGTGTTATTTAGCCTTAAATAGTACTTTAGTACTTCAGAAAACTTTGTGAATTGGCTTTTTTGATCGATTAATTTATATATATGCTATCGACTTTTTATGTTTTTTTTTAAATTAACATTTATTTTTAAATTTTGTTAATCCCATTTTTTCTAAATTTTGAGCCATTCCAGAATACAAGGCCCCTAGACGGATCAAATGTATGACCTCCCCACTTTATTTTTCTTTCCCAACATTTGTTTTTAACATACCAACCCGCTATCTCCATTGCTAAAGGGGGCTCCCATATAAAATATCCATTTTTTTTTTTTTTTTTTTTTGAAAAATTATATTCTTATTACTGCGACTTTTTTTCTTCAATTAAATATTACATTTTCCTATATTTTTTTTACCAAGCTTTAGATCACATTTTATAAAAAATCAATTAAAATATTATTTATTTTTCAATATTTTTAAGTTTGTTTATTTAAATTTTAAATTTATTTTTCCATTTCTAATTTTTCCATTTATTGTCAAAAACTATTTTGTAATTTTATATTATTTAAAAAGATTTCCAACAGAAATCGAAATATTGAAAAATAAATAATATTTTAGTTGATTTTTTATAAAAAGTGACCTAAAGCTTGATAAAAAAAAATATATGAAAATATAATATTTTTTTTGAAAAATTAGAAGCATGTTGGCGGACACGAAAGGTGGCTTGAGGAAAGTTAATTGACTTACGTGCACGTATAGTCACTTATAATGGTAACGAACAACTCTTGAGAGTGCCACCAATAAGATATGTAAAAGAAAAGCCAAATATATTGATGCAGCCGTCTACGGACTTTTGCTACAGTGGAAAATTAATTCATAATCAGTTGATACAATTTTTGCAGGATAACGATTTAGTTTCCGTCAGGCAATCTGGATTTCGACTCCAACATAGCTGTAATTCTGCTTTAATTGATGTTGCTGAGGACATTAGATCAAAAATCGACAACGACAAAATGGTTTTTTTAATACTATTAGATCACTCAAAAGCGCTCGACACTGTGAATACTGAAATTCTCACTTTAAACTGAAAGCACGGTTTAAATTTCTTATCAACGGCTTTAAAGCTTATCCCCCGTATTCATAAACGATTATTGACTTTAACAAACGTTTATTAAGAAAAATTTTCATAGAAAATTTGTTTTGTAAGACTTTATTAAATTTAAAGTATTTTATGAATACAGGCATATATCGTTATACCAAACAGGGTGGTCGCAATTTTTGTTTTATGAGAATAGAATGTCTAACAGTATAGAATTGACAAAAGGAGTGCCACAGGGTTAAATTTTTGCCCTTCCAATACAGCTGAAATATTGTAATGTACAAATGTTTGCTGACGATGTACAAATGTATATTACTTGTAAACCTTCGGAGGTTGATGCATGTATCCGTTAAATTAACTATGACCTTAACAGAATCAATGTTTGGGCAAAATTAAATGGTTTAAGTCTCAACACGAGTAAATCAAAATACTTACTTATAGCGAAAAAAGTACCTATTATGGGCAATATTTCTGATCTTATTCTTGGTAGTTCTAGAATTGAAAGGATAAATTCCGTAAAAAACCTTGGAGTAATGTTTAACAATAATCTCACATGGAGTGATCGAATAAACAAAAACACAGGCAAAGTTATGGTTCACGCAACACTTCTTACTTCATTCAAATTCGTTTGTAAATTGCTAAAATATATCTTTTGCCTAAATTGATCTATGGTTATGAAATGTTTGCCAACTGTGATTTTACCAGTAAACGTAAACCTAACGTCACATTCAACAACATTCCACGATACATTTAGGGCCTACGAAGGTATGATAGAATATCCTTTTATGCCAACAGAAATATCTATATGACAAGATCCAATTTCTAAGATCAAATGGAGGAAACCGCATTAAACAGCCTAGATACAAGAGTCGAATATCTAATCAACAATTTTTTAAAAACGCTTTTAGCATGTGGAACCAGTTACCCCTACAATTGCAGATTATAATCAACGCAATTTCAATTTCAATCTTAAATTTTTGCATATTTTAAAGACAGATAACTTCTTTGTGAAATATTTTATATTATTATTATTTTTCTATATGTATCAAATCTATTTTATTAAATGTGCCAAATTATTTGCTTTTTTTAACATGTAATTTATAATTAGTTTATTTTCTGATATAAATTGTATTGTATCAAATCTTCTTACATTCATAAGGCGTAATGCCTCTTTTTTTAACCTAACATTTATTTTATCCAATACTTTAATATAAGATTCAATTTTTGTATTGGGTTATAAAACAAATAAATAAATAAATATATAAAAAAATAAATATAAAACAAATAAAAAAAAAATAGCTGACCGTATTCAAGCAATTTCTTTTGATATTAAATCTACGAACACTGGCCAATTCCAACGAGCAAATACTGCAACGAGATCTTTTGTATCTGCCATGCAGACATCATATTTATAAGCTGCAATTAAAAGAAGTGGTTGAATGGAAATTCGGAGAAACGCCTGGACCAGAACCGCCACTGTTTGCCCTCTTCATAGAACAATGGCAAAATATTAAAGATGTGCCATATACAAGTTCATATTGATATCAAGCAATTTTGTTTAGCTTAATTGAACGAAAAACAAGCCAAAGGAAACTGCAAGGAATTTTTGAAAATCGTTATTTTATTCCGTGGTGAAAATATTCCTAACCACAGTTTCAGCCCACCAGGGCCTATCATTCATGCTCGATGGATGTCGAAAGCCATTTACTGCTTGATTAAATGAACTGCGTGATGTTAACATTTTCATCGTTACACTTTTCATGAAAGCTTTGCTTAGTACCAGTAGTGTAATGGAAGCTCCAGATAACGATTTAAACTTTTTGAAAGCGATTGCTGATCTCAATCTGGAATGTAATTTAAATTTAAATTTTGAAAAATCCGTCAATTCGAATATAATAAAACATAATTAATGTACATATATGATTTTTGAGGAATATATATATAATAAAAAATCTCTGTAAGGTTAGTCTACGTTTTTGCACTGTTTTTGTCTCTGTATGACTTAAGGGTATATTTTTCTCCAGTTTCATAAAAAACGGTACGAACATATACAACATTTGGCTATCGTTCCTTTAGAAACTCCAACTGTGTCAAAATTTTAAATTTGACCTTCATGACCTCTAGAGTATATTTAAAATGATCTGGACTATAATATTCTAAAAATTCATAAAAGTAAAGAAATTAGTCTCATTCGCCAAAATATGGCCAAACAATTAGTTGTGTTTCCCGAAAATCTATTGGAGGTATCGACATATTTTTTCACATTTTTATTCTCTATTATATCCTGAATAAATTCCCGTGCGATGATCAAAAAATCCGGAAATTGGTATAACAAAATTTTTAAAGATTTAAAAATGGAGTTTTGAAACTGAACATGTCTTTAACAGCAAAGTGTCAACTGCGTTTGTTAGTTCTTCAAGATGTCCGAACATGTCGTAGGAGATATCCATTTTATCTACGAGAGACCTGTTCCGAGTGTAATCTAGCATTACCAGGACTGTTTAAAATTTAGAATGCTACATTTTTATAATCTCCTTAATATACGACAATAAGTTCTTACTTTGCCTGCGGCCACTATTTTCCCTGCTCCAACCAAGTTAATTCAAAAATTTATAGTTCAGGTCAACGGTCTATTTTGATTCCCTCGAAGTTGGAAAACTTTAACTGGAACATTTTGTTTTAATAAGCGCTAACAAGTAAACATTTTATAAAATTTTAAAAATATATTTAGCTATTGTACTTTTAAGACCATTATAATTAACATGCTGCGACAGACATACTCGTACATTTATAATTCTTTCTTATTGTAGAAATCTTTTTTATAGCTATAACTTTTCCGTTGTTGAAATTGCCATTATTTTCCAATTGTGACCAAAAACAAAAAAAGTTAAAACCAACAACCAATAAACTTTCTTTAGTGGTTTGTTAATGTAAAATAAAAGTTGAAATTATTATGTGGTGCTTCTGTTCTGTTCTTCCGCAGTAACTGCTGTCGTTGGTTTAACAACATTTTAAATTTGTTAACACTCAGAGGCTGACTCCTCTATACAAAATGCCATCTGACATTAAATATAATGAACAAAAAACTCGTTCCTTAAAAATAATGGTTAGAGTATAAAGTACTCCCGCTGACTACCTACAACCTTATGGAAAGAAATTATTGTGTTTAAGCTCTTGTACTTTTTTTTTTTTTGTCTAATGAACTGAATTTAATACCCTAAAGTATAATTTTATTTATTCATGTTCCTAAAAGTTGTTAAAGTTGGTATTTCTTAAAAAAAAACAAGAACATTAATTTGTTTTAAATAATTTATTGACGCAATTAGATTTAAATAAGAATCCGAAGTAACCCACATTAAAGAAAAGGTGGTAAACTCATTTACTTTATAAAGTCCATTTATTTTATGAATATAAATGTTTTAACTAAATAAGTCCCTTATTGGAAATTATTGAATGTAAATTTGCAGATATTTTAGATAGAGGTAATAAAAATGATTTGAGTTAGGTAAGAAAGCAGACGGTATTCAACATTTGGTAGTTTAAGATCATTAACAGATCATTAACATGAATTGACTAATTACCGTTAATAGCTAAGACTGCAAAAACCCATAATTATAAAATTATTTGTAATGGAAAATTTATTAGAACATAGTACTTCCAGAAATTTTTACTTATACCACGTGAGACTTAATTGGAGACCTTTTTATACCCACACCACAATAGTGAAGAGGATATTATGTTTTAGTGGTGATGTTTGTTACACCTTAAAATATTTATCATAGATCCACCTCTTAGTATAGCGATCGATTCAGAATCATTTTCTGTGTCGATCTAACGATGTCCATCCGTCAATCCGGCTGTTGAAGCTTTTTACGAAAATCCGCGTTCAAATCAAAATGCATTTCGTGCACTTCGTGATTTTTTGGTCAGCATACTCGACTACAGTGGATTCGTTAACAAGCAAACTTACCGCATTTGGGCAAATGGGAATCCACGAGTGATTGTTGAAAAGACGATGCATCCACAAAGAGTGACTGTTTGGTGCGGTTTGTGGGCTGTACTTCTTTGAAAATGAGCAGTTACCGTGAATGGTGTTTGCTATCGCGAGAAGATGAAAATATTTATAGGGATAGGGGTATGCCACCGAAGGCGTCATCCTTCTATCATAATAAAAAAGATGAGGATAATTTTCGGAAAACTTTTTGTTATATTAAAATTATCATCGTGCGTTCGCTTTAAATTAGGGGTGTAACGATACGCCTTTTATGCCGATACGATACCGGTACTCAAAACGAAATATCGCCGATACCGATACGAATATTAAATTTAAGTTCAAGATAAAATTAACAAAAAAAAGTAGAGTAATTTCTTTATTATACAAAATTACAGTGTAACAGATTATTAATATTTAAAATTAATGTTAATAAGATTTTTGTTTAAAAAACAAAGTATTCTCAACTTTTGCGGAGAAATTTTTTCAACTCCGTTTGAAGCAGACTTGCAGTAAAAAATCTTGGTCTTAAATTTTGAGTACAATATTTAATAGCGCCATAAACAAACAGATCTGCGTCTCTAGATTAGAAGATCTAAGGAACATTAGGGATGGGCAATATATATCGATATATCAAAATATCGATATTTAAAAAAATAATAATCGATATATATCGCCGATATTTAAAATACCCATATATCGATATTTATTTACTACTATCGAATTCGATATTTTTAAGAACTATTTATAATACAATTCAACATTTTAACGATATATGTATATGGTATCGATATTTTTTTAGAGTATCGATATTTATTAATTAAAAATATCGATATATCGATGTATCGAACATATTAAGCTGAAATTATTACCAACTTAAAAAACTTAATATACTTAACTAACTAACACTTTAATACAAAAACAAATTTTTAAATTTAGTTTTGTTGTTTTTGTTTAAATTAAGCGAGTCACTTTTACGCTCGCGTTCTACAAACAGGCAGTTAGAATGGAATTACATGTAAGATGTTTGTACATATGTAAATATGTATTTTCATAGGTATATTAAGCTTTTTAATTTGGTAATAATTTCAGCTAAATATGTTCGATACATCGATATGGCGATATCTTTTATTAATAAATATCGATACTCTTATAACATATCGATACAATATATATACAAAATATATACTTTTTCAATTTGCCCTTCCCTAAGGTACATCCAGACTTCTTATGTAGCTAAACTAAAGCGTAGGATGAACAAAGGATCATAATTTTCCAAATTTTCTTTTAAGATTTTAACAAACTCTCCAAAGGCCAGTTCTTGTAACCTTATCAGAACATTTACTAGGTGTAGGGCTGACCGTGTTTTTAACACATTCGGAATGTAGAGTCATATAGAGTAGGTCAATAAGACATTTTTTCGATTTAATATCTTTAAATTTTTCTAGATTTGAATCGAAGGTAGTGGATTGTAGATAAACAATAAATTTTATTATTCTCTTAACACTCAGATCGTTCATTCAGAGCTAATTCTACGTAAACTGCCAATTATCGGGAATCTGAACTATCCTGCATATTAGTTTATTTATTTATCGTATTTTCTAATAATGTTCGAAGACCGTTCCCTAGCGGAATAGCGCTAGAAAATGTACACTCATAGAAAAATGCATCTTCATATGGATGATGCCCTAATATAAGAATTGTGACATCATTGTTATTACCCATGGTATCAATAAGGCAAAAATTGACATCAATCCAATGCCGAACGTCATCCTAAAATGTTGTCATATCTTATGCATCATCTACGCAATGACTATAGTGACATTAATTTAATGCCACATTTTGTGTACACTGATAGAAAAGGCGTCTTAACGCTGATTTATTTTGATATCAGTACAGTGCGATGCTAAACTGTCATCCGTGCGATGACATAATATATCGTGTCATCAGTGCGATGACAAACTCTTATCACTGCAATGACAAAAAATATTATGTCATAATATATTAGAAACATTATTTCCATGTTCAAAAAGTAAAATTAGGAGCAAAAATTCTAATTTTCTTAGTTATCTATTTGAATACATCAAATTTTAAAAGTAGAACTGTTACAAAAACCATATCGGGTATGCTGCTGGTGTCTTATAATTGAAAATTCTTCTGTAAACAAAGGGCGGAATACAACGAAAGTGAGACAATCATGTGTAACGGGTAAGTAAATAATAATATTCTTTCAATTTGGCTTAAGGTCAATTACAATGACTTAATTTGATGACAGTTTGTCATCAGATGCTTTAAAAAACCGGCTCCGATTCGTCATTTCTGTGAGTCCAATGTGTCATCCCATTGATGATATAATTTAAATATTTGACCCTGACAACAATTTGGCCAAGTGATGTTAAGGCTGACGTCACAATGATGGAAATTGTCATGGGGTCCAAAACGAAGAGACTTGTCATAGTACTGATGTCAAAATACATCAGCGTTATGAGCCTTTTCTATCAGTGAAGCGATAGCTTTGCTTATGGATTTTGTGTTCTCTTTGTAGTAACCCAAAATGTGTAGCGAAATGATTTTTATTTTCACAAAAATCATTAAAAATCAACAGAAAATTCTTAAAACGTACAATCAATGGGAGAACGTTCTACCATTATGGTGCAAAGCCAAACGGCTGATGCTGCAGATCCATATCAAGCGTTCAATGCGTTTATCCATCAGTCCAAAAAGTCGTAGAGTAAAATTGTATTGATGTATATATGGTAGATTTCAGGGAATGAAAATCTACGTTACAAGTTTTATTGAAGTTTGCTATGTATTCGTGACCTATTTGATAACGATTTTGGTAGTAGTGGATCCATTTTTTAGCATTCCCATCGCTTCAGAGTCATTCGTGTTGAGCATGTACAATAAGGTGGTTCGAAAAGAAGTTGATGCAGTCACTCGCTGCAATGAAAGATTAGTTGAAAAAAATTCCAAAAAAAATTTTTTTTACCACGCCTCTTCATACCGCCCTTTTAGTTTATTGTACACTGAAATGCCATTTGAAGTCCGATCACAATATGTAGCATATGGTTATTCATGGCTTATATACGGCTTTAGTTTTGTTCTGGGGAACTTTTTAATCTGACATCCACTTTTGGGCGCCACTTATGCCATCGCGGATCCTTCCCCCAAATGTTCATTTTTTCGCATGTCGCAAGAAAGTCCCTCTAAAACTTAGTAGAGCTAGATTTAAATGTACTTAATTTTATGTCACGTACCAAGGTGCGGGGCGTGCGGACCGAACAAATTAAATGTCTTTAAACCCTGCGGGAACTTCGTGTAAAGTTTTCTTACAGAACTTATACCGTGACGAGTGCACACAAAAAAGGAACGATTTGTGATAGGGGAAAATAAGATATTACACTTGACTAGTGATAATGTTTTTAAAGTGTAGTTACTTCAGAGGAAAAGTAACCGATACAAAACTAGTCATGTCACTGGATTGTGTGTGGGTAGTGGCGGATCATCTCTGGTTCTGTTGTTTTAAATGAAGGAGATCTATCATTTTAAATGGTTCATTTGGAAAAATATCTGCGAGAGGCATAATTTTAACCGAAATTTAATGTGTACATATTGGTTATTTCAGTGACCTGTTACAAAGTAGGACATCGCCATGTTATAGTGACAAGTCTCCTACATATAAAGTGTTAGAACTCGAACCGGTCCCTAACACTTTAGAACTGTCACGTGACAAGTTTGGTGTTATTTGTTATTTGAATTTATTTTAGTTAAACATTTTTAAATATCAATCCATGATTTTAAGCGACATAATTTTGCTCAAATCAACGCATATATAAAATTGGTATACACGCAGTTTAAGTTCAAAGGTAATTTCATGTTAAAAATCAGTAAATTATTATTTTTACAAGGAACCCACAATGGAATAAAACTAAGGTTAACTAAGGATTAATTCAAGGAAGCCCATTTTAAGCGATATTTATTTTTTTTTAAATAACTTTACATAATTTAATAAAAAAATGGGTTTTGAACAACAATTTATAGAAAATATTTAATTATTTAAAAAAGAATAGAAAAAATTATAAACATACATACATATATATATAAATGTTTATGTATGTGCATTAGGGTGGTACATAAATTAGGTTGAACCAGTCATCCCTTCGGATTTAAGATTGATTCCCCCTTATGTCCTATTTTTAGCCGTAGCAAGAAAGCCCTTCTTAAACTTTATAAGTCTCGCTTTGTAAATAACGTTTGCGGAATAAAATAGGGACAGACACATTAGCAGAAATAAAAAATTTCAGATATTCAGATATTAAGAAAGCAAAGTTTCTTGGTTCCTTTTCATACATATTTTTTTTTAATTCGCCTAAAAAGTTTAATTGGTGTCCATTCATGACCTTCATTGTCAAACAGCTCCAATAATTGAAATTAGTAGAAAAACAAGTAAATCCGAAAGAATTTTTTTTTTTTTTTTGATATTTAAACTGAAATCTCATATTAGAAGATCAATCAATAAAATTTTCCCGATCTCGCCCTCAAATTTTTGAAGCTCAATGTATATATCCAAAATACCGCATTTTTCAAGCACATAAAAGACCATTAAAGATATTTCCAAACATTTATCAAAACATATTTTTTTTAATTAGTTACTTAAAAATCTGAATTTGATGGTGCCATTTTAATATTTTTATAAGACTTATGCGCTGTTTTCACAACACAAGTGATTGAACTTGTAATTAAATTTATATGAAAAGCATTGATTTTTTTGCGTCGTTTTCATATAAATTTTACTACACGTTCAATCACTTGTGTTATGAAAACAGCACATTAATAAAAAATACTAGTACCCAATAATTTTAAATTTTCTATTTTAACTGCACGCAAAATTTGTAAAACTTATTTGACCCCTCACTGCCAATAAAGTAAGTTAGTCAAAGCAGTTATTTTAGCAGCTGGTGGTGTAAAATTTATATGCTTTCATTCAATAACAAATATGACTATGAAGGATAAAGTTCAGCTTTTGAATCAATCTTCACTTTTTGTCAATTTCAACCCTCTGTGGGACCTGTAGAACAAAACTATGTGGGAAATGTGTTAACATTATGGAAGTGCTAACTCTCTATTACAGGAACAAATTTGTATGAGAACTTTATTAAATTATTTTCAAAACTATTAGGAAGGAGCCCCTGGACCAAAACCACCATAAATCTTATAATCTCAATCATATTATACATCCGAAAGGAAATCTATTCATTGGAGCAAACCCTACCTACAGACATAGCAGTTAAAAAACCTAAATAATAACGCCTTTTTAAATTAATTATTACTTAATTTAATATGTCTAGACAAACGGTTATTCTTAAGCAATAAAATAGTCAACGTTTTAAGATTCTGATGACTTTTGCACATTTTTTGACTGAATCATATTTAAAAATAATTTTTATAGTTTTTCTGTCTCTGAAACTAACCTAACCCAATCAACTTAAAAGTTTTCTTGTCTAAACAATTATATTTCACTCGAACATTTTACAATACATCTACACGAAAGACAATTTATTTATAATTTACTTTGTTTTATTATTTTCCTATATCTACTTCTAGATAAGATGTATGTTCAACTTAAGCACTTGTTTGTAACATTATTAAATACAACACTAAAGCATTTTGTTTGTAAGGCAACGTTTTCGAACTTTTTTTTGCGTGTTTTACAAAAGGGACAATTTACAATTATACATATCGACACCTAAAATGCAAAAGAGCGTAACAACAAAAAAATTGGAAATAGAGTTTACAAAAGTTCTTAGATCCGTGCAATAAAAAATGGCAACTTGATGATTAAATAAATTCAATAGCCAAGTACACCTTGTTGTTATTGATTTGTTGCTTTTCCTCTAAAAAAAATAGTATTGTTACGCCCTTTTGCATTTTAGATGACGATGTCTATATATTTGTTATCAGGGATGGAAAATTCGGATTTCGAAATAATTCATTTGCAATATTATTAAGTATTTCACTGTTATTGTTATTGTTGATTTGCTCCACATTATTCAATAAGTTGAGCAATATAAAAAAAAAAACAAATATATGGCGCAAGTTTGTATTGAATACATGTAAAAGTAAACAAAACCAACGCGCACATGTACGTATTGTACAAAGTTGTCAGCACATTAAAATATATTTTGTTTTGCGCAATTTAAATATATAATATATGGATTTTATCCAATATATTGTGCCACCTACTAATAAGATATATGTACACACAGCCAATTTAATTGTATAGTATACACTTTTGAAGAGTATTATTGCAAATGTATGGGGTCCTTAAGAACACATTTCAGATATGAGAAGAACTTAGCTTTAATGTGTCTACACATTAGGGAGATCGAACGGTTATTATTCGCCCGGTTTAAGCCGGGTATTTTAGATTTGCCCATGCCCGTTATTTTGGTATACTAAACCGGTTAATTTAAAAATGTGCAATTTATTTACGAGTACATTTTCTTTACATTTGTTGTAAATCTTAGATCTAAGTATTTTTATAATTTGTAAAAACGTGTGTTCTTGTAAAAAAACAAGCACAAGGTAAATGGCAATTTATGTGTTTGAAGTACTTCGAACAAAATTTAAAAGACAAAGTTACTTGAAGTATCTTAAAATGATACGTTGCAAAGGTTCTTCGACGTCACGTATTATTAATCACTCGACTCCTTTCCAAGAAGATCTTCAGAGACGGTAAACAACACACTACTAAAATACGCTGTCGAAAATGAATTAAGGTGTTAATTGCTGATCCCCATGTGTCTCAGCTATTGAATGAAGGTCAAATTGTTGGAGAAGTATGGGAGAGTGTTAATCAATGGGTAAATTAGTAGCATGTTGTGTTGCCGATGACGGAATACCCGTTAAGGCACAAAAAATCTTAAGTAGTTCTAGTATATCTTCATGCTTAAAGCTACAACATTCTTGCGGAATCAACGATATGGTAAAAATTCACCAGTTTTATTAGTTAAACCCGCAAGGACTAAAAAAACAAATTTGAAGAAATCAAACAATGTCGTGGACGGTTTTCAATTGTGGTCGACGAATGGAAAAAAATTTATACAAAAAACATATTCAGTATTATGAATTCTTTTCTATAATGCTAAAACAAAATCATTCGAAAAATATACAGCCTGGCTAAGAGGTTTTGTTTTTAACTTTTGAAAAATACGGTTGAAGTCTACTGATTATTACAGACATGCTTAACCACCAACTAATTACAACTTATTTAAAATAAAATTGGAAGAATATCTCAAATAATCAATTTAGAAAATTTCTATAATTTTTTAGACAAAAGTTATTTAAAAAATCTAAGTCATAACTACATATTAGAGTATTCATTCGGTTAACCGTTAATCGGCTAACCGATTAATTACTACCCGATCAACTGATCGGTTAATTCAAAATTGGCTATTTTTGATTAACGATTGAACGTGTTAATTTCAGTCGATTAACCGATGTAACCAAATTTTTAATTCTTTGTAGTATTATAACACAGTTTTTTGTGTTTTTAATTATTTGTTTCGTCTCATATACAAAAGGTATGTGTTTAGAAAATATTTTTTCATACAAACAGAAAAGGTGTTTAGTGATCTTCAGTTTAAATAATTGTTTGCTGTCAACAGCTTTTTGTTTCATGTACATTTTGCATGTATGTGTTTCTTCTCATATCTTCTCATATAAATCTTTTAACATAATTAATGGAAGCAATTAAAAGAGTTAAAAATAAAAAAAACATGTGGGCTGTATATGATAAATACATATATATTATTAACTAGACTTCACAAAAACGAACGTCAGCATTAGAATTGGTTGCAGTTTAGACCTGAATTAAATTATCGACCGAAAATCAGAAAGTTTTATGCGTTTCTTTTTAGAACTTGGAACTGGCTTGAGTAAAATATCATGATTCGTAACAGTTTTAGCCAAAGTAAAATGATTTTAAGGAGGGTAATTTGTATTGGACCTATTGTATATTATAGACCAATCATCCCAAAAATATGAAGACTGATTTCTGGTATCACAAAAAATTTATTAGAATAAATTTCAATACAGCAATGTATTTAGTTTTAGCGTTAAAAGTGAATTTCAGAAGGCTGCTTAATATGGGATCGAAGGTACACTAGGGACCGTACATATATAACGAAATGGCATGCTATTTTTTTTTGGCCATATGATCGAAGTTGGAGGAAATTTAACCGCAATATCTATATCTGTTATGGTTTTAGGCGAATTTAATTATTTTCCCAAAGTGGACTTTGTTTGGTTTAAGGCGCAATAAACTGTTTTCCGAGAGGAGAGTTTATATGGGGCCTAGTGTAAATTATGGACCGAACAAGAAAAACTTTCATGGTTTGATTTCTGGTCCTACAAAACTGTGCCGTACCGAATTTAATTATGATAGCATTATTTATTTCTAAACTGTTTTCCGGGAGTAGGGTTTATATAGGGCCAAGATTAAATTATGTACCGATCTTCAAAAAATTTGACAGTGTGATTTCGGGTCCTATAAAACTGTGACGTACCAAATTTTAGTATGATAGCGTTATTTATTACAGCTTTGGGCGTACTAAACTGTTTTCCGGGAGTAGGGTTTATATGAGGCCTAGGGTAAATTATGGACCGATCTTCAAAAAATTTTACAGTGTGATTTCTGGTCCTGTAAAACTGTGATGTATAAAATTTTAGTATGATAGCGTTATATATTACGGTTTTATGCGTACTAAAATGTTTTTCGGGAGTAGGGTTTACATGGGGACTATGGTCAATTATGGACCGATTTCTACGAAATTGAACATTATGATTTGCAGTCGTATAAAGCGAATTCGTGCAAAATTTTATATCATTCCGTGCATTATTCCATCATTAAAGTTAGTTTTTGTATCAAATTTAGCAATTTTTTTAAGGTTCCAAATTTTGATTCATAGTGCTGATCCTACTGAACCGATGTTGCTGGATTTCAATCCCAAACTGCTTAGGATAACTACAAGCAATTTGAGACCAAGTTTGTACTTTTCGTTTGCGTTTTTCGAAAGTGAGCGTGTTGTCAACAGACAGAAGGACATGGGTAAATCGACTTAGAGTTACTCAAGGAGTCAGAATGTATATACTTTATGAGGTCTTAGACGTATCATAAAAAAGTTTCACACCGAATGACAAACTTAGTATACCCTCATTCACCACTAGTGGTGGTGGAGGGTATAACAAAGCAGGACTCTAATGGCATAATGGAAGATTTTATACGTTTAGAGAAATGAAGGGAAAGGACTGAGAAATTAGATATTCTGTTGTTGTTTTAGCATCGAGACCTGAAGAACAACTGTGTCGGTGTTTGTTGAACTCCTAGTCGTTCCGGTTCATAGAACCTATTGGCGTGGGAACGTAGATATTTTGTATTATGGGTTGCTTTTGGTGAAAGAATTATTTCTAAGTCAAGTTTTTTCAAAACTAAAAAAAATAATCGCTTAAATCCTAAACACTTAAGCCAAATTAGTTTTCTAAAAGATTATTTTTTAAGATCTCCTTAAACTATTGAAATTACTAATAAAATTATCCTGCAGTTTATTTTTTAATAAATACATATTATTTATGCATTAATTAAAAAATATGTATAACATATTTGATTTATTTTTTTGTTTACCAGTTTTAGATCAAGAATTGTTATGTATGTTATGTTATTGTTTTCTTTTACTAATAAACGCCCAATTATAAATAATTTATGCATTTTTTTTTGTTAAAATTACTTAGTTTATAACAAAAACTTTATTAATCGGTTAACCGATCAATTACAAAATTAACCGATTATTAACCGATTACAGCAAAACCTCGATTAATTAATAGAGCGATTAACTGATAAAAGCAAAACCCCGATTAAATGAATACCCTACTTCATATGTATTTTGTTGGTGCCTTACATTTTTGAATTGTTTAGTTTTTATTCAAATTAACTTTTTATTTCAAAAAGTAATTTGATTTTTTTGTTTTTATTTATTCGAATTGAAACCGGTTATTTCTTAAATGCTAAACCGAAAAACGGGGTTTTTTTAAATAGCAACTATTCGGAATATTTAAAAACTGGGGTTTGGAAAAATTTGAATAACCGATCTCATAAAGAACCCATATTTTTCTTTATGTTCACCTCCAATAAATATTTATTAACTAGAATTTTGTAAACATATTAGTGTTACCTTAACCATATTATTGTCATCGGCCACCATATTAAGATCAAATTGTCCTTCATGGAGCCACAACCATCCTCCCTCAAGGAGCTGTTATGAGTTAAGAGTTGTTATGATTAACAATAACAATAATATGTTGATAACTACAGGCAGAGCAAAATATTGTTGTTTTTTTATTAAATATCAACACTATTATGGTAACTGTAAACATGACAATGTTTATCGCAGTTATAAATTTAAAACGCTTATTTTCTAAATCACTTCACCTTGAGTTGACAAATTTTTCATATAAAATTTATTTGAATTTTTAAAAATTTGTATGAAAATATTTTGCAAGTGAAGTGAAGGGATTTAGAAAATAACTCCCTAAGTATGGTTCACTGAAAAATAATCATTTTTATAACAACTAAATAATGATAGCTTTGAAAACATATTATATTCCTCACAACAATTTAATGATATTTAATATCCATAACTTTATCATAACTTTTTATGTGTACTCATAATATGTTTTAGATGCAAACAAAATATCTTTACTCTAATAATATTTTGTTACCGCCATTTGTAAAATAATTTGGCATCAGTTGTGTCTTGGAAGTTAGCGTTTCAAACCGAATTTGTTAAAATAAGTGAATATAAGAGAATTCAATAGTTGTATAACATTTAAGTAATGTCGGTAATATTCATTAAAGACATTACGGACTTCGTGACATTTTTCTACTTGACATGGTTTGCGTTGCACTTTTTTAATCACAAGCTACTGATGAAATTTATAAACAATTTTACAAATAGCCTTTTGAAAGGCGAATAGCCAAAAGTCCAAGATGAATAGTTCCCGGTGTTATATACATAATGACTAACTTATATATATCGGGTATAGCCACCCCTCATACCCAACTATAAATTAAGAACACGGCTTAGCATTCCTTGGTTTATGCCTTAAAAAGACCGTGAAATTTTTATATATGTACTTAAGTTTTACCTTGTTTGGGGTATACGATATTCGTTCTTGCCAATTAATGCGTCATTTAACTTTTTCTGTTGCTATTTTTGCTACTTATCTACAAAGTGTACAAATAGAAATATAATTACTTTTTTAAGTATTACAACATGCTAGAAAGATAAAAATTTTAATAGTTAGAGGATGGTGATAAGCTTTACAATAAAAATCTATAAATAAACTTTACAATTTAAATAAATAAAAACGAAATATTTTACAACAAAAAGTATTAGTTTTAAAGGGATTTATGGTAAGAGGCCCGTTTGATCAATTATTGATACAAAGTCAGAAGTGAATTTTATTTAAATGTTAGTTTTGCCATAATTTGACAATAAGATTTGGCATGGACACTAGGGTCTCTATAACAAAAAATCCCGCAAACTTTATGGGAATTTTGAGATGGTAAAATTTCGGGAATATCTTCCTAATGTTGTATTCCAACGGCCATATTCATAAAAAGTCCTTATTTTAAGCTTAAAGTATGTAATAACTGTCAAACGATTTTTGTCTTCTAATCTATTATCTATTTGTAGCGATTCTGTGTTTAAGTGTGGCAACTTTATTTACGTTTTGTTGTCTTTTTATTGTTAGTGATGCATGAAACTTCTATTCGGTTCACATGATATTCTATAATTAATATATTTTTTGATAATAAAAGACCTTGAAAATTATTCTTATAAAATCAAAATACATACTATTTTATTTTCTGAACAAGATTTTGCCGAAAGGTATAACAAAAATGTTGGTTTGAATCTTTTTTTTATATATACGATAAGAAAGTATTCGAATAAAAGGTTTGTTTACTTTTCATTAACATCACTCTTATTATGATTTGTTTATTTTATTTCTTCTTATTTTTTTTAACAACAAATCGTTGTTTAAAACCTAAAAAAAACGAATTGCCATAATAAATAATAAAAAAAATATCTGCATTTGTCCCTGAACATATTTATTTAAGTCGCATACATTTTTTTTTAAATATTTAACAATATAATTTTAAATTGGTTGTCTAAATTAAAATAAATTTAGTAAAAAAATTATGTGTATAACATGTCCATATTAATATAAAAGACATTTTTTCATTATCTTAAAACATATTGCCCAAAAATAATATCATTAAATGCAAACATTTATCAAAATGTCATTTTATTTTTGATTTAAAGAAGGGTAAAACCAACAATAAATTTTCATACTTTATGAGTGTTTTCTTAAATGTTTAATATACTATTTTTCGTTTATAAATGCAACTTTAGCACTTTTTGTTTATAAACGGTTAATTTATCATAAATAAATTTTTATGAATACGGCTGTAAAATTTTAGTTTTTTTTTTTGGCATAAAACGGTGCTAAATGCCAGTCCATTAATGTTGAATGAATTCAAAGTACAAAAATATTCAACCAAAGCAAATTTCATATTTGAGTGCAATTTAAGAAGCCGAACTTTATATTCATTTGTCAATACAGGATCTAATTTTCATCATAATTTGAATAGTCCTTAGATTTCAGGAAATTTACCAACACTATATCGTCGTGCCGAAGTTATCTTGACGTATATCGCCAATTTTTTTTTTTTTTTTTTTGGGGAAATTTTATCTTTACAATATAAAACTTCTGTAAGGAAACAGGAATTTAAAACATTAACTTTTAGAATACAAGCCAGAAAGAAAGTTCCATAAGCGATAGAGGGTATTGATTGCTCAGATCGATAGTTCTGTTGAAATTACCACAGGACTTATGTATTTTTTACTTTTTATTTTATTTTGTGATTTACGTAAAGATAACTTTGGCGCGATGATATTTAAAAATTTTCCTATTTTAGCTAAAAACTTTTGTATAATGATACAACTTTATCAAGGAAAGACTTTAGCTCTAATGTTTCTCAAAACAAGTTCCCCTTATTTTTATTCCGATTTGCTTTCTAAAACTGACTTTGATAAGTTGAGTAGATTTGACAACGTTGCTAAAGGCCCAACAATAATATGCATAGCCTAGCTTAACCTACTGTCAAAAATTTACAAAAATTCTCTCAAATGTATATAAAAAAACAAAAACAAAATAAAAAAACATTTGATTCCGTACGGAATGTGCGATCAGTTTCGCACATTGCTTAAGCAAATGACAATTTCATAAAACTTAACAAAACGTTTCCTTAAGTTCAATATGGTTTGCCTCATATGATTTACATGTATTCGCACATTTGCTGAAGCCAACTTAAGCACATTATGGTTGGGCCTTAAGTATTTTGAATAAAAGTTAAGCTGAGCGAATTCTTTAGTGTGTGAGTCATATTTAAAAAAGGCAAACTATAAATTTGTTTTGCTATAAAAAAAGTCCGCGAAATATGAGAAAAAATTTTTTTTTGAGGAATCGTGAGATTTCCTTGTACTTTTATATCGCAAATTAAAGGGCAAATAATATTTACAAACAACATGATAAGGGCATTTATAATATTCCCTGAATATTCTGTTTTTTTAACAAGACAGCTAAAATGTTTCTTTACATAAGAATTATCCCTCCTAATATGAAATTATTTTAGGAACAACTATTTCAAGTCAAAATTTATTATAATTTATAAAAAAATTAAGTAAAATCAATAGGACTATTCGCCCAAATTTTTAAAATAAATAATGCTAAAAAAAGCTAAAAACATTTTCAAAAATGCTTAATAAAATGCCAAGTTCTAAATGAAAATTTTATATTATATATTTGACTCGTATTAATAATAGCAACTTATAAAATGAAAAATGATTAATATTAAATGTTTATTAAAGTTAATCCAATTAAAAACAAGATTCATAAATTATGAGTTTAAACTCACGGCAGTAGATATGCATAAAACCGGACAGACTGGCAGACAGACGTTTGTAATTAATCTTCATTTCATGCCCTCCAACATAAAAACAGAATAATAAAAATTAAATCCATTTAATATATTCAACTTTATGTGAAACTTACTTGTCGTTCTACGTGCGGGACAAAATCAGCGATATATCGTGTGAGTTGTGCTGCAAGCAAAACATGGGCGAACGAATCAAACAAGAAAACTGTTCCTCCTCCGACATCTCCTTTAAAAGTAACAACAACATAAGTTAAAACAAAACCCCCCAAAAGAAAATAAATGAAAAACAAACAAAACATGTATCTGAGCTGAATGTCCACTCTGTAAGAGAAAACTTGGTAGCTGGATTGGAGTATATAGTTTGTGTAAAGAGTTTTTTTTTAATTTGTTGTTTTTCATTGACCCCATAATGTGGACGAGTTATGGCTTGACTTCAATTCAATGATGTTTTCTTTTTTTTTTCTGTTTTAATTTTTTTCTGTTGTTGTTTCCATTTTTATTTTACAACAAATTATACGGACTTGTTTGTTATTGTTGTGGTGTATATGATCTGCGCTTCTGTTCGGACCATTAATGCTTGTTTTTGTAATGAAAATTTTAACAAAAACAAAAATCGTGTAATAGACAGAGTGGGGCACGGAGACACTGGTAACGACAAGAGCAAATGAATAGACTTCATGGGTTATACAATTAATGGTCATTGAAAGAGTGTTTATGGCTTAACATTTTTGTTTTTTTCTTTTTTTTTTACTCTGCCTCTAAAGTTTTTTTTTATTATTGTTGTTGTTATTGCGTATAAGATAATACAATAAATTCATCTTAATTTATGGATTTCAACATATACGGAACATTTATTCCAACATAACCATAAGAAACCCATAAACAGTTTTTAAGACAACAACTTCAATAACAGCAATAAATGAGTGACCGAATAGTCATTACAGTGTTGCTCAAAATTTTCCAATACACAATATTATTGCTGTTACAGTTTTTATATTGATATGTTTGAGGACAGCTCTTTAAAAAAGCAACGAATATTTTGATATTTTTGTTACTTCCATTGATGGCAGCACCAGGAGAACTGGGATCAATTACGATTCAACATATATATTAAAAGTGATATTGGAGGTAACCGGTATTTAATTTTTTTTTTATTTGAATTTGCCACTCAGTTAAAAGCTAAATGGAGAACTCTCTCAAAAATCGGCTTTAAACCATGACTAATGCTTGAAAAGGATTAAGACAGTCAGTTTAAGCTTTATTTAATTTATCAAATGCCTTTTAATATTTGGCTGAACGTGTTAGCTAGTTGATTATATCACTCAGTACGTCAGAAGCATCTTGGTTTCCAGTTTAACGGTACGCAGTCTAAACAGCATGAACGATAAGTTCTTCGTCTAATGTAAATCTTCTTTTTAATCTTTAGATTCTCCAAATGATTAACTTGGTCAACCAGATATTTTTAGTAAGATTACGGGAATCTAAACAGTTCTTTAGAATTAATTATACTCGTATTGAAGAAAAACATTTAATTTTTTAATGGTCCATCTGAGCTGTACTTGAGCCTTAAACTGAGAAAAGCTATTTTGAAAACACGCAAGTTGGTTTTAGTATAACATTTGTCAGTCAAAAAATTTTGCTTCGAAAAAATCAGTTTTTCTTCAATAGATGGCATTTGCTGTTTCACACTACTTGCGGGTTACAATCCTTTCACCCGGAATACATAATGTTTAACCTAATTAAACTTAACCTTTTTATATTTGACTAAGTTTTATTAAATTTAATTTCATTGTGAGTTTAATAAATAATTCTTTAAATATTTTTTAACTTTGACTGCATTTGTATTATTTATTAAGTTGCTTGCCAGTTCGTTGTAGAGTGTTGGTAAGATGACTTTCAGTGTTCGGTCTCCATAGCTGTTTTTAGTTGTATTAACCTTATACATATATGCCAGTTGAACGAAGTCTAGTGCTGTATTCATGATCAATTCTCTCTAGATGTTCAGGCTCATTCAGTTCTGTTAGAATTGTTAGTCGATATATGTTTTTGATGTTAATTTTTTTTAGTTGACGAGGTGGGTTTTTAGACTGGTTGTTGTTGCTTGTATTGTGATTGTTTGTTAAACTGTTGTTGTTGGTTTCGTTTCTTGGTGTGTTGTTATTTCTGCTGGTGACGTTGTTGTTGCAGGTTGATATATTGTTGTTGTAGTTTATCGATATATTATGGTTGTCGTGATGTGTATGAGCTACGCCCATAGGATATTAAGGACACGGGTTTTGGTTTGTTGTAGCTTTCTACAGTGGGTGGAATTGCCCCAAGCTGATACACCATGCCTTAAGTAAGACTCCGCTAATGCAAAGTATGCCTGGCGTAGTACAAAATACGGTGCGGTATAGCTTAGGTGGTATAAAGAATAGGCAGCTCTACGTAGTTTTTTTTTAAGTTCAGTAATGTGTACTTTCCATTTAAAAGTATCATCTATATGTTCGCATAAGTACTCGTATCGGTTCACTAGTTCAATCGTAGTGCTGCATTTATCGATTATGTGATTTGTTTTGTTGTGTATACACTCTAATCATGAAATTTCAGTTTAATTTGGGATTTTTTCATATTTGGTTGTCTGATATGCATAATTTTCGTTTTGGAGGCATTAATAACTAACCCATTATCGTGACACCATTTACTCACTATATCCAGTTGGTCTTTCATCGATTTGGTGGCATTTTCTATGTTTTTGTTGGTAACAATGATTGCGATATCGTCGGCATAGGCGTAAGTGTAACAATTGTTAAGAGTGTTAAACATATCGTTTGCGTAAATTAAATATAGCAGCGACACGAGTTTTGAACCTTGAGGAACTCCGTTTTTTTTTTGTTTCGACTTCCTCACTGATTTTGTTGTTTATTTTGACTCTATACTTTCTAAAATTAAGGTAATCATTGAACCATGCCAATACGTGTCCTCTTGTTCCATTTCTTTCTAGAGTTTGTAGGAGCTTAGAGTGCGAAAGCCTTGCTAAAGTATATGAATAAGACTAATCAGTGCTCTACGTTGCAAATTGCAGTGTTTATTGTATTAGAAAATCTACCTAGTAGTTGGTTTATATTTTTTTTCTGGAAACCATATTGGTTTTTGTGTATTATATTGAATTTAGTTAGACACGTGTTTAGTCTTTTGACAATTATTTCCTCTAATACTTTTTCTATCACTGGTAGTATGGATATGGGTCTATAGTTATTAACTTCATCTTTCTTGCCTTTTTTGTATATCGGTCTTATTATGGATGTTGTATATCGGTCTTTATATATATTGTGACCCTCAAGCAAATATATAATTTTTTCAAAATGTTTTTATGTGGTTTAACTTTAAAATAAAAAAAATCTGCGTTTTTCGCTTCTAACATCCTTTATTTACAGCCCAAGGCAATTTAAGCGATAAACTTAATATATAATAACTGTTGCAACAGGATTAGTCATTATTTTTCGTTAAAATTTTTAACGATTTATGCCTGAAACCAAAGAAATAGTTTATTTTAACGTTAATTAATACAAACGAATACTGATAACAAATAAAAAAGCACGCCGGAATATCATAAGGGTAGGGGATAAATAAGTATTGTCAACTAGAAAAAGTTGACAATAAATAATTTCGGCAATTTGGAACGTCTAAATACATAGATGTCAGAATATTCGTTAGATCCAAAATTATTAGGCATTTTAATTTGTGCTCCATTTTTGCCTAACATAAGCTTTTAGTTTCAAAGACATAATACTGTTTTAACGATAAATTACGGAAGGTATTAAAAATAAATTAAAATTGTAAACCAACATTTGTATAAATACGCATTTGTCGAAATATTTAAGTGATTTTTTCCATTATTTATTTGTTGAATCTTCATATGAATATTAAATATGAACTTATGATAATTAATCAACTCTTTTTCTAAAACATAATTTAATGTCCTGCCAGTGCCGGACGAAAATGTTTCCCTTCACGGCTTCTGTTCATATCTGTTCTGTTCTGTTCTCCCTAAGTGAGTGTGGCCGCCATAATTTAAAATATTTCGATCTAGTGGATTCGGATGTATTTTTTTTTTAATATTTTACTATATGTTTTGTCATCATACTTTTAACTAATGCCACCTTGAGATCCTTGTGCATATTTGAGTTTTTTACATACCAGGGAGCAGCTGTGATTATTCGAAGAAGTTTATTTGGGCGCCTTTGAATTTTTTCGATATTAGGGTCCGCAGGAAGTGCTTCATAACTGAATGCCGTAGCACCAGATTGTTGTTAAGATAGAGTTGCAAAGTAGAAGTTTGCAATCGAGACTAAGAACAGACTTTCTTCCAAAAATCAAATTTATTTGAATTACTTTTAGTTTCATTTGTGTTAATTTTGCTTATATATGCGATTTCTACGTTAAGCTCTGATCTAGATGTATACCGAGCTATTTTACGTGCAAGTCTTCAGGTATTATTTGATTATTGATTTTATTAAGGGGGCATGTTACAGGACGCAAAGCCAATATTATATGTACGCATTTCGGCTCATTGTTCTTTATCTTCCATTGCTTAAACGACTTTTCCAGCTTCATTACAGCTTTCGTGTACGCTTAGATAAGCTGAATCATCCGCAAATGTTGAAGTTTGGGTGTAGTTGTTTGTTGGTATGTTCGAACTATAAATTAAGAATCATAGAGGGACCAGGATGCTGTCTGGTCAGACTTTATCAAAAGCTTGCGAAATATCGATCAAGATTGCTGAGCCATATTTTATTTTCTTCAAAGTCTTTTTTTATGACATGTACTATTCGATGAGTTTGTTCAATTGTATTTCGTTTTCTTCTCAAACCAAATTGATGGATTAGAATACATCAATTTTCATTCAAAATCAGTGTTAATTTTCATACTACAAGTTGCTCTAATATGTTTGATATGTTATGAAATTAGCTAATAGGTCTGTATGTCTCAATTTTTGTATGATTTTTTTCTGGCTTTGGGGTCTTTGTAACTAAGGAAACCTTCCATTCTTCAGGGTAGAATTGAAGGCGTAAAATAGCAATAAAAATTAAAAGAATAATTTTCTTTGGCATGCGTGGAGGCTTCAAAAGCATTCTGTTACTGATCTTATCAATACCGGGTGCCTTTTTCGTGTTTAAAGCACAAACAGCCTTTTCGATTTCTCCTAACTCAAATCTTAGGGGAATAGCAGCTCTAAAATTATTATGCTCGATTGCTTTATCTTGAGATATATTTTGTGTTAATACGTTTTTCAAATGATTAACAAAGAGATTTCCTTTGGTCTATTGAGATTTTTAGCTGTAGTCTGATTGTAGAGTTGCATCAAGTTGCTTGAGATGTTTTTCCAGGGAAGCCGTTTTCTGAGACTGCAGTTACTTTCTTAGCCTTTTTGTGCACTCTTTTAATAAATTCTTAAGTCGAGGGGATCTGCACAATTGCCACTTTCTTTGAAGTCTCCTTTTTTAGTCAAGAGACGACATCTGTAGAATATATTTAATTTTTTTTTTAATTTGTTGCACAGCTACTTTAATATAACTGTATAAATAAACTAGAGGGGGATCCATATTCTCCGGTGTACTAAGTGAAATTAAGTAATGTTCTCTCATTTTCTTATTAAGGCTTTAACGACCTAGAATAAATAGACCCTAATTTTTGGTTAATATATACATAAATTTTTGGGCTCGGAAAACTCTTTGCTTTAAGGTTTACAAATCTCTATATTATTCAAAAGCCCAACACCTTTCTTACATACGCTTTAAAACACTGATTTTGAAAACTTTTTGCCGTCACTGTGCACATAAATTTCATTACTGTTGTTGTTATAGTTTTTTTTCTTTTATTATTGCTGTTTCTAGTTTTTTTGTTTTTGGTTTAATTTCATCAATTATTGTGGTATGGTCGGACACACATGATTGTTAAAAGTTTTGTTTGGAGGGTATCTTCTTTTCTTCCACTGTCCCTTGTCTTTGGCACTTTAATTTTCATTGATTAGTTGATTGTGTTCATGCTTAACCAGGAAATTATTAATATCTGTAGAGAAACTTTTCATTATTCCTTCATTTACTTCAACATAATTTATTTAACAAGTAAAAGTGCTATAATTTACTTTGCCGAATCTTATATACCCTTCACCATTGTTCTTTAAAAACCAGAGCACAGTGGGAGGTTTTAGAAAAAAAACAAAAAGGGAAATGGAACATAACTAGCAAATTTTACTTCTATAAAAGTTAACTTTACATGTAGCGAATTTTTTTAGAACTTAACTAGTTCATTCCATCTATAAATTTTAAAATCGGGCTAAAATTAGGAAGTCTAGATCGTTTTCCTTTATGACAATACCCGAGATGCCCTACTTTGGGAAACTATGTTGGCTCTCCTGACATAGACATGACCTGAAATCCAAAATCTCCAATTATTTTAATTACACTGTGCTAGTCGCAGATTATAACAACCTGGGCACCCTACTGATAAAGCTAATTCGAGTAAGCTGATTTCAATAATAATAGCGGTTTTTCAAAGATAGAGCTCGTATTCGCGATTCAAAATTTCAATACTAATGTACCTCAAAACGATATTTTGTATTCTTTTGGGATCATTGTTTAATTCAAAGCAATTCCACTCTTTTAAATACGAAATTTTATTAATTTTTTATTTTCAAGGAAATTTTTTTTCGCGATTTTCAAATATTTTCGAAGCACTGTAATTTTTATTTGTAGAAAAAATGTTTTTGCGCAATTTTTTTATTGATATTGAATTAATTGCACAGTCAAAACAAAAAAAATTATGCGAAACAAAATAGAGACGCAGTATGTTTATTTTTTCCCGAAATTTGTTGTTTTCCAGGAAAGCGAGAAATAAAAATTATATACCCGGGATCCCGACCAAAATATTTGATTTATTTACTTATTTCTCTAATGAAACTAATATTTCTAACTGGCTACCAATAGTTTATATATACTCGTCTTATGCAACACATGGTTGCAAACCGACAGCTTACACTCAGTGAACCAAGCCGATCGGCTTGCAATCGGTGGCTAAACGCCGTCGCTTACATCTCACTCCTACCCACCACCTCTGACCTTATCTTGCCCAAAAGCTAAGGCGGGTTAAAAAGCCGCTAGTTCTGTCACCGCCGCTGATGAATATGAAAGAAAAAGTAAATGTGAAAACATAGTTACATTTTTTTAGGCCAAAAGTTTATTAGAAAACAATTATATGTATCAATCAGCTGTGAATTTCTTGATTTGTAAACTTCACGAAAGAGGACGTTTACAATTGATAGAAAATTTTAACAATTGCATAAACTTGCAATCTAAAATGCACAAGATCGTGAATTGGGCTATTGTCAAATTCAGAGCTCATTTACATAATTAAAATGAAAATATTGAAGTCTTCGGGGAATATAGCTCGACATTACAAATTAGGAATTCTGAAACAATATTACGGTTTAACAAGTTCAGGTTGAAGGACAAATTAAATTTACCATATTAAATAACATTTTAAATGCCTGCACCCATTTCCTCTTGTTTAATGTGTAGAAACACATGATATTTAATAACTTGTTTTTTTTACAGTTTTATACCGTTAATCAGCAGTGACGTATTAAGGTATAATAAGTTTGTCATTCCATGTGAAACACTTTTAAATATTCATCTAAGATTTAGCCATTTGGGTATCAAATTATTTCTAGATCTTCTATTCTTCAAGGCTGTTTGTGATTGAACTCCAGCAGAATCGCTTTAGTTGGAAAAGAGTTATGCACCCAAATGTGGAACAACCTCCCTAAAAACTTGACCAAAATTAGCATCAATTTGTGGCTGAATGCTCCGGTCGTCATTAAATTGCCACCAAATTTTTTGATGGTCGGTCCATAATATACCTACGGGCTTATTTCAAGACCTCTCTCAAAAATAATGTAAGTATGGCTAAAGGCGTAACGAATTTTGTGGTGAAATTGAACACAGCCTACTTTCATAAGACACGAAACACAATCTCGGAGAACACTCTACTACGACTTTAACAACAAAACGAAATAATATTGTTGGACAATTTAGCCCACTATAGTTCGCTAGGACAAGAATACAATTTCATAAAGATAGAAATATAATTTACCATAGGCCCTATTTAAGCCTATTGTCAAAAATTCACTTATTAAGCCTTAAGCTGCAGCAATTTTAAAATATTGTGGTGAAATTTAGTTGGATAAAACAACTAAAGACACGAGTCCAACATAGATTTACTTAAGTTTTAAAAAAGTTTTTCTTCAAAACTTTACGAGAATCCCGTAATTAATTCCCGGAAGCGGGAAAAATTAAAAATAATTGAAAATCGCGGCAATTCTTGGGACGGAAAATCCCGAGAACAAACTGTAGCAGTGAGGTAAGTGACATCTTTGTTTTCCGGTAATGGTTCTGCCGAATCAAACATTAATTTAAACCCTTGTGTGATGGTTGCATTGATTTAATCTAGTGGTAAGGCTACCATGAAGTTAGGCCGCCAAGGCAAGAAAGTTCAGAATTCTTCGGGGACTTCAAAGTTTAAAGTTTTGTGGGTAAAATTAGAGCTAATCGCGATTTTTAGCAAATTTTTTAGCCATTTATATCTGAACTGATATATCGGGCGATTCATCATGTGGTTTGATTTATAATGTAAAATAAAACAAATAAATTTTAAAGTGAAATTAAAATGTTAATTATCGGTTAAAAGAGCAATGTATGGCTCATATTGTTTGATATCATGTAAATAATGGACATGACTCTAGGTATAAGGTGCTCCATTCGGATGGTCCAGTTTAAGGCGTTCGAGCATAGCGACTGTTATCTCGCGAATAACAGGAGTAATGTTGGCAACCAAAGCGCCAATCGTAGCTGGTTTATTCCTGAAGATCTCAGACTTTACATATCCCCAGAGAAAATAGTCCAAAGGTGTGCTGTCGCACTATCCAGGTGGCCAATTTACCGTAGGAAAACGTGAAATTAAGTGCTCGCCAAAATGATTTCCCAACAAGGTCATTGTTTCACGTGCTGTATGGCTCGTATCGCCGTCTTCTTGAAAAGAGAGCTCACTGAGACACTTTAAGGCCGAGATCCTAACGTAAAATACGCCAAGTTGTTGAATACGACAAGCCAAGGCGCTGAGAACTATGACGAATCATTAGTAACGGTTTTCGCGTATACTCTTAGCTACAGCTGCTATAACTTGAAGGGTTTTGTCCGAAAAGTTCAGATTTTTTAAAATAATTATAGAATAATCTAAACGAAGCAGATAAAATTTATTTTTTTTTAAGACTAAGATCCGCAGTATATATATTAGGGAAGTAACGATACGCCTTTTTGCCGATACGATACGGATACCGATACTCAAGAAAAAATTATCGTCGATACCGATACGAACATAAAATTTAAATTTCGGTAAAATTAACAAAACTCAAGTAGAGTTATTTCTTTATTATACAAAATGACAATGTAAGAGATTATTAATAGTTAAGATTTGAAAAACAACAAAATGAATTTAAATTCATGGTAAAATAAATTAATTTTTAAACAAAAAAAAAAAAAAAAAAGTAAAAGATTATAAGTATCCAAAATGAATATTAATAAGAGTTTTGTTTAAAAAAACAAAGTATTCTCAATTTTTGCGGAGAGAACAAATTTTAGACCATGAATTTAGAGAGTTAAAATTTTTAGAAGACTTAGAAGGAATTGTAGTAAATTTGCAAACTTTATGGCAAAAAAAAAGTCCGACTTAAACCGTGGGGATTCTACGGTAACATTTCCAGTGCTTTCAAAATTTGTACAACAAATTATGGGCCTTCCACATTCTGCCGTAAATGTGAAAAGAATTTTTAGTCAAGTCAAACTTAATAAAACCAAATTTCAATGTTCCCTAGAAAATGAATCCTTTTAAGGAATTCTTTTTTCTAAAGATTGCTTAAAAATGGATTTAATTAAACTATTAAACTCATATATGTACCTATAAAATATTTGTTAAAATAAAATGTTGAAAAAAATTGTTCAACTATAAAAACAATTTTAGCCTAATGTACAATTTTTTTTTAAATTAACTACAATATAATTATAAAAATATTCTTTTCTATAAAGTTTTATATTAATTCAAATGTGTTTTCTAAGTCAAATTACAATTTAAAAAGCTATTATACTTTAATTGTCTTATACACATTCGAATTAATATAAAAACTGATAATAAAAATGAATATTCTTTTTTATTCAGTTTTATGTTTTTATATGGGTTATAAGTTAAGCCTATAGTACACGGCATGTTAAAAGACACATGCGCATTTGGTTCTGACGTAATTTTGACGTCAATTCAAAGCCACAATAAACATTGCGTGTTGTGTGATGACGTCAAAATTACGTCACAACCACATGCGCATGTGTCTTTTAACATGCCGTGTACTATAGGCTTAAGTTAATGCTGAATTATTCTGTTCTGTTATTTTTGGTGTTAGTAAAAATATGTTTTATTGTCCCTTAAATGGATATTTTTAATTTTTTTGACGATTTTCTTTAACTAAAGTGCCGATAATGCCGATTGTTTTTTTTTTTCAAATATGCCGATTTTTTATCAAAATTATCTGGCACCCCTGATTGTTGGCTTGCAATAATTTTAATTTGAAAGAACATAATAGCTACTAGGGTTTTCATTTAATCGGGCTTTTGCTTTAATCGGTTAATTGCTCGACTAACTAACCGAGGTTTTGGTTTAATCGGTTAAATTTATTATTGAAAGGTTAACCGATTAATTTAGTATTTGTTATAAATTAAGTTATTTCAATAAATAAATATGCATAAATTATTTATTAGTAAAATGAAACAATTACATAACAAACATAAAAAGAAACGAGCAAACAAAAAAAGAATTATGTATTAATTGAAAAATAAACTGTAAGATCATTTTGTTTGTGATTTCAATAGTTTAAAGAGATCTTATAAAATAATCTTTTAGACAAATAATTAGGTTTAAATGTTTAATATTTAAGCGATTCATTTTTTAGTTTTGTTAAATTTTGACTCGGAAAAAATTGTTTCACTTGTCGTTGATGTTGGAGAAATCGAAAGCAACCCATAACACAGAATATCTAATGTGTCCGTACTTTTCCTGGATTTCTCTAAACCTATAAAATCTTTCATCATTTCATAAGAGTCCTGCTTTATTTTTTAAAATGTTTAACACTTCTAATTGTCTAATTTTGTTAAAAGATTGATATTAGAAGATATGAGAGGAAACAACTATCTACACACATAAATATAAAAAGTACGTGAAACAAAAAGATGTTGCCAGCGAACTCTTCCCAGCTAGCATTTTGTATCATGATCAAATCTTTAAGGAATCAGTTTCAAGAGCAAAATAACCGCATATGAGCTAATTTTTCGATCATATATGATACTCTCGTTGTATCCTACCAATGGAAAATCACTTGTGATACAATTTGCCGATTCCTTTTTGATCATATGTGTAAAAAATATGTGAATCCTTTTTCAAACGCTCTAATGATAAATCAGTTTTGAATTCAAAACATTTAGAAATCAATATTTTAATATATGAATGAATCCATTTTCAATCGCTCAAGTGATATATCAGTTTTTAATCTCAAAAGTATTCTCATTTAGGTTATTATACCCTCCACCACCACTAGTGGTGAATGAGGGTATACTAAGTTTGTCATTCCGTGTGAAACTTTTTTATTATACGTCTAAGACCCCATATAGTGTATATATTCTGGCTCCTTGAGTAATTCTAAGTTGATTTAGCCATGTCCGTCTGTCCGTCTGTTGAAAACACGCTCACTTTCGAAAAACGCAAAAGAAAAGAACAAACTTGGTCTCAAATCAAAATGTGGAACCACCACCCTAAAAAAATTGATAACTTTAATACAAACACTAACATAAATGGTGGAATAATGCACGGAATAATAAAAAATTTTGCACGAATTTGCTTTTGCACTGCAAATCATACTGCTTAATTTCGTGAAGATCGGACCAAAATTAACCTAGACCCCATATAAACCCTACTCCCGAAAAACATTTTAGTCATACTAAAATTTTGTACATCACAGTTTTACAGGACCAGAAATCACACTGTAAAATTTTTTGAAGATCGGTCCATAATTTACCCTTGGCCTCATATAAACCCTACTCCCGGAAAACAGTTTAGTACGCCTAAAACCGTAATAAATAATGCTATCATAATTAAATTCGGTACAGTACAATTTTGTAGGAATAATACTTCAAAATATTAGAAATTTTATTACATCGGTTAATCGACTGAAATTAACCGGTTTAGTCGTTAATCGAAAAGAGCCAATTTTAAATTAACCGATCAGTTAATCGGGTAGTTATTAATCGGTTAACCGATTAACGGTTAACACCCTAATAGCTGAACACCCTAATAGCTACTGAGTAAACATGTGACAGGATTTTCGCTTTGTCTATCGTAATGAGCTTTTACAATTAAGTTCGCCATGCCCCTGTCGTTGTTTTTTATAAAAGTTTTAATATCTTTTATAATTTAGTGAAATTTTTTTAAGTTTATTTTAAATATATACTTTTGATTCATGCCAATTTTTTTTTAAGGTAAGTATTTAAATTGTAATTTAAGAGAGTTTTGTAGATATTCGTTATTCCCCTGCCATTATTCCCCTGGTAAAAATATGTACATAATGGGGACTTATTTTGAAATGTTTCATAATTCGGTTAAATATTAAGAAAAAAATGTGTACCTACGATAATTGAGTAGCGATTCGTTGAAGGAATAAACTTTCCTATTTGAAAAACTAAATTCTGCAAAAACTTCAATCCCAAAAATGATGTCGAAATTAGCCAATATATCCAAAATTGAAAAATTAATAAAAATAGTAATGAGAAACTTTTTGAGATTTTATATTTTTTGTTGTACTTTCGAGTAGCTGCCGCATTGCACATTCCCCACCATCAGTTCACGTCACAGATTACACACAGATATGTAACAAGTGACGTATGAAAAAGGCCCAAATCAGTTGCGAGGGCAGCTTTCGAATAAACAGACAAAAAGCGTTTGTTGGTAGTGAAGTGGCAATGTGTAAAAACAGGCCGCTGCAATCAACACAAAATTCGTGATCAAAACAAAAATAACAAAACACAAACCACGTCTAACAAAAGCATTAGTTCAAAAAACTTTTTATTTTGGCAAAAAAATTTATTTAGTAATATTGTTTTGTTTTATAATGTTATTTACTTACTTAAATATTATTTACTAGCATTGCGGTAAACTTAAAAGTTAATTTTTACAACAGCTTTGCAAATAAATCTCAACTAAATAAATTTGTGTTCATTGTAATGCGGCATAAAAGATGGTTCAAAGAGAAATGAAAAAAGGGCAGCTTTCTAAGAAAGAGACAAAAAATGTCCCGTCTCGTGACATATCTGTGTGTAATCTGTGGTTCACGTCGAAACTGCTTAGTGTGCACACGTTGTGTTTCGTTTTTACTAACCCGGGGTATATGTGTTCGTTTCTATGTGTGTTTCATATTGCAAACCTTTTACAGCATGGCGTACGAAAGGGAATAGCGTCATCTTGAATACCTTCTACAAGAATAAACACTTGATGTGGACATATCACCAAGTTCATCAGAAAGTTAAACCGATAATGATTATGAACCAGAGGAAATACAAAATGCAGACAGCAAAGAGAAATAAAGTGACCGAGAGCCTTCAGGTGAAAACTCTTTATTTTATATTGGAAAAGAAAAAAGTACGAAATGGAGTAACGAACCGGCGCGATAATCTGTTCGTACTTGAAGTGCCAACATAGTTTCACAGTTACCAGGACCAACTTTAAGGTTTGAGGGAAAATAGAAAGCAAGTTGACAAAATCTGCCATATACGAAAATATTCGAGAAATTCATTCACAATTGTAAGGCTAATTACACTTTGCTTTTGTGACTATAGATGAGAAGTTGGAAGGCTTTCGATTGCTTATTTAGGCAGTACATTCCAAACAAACCAAATCCATATGGCATCAAAATTCAAGCCTTTTGCGACGCACAGTGGCTGAAAATTTTATTTCATTGGCCAAAAGTCAAATTTCTGTTTGTCACCGATTTCCAAAATTTTAAATTTATTTGATAGTAAACATATTAAAACTAAGGTAGCCAAAAAATAAGGTCAAAAATTGTTAATTGTGGTCGTACGATGTTGTTAAACACAACTTTTTTTTAATTTCAGAAAAAAGTGATTTTTTTTTTATATTTAATCCGAAAGAAATTATCATTGCTCAAAAACTATCATCGATAATGACCTGCTAGTTTTTTTGCTAAGTTGGTAGTCTTGTTGTCTTCAAAAAAGTAATATGTGCGACCATTATGTTATTTATATTTGAGATGTTAAGACATATTTTCTAAACTACTATATTCTTGTCAAATTTAAATTTTAGTAGAATAGAAAATTTTTGCGTTTAAAATTTTTTTTTAATCCTTTTTTTTTTAAATCATGTGCTATTGCCTTCAAAAAAATTTATGATATAGGAAACATTGATCGTGATCGAAGAGAATACAGGAAGTACATATAAAGAATTTTATTATTTTTACACAATCCGTTACACTACGTTCACACTAGCGTATTTTATAGTAGAATAAAGAGCTTTAACACGCGTTTACGCTAAACAGGTATATTGTGAATCCCACCTTAGAAGGGATTTTAAAATTTTGTTTGGTCTTTTTATTTTATCTGTTTGTATGAATAATATTCTAGGACCCTATAACTATGCAATGCGTTGTTAAATTTGTGGCAGGTATTTTATAGCATATAAATAAAAGGATTTTAAGTTTTTTAATCCTTTTTATTCTACCTGAATTTGGTATGAAAAAAAAGTATGAAAAGGTGCAAAAGCAAGTGACATTCGGATGCAAACTCAGTGGATATAATATATCTGAGCAATTACAAAGTTTTTCACAAAAACATGGAGAGCTTCAGCTATAAAGAATTGGCCGGAAGGTATTTTAAAAACGAGAAAGATGTTAAAAATAACATTCTAAAAAAAAGGAAACTTAAATTCCTATACCACTGAAATGCAATTGGACTTAGAAAATAAATATTATGTTTTCATTAAAAATGTAAAACTGCGATACAGGAAAGTTGATTACGCCAAAGATATATTTTTTAAGAGCTTTGCAAACTGGTTAGAGAACCAACTTTCTGTCCAGATCGCTTCAGAAACTACAAATCAAAACACTCGTGAGAGACCACAAAAATCGCTGGACAAGTGTAGCGATGGATCTAAGAGGCGGAAGCTTAAGGATATCAATGAATAAATCCGATATAAAAATATTCAAGATATTTTCCTCCATCAATTACGATCAAAGAAATAATTGACAAAAGTGGATATCATTGGAAAAGTTGTTAAAGGTAGTCCATTGAGAACAAAACGGATTCTTAAAAGAATACCAACTCCGAGCGATGCAAAACAATTCACAAATGAGGAGGCATTAGCATTATTTCTGGATTTGAAATTAACAAAACAGCAATATATTCAGCTCAGATTGCGTTCGATTGAAAAAGGCGAAAATTTGTATCCAGCATATCATCACATAACAGCTGCTAAAATGGACTGTTTGCCATTAAAGAACACTATTACAATCACACCAATTTCGGCAGAGGTACAACTACACTCTCTGTTTGATCACACAGCCGAACGCTTGCTACAATCAATAAAAGGAAATTAGTTAAAGAAATATGGAAACACAAAGTTAATTCTTTTTTGTAAATGGGACGTGATGGTTCTTCCGGACAAAAACAATACAAACAAGTAGTATGTGAAAATATTTCGGACTCAGATATGTTCATGGTATAATTTTTACCATTGCGACTAAAAAAGATTTTGGAAGATTCAGAGCCTTCGACTAGTACAACGCAAACAAAGGATATTTGGAAAAATGAGACACCATCTTCTACGAAATACTGGAGGCCTATTAAAAAAAAAAACTCATGATGCCATTAATAAAGAAGTTAGTGATATCAAGGCCCAAATTGCAACCCTACAGCCATTACAATTACATTTAGATGGGCAGCAAATTGAAGTTAGCTACCAATTAGTGCTAACAATGATAGATGGAAAAGTAGGCCATGCCTTGACGAGCACGAAGGCTGCATTCAGCTGCATCATATGCCATGCAACATCAAGCCAATTAAACCAAGTCCCGACAAAATCATTAGATAATACTGATGCATATGAATTTGGATTATCACCACTACATGCAAAAATACGACTTTCGGATTTCGGATCTTCAGGCTCAATAAGAAACAACGAAACCAACAAGGAGTTAGGAAGTTCAAAAAGGAAACATGTTCAAGATGAATATCGCAAATTTGGGTTGATTTTAGGTCAGCCAAAAACAAAGGTCAGGCAATACAAATGATGGCAATACCGCAAGAAGATTCTTTTCAGACCTAGAATCACATCTGAAATAACAGGTGTTGATTTTATTACAAAAAATGTTAATGATTATTATTTAAATCCAAATATGACATTTTTAATAATTAAAAACAAATAGAAAAAACATATTTTACGCTAAAGTTAAAAAAAAATCTAAAGTTCCACTTTGCCCTTAAATTCCCCAATAACTACTCAACCGATTTTCATGAAATTTAAAGTGGAGAAAAGTTTAAGAATCTATCTGTCAATTAAAAAAAATTAACTAAAATATCTCCTTCGGTTCAAAAGTTATAAAATTTTGGCCAATGAAAAACGATTTTCAGCCACTGTGCGACGCCAAAATGTTTTAAATATACAATATGGAAATTTATTCCGGAAAGCAACCACAAGCAGGACCCTACAATTTCAATAATTCTGGCTTCGCTGTAGTTCAAAGATTATACGAACCGATTTTTAATGCAGGTCGCAACGCCACAACTGATAATTGGTACACCAGTATACTTTTAGCTGAAACATTGCTGCAAAAAGATTTAACAACCGTCGGAACAATCGGGAAAACCCATATGTTTGGTTTTCGTGACAACATGGTTTTGATGTCACATGTTATAAAGAAAGAAAAAAAGTTTTTTCTTATTAGTACAATACACAATGATACTAAAGTTGGTGCCGAAACTCAAAAGCCCAATATAATTTTGAGCTACAATGACACCAAGGGCGGCGTCGATGTCGTGGATCGTTTATGTGCGAATTTTAATTGTGCTCGAGCAACAAGGCGATGGCCTATGATAGTTTTCTGCGCCATGCTCAGTGTCAGAACCATTAACAGCCAGCTGAACCATACAGCCAACAATCAAGGCACAAGACTACTACGTCGTAACTTTATTGAGAATTTGTCTATGAAACTAATTGAACCTCACATAAGAGATTGGCAAACGCACTTAAACTTACCACGATAAATGAGACTAAGACTGTCGAAGATTTTACATATAGACGATGTACCTGGGACATCGGTTCCTTCAAGAATTGGCCGGTGCTGAGTGTCCATGGGAAAAAACAGAAAAACCAAGTACTTTTGCCAAAAATGTCAACAATATTTGTGTCTGGAGTACGTAGTGCCATATTGCAGCAACTGTTTACCTGAAAATATTTAGTTTTTGAGATGTATTTTTTGTTATTTTTGTTTGGAAGGATACCAATTTTTGTTTATTTTGTATAAATTCCTATTGTCAAAACAATTTTTTATTTTTTTCTTAATTTTAAAAATGTATTACTAAAAACGTTTTTATTTTCATTGCTCTATAACAAAAATTTGTGAATTTTAATATTGAAATAAAAGAGCTTAAACTGATTAAATTATTAGTAACAAGTTTCGGTGCGGGATACTGGTGTCACCATTGACCAAAATAAAATTTGCGTCACCATTGGCGGGTTAAATAAATGGGGCCGGAAACAAGTGTTCGTTATAACCGAGTTTCCCTGTACTAGGCTAACAGATGGCCTCGCTTTTTATCCCACTGGGTAGCAAAGAAGCTTATTTGTTACAAATGATTAAAGTTGTTTTACGCCACAACTTTATTACACATATACAAACGTGTTTCTACTTGTATACCACAGTTTTACATTTTGGTTATTGAATTTATATAAGAGATCTGCACGTGATATTAAGAAATCATGACAGTGATTAGTTTAAATATTAATAACGCGTCGTTGAAATACAAAATTTGTGTGCGTTATAACAATTTTAAAATCAAACACTCAATAAGATTTTTTATATAATTATCTAAATTTTAGGAATATTAATGTTAATCACGCACTATAGAGTGAGCCTGGTCGGCATATAAAATTTGCATGCGTGATCGTTCGTCATAACAATTTTAAATTCACGCACTGACTCCGATTTTTTATTTAATAGTCAAAATTTTAGTTTGGATTTGGTTCGTGAGTGAGTACGTGTGAAAATTTCCTTACATTTCCTTCCCTTGTGAGCGCGCGCGCTCCTGAGAAATCACTCACACGCACAACTCTAATATTGACCAATTAATAATTAATTTTGATTTATGCCGAACACAAAATTTAAATTTGAAAAGCTGTTATTGTCATAAATTTATTATAAAAACTAGTTATTTATTGTGTACATTAAGCATACAATAAGACAATTAAATATTATTAATAATATTTTATTAAAAATACTTTAGCAAAACAAATTTTATTTAAAATTAATTCAATAATTTTATGCAATTTATTAAAAATTTTAATTAAAAATCTTACACATACATAAAACTATTAAATTAAATAAAAATTACACAAGTAAGTGTGTTATATTCGGCTATGCCGAATCTTATATACCCTTCGTAAAGCTGCGATAAGAACAGAAAGTTATATAAACACCGTTCTTTAGATTGTTTCACGTCCACTTCTCCCATCCCTCCCAGATTTTGTAGAATGACGTGTTTAATACGCAAAGATGCCTTTATCTAATTTGGAACCTTTGGCCCTTGCCGTTCTCCAGGTATACAGAAATATCAAGTGTCCGAGTACGGGACGTGCCCTGCCCTGTTCTCCACTGCCGCCCATATTGATAACCAAGATGTCTGTACCTAATTTTTAATCTTCGCCTCCTGCCGTTTTCCAGTAGCCCGTTTCTGTATTTCTCGCATCGTAAAATTTCCCGCATGAAACAAGTGAATTATAACAAAAACAGTGCAATATGAAACAAAAAATGGTTTTTCTCACATAAGTGCTTCTGTATATTTACTTTGGGAGAATGATCTGTCATTTAAATAATTTTCCAGCATTTATTGGAAGGATGTGAGAAAAAGTGTTTCTGTATTAATATTTTGCTAAAAGTTTCTCACAAGAACTGTCAAAATAAGTTACATTTAAAATTGATGCGAGAAAAATAAAATTTAAAAAAATGGAGCACAAATTATGTATCTATGTACGCAAGTATGTGTATTATTTTTTTTTATTTGAAGGGAAAGAATTTTAATGATGAAAATAAATAAAACACAATTGTTAAATTTTGTTATTTTAATTTTTTTAAGCCCTTAATTGTTTTCGTTTTATGCAGGGCTGCCAGATAAATTTTTGAAAAAATCGTTAATTTCCTAAGAAAGAATAAAAAAAAAAATCGGCTAATTTGTTTAAAAAAATCGGACAATTTAAAATTAATTTTGACAAAATTTGTTCGATTTTAATTAAAACATAATCAAAAAAATTGGTAAAGTTCATGGGTAAAATACATATTTTATACATATATACATACATACTTAAACTTGAGGTCTATTTAAATAAAATTATTTATTTTATTTTTCTCTTTAATCCGATAACAATTTAAAATTTCAGACTGTTTTTTTCCTGAAAATATCACTTAAAGGCGTAACAAAATATCATATTGAACTTGCCAAAAAAAAAAGGCAAAAATTTCCTATAGTGCATTGATTAAAAATGGTGTAATAGTTTAATGTATTGATCACATAAACAAATGTATTAAATAATCTAAGGAAATAAAAATTTAAGAGTTTTCCTTCGAAATTTAGATTTTGCCCATAAATTTTTAAGCTGCCATGTTTTTAAATATATCGTTTTTCTGTGGTGCAGAATATATAATCATACTAAACTAATTAAAATTATTCTATTTCGAAGACTGAATAATATCTTCACCAGAAAAAATCAGCAAATCGGCACTTTGCCAATTTTGGAACAAAAAATCGTCAAAATGACGATAAATCGACAAATCTGGCAGCCCTATTTTTATTATATCTATTTCTTTCGTTGACGTTTCGCTTGCATTTGACACTTAATTATTGGAAGTATTCCAGTTAAAGCAGAATCTGTGTTGTCTGTTCTCGCAATCAAATACAGAAACACTTTTTTCTTACAAATCGAGAAACGATGGAATTTTTTGTTTCACACTTAATGTGAGAAATTTTGCAATGCGAGAAATACAGAAACGAGCTACAGATATACAAAAAAAAAAAAAAAAAAAAAAACAACAGCGATAACAAGGGATTTAATGACAAAATAAGAGGCGTAATTTTTTTGTTCCTATCTCAGCCGCTAGTGGACCGAGCTGGCTGAATTTCATTAGAAAACTAAAACGGAGTACATTTGACATAAATATATAACAACCAGTCTCCATCATTTCTATGGTCTTCGGGATGTCATACACACATTACCATTAAAATTGTTAAAATTAAGTGGTACCGAGCAGACCTAATAATACCCCTATACGAACCAGACCTTCAGCCTCAATTACTATTTTACTATTTTAGAATACCAAAGCTTGACAACCCCAAGGGAGTATCATGACACCCGTGACCATTCTTGGATCCGCGCATGTATGTATACCAACTAAATTTTGTATGTAACATAATAGTTTGCTTAATATACTCGTAAGTTTAAAGTATAGCTTATAGTAAAGGGTGGTTCAAAAGTAACTTTATGATTTATTTAATGAGTAACTTTTTTCTTTCTGATTCTATTTAACGATGGAATTTATTAAAATTTAGATTTTATGTAGTTTGGAAATATGTTCACATTACGTTTTGAGATAATTTATGTATTTCAAATGGCACCCATTGCTCGCTTCGAACTGACGCGTCATGACGTTCTCTTTCCAAAGCATTTTCCATAACGTTTCTTATAATTTCCGGTCCCAGCGACTTCACTTCGGCTCGAATGTTCACATTAAGCTGTTGGGTGGTTCTTGGCTTATTGATATACACCTTTCTCTTTAGGTAAACCCAAAGAAATAAATCGAGGCCGCAAATTTGTGTAATTCTGTTAATATTAGGAAATACACTTTATGGAAATAGCCAACATCATTAAAACCACAAATATGCAGGGGACTAATTCTGCAGTCGTAACCGAACACTTTTTCGATTCGAAAACAATTTTATTTCTAATTCTTTTAGTCGATATTGAGCGAATCGAAATTATATAAATTCAGTGTTGGGAAAACTAAAATAAATGCTTTAAAACACTGAAAAAATGATTTCGATTCAGCATCGACTGAAAGAATTAGAAAAAAATTCCTTTCGAATCGAAAAAGTATTCGATCACAACTGCCAGAATTAGTGCCAAGTTTATTTCTTTAGTTATTAACACAAGACACCTTTTAAATGTTCAGTGGTCATTATATTTATATATTACCGTGTTATCCATTTCGTGGTTTCAAAAGTATAGGGCTGGAATTCGACATTTGTCAAACTAAGTTGCTAACCCAATTTTTTTTCTTTTCAGTTGGAAGTCTAACATTGACGAAAATGGATCGCTTAACTACCACACAACGCGTAAAAATTATTAAAACCTACTACAAAAATGGTGATTCATATCGTGCTTTAAGAGGAGATTATGGTTTACATAATCGCCCGACTACGCAAGCAATTGGCAAAATTGTGAAGACATTTGAAGAGAATGGAGCGGTTACAGATATTTTAAGGCAAGTGCATCCATCATCGTTACGCTCGTTCCGCTGAAAATATCGCTGCTGTAAGTGAAAGTGTTGCCGAAGATCCGAATGTGTCGATTCCTCGTCGTTCTCAGAAATTAGGACTGTCTTACGGCACATTATGGCGTATTTTGCATTTGGATCTGCACCTACATCCATATAAAGTCCAGCTCACACAACAACTCGGTGCCACATGCCACACAACTCGAGCGAATATGGCTTTATTGCAAGAGACATTTCCTGGCCGTGTAATTTCTCGTCGTGGCGACACCAACTGGCCACCAAGATCATGCGATATGACACCATTAGACTTTTTTTGTGGGGCTACGCGAAAGACCGTGTTTATGCAGATAAACCTTTAACTCTTGAGCACTTAAGAACCAACATTCGTCAAGATATGGCTTAGATACTGCCCAATATGTGTCAAAAAGTGGTCCAAAATTACCTCAAAAGAATCAATGCTTGCAACACTTCGCGTTGTGGTCATTTAAATGATATAGTGTTTCACACATTATGTCAACGTTCAAACTTTATAATAAAAAAGAAATATCATGAAAAAAATATTTTATATGTGTATTATTTACGTTTACTTTTGAAACCGCAAAATGGATAACCCTTTATCTTAAAAAAGTGCTATTTTATTATATCTTAACTATAATGTAATAACAACATCAATATTTCACTTCATTAACCCTGCTGTATGGTTAAAAACTTACGAATCTTAGGTTAGGGGCCACTTTGGTCCACTTTTTATTTTTCATAATTAAGAAGATATAAAACTCATTTGCCCAGACTTTTGAAATAATTTATGAACGAAATAATAATTTTGTGATTCCCCAAATTCTTTTATTGTGCATTGACTATATTTTGCTGCTTTATATTGTTCTATTTCTGGGATTTGCCATTTTTATACAGATATTCGTACAACAAGTATGATTCTTCCTCCAGTTTGTGGTTAGCTTTTTATCTGTTTACTTTCTCAAAGAGAAAAAAAATGGAAAATCTATAAACCTGGACAGCAGTGTAAAATTGCTGAAATTCTAAATCAAAGTGTATCTGAATTACTTTCATTTAGATATTCATATTAGATGAAAGTATTAAAAGTGGAGGTGGTTTTGATGATACATGTGAATATGAAATGGAATATGGCGAAGAAGATTGTGGTATCGATGCATTATACATTGAGAAAAACAAAATGCAATGAAGTGAAATTCCTTTACCACGTCATATTGGAGCTTCAGCAGATAACATTATATCAGTACCACTAGGTACACGTTTTGCGGTCTCAAAATGCCGTTCTGTATACTTTCCTGCTATTTACCCTCCAAGAGTAAAAAATATCATTGAAAATAAGAACAAATATTGTTAAGCTAAATGTGAAAAAATATCGGTGTATACAATATTTTTGATCTTGTGTATACGTAAAAGGCTAATGACAATAATTTTATATAGTAAAGGCAAAAGTGAGTACATGCATGGCTTATTTTATGCATGTTTTGGTCGTGCAATATTCCGGTCCGTTATGAGCGAAAATAATTTTCACATTACAACATGTGCTCTTAGTTTTGATGACGTTCTCAACAGAAGACAAACAAAAAGTAGGGAAAAGTAATTATGGGACATATGGGAAGATCTTTTCTAGTGTTTTCGAACTGTCAAGAAAATTTCACTTTTGATGAATTGATCAAATGATTGGCTACTATAGCAATAAAATAAAAACAAATCGATGGCCAAATGTTGTCTCTTCAATAAAGTGGATATATCCACATTTATTTTATATAGAGAAATTGATTCTTCGTGGACTGCAAATGAATTGCAGAAGACCCTAGTTTTTACGTCAGCTAGCTATGTGTCTATCATAAGAAGAATACATGTTGAAATGACAGTCAAACCTAAAAATAAATTTGTAGCAGAGCTATTGACTCAACAACAAGCTTCGTCATCAGAGTGTCTATCATCTCCTAGGAAACGGGAAACTTGCATTTCTGTTAATCCAAATGCTCTTTATGCAATAGATTTGTATGCAAATTGAATAAGAAAACAATTTGTTCATCCTACTGCGAAAATAACCATGAGCCATAACTATTTTTACTTACTTTTACTCATGTAAAAGATTAAATAAACTGCATTCACCAAAATGGTCTATAACCTTTGATTTGTATTTATTAATTTATTTTCTGTTCGATTTTGTCCTAGACAGCTAAAAATTTACTAAACACATTTAGAAAAAAATCCATAAGCTGACGTTTTAGGTTGATATTGTAATCCATTTCAATTTTCAGTGAAAAAAAATTTGACCAAAATGGTTCAAACCTAACGCCAGGGTTAAATTAAGTAGTTATACATATTATTTATTATTATACATATGTATTAGACATTTACATATATCTATAAAAATAAATATTTTTAAATTTGTTTACATGAACAATAACATCATAACTTACCATTAAGTTACGTGCTGAAGAAAAACGATGAAAACACGTTTCTTTATGCATCAAAGCAGCACAACTTCTGTACAGATACTTCAAGAATCGTGATTAAGAAGGTGCCTAATAAACAGTTATAGTTGTAATTTTAATATTAGGGTAAATATTAAAGTAATCTTGGATTTAAAAATATTGATAATCAGCATATTCAAAAATTGTACAGTATTTTTCGTTTAGCTGCATTTCTCTTAACTGCATTTGTTGCCTATCTGCACAAAATACAAAGTATTGTGTATAATGGCTCAACTTTGTCAGAAAAAAATCGAAAAAGTACATATTGTGGATAACAGCATTCGATTTTTGGTCAACAAAGTTTATTTTTAATTAAAAATTTTATTTTTAAGTGCCTCATAAAAGCAAAAAATCATGATTGCATCAATTGCTATTCTAAGAAAAAATATGCAAACAATTTTACTTTGCTAATGTGGTAACGCAATGTTGGTGTCAATTTGCTTCTGGTTATCTTATGCAGTTTTGGATTGAAATCCAACAAAATCGAGATAAGAGTTATGAATCTTAATATGGAATCACCACCCGAAACAAGTGATAATTTTATTACAAAGATTTACATCAAACCTTCTATGTAACTACAAATCGTAGTGTTAAAATAATTTACTATAGGCCCCATATAAAACCTACTCTGAAAAACAGTTCAGTACGCCTTAAACCGTAACAATAATAAAATTGTAATAAAATTTGGCATGTCATACTTTTATAGGACTAGAAATCACACTGTCCAATTTCGTGAAGATCGGTCCATAATTAACCATTGGGCCCATATAATGGGAAATTATTAAAATACATCAAAAACCGTAGAAGTAATGAGGTTGTGGTAAAAAAGGGTCCCATTTAACGTCATATGGCCAGAAATAATACCATAAAAATTTGCAGTCCATAATTAGCCTTAAGTTTCATGTTAAGCGAGCTTCTAATACTAGAAAACACTGATCAGAAATTTTTGATGATTTGTCCATAATTTATCATGGGTCCAATATAAATTTCTCTCTCGAAAATAATTTTCGTTCGACTAAAACTGTTGCGAATTTTAATATATTACTTAGATGTGTTAAAAATTAAGTTTTATATGTATAGAAATAAAAGCATAAAGCTTTGTGATTGTCGGTAAATGACTTAACATATGTAGGGCTAGTTTTAATACTGACGTCCGTTTTAATAAAGATTAATTAATAATTTATAGGTCCCATATAGAGCCCACGCCTGAAATATTCTAACTGTCGGTGGAGGGTATCGAAGACTCGGCACAGCCGAATATAGCGCTTTAAATTGCTTTTTTAGTGAATTGTTTTTGTTTTAGATACATATATTTATATTAAATTTAAAAGTGTATTTAAGATATTTGTTGAAATTAATGATTAACGAATATTGCATGCCCAAATCTATTTTTGAAATAAGAAAGAAACTTTTACATAAGAGCACATATATACAGGAACTTATGTGAATTTCCTTAGCAGAATTAATTATACTGCTAAGTGAAAACTGCGGAACAGAATATTTTGCGTAACTGCACAAATTTTCGTGCAAACTTGAATGTGCAGCTAAACGAAAAATACTGTAATACTATGTGCAATACATCATCTGGCTGTTTAAAGCAAGATTGAGCTCTTAATAAATACATTTTTATAAATGGGCCAAATCGATACAGTACTTTACCTAGCCCCATACAAATCTATACCTTGAATAGGACTTTTGGCAACGTATTGTATACACGGTAAAATTTTTGGAAAATGATCAATGTCGGTCTGTCTCCCGCAATATCCTTCTTTCTGGGTCCTTTTGTAACGATAGCTGGTAAAATATCTGTTGACATTTTCCATTTTCAGATTTCAGATTTTCAATTTCATACATTCTACTAGGATAATGCAGATTTTTATTCCTAGATTATATAATTCTTTGTACGAATGATCAAGACTGTGAGTATATGGAATAATTTTTACCATCATTTTCATTATTTTATAATGTATATCGCAGGAAGTTAACTGAATATGTAAATAAAAATATCTGATAATATATAAAATCTCCAATCGTTGATTTGGAAATATATTCACTTTTTTCGTGTTTATTTTTATTAATGTTATGAATTTGGGGCTGTTGAGTTAGTTAGATTTAAGATATACTTAATTATAATATAAATTAATTGGGTTACTATGAAAAAAGTAAATAACTTTTAAATGTCACCTGTAATATTACACAATTTAATAAAAAATAAAAAAAATAAAAAAAAATATTTTGCATCGAACATGAGCCAAATTGGCTTAGTCTTAACACCTTCCTCTAAAAAGAGTTTTTGAACGATAGCGACCTCACCTTAACCCCCACTTTAATACACTCTAAACCGAAACGAATCATGATATTTTGCTGAAATTACATCCAATTAAGATTTATATGACTAGAAATAAAAGCATAAGACTTTCTTATAATCGTCCGATATAATACTGTGAGGTAAGGTTTTATAATGATGGGTTATTAACTTATCACAGATCCTATATAAAGCCTTCTGGAGTATTCTAACTCTCAGTAAAGAGTATCTTAGATTCGGCACATACAATTTTTTAAATATTTAATAGCAATTATGTACTTTAGGGTCTTGACTTTTTAATTTTTTTTTTTTTTTTGGAAAGATCAAATTTAATATGCCCTAGCCAAAATTACCATAAAAAAATGATTAACCCTAACCAGGTCACCAATTTTTTTCTATTAGTTCGGGTAGTATTGTAGTGTACCTATTATTATGAAGCACACTGTACTCGTCGTGACAAGTCGTATTTAATAATTCTGTATTATTCTTTGAAACTTAATACCTCAAATGAATTACAAAAGAAAGAATAACAATAACATATACCACATGAATGCAACTAAACTGCAAGTTCACAACACTTAAAATAGCCCACACAAATGTGACACAAATTCGAAATAAAACACTTGACACAGTAAAAAAAATGGAATTTAGAAAATGCAAATGTAAGCACTTAAGTGCAAAGAACTCTAATAAACAATTATAAATTAAATTGCAATTAATATGTAATAGAAATAGAAATTAATTATAACTTAGAAATTTTTATATAAATACTACAGGAGGAATTGAAATAAATTAGCACTAATTTTGGGTTGAAAAACACATCGATTTTGATCTCATTATTCAGACTGAGCACCTTAACCAGTGCTTAGGTGAGTCAAAACTGCTGCAGCCAAGTGCAGCATTCAAAACCACTTTGGCACAACAAATATACAAAGAGATAAATTTTAAATATTTGAATAATAATAATAACTTATACACAATTCTAATAATTAACAAAACATAATAGTACTTACATTTGGAAATGTGTGTACTTTTATATGTCTTCCGAATTATTTTGAAAGAGAAAAACATGAAAAATTCATTACTGAATTCGAAACGTAGCCCCACAGGACCTTAAATGCAAAAAATTATAGCTATTTTAAAAATTGTAAATACTGTAAATACAAATGTAAATACTGCCCAAGTTAGGTGTAATAAACGCCATCTTTCTTTTTTACTGCTTTAAAAAAGTGCCCGCCCCAAACGGGCTAAAATTTGTTCTCTATTAAAAAAGAATTGAATTACTAAATTTACCTTCGTCACAATTTTAAACAGCTAAAGAAAAACGCAGTTCTTTTATGACATCCAACTAAACCACTGGGTATTTTGTTATTAAATATAAAAGAAAAATATATAAATAGAAAAGATACACTCACTGTTTATTGTAGTTGTTTTGTTTTAGCTTTTATATTGTTATAAGTAAAACTTGAGTGTTTAAAATTCTCATTCGCTTTGCAAAATATGTTTAGAAAATGTTTCCTGATGATCTGGCGTAAGCAACCAGTGAAATGCGCATAGAAATCGAGAAAAGTGTAATCGTCAAGCTTAGTTGGAATTTTAAAAATTTGTCCATCAAATCCAAAAATGTATCCAAAAAGACTATCAATTCCTTATTTATTTCTTTTTTTACTTTAAGCCAACACTCAGGGGATGCCCTTTACTAATGCAATGCATTATGTTGGTATTCGAAAAACAGGTTATGAGCAGGGCTGTCAGATTGATTTTGATCTTTTTCGCCAAATTCTATGTCAAAAATCGCCAAAATCGCCAAAGCATTTAATTTTTAGTTTTTGACAATAATATACGTATTTTAAGAATAATTAAAAATATTTTTTTGTAAATCCCAAAAAAAATTGGTTCCGTATCGCTAAAATCCGCCAAAAATTAAAAAAAAGTCGCCATGATATATTTTGCTTAGTTTTTATTAAGAACAAAGTAAAAATTATAAGTGAACACAAAAAAGGTGCAATGTTTAAAATATTTTATAGTTGTCTACTTAGAGCAACAAAACAAGAATTTTTGCGGTAAGTATTAAACAAATATTGGATATACAATACATTTGTATGTAGTTTCAGTTCTATTATATATCTAAAACGCTATAAATCGTACTTCGCCGAGAAGACTCTCTTTTTGTCTTCTTTTTTGGAATACATTATGAAGGTACAAAAGAAATGCAACATGTACTATTTACATTCATATAACTTTTAACTCGTAAGAACGTGTCGATAACTTCATATCGCATTCTATTTCGAAGGCGAATTTTAGTGGAATTCATTATTTCAACACAGGCATTACTACAAGTTGTAATAACCAACATATAAAGAACAGCCAATGCGTACCTGCCATACCCTTGTTGGCCTAAACTGATTTAAATTAGATTGTGTTTCATTAACATCCAAAGGTACGTTAGGATTCATAAAAATCTTTAAAATATCTTTAACAACAACGAATTTTATCCGTGATAATTTGTAACATTTTATAATGGAAAATATGTTCATAAACAACATTTTTCATTTTTCGAATTTATTCTATGAGTTAAATTTCAGTTATGTATTTTATAAAGCTTTTTGTAATAGCTCTATTCCTTAAATTTTTTTAAAAATTACTTTATACACTACCAGACTATTATATTGTATTTTCTTGTTACATTTTACCTTAGCTTTCCGTTGGATAGCAATGAAGTATATTTATGTACAGAAAAATTTACAATTATTAGACACCAGCAGAATGTAATGCATTTTCTGGCCCGCTACGACCTTCGTCAGCATTCTTTGTGTCACACTGGATAGTGATACTTTATAAATTGAATGTATTTAACTCATAAACTTTAATTATATTAATTTTTTAAAGAATTCTACTTATTACTTCTTGCAGGAGCACATTCAAATGTGAAAAAAAAAATTTCTCGAAGATTTTCATTATCTTCATCAGCCATTTCAACATAATTTAGTTTTAAATACTGGTCATACCTATGAATGCATCAAATTTCATACATTGAAATACTGGATTAAAAAAAAAATATTTCTTCGTATGGAGAGTTTAACAAATTTCAAACCAAATTCATGGCTCATCAAATATAGCCAACAAAAACGCCAACTATTTTATAAATCGCCAAAAAATCGCCATGTCGCCAAACAAGTTTGAAAATCGCCACGTTTGGCGCGAAATCGCCACATCTGACAGCCCTGGTTATGAGGAGAAGGAAAGAGGGAGTAGTGTTTGTGGACATTTAAGATGAATTTTTCCAAATTGTAGCCGACTAGGAAGATTTCTGCCGGGAGAAGCTGAGGAATTTTTAATAAGAAATGCGGGCATATCACCCGATGAGATAGAAAGAGATGTAGAAAGTAGAAACTTTATAGTAAAAGATCAAAGTCAAATTTTGAACACAATGGGGGCTTATCTAGAGTCAGTTCATTGTTTTAAAGAAATCGATCCTCAAAATAGAGTGCATATTGATGTGGATACTTGTTTCAAAACTTTTTTGGAAACAAAAAATGCATTTGAAACTAATCTAGCATCCCTTTTAACAGTTACGGATTACTTCAAGGCTAACGAGATTAATGAATCCATCAATGATAATTATTTTATAACGAATAATTCGTTGTCATACATTTTCAAAAGTTTGAGAAGAAAACTTTCTTCAGGTTTTGACAATATCCCAAATATAGTATTAAAAAATATTCCTGAGGTTATGGTCCGTGAATATTGCCCTTTTTCAAAAACATGCTTAACAATTCCTATTTTCCTCGAGCATGGAAATTAGCGAAAGTTGTAATTTTGCCCAAAAAGGATAGGGATACAAGTAACCTAAAAAATCTTCGAGCTATTAGTGTACTCCCCAATATTAGTAAAGTTTCTGAAATTTGGGTCAACAATAATTTAGTACAATTCTGTGAAAAAAACCAATTGAATAATGAGAGACAATTCGGTTTCAAATACAAGCACTCAACAATTTACGCAACACATTTACTTGTCTCCAATATTCATTGGAATTTCAATAAATCCTTGTGTACAAATGCCTGTATGATAGATTTCGAAAAGGCGTTTGATAGCATATGGATATCGGCATTAATTTACAAATTATTAAAATATAAAATACCTATATATCTAATTATTCTATTACACAACGTGTTAAATAACAAATTTTTTATAGTTTGCAATAGGAATGTTCTGCAACAGGGAACAGTGAATTCCCCAATTCTGTTTAATATATTTATATTAAATTTATTAACGAAAATTGACAATATCGTTGCTTTTGCAAATGATATGTTAATATATCACGCCGATAATAAAATAGAAAAAATTAATAAAGAATTACAAACATACTTTAAGATAGTTGAAAAATACGCAAGAGACTGGAAAATGATAATTATCTTTGACAAATGTGAAATCATTCTTTTCCGCCCGCCAGTAGGAAAATGTAATTACAACATAAGGACAAAATGGAAAGACTTTGGCATAACATCAAGTACCAATATACGTATTCAGAACAAACAAGTTGTAAAATACTTGGGAATTAACCTAAATAAATTTTTATATTTCAATGCTCATATAAAGGCACAAATAATTAAAGCAAGAAATGCCTTTTTCATGTACAAAAAACTGTTGTATTCACAATACAACAACAAAGTTAAAGTCAGTCTGTATAAAGCATTTATTAGACCTATTATAACATACGGCTGCCAAATATGGTTTAACATTTCTTCATTATATATGGAGAAAATTCGAGTTTTTGAAAGAAAGTGTCTAAGATCTTGTACATCGTTGTATAGATCTCCAAATAGTGATTATGTAAAATACATATCAAATCAAAAATTGTTCAATAATGCAAAAATAAGTAGAATAGATAATTTTATTATTCATATAATTAGAAACCACATTGCAAAAAGCTCGGAATGCTAAGAAAATAATTTAATTATGGCACCTCATTACAGTGATGAAGAATATATATATATATAACTCTACGAAATGGATATGTACCACCGGAGGCTTTCGTTTACCTCGACAGAAAAGGATTTATCCAAAATGAAATAGGCTTACCTATATTTTACCATATATATATAGAAGAGCCAGTGCAAAAGCTATTCATTGCAATCAAATCACACTTCATAATATTAGGTTTGATACAAGTATTTATTCAGGTAACAAAAACATTTTGCCAAAAGAAAATTTTGGTGGCTTTACTAAAATCTCCCCTTCCAACTTTTACCCCCTTGACAGAACCTTTCATTATATAAATATAGAAGTAACGGTTTTTTGAACTTTTTTGGGTACTATGAAATAATATTAATTATGTATATAAAATAAATATTATGAATATGTATTTCTAAAAAATATTAAAAGTGTCTTATATAAGTAGTATACTTGAGAGCCCGATTATGGGACTTTGTATAATAATAATTTATAATTACTATTTGTTTATTTTTAGTTTTAAGAACATGATTTTTTTTGCTCTGTAAATAAACACTTAAAAAAACAAAAAATTTCTGCCGGGAGTCTATTCCACATAGTTCGACCGAGAAATGAATTTTCTCTATAACGCGTTGTGCGATACATTGGTCAATCGACAACGAATGGATGTGAGCTGCTGGAAAGGCGAGTATTACGGGCAAGCTCCCGCGCCTCAGGGATGAGTTCGCCCGTTTCAGCTGAACACTTACCGCAGTAATATCGATGGAACAATAACACACAACCCACATTCCGACGATGCTCCAATGAATCAATAGTGCTGTCATTGATTAGCTTCAACGCACTCCTTTGCACCGTGTCCTGATGCTAAAAGATAGACCTTGAAGCATCTTTTTTTGACCCTTGAAAAACAAATTGGCTCCAACGAACATCACACTTGATTTTACATGTCCAGAGCATCAAGAGTGTATACTTCCCATGGATACAGATGACGCTGACTCCACAAGACGTATGTGGGTCAACATACAACATTGGGTCTTACTAGCATCAAAATTGACCCAATTCGCAAGACACTACTCGGAGATTCTCCCAAGGTCATTATTGATTGTGTCGTTCATATTCTGCCTCATAGATTCAACCTCAGTCAGACTCGGTCTATGTTTAAAGGAAATTGAATGACAAATGCTGCTGTCATCTGCGAAAGAATATATACACTCAAAAGAAAAATCAATCCATCCGTACTCAAATCAATCCGAAGCGGTATCAATACTACGGTGAGTACGGATTTTCTTGAATCAAGTACAGAAAGATTGATTCAAGTACGGATTATTCAATCGCGAAATACTCAAGTTATCCATATTCAATCCCGGATTTGTACTTAAAATAATCCGAAAATGAGATTGATTAGGTAAAACTGAGATTCAATCAATCTCAAAATGACAAGTAGCTAAATAATGTTGCCAAAGGACGAGACAACGACAATGCACACTTCTTAGGGATTACAGCCGTTTCACCATCCGCCTCCGGGACTTGTGTACGTTGAGATCTTCAAGGACTCTTATTATCAAAGTTGTTTTTGGGAATACTATTATTTATTAAATGATTTTGTTTGTTGTTGCTTAATTGATAAAAAAAATACTGAAATTTATTGGAGGATAAGATGTTCCTATGCGCATTTCACTGGTTGCTTAGGCCAGATCATCAGGAAACGTTCTCCTAAATAATTTTAGAAAAGCCAAGGCTATCAGCAAACAAAACTACAGAGGGAATGAGAATTACCTACAAACACTCAAAAAGTCTTCTTTGCAACGATATCAAAGCTTAAACAAAATACCAAACAATAAATCAGTGATGAGTTTATCTTTTCTTACATTTCCCGCTACAATTATTTGGAATTCTCCCAACATTAATTGTAGTTGTAAGTGGGTAAAGAAACAACATATTAAAAACAAAAACAAAGTGCTTTTATTGTTTTCGCAAGAAATCAAAATAAAAACAATTTGCCAGTTCAGTTTTTTATGCACGTGCACTTGCTAAAATTTATTATCAAAGTTGTTTGTGGGAATACTATTATTTATTAAAAGATTTTGTTTGTTGTGCTTAATTCCCTTTTTAAATAATTGATAAAAAAAATACTGAATATTATTGTTGGAGGATGAGCTGTTCCTATGCGCATTTTACTGGTTGCTTAGGCCAGATCATCAGGAAACGTTCTCCTAAATAATTTTAGAAAAGCCAAGGCTATCAGCTCTTTTAACTGCGCGCGCTCGAAAAATATCGTGGACATAGTAATGAATAGCCTTATGAGTTGGGGCGGGGGTTGATTGCATTCTTTGCAAACATGTCAGCAAAAAGGCTGGCTTTATCAATCGGGTCTGTGAATATTTGGTCATTCACTATAAGGGTTGGAATTGATGAACTATTACTTTTCTTTAACCTTTTAACAAATGACCAAAAGGCCCTACTACTCAGGAGATCATCAAGGACCTTAGCACGCAGACGCTGTTCGAAAAGAAGCTATGCACTTCTGAGTACTGTGGCACATTCGTTTCTCGCTTAGCTTCTGTCAGTACGCCAATTACTGAACGTATCTCTTTGGATCTGACTGCACTCCTGCACATCTGATTAAACCAGCATCTAAGATTTGGTTTAGTCGGAATTTGGTTGGATGGAATGAATAATTTCATTCCCAGCATTATCATATTTACCATAATTTCTACCGCCGCTTTAAATTGTCATTAATAAAACAGAATTTTCAGTTAAAACTCAGTTGAATTTCATAAACAAAAATAGAGCGTGGCTGGTTTTGAAGAGCTAATAAGGTCCGAAAATGAAAAGGATGCAGAAATTGGGTTATGATCCGCGTTCACGAGAGGAGCAAGTAGCTCAACTTTATATGTGTTATAATTCGAAGTGAGTGACAAAGGTCGAGGGCATCCCGAAACTGCCCTTCAACACACGGAATATGCGTTGGTTCATTCAAAAATTGCACAAGGTGATTGTGTGCAGCAAAGAGTTCAACATATAAGGGAGTCGTATGGCTAGAATGGCTCAGCCATGAGGAATTATGTACGTTGAAATCCCCGCCAACGACTATTTCACTACTCGGACAGACACCAAGGATTCCAGTAATGGAATCGGATAAGGAGTCTGAATAGTTGTAGGAGCTCACCGATTCCAAATTTAGGCTCCTATAGACGAACCCGAAGTGCAAGATGTGTGTCCTGATTTAGAATTTAACCCAAAAGGAGTTAAATTCTGCATCACTTCAGTCTAGATGTAGCTGGAGTTTGAACAAAACATCAAGGGATAGAAATTAACACCCAGGTATTTGGTAATCCTGTGGATCGGCATCCCCTTCTACCGGTGTTTCATTTAAGGCGAAAACATCCGGCCGATGAAATCGAATGTGAGCATGTACAAAGATGAAATTTATTCTAAGTCCACGTATTTTGCAGAAATTTAAATCAAATTAATATTCCCGACAATGATACAAGTGGCCTTGCACCGAAATCGTTATAACAATTTGCTAAATAGTAGCCAGTGTGTACACCTTCGTCACTAAGTAGCACAACAACAATGCGATACCAAGCAGCCAGTAAAATAACTAGAAGGAAAAAATAAGGGGGAAGGATAACAACAATGATACTGTAATTAGAGAAATAAAAGCCCCTTTCATTGTGACTGTAAAATTTGTTTGCACAAAAGGTTTGTTAATCGAGGTATTGGTGTAATTTCTCATGTTTTATTTTGTGTAGTGTTTTTATTTTATTATGGATGTTGTTTTTCTTTAAGAGTTGGAATGTAACTTAATGTAACGAGGGGAACGAACGATTTTTTCATTGTTTTTTTTTTGTTTATTATTGTTATGAACTGTGTTTTTAAGTTTTTCTAAATTGTATTTTTACATTGTTTTGTTCTGTTGTTTTTGGAATTAAAGCTGGTGTTGTTTTTTTTTATTGTAATGAATGTTGTGTGATTTGTGGTTTATTTTAATTCTTTAAATTGTGGCTTATTTTAATTATTTTGGGTTGGTTTTATTTTTCTTCTACTGGTTTAATTAACATAACACTGGACGTGGACTACAATATTATTTAAATCTAATTTAAATTTCACTAATTACAGAAGAAGCGTACACTGCTACAATCATTTCTTTGAGGTGGATTAACTCATTTTTCTTTTCAACAAAATTTTTTATAGCATATTTCCTGACCTGACCAAAACTGCCAAAAATTGTCATTTTTGTTCATGATGTTATACTATTATATTAAGTCCATACATAAGTATATATGTATATGTACCCGTAGCCCTGTATGAAGCCTGAGATCAAGTGTCTTCAAATCGCCAATTTTGGCGATTGTTTTGGGGACACTCTACAACAGCTGTTTTCGCAGTTGACACAAGTAAAAACAATCGTGTGACTGTGCTGCGGCAATTATTGTACCCATTTCGCTTTGTACCAACTAGCAGCAGTTAAATTTGTATAAAACAGGGCAATCGTGTGATTTCAGAATATTTTATTGGGGCAATTTCATTATTGTGCGTTCATAAAGCACAATCAAAATTGTGTCATATTGGTGCATTTGCGGCAATCGCGCGATCCCAGCTTTATACCTATCTTTTACGTTCTCCCTCAGGCCGGGCGCATAGCAGGCTGGCTGGTTGTCTAGCCATGTAACCTTGTGGGCAAAGTAAAGGTTGCGATTTTATGTATATGTTATGTACATGATATTTTGTACCTTGTTATAAATCATAAGGACGAAACCTACACAAAATGGTGAGAAAAGGTTAATAGTTTCATATAGCCCCCATTCAAACTTCTTTCCGGAATAGTGTTTGTGCCTATAAACCATCTTATTATATTATCTATATCATCTTACCAAATTTTATTGGAATTGGTCCATATTTGGCGATAGCTTCCATACAAAAATACTACCAGCAATATATTTTAATGCCATAAATTCCTTAAAATAGCTTTTACGATAGCTACTATATCATGAAAAATGTTGTGCTGGTAGGTCAAAGTTACCCATAGTTTCCATATAAGCGCCCTTCCTAAAATCAGTTAGGGGCAAAAAAATCTCATATAGATTAAAATATCTAAATAATATTCGGCCCACAGAGCTTTCGCATGAATCTCAACCTCATAAATTAATTTTGTTCTGGCGGGTACATGATTGCCTATGGGTCTCAAATAGAGTACACTCTCGGTTTCAAATAGTTGGGCATTACCAATAATACTCTTTATTATATTTATTATTATATTTATTGAATAAAAAGGAATTATGAATTACTTTGTATGCTTGTTAATTTTAGCGGACTTTTGGTACAATTTATGTCAATTTGGTACAATTTTGCCTATGAACCTATTTTGTTAATATTCGCTACTGGCATTCTACTAAGTTTTGTTTTTCGAAAAGTTAAAACATAAAGTTCATAAATTATAACAAGACTACAAAAAGTAAAGATTTATGGATAAAAGGCGACTTATGCATAAAAATTAGAGGCAGTTTTGTAGATTTATCTGGCTGAATTACATTAGCAAACTATGGTTGACCATACGCGATATAAATACGTATATAACAACCAAGTGCCCATTGTATTTGAGTCCTCCGGAAATTCCACATAAACATATAAACCGACGGACGAATAGACGGACTTAATTAAATTAACTCCGCTAACCATAAGGATCCTTAAAGAAAATAAGGAATATCAGTACTGCAAAAATTAAAAGCTGAGTAACAAACTAACATTTACCCTTTCAAGTCTTTGTTTAATTTAAAATTTTCGTTTTATTTCAATATTACTTTCCGCTTCAAAATGTCTTGGCATTTCCATGTAATCGTACGTGACATTTGTACGCCTTCAGAGAGGTAGAGGACTTGCAAAAATAGTAGTAACTTTTTTTATCATTATGTTTCATTTAATGGGTACTATATGTGACCTTCTGCGAGAAAAGGGACCTAGTGTGTGAAAATGAAGTTTTGAGAAAAACGCATTTCAAGTAAAATTTTAATGTTTTTCTCATTTTTATCGATTTTTCCAAGTTCTTTTGTACGTTTTTATGGGGTAAATAAATTTTTATCACAAATCTAACTTATTTCATCTTCTACATCTTTTAGGTACCAGAATCCACTCTTAAGTCCAAACCCATTTTTTGACACACTAGGTCCCTTTTCTCGGAGAAGGTCACATATATGAAAAAAAAAATTATCACATTCGGATCCTCATTGTCCAAAATATTCAACAAAATAAGTGCATAAAGTAAGTGACATAAAACGGAAGTGATTTTGTTGTGTATTTAAAAAACTTCCAAAATCAGCGAATTGTGCGAAGTGGATTTTCTTTTTTTAATTTTTTACATTAAACCAAATATTTTTCCTTTATAATCCGTTATTGGAAAAAAAGTTATGCTATGGGGTTAAGAATTATATAAAAGTTATTTGTGACGAATATTATTTAAATATATGACATATTTTGGCCTCAACCGATTTAAGGAAGGGGGTTTATATGGGACATATAGTTAATTTCGGACCTACCACCACAATATTTTGTCATGACATAGTACCTATCGTAAAAGTTATTATCGCCAATTTTTATGTCAAGACCAACACTAATAAGGAAGTAATGGCATTAAAAGCTAATTTCGGTAGTAAAATTTGTATGGCACCGATCCCAATAGTATTTGGTTAGATGATTTATATTACAATGAAATAAGTGTGGACCAAATTTGAACTAAAAACCGATACAATAAGATGATATAATTAGTATTGTGGTTATTTTAATTAGTATTGTGGTTACTTTATTGAACTGTTAATGGGTTTTAATCCAAATTTTGATATTTTGATGATATTTTTAGTTTCATTTATAGTACTAACAATGTCGTATGTGACAATCTTTAAAACTTTATAAAATTATTATAAATTATTCGACCATCCATTATATTATTTTTAATTTCTATTTATTTAAGCTTATGGTCTAGTTTTTATTTTTAAAAAAGTTAATCTTTATTTTTCTTTCGAATTTTCGTAACTCCGTTGTGTTACGTCTTCAGGATTGAAAATTTTTTAAAAAAAATTACATAAAAAACAAATTAACAAAATTTCTTAAAATAAAAATATTGACAACATTTGAAAAAAATGCTAACAAAATATTTAAACATAATCTATTACAGTTTAAAAAATTTATTTAGTTTCCGTTTTTATTTTTATTAACTAAATGTCTATAAGTATGGGCTACACTCTCTGTATCTGTCTTATAATTTATTCTTAATAAATTTGGAACCTTTATTATTTGAAGCATTTCTAACATATAACTTCTCTTGTAATTACTCTCTGTGTTTAAAATTGTTACATTCTCAAAATCTGGATAATGATTTAAACTAGCACAGTGGGTTGCTAATGCAGTTTTTTGTAATGTAATATTGTGTTTATATTTCTGATCTGATTTATGTCCAGCAATTCTCGATTTTATTTTCTTTTTTTTTTTTTTTTCTTTTATATATTACAATATTACATTACAAAAAACAGCATTAGCAACCCACTGTGCTAGTTTAAATCATTATCCAGATTTTGAGAAAAACAATTTTAAACACAGAGTGAAATTACAAGAGACGTTATATGTTAGAAATGCTTCAAATAATAATGTTTCCAAATTTATTAAGAATAAATTATAAGACAGATACAGAGAGTGTAGCCCATACTTATAGACATTTAGTTAATAAAAATAAAAACGGAAACTAAAAAAATTTTTTAAACTGTAATAGATTATGTTTAAATATTTTGTTAGCATAAGAAATTTTTTCAAATGTTGTCAATCAGGCATGTCATGAATTCCGTTCGGAATGGAAATGATTCCGTAGTTACCATTCCGATCGGAATGGTTTTAGCTTCTATGATTCTGATCGGATTCATTAAACCTCAAAAATATATGAAACCACTTTTTGTGTATTAAATATGGCAAGAAAGAATTAATATATGGCAACATTAAATAGGCAGATTCCGTTTATTTTTCTTTTTTTTGGAAAGCATTTAGAAAAATTAAAATTTTTTTATTTAATTCACATAAAATTATATTTATTTTAGATAAGGGAGCAAAAAGACAGCGTGCTTTACTGATAACAATGTATTTTGAATAGTTTGTACACCTGAAAAATGCTTAAAATATGAATTCCACTTTGAAAAATGAAAATTGTATCATTCCGAAAAAAATTTTTGTTTTACATTTTCCATAGAAGCAAAATACGGAATCAATTCCACTTCGGAACGGAATTAAGCTCTGTGACATGGCTGAATATTTTTATTTTAAGAAATTTTGTTAATTTGTTTTTTATGTACCTAATTGTTTTTAAAAAGTTTTCAATCCTGAAGACGTAACACAACGGAGTTACGAAAATTCGAAATAATAATAAAGATTAACTTTGTTATAAAATAAAAATTAGACCATAAGCTTAAATAAAGAGGAATTAAAAATAGTTTATAAAATTCTAATTATATATGCTTTGAACTTTTATTTTAAAACGCCTGCGACTGATGGAATACAAATGACATAGACAGATGGTGTGTTTGCACCATGTACGTGACATAATAATACCATTTAAAACAAACCATAAAATATACCGCTAATCGAAATATGTATTTGGTCTTTCCTCATGGGTCTTGTTCATTGTTGTTGTAACAATAATTTTAAAGTATAACTCCAATATCCAATTTCTGTATTTAATGGACAGAAAAGTGAACAATGTTGATTGTAGTTACTAAAAATTAATCAAAAAGATAGTCAGTTTAAACTTTTATTGTTTGCTTTTTAAAAATTTTAATAGCCTATAAGTACTAAAGAGCTGCACAAGCACAAGAAAAATTGCTTACAAGCAATTTCATTAAATGTAGATAGTATGTGTATATTACTCTCTCATTACAAAACTCATACTTCCAAAAACAATTGTTTTGCTTTACGATCAAAATATAGAAGAATAGAACAAAACTGCACAAGAACAATGCTGAACTAAAATAAAGCTGAATTAGAACAAAGATGAAGTAGAACATTAAAACAGAAATAGAACATTCCAAGCATGTTTGAATGTTTTGATTGTAAACATAAACCAAAGAGAAAATTGCAAAGGGAGAAACTTTTGATTTAATTTCGTTTGAGTGGTTTTCAATGGGTTCGGTTGTAGGTTCCTTTAAAATATTATTAAAAATTTAGGAAATAATATAGGTAACTAAATTATTCAGCTTAAAGTCTTTTTTTTTTATTTTTATATAAAACTTTAAACGTTTATTTAACCAATATTTCGGCACTCCTTTGAGTGCCTTCTTCAGGGTTTTTTCTTCCTTATTTTATAAATTTTCAACAATTTTTAACAAATTTAACAATAACTGACAAATTAAAAAATTTTTTAATTAGAAATATTGGTTAAATAAACGTTTAAAGTTTTATATAAAAATAAAAAAAGACATCAAGCTTGATAATTTAGTTATACCTAATATAATAATAAAGGTCGACTAAAATAAAATATACATTTAGGAAATAATTCAAAAAAATCAATTTTGCTTACATTTAATGCATCCATTTCTGTTATAAGCTTAGATCACTTTAAATTTTTTAAATTCCTAATTACGTGCACTCGATGCTTTTACTATAATTTACCGTTTCTTTATTTCATTGTCTGTTTTTGTGTTGATATTCTGTTTGTTTTGATAATACAAGCACTAACAAAGCAGAAGAGAAAAACTTTTCAAGTTATGCTTGTTTTGTTTTGGTGAGAGTAATGTGTTGTTATGGTTGTCTTGCTATGTATGTTTACAGTGAAATAATATGATTGATAGTTGTGTGAAGTAGAACACAGAACATTAAGAATATTTTGCGCAGCCCTTTAGTACTTATTAATATTTATTATATTAGGTATAACTAAATTATCAAGCTTGATGTCTTTTTTTATTTTTATATAAAACTTTAAACGTTTATTTAACCAATATTTCTAATTAAAAAATTTTTTAATTTGTCAGTTATTGTTAAATTTGTTAAAAATTGTTGAAAATTTATAAAATAAGGAACAAAAAACCCTGAAGAAGGCACTCAAAGGAATGCCGAAATATTGGTTAAATAAACGTTTAAAGTTTTATAGGTATAAAAATAAAAAAAAAGACTTTAAGCTTAATAATTTGGCGGCATGAAATAACCCCCCAAAATATAACGCCCCAAAAAAAATATGAAATAACCCCCCAAAAATTTGTACAGAGAACAACAAAAACGATTTTTGGGGGGTTTTTTCTTTTTTTTGGGGTGTTATTTCATTTTTTCAATTGGGGGATTATTTCATATGAAATAACTCCCCAAAAATCTGAAATGAAATAAGTCCCTAAAAATATTTTGGGGACTTATTTAATTTTTAAATTACATATTTTAAAAGTCATAATGATGACAAATTGTGTTTTGTTATATTCACTGCATACGTTTACCAAACATAAAAAAGGGACTAAGTATCAAAAACTATAATTTCAGAATCCTAAAAAAATTGGGATTATTTTTAAGTCCTGAATTTCAGAAATCGGAATCTCTAAGTCCCGAACTTTATAATTTCGAATTCGAAAATCCCGAATCGCTAATTTAAGCTTTTCTGCATAGCCGGCCTTCGGCCGGGCGCAATGATTTTATCCTCTATGGTATTTCAAACACCGGCTTCGCTAACTAAAGCTTTTCTGCATAGCCGGCCTTCGGCCGGGCGCAAGGATTTTCTCCTCTATAGTATTCCAAACACCGGCTTCGCTAACTAATGCCTTGTGCCCGACCGAAGACCGGGTTAGCAGAAAAGCTTTAGTTAGTGAAGCCGATGTTTGGAATACAATATAGGGGTAAAATCCTTGCGCCCGGCCGAAGGCCGGCTATGCAGAAAAGCTTTATTTAGCGAAGCCGGTGTTTGGAATACTATAGAGGAGAAAATCCTTGCGACCGGCCGAAGGCCGGCTATGCAGGAAAGCTTTAGTAAGCGAAGCCGGTGTTTGGAATACTATAGAGGAGAAAATCCTTGCGCCCGGCCGAAGGCCGGCTATGCATTAAAGCTTTAGTTAGCGAAGCCGGTGTTTGGAATACTATAGAGGAGAAAATCCTTGCGCCCGGCCGAAGGCCGGCTATGCAGAAAAGCTTTAGTTAGCGAAGCCGGTGTTTGTTATACCATAGAGGAAAAAGTCTTTGCGCCCAACCAAAACTGAACAATATGTATTATATTGGGGTCTTATTTCATTTCTGGAATTGGGGAACTATTTCATATGAAATAAGTCCCTAAATATGGGGACTTATTTCATTTTGATTTTGGGAGTTATTTCATTTCATTGGGGGTTTATTTCATTTTTGAAATTGGGGTTTTATTGCATATGAAATAACGCCCCACACTTTGGGGGGTTATTTCATATTTTTTTTGGGGCGTTATATTTTGGGGGGTTATTTCATGCCGCCTAATAATTTAGTTACCTATATTATTTCCTAAATTTTTAATAATATTTTAAAGGAACCTACAACCGAACCCATTGAAAACCACTCAAACGAAATTAAATCAAAAGTTTCTCCCTTTGCAATTTTCTCTTTGGTTTATGTTTACAATCAAAACATTCAAACATGCTTGGAATGTTCTATTTCTGTTTTAATGTTCTACTTCATCTTTGTTCTAATTCAGCTTTATTTTAGTTCAGCATTGTTCTTGTGCAGTTTTGTTCTATTCTTCTATATTTTGATCGTAAAGCAAAACAATTGTTTTTGGAAGTATGAGTTTTGTAATGAGAGAGTAATATACACATACTATCTACATTTAATGAAATTGCTTGTAAGCAATTTTTCTTGTGCTTGTGCAGCTCTTTAATAAGTACCACTGCATAGTAAAGTTTGAGGGTTTTTTCCTTTCTACCATATTTGAAAAAAAGTTTGAAGGGTTTTTGGTTGTTGAGTCGTTGTTGACATTCTCATGGAAATGCCCATATTGGAGGTAGGCACATTCTTGCTCCAATTTGTTTCATTTAAAGAAACGTAAGAAAGCGTTTCAAATTTAATTTACGTACTACAACTTCATCAATTGTGGCCACTCTGCGTCGTCATAAAATTTTCTTAAAATTTCATTAATTAAAGCAATAATAATTTTAAAATCGTTGCTAAAAGCGACATTTTAAGTCAAGTAATTAAAATATGTGAAACATTATTTCTAAAGTGTTTTAAGAAATTAATTAAATGTTGTTTTTAAAAGGGAGTACCTATTTTTTTAACGACTTCAAAGCATTTAAAGATAAATAAATAAACAGAAAGATGATGATGATGAAAAAATAATATATTTTGTATTTTATTAATTGTTCGTTATCATCATAAATTGTTTATAAATTTCCCTCTGGTTTATTTAATAATCGTAATTTGCAGAGCATGAAGAATGATAACTTATATATTGTATTATCTTCTGTCTTTTTTGATAAGTAAAGAGTGAAGGAATAAATCAAATACAATATCAAATGAAAGTCGAAAGTTGTTACATAAACAAAATTAAGAAATGGGAAATTTAATACTCGTTGCGTTCTCATTACACTGAATAAAATTTTCGTTTATTTTAATAAATGAATTTATTGACATTATTTTACTAGTTCAAGATTTTAAACAATGCCTTCAAAGGGCTGGCCCTCAAGGTAGAAGTACATAACACGCGTAAGTGTGCGAGCGCGCTGTCTACTTCTGTCAAAAAAAAAAGTTAAACTACTGTTTTTTTCATGGAACAAGTTACGTAAAAAACATTTTGTGGCAGAAAGTTGGTTAACTTTAAACTGTTTAACGCATTATGTAATTTTGACAAGTAATCAGCTGACAATAAAAAGTAATAATTTAAACAAATTAGTGAATCATGGAGGAACAACTGATTATAACGGTTAAAAATACACAGTATTGTATAAAAAAGAAGGGCAGGACCGCAAAAACAAACAAAAAAGCCCAAAGCTTGTACAGTTTTGAATTAAATAGTAAGTAAACAAATAAAAATCTGCTGACAGAAAAACTTTTATAAATCGCGTTGTGTAACTTGCAATTTTTCATGTGCTTAATCTTTTAAACGCACAATACTTCTCGACGAATTAGCGCATGCTACTACTTCCTTAATGGCACCGGTTAAGGCCGTTTTAGACTATAATACAAGCCTTAAGTATTTTGACGAAAATGCTTTTCTGAGTTTAATAAAATTTTCAAAAAACCATAACAACTTTGTATATGAATTTTGTTGTTTGGCCTGAATGTGTAAAGCACCCTTTAATATTATTGCCACCATTTGCATTGATCTTTTAAACTTGGTTTCATAATTTCTTTTAAGATCTAAATGTCTTTAAATTGTGATCCAAGTTTCATGTTAGCCCTATTAAGTCGAGCAAGCCAGAAACCTCAATGAAGTTTAGACTATGCGTATATGCATGTATATGTGTTTATAAAGATCAAACTTTCTTTTAGAGTACCGATTTTCATTGCCAAACTGATACTGCTTTTTTAAGACCTCAAATTCTTGAGAATCAAACCTTAATCTTTTTTTTTTAATATTTATTTATTGAATCTTCATATCAAATCTTATCCTAATATTTACTTTATGTCCTGCCAGTGCCAGACAAAAAAGATTTGGTCATCACGCAGGTGTTTATCGCTCATCTGATTGGGTGAGTGCTGCAGTGTCTCTTCTCCTTAAGCGAGTGTGGCCGACATAATTTAAAATACTTCGAGCTAATGGATTTGGGTGCAGTTCTAGCCTTTTTAAATATTTTACTCCATATTTCGTTATCATAGTTTTTACTAATGGCATCTTGAGATCCTTGTGCATATTTGAGTTTTTGACATAACAGGGAGCGGCTGTGATTATTCGCAGAAGTTTATTTTGGCGCCTTTGAATTTTTTCGATATTAGAAGCAGAGGCAGTGCCCCATAACTGAATACCATAGCACCAAATTTGCTTTAAGATAGAGTTGTAAAGTAGAAGCTTGCAATCGCGACTAAGAACAGAATTTCTTCCAAGCCAATTAATTTGAATTGCTTTTAGTTTCATTTGAGTTAATTAAGCTTTTATATGCCATTTCCACGTTAAAACCTAAATATTAAGCAAAACAAAATCAAACATTATCATCAAATGCTGTAAAAATGTTTCTGATAAGCAGGGCAAGTGTTTTTATGCAAAAAAAATTTTCACAGATGCAAGCAAAATAAAAATTTATATCATTTTGTTTAGTATATTATTAACACAAAAGACGTTTTTAATTAAAATGATTAACTATCTCAACAAAAAATTAATAAATATCGAAATAATCACTTAATAAGAAGACAAAATTTGGCAATAGTATTTCGATTATTAGAGATTGCTCCTAAGATTCCGATATTGTTGTTGATGGATTAAAATCATTATATTGTTAACGAATTGATTGCTAAATTGCAAAATATGCAAGTTAATATATGCAAATTAAGCATTTTTCCAAAAATCTTGCGTAATATGTAAAAACTTATTTTTTAGGCAAAAAGCTTGAGAAATTGTTCAGCAGATGAGTTTATTATGACTACAAAAAGTATTAATTAGGGGCTCCAATTATTTGACTTTTGGTTTTGTTCGAGTAAAGAATTAATCGATTTTTCAATTTAAATTTTGCTCGATTAATCGAACAAGAGTTTTAATGTGTTCGAATAATTCAAGTAATTTTATCCAATGGAAGAAACATACATGTCTATTTGATTTGATACTTTTATTATAAGAGTATTAATAAAAAGACGTATACAGTTTTAAAACTTTTAAATAAAATAAATAATCAACCGTAGGAACACAATTGCACCGTATGAACGCAATAGCGTATGACGTAGATACGTTGTCAAATAAAAACGTATCTACGTCGTACGTCGACATATATCTAATTATATTTCATACGCCGCTTATAGCCGTAATTAAATTAAAAATTAAATATATCAAATTAAAAATTTTTGAGTTTTCAAATTGAATATTTGAAAACAAATAAAAAGAAGGAAAAAATAAACAATAATTTCAATAAATTTTGAATTTTTATCATATTATTTTCAAAGGAAAACAAAGTACGTCTACGATGGAATTGTAGGTAAATAGAGCGTATATTTAGAAATTTACGGCGTTACGTCCTACGTTCTAGCGACGTACGACCCAATTGTGTTCCTACATAAAAAAGCAAAAACCATGCTGCAAAACATACAGTTTTAAATGCGCTAAAGAGACCGAGAACAGAATAAGGAAATAAAAAAAGAATAAACTATAAACAAAGTAAACACTACTTCGGTAAAACGGACTATAAAATTATCTGAAAGCCAAAGTTTAATACATGCATAAGGCTCTGCAGCAATCGGGGTCCATTAATTTTTTTTCAGTGTATAATTTGCAATTACGTCCCGCTTGCTAAACTTAATACGGGAATTCAACATAGGCTTTCATCGCATATTTTAATAAATTATTTTTTAATTATTTATGTTTGTCGCGGTATTTTGATGACAGTAATTCAAACTAGTTATAATATTATGCCTGGAAATAAAGTAAAATTGAAATCAATAGAGATTCACCGTATTTTTCCTGATTTTAAGAGAAATTATAGTTAAGATAAGAACTTAAAGTATGAAGAAACTTTTTAAAATCGATAGTTTTCAAAGTTTGTTAGATTTCAATTTCACTCATATGTATTCGATTTACCGAAAATGGCTGATAACTTTATTTTTCTTTTTTTAAAGCTCATATAGAGGATTGCGTAATTTGTTTCTTTAACGTATTACTATTTTGCGCCTACAATCCGTGCTTTTACTTGCAACTACCTATCTAAAGATACTTTGATTTTTAAAACGAACCTAACAATACTTAAAATGTCAAAATGCATCCAGCCGTTTGAATGGTAAGAGGTAAGTAAGAAATTGAAGGTCGGGTAAAAACAGGTAACCCATAATCTGGGCATGGTTTTCATATTTATAAATGCTTATGAATTTCTTACAATGAAAGTAAAACTCAATATCAAAAATTTCTATTTTACTAAAATATGTTCAGAATAGATTCAGAATATAACAACTTGTTATGTATTTTATTGGATAGAAATCTAAGAAATATATTTTTGAATTAAGAAAGTAGAATTTTCTAAGAAATTAATTTAAATCGATTAATTGACATAGATTGTTCGAGTTATTCGTTATTTGAAATTGCCTTTTTTAATTATTCGATCAAATAATGGCGAAAAATTTCTTCGATTAATCGAACAACGATTAATTGAATGGATGATCTAGTATTAATATAAAATTGTGACAGATACTCATAAAAAGTCAAAAAGAATAATCGTGAGTATGTATGGGTATAAAGTGATTTATAAGTATACATATCCCACTTGATCATAAAAAGGGTATTAACTCAACATTTTTATTTTTCCCTTTTTGAAAAAAATCTACACGTAATATTTATATATTTCCGCTGTATAAATATCGAGCTATTTCGTTTACTTTTTGGTAAAAATTGTTTTTCATATGCCTTTAATATTAAATTAAAAAGTGTTTGCTTTTACTGAAAATTTTAAAATTTTGAGTTAGGCCACTTTTTATGATCAAGTCGGATATGTATATCAAATAGATACTCAGAATGAGTTCGTATTTGTACAACAAATTAAATATGCCGAAAACACGTGCGGCATAAACATTCTGTTGACAATTTTTTTTTTACAAAATATTCGATAAACAAACGGACTGTGAGTTTCACTTAGTTTTTGCTAAATACATAAAAATAAAATTTCTTCTCTAATACCACCATTGTCATAGTCATACTTTTGTTTCATTCCTAGAATATCTAAAGGAAAATTAGACAGTGAATTGGGGAATGGAAAAGAAGAATAAATGGCTGGGCTCTAATGGGCTGGTGTATAACAGTGAACATAAATTTTTGGAATTTTCTTTTATGAATTGTTATAAAAGACATATTATTGTTCTTATTAAATTATGAGTGATTTAATATTTTATTTCTTACATTGAAAGATTACTGTAATTTGATGCAATTGCCAATATAACTGGCAGTCCTATTTTTATACCCTCCATCACTACTGGTAAATGAGGGTATACAAAGTTTGTCATTCAGTGTGAAACTGTTTTAATATTCATATAAGACCTCATAATGTATTCTGGGTCCTTGAGTAATTCTAAGTCGATTAAACTATGTCCGACTGTCTGTCCGTCTGCTTAAATCACGCTTACTTTTAAACCACTCTAAGGGAAAAAATAATATTGATGTCAAATTCTTTCTAGTACTCCAAAGCAGCTTGGGATCCAAATATAAAATAACAAACCTAAAAATTTATAATTTTGTTACAAAAACTAGCAATAACGGTGGCAAAATGCGCATTGATATAAAATTTTGCACATATTCTTTATGACCAGAAATAATACTAGCTAACTTCGTGAACATGGGTCCATTATTTGCCATATGCCGGAAAGAAAGGCTACGCTCGGAAAACAGCTTAGTACGTCTAAATTTGTAATGAATGAATATAACAAAGTTTGGCTTGTTACAGTCTTATATCGGTCTATAATTAACTTTAGGCGCCATATAAAGCCCACTTTCGGAAAACACTTTAGTTCGCCTAAAACCGTAACGAATACTGTTATTGTAATAAAATTTGGTCTGTAACAGTTTTAAAAGAATAATTATTCCGCTATTTTACCATACGTCTGATATAAATGCCACTCTTGGATATCATTTAGATACGCCTAAAACCATAGCCATTTTAGATACATATTGGGGTAACTTTGATCTAATTTAGCGTTATATGGCCAGACTAAATAATTTTTCTTTTTTTTTTTATTAAGATTGGTTAATAGCTTATATGTATATCACAAAAAAGAGCCCACTCCTGTACTATTCTTACTGTCGGTAAAGGGTAACAAAGATTCGGCACAGCCGTAAATAGCATCAACTTGTTTTTTTATGGTAAAAAATTGTCATAATGAGGAAAATAACAAACTCATAAAGATGAAGAATACAAATTGTACCATTATGCTTGAAGATATTTTGTGTAACTGACAGTATTTGTTGCGTTTGTGTTAACTTTTTCATATGAATTCTTAGTAAATATAATGACTTTGTTATTTCTTCTTATGTTGTTCCTTAGAAATATTTATTTTCTATAAAAATGTTTGTTAAAATTGATGTTAGCTTCTGTAATAAGAGATATTTTATTTTTGTTATTATTCCAATCATTTTCTGTATACTTAATACAATTTTTTTTTAATTAAATTTCTTATATCAAGAAATGTATATACATAAGGGTGGGCTTATTTCTAAGGACAAAAATTTGTCGATATTGTGCCATCGATTTTTCGATAGTTTTTTTCATGAGGAATAAAAGACATATCAAAAAAATCAAATTTCAAGGCACCAATATATCAATTTTTTAATTTTTTTTAATTTTCTTCTGTTAAAGCACTCCAAAAAGTACTAAAATCTTAAATACAATTTTAGGTATTCTGAAAGAATAGTTAATTAAACTCTACCAAACTTTATCAATTTCGGGGAGTTCCAATAAAAAAAATCTCAAGGTTTACGATAATACAAACATTTTTCTCAGCAATATTGTTTACCAACAATAATTTTCCTTTTTTGTATGTTTAAGCCTGGTACTCTGTTCAACAGTTCACTTAAACTGCTGTCAAAACGTATATGAAAAAACATGTGTGGAATTTCTAATGAATTATGTTAATAGAGTTGTACTCTGTTCAATTTGTGAAAAAGTTAGAAAATGTTTCTGACAATATTTTTTTTACACCTGCGAAATAATATAAGCTGCACTTATTTCACGTGAAATTTTATGCAAATGAAAAAAATTTAAATTTAATAATAAATTAGGACGGAAAACTATAAATAACACAGACGATAACAGTTTTTCATCCATATTTACTTTATTATTATAATTTTGTATTTAAAAAAATTCTTTTTAGTAAAATACATGTGGGTTTTGTGTACGTACATACGCAAAACAATATCGCATTCTTGAAGTGTTTAAGTCGCGAGAATTGAAAATTATTGGCAATTTCTTTAGTAAAACAGGTAAAAGTCGTTTTTGTATTTAACAGTTTAGCTCAAAAATTATTTGACTTTATTGCCCTCCACTGTAAATAAAATATGAAAATGATGAATTTTTCTTACAAATCTATTAAAGGTACCTTGTTAGCTTAACGAAAATATATATAACATAAATATTCCAAGACCTTTAATAATCTTAAGGTTTGCCTATGGGACAGAGGACTGTGCAACGGCTGCTCAATTCTTGTATGGCATTATGAAAGTAAACAGATGTCGTCTGCATTGTAGATCGGGTCGGACGTTATGCAAATAAAAAGCTGCGCCCGCCATCCCCCTAGAATGAAGGGATATGTCAATGAAGATTCTAATACAAGAAAAACATTTTGTTTTCCCACACCCTCAAATATAACGCTTTTTGTTTTTTATGTATACCCTCATAGAAATATGCATCTTCATATTGATGATGCCCTAACATCAGAATTGTGACATCAATGTTATCACAAATGGCATCAATGAGGCAAAAAGTGACATCAATCCAATGACGAACGTCATCATAAATTTTTTGTCATATTTTATGCATCAACTATGCTATGACTACAGTGACATCAATTCGATGCCACATTTTGTGTACATTGATAGAAAAGGCATCATAACGCTGATGCATTTTGACATCAGTACAGACAAACTGTCATCAGTGCGATGACTTAATATATCATGTCATCAGTTTGATGACAAACTGTCATCAGTGCGATACCATAATATATCATGTCATCAGTGTGATGACAAACTGTCATCAGTGCAACGAAAAACTCTCATCAGTGCGATGACAAAGTATCATCAAAGCGTTTACATAATATATTATGTCATAAATTATTATTAGCATTATTTTCATGTTTAAAAAGTAAAATTAGAGGCAATAATTCCCATATTCTATTTTTTTAAATTATTTATTTAAATACATAAAAATTTTATTATAAAATATTGGGCATGCTGCTGGTGTTTTATAATTAAGATTTCTTCTGTTAATAAAGGGCGGAATGCAACAAAAGTGAAACATACATGTGCAACGGGTAAGTAAATAATGATATTCTCTCAATTTGACTAAAGGTCAATTACAATTACTCAATTTAATGGCAGTTTGTCATCGTACCTCTGACATGCTTTATAAAACCGACTCCGATTGGTCATTTCTGTGATGCCAATTTATTATCCCATTGATGACATAACTTAAATTGTTGACCCTGATGACAATAACAAATCGTTTTTGAGTACTTTAAGAATTTGATCAGTATTTTGGAATTAATTGCGGGATTCACGGAAAAGTTTGAATAAAAACTTTTTTAAAGCTTTAGTAAAGCTATGCGGGACTCGTGTCTGTGGTGGTTTTATCCAACAAAGTGTCACCACAATATTAATATACATAAATCCCCCTCACGCAAATCTGTCCACAAACTTATGTTAAAGCCACCAATTTGGGCACAAATCCCCTCATCTGGCATATGGCTTGAGAACTTAAATTTATCAAACACACGTCTATTTCGACCTCTTACTCATTTGTAATTAAAAAAATTGTATTTTCAAATTAAAAAAAAAATCATAATTAAACCAAAAATTATTATAATTACAACAAAAATGGTTTTTATTGTTTTTGCCTTTTAATAAACTGACTCGTTGCATAAAAATCAAGTAAGAGTTCTATATTCGGCACAGCCGTGACTGGGACTTATACTAAACTATAGACTATAGATTATTACAAAATTTGGAGGTGTAGTTTAAGTCCTATTAAACTAAATCAGATGAAATTTCATAAGGAAATCCTTTTTTATAAGCGCTTAGACGTATTACAATGATTTTCGAGCGAGTTGTCTATGCTGGACCTAGGCTAAAGTGGCTAAATTATGGTCCGATCATTAAAAAAAATTGTATAGTTTTATTTCTAGGCACATGCAACAATATGCAAAAAGTTAGATCAAATTTTAAAACAATAGAATAAATCATTACGGCTTAACGTGTTTTCATGTGTCTTTCAATTGTGGGCTATATATGGGACCTATAGCTATAGTGATTTGGTACACATAGCTGGGTTATCAATACACAGCCTTTCTAGAAAAACAGACACGATTGGAGAATAGGGCGTGGTACCTCCCATAAAAAGACATTATAGATTTCTTTATAGCATCTTGGTTATCAATACACAAGATTCGACAAAATGTGGATGGGATTGGAGAACTGGGCGTGGCACATCCAATACAAAGACATTATACATTTCTGTTTGTCTGAAGAACGGCAAAATCCAAAGTTTCCAAATTAGGTGCGATCATCGTGGTTAGTTATACACAACATCTGACAAAATCTGGGCGGGATTGGAGAAGTAGGCATCGCATAAAATAGATTTATTTATATCTAGAGAACGGTGTGAAGTAGGCGCGACACCTCCCTTACATTCCCGAAAATAATTTTTGCTAATAAATTTGCATGTGCCCGTCAAATAAAAAACTGAAATGGCAAGCTGCGTTATTTAAACAACTTGTTTTTTTTAATTTTGTTTTTTTCTTTCTATCCTCTTACAACTACAATTCGTGTTGGAAAAAAACCAGCCAATTGTAGGGGAATGTAAGAAAGAAAAATTGACGGTTTATTGTTGTGTCTTTGTTGAAGCTTTTATATTGTTACATGTAAGACCTGAGTTTTTAAAAATTCTTATTCACTTTATGGTCTTACTTGTATAATATTTTTAGCTTTTCGAAAGTATTTGGAAAAAGTTTCCTGACGAGCTGGCCTAAGCAACCAGCGAAATGCGCATAGGAACTAGCTTTCCCACAACAATAAATTTCAGTGTTTTCATTCAAAAATTGGGATTATTAGCACATCATTAATAAATGAATTAATTAATAAAATATTTCATTCTCGAAAATAATTTTTGGAGACAACTTAGATTTCTGTATATCTGGAGAACGGCAAGAGCCCAGCTTTCCAAATGAGGTACAAGCATCTTGGCAGGCAATACACAATATCCTACAAGATTTGGACGGGGTTAAAGATGTGGCGTAACATAGATTCTTTATATCTTAAGAACGGTAAGAGAAAATTGTCCAAATTTGGTACACATAGCTGAGATATCGATACGCAACGTCTGTCAAAAAGAAGGTTGGCGTGGATAAGTGGGCATGGTATCTCAAATACAAAGGCAAAAGATATTTCTGTAGAGAGCGGCAATAGCTTAACTCAAAAATTGGGTACAAAATAGAATCCAGTATATTTTAAGAACGGTTAGTATAAAATTTTCCAAATTTGGAACAATTAGAATGGTTAGCAATACACAGACAGCATCTGTAAGAAATGTGCGGGACTGTAAGATTGGGCGTGGATCAATCTAGATTTCTGTATATCTAGAGAACGGCCATAGCCATTTACAAATTTGGAACAAATAGCTTGGTTATAAATGAACAATATCAGTAATAGGCCCACTGTCTTATTGTATACATTGGCGGGAAAACTTTAATACAAACACCCTTCAGATTTCTGTGCAACTGTTGGATGGTAACAGTAACAGTTTTTAAACTTGGTACAAATAACTTCATAAGCAATGCACGAGATCTGTACTGAAAAAAATTATATATTTTATTTTAATGAGGATAGCGGAGCGCACTGGGTTAAGCTTTTAGTTAATAATGAACCATTCATTGTAAAATTATGTAGAGTGCTTTCATGTTTTATAAATTTAATTTGAAATTTTTGTTCAATAGTGTGACTTCCAGCAGGACCTATTGTAAATTAGGGGCGAAGCAACACACAAACAAATTTCAATAAAATACTGCCTCTATGCGTTGCAACTGGTCGTACAATTGAGTGGAATATACCGGTTGAATGAAAATCAAATCCTAAGGATTTTTTATTCAACCGAAGACCAACCAGACCTTTAACGTCACAATTGGTGGTACAACTTGATCAAATTGTACAACAAGTCGCAATGTGTATAGGACATTTTCTATGTGTCCCACTTGAAGAGTGAGTAGCCGTATATTATTAGAAAACATTTAAAAAGTAAATGGTTTTGCTCCTAAAGAGTAAATACTGAAGCGGTATTCAGTGTTTGGTGCATTTTAAGTTGCAACTGGTTGTAATTGCAATAATGTTGTCATTGACAGTGGAAGAAAGGCGAGCTCGAAGATAGTGGCAATTGCATAGATCCCCTCAACTTAAGAATTTACTAAAAGAGTGCACAAAAAGGCTAAGAAAGTTACTGAAGTCCCAAAAAACAGCATCGTTTGAAAAATATCTTAAGGAACTCGATGCAACTTCTCAATCAGACTACTCATTATGCCGTGCAGCTAGAAATCTTAAAAGACCTGTTATCACTAAGCCACCATTAAGAAACTTAAATGGTAGTTGGGCACGAAATGATATAGGATAATGAAATCTTTTTGTTAATCATTTGAAAGCCGTATTTACCCCTCATACATCTCTCGGTATTGCGGTCGAGTTACCACCTGTTGCTGTTAGAGCAGCTGTTCCACTTAGATTTGGGATAACAGAAATCGAAAAGGCGATCAGTAACAAAATGCTTTTGGAGCTACCCAGCATAGCAAAGAAAATTATTCTCTTGATTTGTAATACTATTTAACGCCTTAAATACTACCCTCAAGAATGGAAAGTATCCTTAGTTACCATTATACCTAGGCCAGGAAAGGATCCTACAAAAGTTGAGTCATATAGACCTATAAGCTTATTGTCTAATATATCAAAGTTGTTTGAGAATCTCTTATTGTTAAAATTAGCCCCAATTTTAAATGTAAATAGATGTATTGCTAACCATCAATTCGGCTTTAGAAGAGAACATAGCACAATTGAACAAACCCACCATATAGTAAACGCCATAAGAAAAGCATTTGAAGAAAAAAATATTGTTCCGCCCTCTTCATCGATGTTTCTCAAGCTTTTGATAAAGCCTGGCATGAAGGCTTTTAACATAAATTGAAGCTTAAATTACCAGTAAACACACACAAGCTGTTAGGAAGCAACTTAGTCGGTCGAAAGTTTATTATTAAAGAAGGGGCTTTTTTAAGTTCTCCTCAGCCAATTGACGCTGGAGTCCCTCAGGGAAGCGTCATGGGCCCACTGTTATACTTAATATATACCTCAGACATGCCAACAAACAACCATATCCTAACTTCAACATTTGCTGATAACACAGCTTTTTTAAGCATACACGAAAACTGTCATGAACCATCTCGTTACTTGCAGGATCATATATTTGAACTGGAAAAGTGGTTATGACAATTGAGGATAAAGGTCAATGAACAAAAATGCGTACATATAATATTTACCTTGAGTCGGGAGTCATGCCCCCTATTAAAATCAATAATCATTAAGTGCCCCCAATCTCAGAATTCTTCTAGTTCGGCGTTTAATATGGAAATGCTACATAGAAGCAAAACTAACACAAATGAAGCTAAAAGCAATTCAAATTAATTGGCTTATTGGAAGAAATTCTTTTCTTAGCCTCGACTGCAAACTTCTACTTTACAACTCTATATTAAAGCCAATCTGGTGATACGGTATTCAGCTATGGGGCACTGCCTCGGCCTCAAATATCGAAAAAATTCAAAGGCGCCAAAATAAACGTTTTCAAATAATCACAGTAGCTCCCTGGTATGTCAAAAACTCAAATATTCACAATGAACTCAATGTGCCATTAGTAAAAACTATTATTACGAAGTATGCAGTAAAATATTTAAAAAGGGTTGAGTCGCACCCAAATCCACTAGCTCGAAATATTTAAAATGACAGGGGCCACTCTAGATTAAGGAGAAGAGATACTGCAGGACTCATCCGACGAGAAGACCGCTAAACCTCCAAACCGTGAGGAGAAAATTTTTCTTCTGGCACTGGCAGGACAAAACTAAAGTTTTAGTATAAGATTTGAATAATTATTGTTAGTTCATATTTAATATATGAAGATTCAATAAATAAATAATGAAAAAAAAAAAAATTGACAGTGAGTTAAGCAACTTTGCAATGCTAGATGCAAATTAGGTAACGGCTGATGTACATAATTATTGGTCGTGGAAATTTACAAAAAAGTGCTTGATTATTTTGTGACATTGTTTTAAAACGCCACGAAGCAGTGTAAATGAAAACATTATCACAGCATTAGTAGATTTGTTTGACTATTCTAAATTATTGTTTACATATATCAGCTGTTCGAGTAGCGGTTGATACACGTAGCAGAAAAAGCTATACAATTTTAGTATTGCGCAAAAGCATTGATGTTGTTATTGTCATTCTGTGTATTCTGTTGTTGGATTGCAAACAAAAGCAACAATATTTTGCATTTCCACTTTTGCAACACCATTTCAATCAAACACTGTACTCAGCTTGTATAAAAAGAATGTAAAATGTAAATATCAACTTTTTGGTCTCTAACTCTGTTTCCACTATTAATTTCTAAAATTTATATTTTCTGAGAATAATTTTTTTTTTATAATTTACTTTTTATATTAAACATTTTTATTTTGATATTTTCTGTTAAGCAGTTCGGAAATGAGTGGCTTCTTAACACAGACAAACGCACGTCGCCACCCCGTCTTACAATTACTGAAGGACTCAGAATATACAGATACTCGCACTGTTTGTGGAACCCATAGAAAAAGTATTATGTGGCCAAATTTAATTTGCGAATTTTCATTTTTTATACATCATTTTATATGAATTATGTACATATCTATCTATATATATAAAATTGTAACGTTACTGACTGACTGACTCACTCACTCACTGACTGACTGATTCATCATCGCACAGCCTAAACGCCTGAAGCTAAAAACTTGAAATTTGGACCAGGGGTTGGTCTCTCCCCAAATAGATCCACTAAGACGAGATTTTTGGAAATTCGAATGTTTAGGGGGTAAAAGCGGCAAAAACGGGTAAATTCGGTAACCTTATATCTCTAAAACTAAAAGAGATACAAAAAAAATTTAATACTTATCGTTGTTCTTTAGAAAAATAAGCGGACAGGTGTCTGGCACTTTTTGGAAATTTAGCCCTTTAACGGAGTAAACGGGTAAAACCTGTATTTTGGTACTTTTTTGTCATCCAATCTATCTTTTAAACCCATAAACATAGAAATAAGGGTTATATCACATTTGAAACTTATCTAAAAAAATCCAAGTACGCATTTGGTACTTTTTCGAAATTCGGACGTTTAAGGGGTAAAAAGCGTAACTATTTTTGGTACTTTTTCTATAAAACATTTTTTTTTATTTATTGACATAAACGTATTAAATTATGGGCTCTCTCTACAGTATTGAAATTTTTCATGCTTCAATGGGGAGAAAAAAAGTACCAAAAAGGGGAAATACGGAGTAAACGGGTAAAATCTGTATTTTGGTACTTTTTTGTCACCCCATCTATCTTTTAAACTAATAAACATAGAAATAAGGGTTATATCACATTTGAAACTTATCTAAAAATCCAGATGCGAATTTGGTACTTTTTCGAAATTCGGATGTTTAAGGGGTAAAAACCGTTACTATTTTTGGTACTTTTTTACAAAACATTTTTTTTTTATTCATTGACATATACGTATTAAATTATGGGCTCCTACTACAATATTGATATTTTTTATGCTTCAATGGGGAGAAAAAAAGTACCAAAAAGGGGAAATACGGGAAATTTTATTTCTTACTTTAGGTTTTTAATTATCGTTAATATTGGACCTAGAAACATAAACTTCAACTTGCAATGTCCTGAGTGGATAAGATCCTCTGAGGGTACTTTTTGGTATTTTTTGATCTTTAACTGGTACTTTTTTAATTTCCGTTAGTATAAGAACTAGAAACATAAAACTAAACATGCAAAGTCCTGAGTGAATAAAAATTTGTAAGAGGGATCTTTTTGGTATTTTTTCATTCTTTAACTGGTACTTTTTGAATTTTCGTTAAAATTAGACCTACTGACATAAAATCAAACATGCAAGGTCCTGAGTGAATGAGAATTCGTTAGAGGGGCTTCTTGGTACCCTTTGGTCTTTAACTGGTACTTTTTGAAGTTCCGTTAGTATTGGACCTAAAATCATAAAATTCAACATTAAATGTCCTGAGTGGACAAGAACCTATAAGAGGGATCTTCTTGGTACTTTTTCGTTTTTAACTGGTACCTTTTTTATTTTCTTTAATATTGGATCTACAAACATAAAATTAAAAATGCAATGTCCTGAGTGAATGAGAATCTGTAAGAGTGGTTTTTTGGTACTTTTTCATACTGTATTATTTGCCAACAGGTACTTATTGAATTTTTGATAGTATTGCAGCTACAAACATAAAATTCAACAAGCAAAGCGTTGAATGAGCATCTGTAAGAGGCAATTTTTAGTACTTTTTGGTAATTTATTTTGTGCTTTTATTGTTGCTCATTAAATAAAAAAGAGAACAGGTGTCTGGTACTATTTCGAAATTCGGCTCTTATAGGGAGTAAAAGTGTAAAACCTGAATTTTGGTTCTTTTTTGTCCCCCATCTACCGTTTAAATCAATGCACATAGAAATAAAAATTATACAAAATTCGTAACTTATCTAAAAAATGCCACGTGAAAATTTTGTACTTTTTCTGAATTCGAACGTTTAAGGGGTAAAAATCGTACGTAATTTTGTTACTTTTTCCAAGATATTTTTTCTTCATCTATTTATTTTCATCGCACAGCCTAAACGTCTGATGCTAAAAAGTTGACATTTGGACCTGAGGCAGGCCTCTCGCCAAATCGATCACGCTGACCTCATATCTGCTAAGCTAAAGGAGATACAAAAACAATTAATACTTATTGTTGTTCAATAGGAAAAAATGCGGTAAAAACGGAAATTCGCTAACCTCATATCTGCTAAACTAAAAGGGATACAAAAAAATTTAATACCTATTATTGTTCATTAAAAATAAGCGGACAGGTGTCTGGTACTTTTTGGAAATTCAGCCCTTTAACGGAGTAAACGGGTAAAACCTGTATTTTGGTACTTTTTTGTCACCCCATCTATCTTTTAAGCCCATAAACATAGAAAGAAGGGTTATATCACATTTGAAACTTATCTAAAAAATCCAAATACGAATTTGGTACTTTTTCGAAATTCGGACATTTAAGGGGTAAAAACCGTAACTATTTTTGGTACTTATTTACAAAACATTTTTTTTTTCAAAAATGTAGTACTTATTGTTGTTCAATAAAAAAAACAGGCGGACAGGTGCCCGGTACTTTTTTGAAATTCGGCCTTTTTGGGGAGTAAACGGGTAAAACCTGTATTTTAAAACTTTTTTGATATGCCATCTATCTTTTAAACCAATAAACATTGAAATAAAAAATATATCACATTCGTAACTTATCTAAAAAATGCAAATACAAAATTTGATGCGTTTCGAAATTCGAACGTTTAAGGGGTGAAAATCGTACCTAATTCTGTTATTTTTTTCAAAACATTTTTCTTCATCTACCTATTTAATATAAAATTGTAAAGTTACTGCATGATTTATCATCGCAACTAAAATGCTGAAATTTGCCCAGGAGGTTGGCCTCTCGCGAAATCGATTACCTATGATGGGAGCTTTGGAAATTTTTATGGTTAGAGGGTAAAAAAGGTTAAATCGGGAAATTCCCTAACCTGATGTTCATTAATATAATAAGCGGTTAGGTGTCTGGTACTTTTTTGAAATTAGTCCCTTTTGGGGAGTAAACCTGTATCTTAAAAAATATCACATTCGTAACGTATCTAAAAAATACAAATAAAAATTTTCGAAATACGAACGTTTAGAGGTACAAATCGTCCCTTTACAAAGTACCGGGTTAAAACCTAGAAACATAAACTTTGGCGTAAAAAAATATGTCCACATAAGAAAAAAGGGTGCTAACGAAGTAGCGGGTTAAATGCTAGTGTATGTATATTAGAGCAACTCAAAAAAAAGCGATATTGTTACCCCTCTGAAAATTAAGGTTCATATGTTTCATGATGATTCCCAAAATAATTTGGTTCTAGGGTTAACCATCCGTGATCTGGAACATTTTTTAAAAATTTCTTTTTTCATCGAAAAGGGTTTTTGAAGCAACATCCAATAGTATAAAACACTTGTCCACTTGCAACCTACTAATTGAGATATTTAGCTAAATACTTATTTTCGTTTCGGGTTTTCATACAAATTCTACGTATGTGGAAGTAGTATTCTGCTTTTCAAATTGACTCTGATTTAAAATAATGTTAATTTTTTTTTTTAATTATTCACATAAAACGCGAAAATCGCGATATATTTTATCTATTTTATATTTTTCATGTATAGGCAATATGGGTATCAAATTGTTTGATTTTTCAATTAGAATAACCTGGAGATAAGCAAAAGATCCGTTTTCAAAATTTTTTTTTCAAAATTACCATTTAATGGTAATTTTCTATACGTGTTCTCATAATATGTTTAAGATGCAAACAAAATATCTTTACCCTAATAATATTTGGTTATCGCCATTTGTAAAATAATTTTGCATCAGTTGTGCTTGTTATTCAGTAGTTAAACAATAAAAAAAAAATACCCATAAAAAAACCAAGTTTAAAGAAATTGTAGGTACATAAAAAAAAAATTGTAAAGTGTAACAAAATAAAATATCAACGCTAAACAAATTTTAATATTGTTTGAAAATGGTTCAAAATATTAACCATTGTTTTGTTATTTTAGAGAAAAAGAATGAAAATTTTATTAAATAATGTATAAATAATTGCGACCTACGACAAAAATAAGTTAAACATATTATGTTTAAAGTTGCATCATATTATTATGTAAAATATCTGTAATAGTTTTACGTTAAGGTTGCCAGTAAGTTAATAAGCATAAATAAAAAAAAAAAAAAACTAAAAAAAATTTTTTAGTAGCTTTATTCGCTTGTACAGGGTGGCTGATGATCTGAACGGCAACGTAAATAAAGAAAATTGTCGCATATGGAGTGGTTCCAACCCAGAAATACTGCATGAAAGGGAACTGCATCCAATTCGCGTTACAGTGTGGTGTGCAGTATCTTCACGCTGTATTGTCGGGCCATACTTCTTTGAACAAAACGGACACAGCGTTACGGTTACTGGAGACCGTAACTTGAGAATTTTTCTATCCAGGACCTCGCCGGTTATGGCCGAATTACGTAGAGCCTAACAGGCTCATTTCAAGAAACTCAACCTTTCGTTGGCCCTCGAGGTCGCCTGACCTAATGGCGGGCATTTAAATTCAATTATCTTTAAGAATAATTAAACTATTTTTAATACAATTCAATGTGCTTTCAAATGAAAAAGGATTGAATAAATTCCATGCATTACAAAAAAACTTCCAGTTTCTTAATGTAGCAAAATTCTCGCAAAATTCATCCGCCACCCTGTATTTGTGCTACTTAAGGCTGTTTTAAACAACCACACAAGTCTTCCGTATGTTGACGAAAATGCATCTCTGTTATAATTATTGTTTGAAAATTTTCAAAAAAACAATAGCAACTTAACATGGTGTGATAGTGTCAAGTACCCATTGCCACCTATTACATAACTATTTCTTATAAGGTATTATATAAGTCATTACCATACTGAATAAAATAATCATTCATAACGTAATATTTTGTTTAACAATAATGGATTTTTGACAAGTAAAATGTAATAACCTTTTTGTGTTTGCTTAGCTTTTTGGTAAATATTTTGGCTCTCATAAGAGCTTTGTTAACTAATTACCCTTTAAATACTTACAGCCGTATTCATAACGAAAATTTGGCATGAAGTTAGCACAAAGTTCATTCATAATACACTAACCAAACTCTGGCTAAGGATTTGCTAAACTCTTGTTAACAAGCTGCCAAACGTTTGCCAACTTGTGATAAACAGCCGTTTTATGTTGAATAATATTGTTTGTTTTTTTTAATACACTGTTTTTTTTTAGTTTAGAGTCCTTTTTTAAATATCGATGGCTTAATATAAAAAAGGCGTAACTCAATTTTTCTCAAAATAAGGATTTTTACTTATTTTTGTAAAAAAAAATGCCAAATGCATATTTCATTTAAATTTCAGAGGGCTATATTAGAAAATTTATTGGATCTTTTTATTAAAAATCGCACTAAAACTTTTTTAATGTCTAAAATTCTACGGATTTTATTCAGTTCTTTCTTTCCTGTGTAAATTAATACAAAATCGAGTTACGCCTTTTTTATATTAAGCCATCGATATATTTTAATTTAAAAACATTTCAAATTTTTATATGAAGAGGGAAAATAAAAAAAAAATTAAATGAAATGACAAAACCAGCGATGATTAATGCAAAACGTGTTGCATTTTTGAGTATTATAATGTGGCATCATTAATATTCAGAGTTGATTTATTAATAGCCAGCAGACGGATAAAATTCGTTATGAATAAACTCTGTGCTAACAAGCTGCTAAGCTTAATCGGCATTCTAGTTAGCAGCTCGTTGTACGTAGTGTACAAACTGTGGCTAACTTTTTGTTATGAATACGGCTGTTAATACTTAAATTGTTACTAGTGACATTTTACCTTTTGGGAGATAATGTGTAATAACTTATTTTTTGGACTTTTTAGAACTACTTACTTCTGGATGTTTATTTTGGGACGTCCCTGGTAAAATTCATTGTTTCTTTCAGTAGAATTGTAAGTAGCATTTTTTGTTTTTGCTAATTACTCAACACATTATTTTTTAGGTGAAGCTGTTAACGACTAATTTATACGACTAATTAAATAATTTTTGTAAATCAATAAAATCCAATTTCTTGTAGATCAAAAATTAATTGAATTTACAGCAACATCGTCATAACTCACAGAAAATTACTTCAAAGCTTGAAATTTCCACACAACATAATGAAAAAGAAAATGTTATTCTTCTCTCAAGGGTTGAGTTTGCAATATCTTCATATGGAATACTGGCCACTTAAATAAAACACTTGATTAGCAATGCATAAGGCGTATTAAGTCAAAATTTACCATTTTTTTTACTTATGACGTTCTTGCAGCAAATAAGCGAAATGAACTTTTATCTGTTAACAAAAACGTTTTATTTGTTTCAATACTGTCTTTCTGTATGGTCATTTAATTTCACAAGTGACTGTTAATAATTACACCAAATATAGATTTCATTTAGCATTAATGTTTTTATTATTATAATTTTTTTTTGAGTGGTTTTGCTTTCAAATAAAGATAATAATTAAGTTTAAGTAAACACTGCAATAAAAAAAAATAATATAAATAAGAAGATAGTAAAAGTTTTAATAGGTTTTTTAAATTGAAGATTTGGTAAAACAAAGTAAAAAAAAGCATTCATATGTGTATGTTAAACCATTTCTGAGTTTAAACTGAATTTTATAGTAAAATAAAAGTCTTAATATTAGGCAACTTTGACAAATTAAAGGGCCTCTTTACTCTTACGTGTACTTTGCGGATCCGCTGCTCCGTTTTCCTTACCAAGGTTATCTATTAAAAGATACTATTACGTAAACGTGACGTTCTGTTGCGGATGAACCTGATAAAATTTAAATTTTCCTCCATTCTTACGAATCAGCTGTTAAAGAGCTTTATGTTTGTCTATGTTTATTGACAAAGCGAACAATCCATCGACGCACACAACGTTTTCTTTTGTATTTTTTTACAATACGCAAAAATAACAAAGCCTAAAATTTATGAGATCTCTTTTTTGAAATCATCGTTACAATTTTTGCCAAATTTTCTGTTTGGTTTTTAACACATTTCAACAGCACATGCTACTTTTACGTATTTTTGTAACTACCCAGCCAGCAAAATACTCCGGCGTTGCCTGAATCAGACATTTCTTGCAAATGTCGGACTTCATATTTAGAGACTTCGTTCAGATTACTGTCAGACATTGAATATACGTATTGTATGGCCGCTTTATGATTGATTTTGCAGGGATATATTTCGGGGAGAATTTATGTACCGATATGTGTAAAAGATTTCTGCCGGAGTTCGTATAGATAAGACACACAACGGAACTTATTTTTTTTTTGTAAAAAAAATTACAATTGCCATTAAGTTGAAAATAATTTTACCTTAATTTTATTGTTCAAAAAAAAAAAAAGTTTAAAAAATTGTACGTACATGAAAACTTTTTAATTATCTATGTATATACATTTATTTTGCAATAAAATTATAGCCTTCGAGTTTTTTTTTAATATCGGATTGTCAAAAAAAACTCATGGACACGGAAATATCTTTTTGGTCTTGCAAATTTCAAATAAACAATAAGTTTGAGCTACAATTCTTTATTAAAATAACGTGGAACAGTCCTTAAAATCGCAAGTTAATGATAATTAGTTAATAATAATTAATCAAATCTTATCTTAATATTTACTTTATGTCCTGCCAGTGCCAGGGAAAAAAGGCTTAGTCATCATGGTTTCTGTTCACATACGTACATAGGTGTTTATCGCTCATCTGATTGGGTGAGTGCTGCAGTGTCTCTTCTCCTTAAGCGAGTGTGGCCGCCATAATTAAACAAATTTCGAGCTAATGGATTTGAGTGCAGTTTCAGCCTTTTTAAATATTTTACTGCATACTTCGTAATAATAGTTTTTACTAATGGCACATTGAGTTCATTGTGAATATTTGAGTTTTTGACATACCAGGGAGCTACTGTGATTATTTGAAGACGTTTATTTTGGCGCCTTTTAATTTTTTCGATATTTGAGGCCGAGGCAGTGCCCCATAGCTGAATACCGTATTACCAGATTGGCTTTAATATAGAGTTGTAGAGTAGAAGTTTGCAATCGAGACTAAGAACAGAATTTCTTCCAATAAGCCAATTAATTTGAATTGCTTTTAGTTTTATTTGAGTTAATTTAGCTTCTATTTACCGAAATATTTTACATGCGAGTGTTGGGGTATTATTTGATTACTGATAATAAAAAATGGACATGTTTCCCGACGCAATGTGAATGTTATATGTGCACATTTTTGCTCATTGATCTTTATCCTCCATTTTTTTAACCACCTTTCTAGTTCAAATATGTGATCCTGTAAGTAACGAGATGCTTCTTGACAGTTTGCGTGTACGCTTAAAAAAGCTGTATCGTCCGCAAAGGTTGAGGTTTGTGTGTAGCTGTTTGTTGGCATGTCCGAAGTATAAATTAAGTATAATAGATGGCCCAGGATGCTGCCTTGTGGGACTCCAGCGTTAATTGGCTGAGGAGAACTTAAAAAATTGCCTTCTTTAATAATAAATTGACGACCGACTAAGTAGCTTTCTAACAGCTTGTGTATGTTTGCTGGTAAGTTTTGCTGCAATTTCAGTAGTAAAACTTCATGCCAGATGAAGAGTGCTGAGCAATATTTTTTTTCTTCAAAGGCTTTTCTTATGACATTTACTATTCGATGAGTTTGTTCAATTGTGCTGTGCTTTCTTCTAAAACCGAATTGATGGTTTGGAATACATCTATTTTCATTTAAAATAGGCGTTAATTTTGACACTAGTAGTTTCTTAAATAGCTTTGAAATATAAGATAAAAAGCTAATAGGCCTGTATGACTTAACTTTTGTAGGATCCTTTCCTAGCTTTGGTATCATGGTTACTAAGGAAACCTTCCATTGTTGAGGGTAGTATTGAAGGCGTAAAATAGAATTAAAAATAATAAGAATAATTTTCTTTGCTATACTTGGTAGCTCCAAAAGCATTTTATTACTGATCTTATCAATACCGGGTGCCTTTTTGGTGTTTAAATCACAAATAACCTTTTCGATTTCTCTAAACTCGAATCTTAGGGGAATAGCTGCTCTAACATTTACAGGCGGTAACTCGACTGCTATATCGTGAGATATATTAAGGGTAACTACATTTTTCAGATGATTAACAAACAGATTTCCTTTGTCAATATCATTTCTTGCCCAACTTCCAATCAAGTTTCCTAATGGCGGCTTAGAGGTAATTGGTATATTGAGACTTCTAGCTGCACGCCATAATGAGTAGTCTGATTGAGGAGTTGCATCAAGTCCCTTAAGATATTTTTCCAGGGAAGCCGTTTTCTGAGACTGCAGTCACTTTCTCAGCCTTTTGTGCACTCTTTTAATAAAGTCTTTTTTGAACTCTCCTTTTTTCAGTCAATAGACGCTCGACATCTGTAGAATAAATGTTTTTTTTTTTGGTTTTTTTGAGGGTTGTGCTGGAATGTTGAACAGCTAGTTTGAGATATTTGTGTGGCTGACGTCGCTTAGTAACCAGACGGAGATACGATTCTATTTGGATTCATTATAGTAACAATTGTAGGTGTGTAATCAGAAGATTAATCTAAGGAATCTTCCACATGAATCGTGTCTATGGGGATGTTATTAACCTTGCCAAAATCTATGACATCTGGAACTTTTTGATGATCGGTAAGCCAATAAGTTGGCTGTCCGCTCGCTACCATGTGAAATATTTATGTACTAAAAATTAATTTTTTAAATGAAATTTTTGCATATTTTTCATAGAATTTATATACTACTCTTAATCTTGGCTTGGAGAAAATATCCAGAACAAGAAGCTGCTCCGTGGTTGACATCGCTAAGCATTTTTTCAACTTATCGAAGAATAGACTTTGTAAAGCTGGAAAATGCAAAACAGGCTAAAAAGCAGTCAATTTATAACAAATAAATTTTATTTATGTTTGTACCAAAGTAAAACGTCTGACCTTTTATAGAAAAATATTAATAAAAAAAAAACAATTTAAAAAAGTCTGGTTAATATTCGATCACATTTCAATAAGACATCCTTTAGATTTCTGTAAGAAATCTGTGCGAGTTGATCAGATATCTGTCAGAAAACTATACAAATGTCCACTTAGATATCCGCAGTTCGCCTGCATTTATTATTAGATTTCTGTCAGATATCTATCAGAAACAGAGATGCCAAGTATTCAATGGCAAAACGTGCCTACCAAGCAGTCAAAAAGAGCTAAAAAGTGCTAAATTAAAAAATCAAAGATTGTTCTGTTTTTAATCCATTTATTATTCGTTTTTGTACTTCAAGACTAATTTATATTAAGAAAATTTTATTTACATAATAATGTTTAGTATAGTTACTACTCAACAAAATGTAAACAAATCATCCCAATAATGAATAAAGGGCCTGTTCGGACATGCATAGTCGCGCTGCATCTGATGCGCATCTGTGACAGTTTAGTTATATTATTGAACACATTATGCATCTGCCATTTTTGTGATGTGTGTTTAAGATTTATTTCCGTATCGTCTGCTTTTGTCGTGTATTTTCGAACAGCTGACATTTGCAGTGATGCTTTAGCGAACGCGTTGCGCATCAGATACAGCGCAGTGATGCATTTCCGAACGGACCCAAAAATTCTCCGGGAGCTTTTTCCCTTTTTCCATATCTACAATTGAATTCTAATTGCAAAAAAAAGAGGAGGGAAAGAACTCCTAGGAAATTTTTATTCATAATTGGTCTGAATATTTACTTTACAATATGTACATACAGAGTAACAATTCAAAAGGTATATTTAAAAATATGAACCGACATTTTCAAAAAGTGTTAAATTTTTTGATTTTTCTGGCTATATGTTTGTTTTTATACAATATGTTGACCTTTTATGTTTCAATTGCATTTATTTTTACAAACACACTTGTAGCAAATCTCAACTTGAACAGCATACGCAAAATAGAGTATCTTATTTACAAAAAACATTGTTGCAAAATATGTACATATGTGTACAAATATTATCTTTATAATTAACCAAAAATGGAAATGTTGACGAATAAATGCAAAAAGTGTCAAACGTGCCAATATCACGTATGAAAAGAGCCCGTGTTAGCTCTTTTTTAAGAAAGAACTAACGGAAAAAATTACGAGCATTACGAGCTAAGTTGGCATCACTGATCAGAAATTCCGGTAAAAACTCCAGAATTTCACACGACATGTCTACCAGAATTCGTGTCGACCACTTTATTCATTTTTGGGTCAGAAATCTGACAGAATTCGTACACGATTTCGACTTTTTTCAGATATCTATTATTTCTGGATGGGTACCAACTGAAGTGAATTGAAGACGGCCACAACTTTTACGAGTACGCAACATTTACGTTTAAGTCGAGGCCTTTAGTGCGATCTCAATCATTTACGTTTTATTTTTACGGAAGTGGACCCAAAACTATACGAATGAAGAATTTTGGACCTACCACGAAAGGATTTTCGGAAAAGAGTCTTCATATAAGAGTTATTTGTACAAAATTTTAACTCGATTGTGCTGATGAGGAAGGCTCTAAAATCGTCAGACTATTATTAATAGAAATTTTTGTACCAAATTTAAAAAAATTGCCTGTTCACAACTGGAACTCAGTGAGTGTTTCTAAGTTGATCGGTATGCATATATATTAAGGCGTTGCAAACTTTAGAACTAACGCATAATACCATTTACAACAATTAAAGCATAAATATAAATAAAGAAAACTTACTCTTCTGTCTATCAAAACATTAAAAACATCATTCGTATGATTTGTTTGGTTTTACTATGCGTCTCATGGCTTTGCCTTTTTTCTTTATTTAATTTTAAAATTTATTATGGTTTTTATTCTCCTCTTTAACATCAAAAACATCAGTAACAACTGACAAGCATCATAGCAATCACAGTAGCAGGAGCAGCAGCAATAATTACAGCCGAAAAAGCAACAAACGAGAAACTGAAGTTAATTCTCCAGTGAATTTTATATTATCCATTATGCATGTTGTAGCTTTTTTCACTTATGAGTGTTTTCCAAATGTCGAAATTTGTGCAAATTTCTTAGGGGTGTGTGTATGTTCAAGTTGTTCGCACTACAACCATCTAATCTTAACAACATTTACGCATTCATTGGATCATCAATCCAAATGTCTGTCCCTCTGTCCACTTAGCTTATCTTTATAATGGATGTTTGTATTCCGTGTTGCTCTAAACAACTTGCAAAATGAACTTAAGAGAAAAAAAATTAGTTGCCTACTCTACAACAATCAGGAACATCGTCATCAATAGGGGCTGAAACTTAATGCATTTGACATTGGAAAGTATATGTAACAAAAAATAATTAAAAATTGTTTCTTTAAATAAATATAATATGCATTTTTTGTAATACGAAAAAACAAAAAGATGGTGACATATTCTGCATTTAAAAAAAAATATATGCGGAAAAAATGCATTACTCATCAAATATGCACAAGTATGAAAAAAAAATTCTATAGTATTTTTGAGCAATATTTTATTTATTTATTATTAAGCACGCCAATGCTACAAGTCCAAGTCTCTTTAACAGCATTGGGAAAATATTGTTAATATTATTAAAAAAAATAAATTGTTCTTGTGAAAAATATTTAAAAAAATTGTATTTAAGTGCTAAAAGTAAAAATAAATTTCCATATAATTTCACCCCGCAGTCATTACTTTATGTATAGCAGAAAACGTTACCAGCCAACTCAAAAACCCCCTACCATAAATTTATAATATAGTTATTTTTTTCATTATAGTTAAAACTAAATGCTAACACTAAATGTGCCTTTGAAATAATACGAAATAATACGAATACATAAGAAACTTAAGGTTTGTTCAGACCTAACAAATATTTGACGAAAAAATACAAAACAGTGTGACCAGTCATTTTTAACAATTTCTATTGATTTAATAAACTTTTTTTGTACAACATTATTATTTATTTATCTTTATCTGTCTAACGGCCAATATCACCTAGTTCAGTTAAAACTAACTATTACTTTAACTTCCATTTAACAATATGTTTTTAACAGTTATAACTGAACTTGGTGAAATTGGCCGTTACTACAATAGTGAGACTCTCCAAATTTAATATGGGTTGCCCTCAGATCAAATTTCAACTTCCACAGGGATGGGGTAGTCCAATGCAAAGTGATGAATAATGTCAAATACAGAGCTAAGAGACTTGCGAACATTTTGCCCTGCAACAAGTGTAAAGTATTTTCATTTTACATTTAAAGACATGCGCAGACTTCAGCTTAAAAGAAACCTCCAGTAAAACCTCCGAAATACATACAATATATTTTTAATACAACGCAAGAAAAACAGAAGGATCCTTGCTGGATCCTTCCCGAAATATTGAGCAATTGACAACCATTATGGACGCAATATAAATTCGCAATATAATACAAATAATTTTTTCTCTTGATGGATCGGATGGAAATGGGCAAGCTTATCTGTACACAACCTTGCTAAGTGTGGTTTGAGAAAAGGGTGATAAAGCATTGCCAGTTTCATTGACAGGAATTGCATCAAACCTTTTGAAAGAAGGTAGTACCTTTCTTTCTCAGTTCAAACTAGCATTACTTTAAACAAAAACATTAGCCTTAATTATGAGAGAAAATTCACCGAATGCACGGTAGATAAGAAAGACTAGCCTAATAATTTGGGAAGAGCCTATAATGGCACACAGCAACGCACTGAATGCTATTGAAAAGTTGCCAAAAATATTAATAAAAAATTCCCACCCCTTTGGATTTAAAGTTTTGCTACATATTGAACTAAGTTCATAGTTTGGAGGAGGCATTACCTAATAATTGGCTCAATACTTGATGGGTTAAAACGTTTTTAATGAACGGTTGAAGCCGTTTGACGTTGGTAAGCATTGCAAATTTGCCATTCTATGCCCTACAAATTATGAAATATGCCATAATAATAAGGAAGTGCTAAGTGAACCTTCTACATTTTTTAGTATTGACACGGTGGATTGCAAGGGCATAGCAGAACGAGAAAATGATTCGATCGAGTTTTTCAATAGTGAACATGATTTCAATAGACGGACATGCCTTAATCGACTAGAATCACTCAAGGACCCATTATATATATAAACTGTATGGGGTCTAAGATGAATATTAAAAAAGTTTCACATGGAATGACAAACTCCTTCACAACTATTTGTGGAGTGTATAGAAATAAGATAGCTATAAAATATTTCAATGTTACAGAAAACTCTGAAGCAGTAGTTATTCGTCTAGCAGTAAAATTGGTTGTAGTAAAAGCATTTTAAAACTGAAAGGTTACTCTTCATTTTAGTGCATTAAGGTAACTATTTGTCAAATCGACGAACTTTAAAAAAAAAATCTAGAAAAACGATTTTTAAAGTAAAAAACCAACAGAAATTTTTTTAGCTACGCATTTTATTAGAAAATAAAACTAAATAAAATAAAGCATACAAAATAAAAGTTTTGCTTCTCTCTCAAAATTTTGTGAGAACTTTAACTAATTTTTGTGACTTAAAATTTATTATTTTTTTAAAGCTTTCGTCATCAGCTAACGTTGTATGATAAAGTGTAAATGAGCTTCGTCGATTCGACGAAAAGTTACCATCCAGGGTTAAGCACTATTGTGATATTGACTATTACGAGAATTTAAGTTAGGAGAAAATTATATTTATTTTTAAAGAAACGCGGAAATACCGAAATTGAACATTTGCTGCATATTTCGAATTTAGAAAAATGCTTAATTTTCGATGTTTGAATTGCATTATTGCAAACCCTTTAAAAACTTTATAACTTGACATGTGTAGTTTCGTTTAACCAGCGTTAGTAAGATAATTAAAAACCGGCTATTACCGTTTTATTTTCAGTAAAATTCATTATTTTTCCTTTTTTGTTTATTTCTCTTGATTTAAAGTTTTTTGCAAACATCGTGCATGCTCGTTTAGTTTTTTTCTTTTTTTTTTTGCTTGTACAAAAACATGGGTTGATGTTTGTACCAGTACCATAAAGATTTTTCAATAGTCAGTCCAAGAAAAGAGAAAAAAGAGGTACATAAACATTTTACCATCAACAGAGTAAAATTACAACATAAACATACGTCTTGTTAGTGTGGCTGTTTTAAGTAAACGACAAATACACTGAAAAAAATTGGGTAAAATTTAAAAAGAAAACAAGGAAGAAAATAAAGTCGGACTACGATAACATCACTTTTTTAACTAGAGACCATTTTGTCAGCTGTCAAGTCATCTATGGGCATTTCAACATGAATAGACTGACGCCTGAACAACATTTCCAAATTGTGCAAATTTATTTTGAAAATCACCCAATATTCATAAGCGAATTTTGTTTAGCGATGAAGCTAACTTTTGTTTCAACGGATACGTCAATAAACAAAACTACCGTATTTGGAGTGATGATAATCCTCAAGTGTATGTTGAGACACTGTTACATCCACAGCATCTGAAAGTTTTGTGTCCTTTATGGATCGGGTGAATCATTGGTGCGTACTTCTTTAAAAAGATGCTGCTCAGAACTTTATAGTCAATGGCAGGGACATAACCGTTATAACCAATATTTGAAAAAATCCTGATATAATAATTTATCACGAATTTTTAAACCCTGCTCTCTGAATAATAGTTACAAATAACCAATATTTTTTGGTCTTTGATAACCGTTATAGTTTCATTTTGTTTTTTTAGGGCTTCCATAACTATTACAAAAGATTTTAATTTTTTTTGGTCTTCCATAACCATTACAAAAGACTTTTATTTTTTTTGGTCTTCTATAACCATTATAAAAGATTTTAATTTTTTTTGGTCTTCCGTAACCATTACAAAAGAATTTTATTTTTTTCGGTCTTCCATATGCATTCAAAAAAATTTTCTTTTCTTTTTTTTCGTTTCTGTTATTAGGGAATTATCTTCATTTCATTACTGAATTTCTTCACAAATTTTATGAAAATATTCGTTGGAGTTCAGCAAATGACACCCTAATAAAATCTATGAAACAGGTTTCGTTACAGTCAATGTTTATGAAAAGCTTCATAGAATTAATGAAACTCTTTACAGAAACAATAAATTGTCAGGTAATGAAGCATTTTATAGAATCTATGATACAGTTTCATAAAAGTCATTTCTAAAAAGAACTTCATTAAATTATGATTTTTATTACCATTTGTATTACTAGCAATATTTGCATTTGTTGCGGTTTTTTTTAAGATTTCTTCACCCTCACTTTAGAATCGATGAGATTTTCATCAGTTTTAAGCTCTTGTTTACACTCATAAAAAAATGTAATTAGAAATAGCGAAACCTCTGCAGAAATAACTGATAACAGTACCAGTATTTTCGGCTGTAGAAAAATCAATGAAGGTAAGAATCATTGTCTGTATATTTAGATGAGCTAAATTTTAGAAAAAAATTAGTAAATATTCAAAATTAATTAAGCTTAAACGGTCTTTGAATTTAGCTGAAATTTCAATTGAATTAGCAAAATTTACAAACAATGTTCAATGATATAAGGAATATTTTCTGCTAAAATTTGGAAAAAAAATTCTGGGTTTTTGAACCCTCCAGATCAGGCCCGAATTTATTTTTGGAAATATAGATTGTTTAATAAGTCCAATTGAATTAGAACACGTTTTATTGAACTGTTAATGAATTTTAATCCAAATTTAGATATTTTTAATTAGGCTTAAGTTCATTGAATTTAATTGTCATTAAATTATTTTTATGAAGACAGGAATTTTACAACATGAAATTAATCAAAATTTTTATTGATAATTTTTCATTCTTGACTGCGCTGAGATTTAAACCCAGGCTTTCACGGACAGGTTGTCCTGACTAGTTTCGATTGTAACCACACAATCTCTTCAGTGGGGTTTGCCGTCTTTACTCACTCGGCTATTGAAGCCGGATGACGTCAATACTCAAACATCAATCTTTAAACCAAATGGTATTTCACCTTGGTAGATCGAAATTTGCTTTTGAATGAATGATTAGCTATTTAAATTGATTTACATGTTCTTCCTAACTTCTGTTTTTTGGTACTTTTTGTCAAGAATTTTTCTTGAAATCCAAAGTACATTTTTGTTTTCCAATATCAAAAAATTTGCGGATCCTTATTAAAATCAATAAAAAAAAGTTCGTCCTTGTGCAAATATAAGTCAGTGTGCGAAATTTTATAAAAATATCTTAAGATTTGCGAACTGTAGCGTGGTTATAGAAGACAGAAAAAATAAAAATCTTTTATAATGGTTATAGAAGACCAATAAGAATACAAATCTATCATTATGGTTACCAAAGACCAAAAAAATTAATAATCTTTCATAACGGTTATCAAAGACCAAAAAAAATAATAATCTTTTATAACGGTTATCAAAGATCAAAAAAATAATAATCTTTCATAATTTTAATCGCAGAACTACAATTTTCTGGGTAATTTATAATTATTATTACAGGACCAATTTTTTTTCAGTTATTTTTTCCATAACCTATTAGATATTTAAAAAATAATAAGAGTTATTTCGGGTCCCTGGTCAATGGTGACCGCTATAGAGTCATGATAACACATAATTTTGTTCATCAATTGAACAACCATGATGTGAAGGAGCTTTGGTTTCAACAAAATGGCGCACCGTGTCAAGCATCTCGTGCCAAAATTAATTTGTTGAAGGAAGCGTTTGATAACCGCATAGTTTCATATTTCGGACCCGTGAATTGGCCCCCAATATCCTGCGATTTAACGCCGCTAGACTATTTTCTGTGGGGATATGTGGAGTCGCTAGTCTATGTAGATAAGAGCGAAACGATTGACCACTTGAAGGACAACATTCGCCGCGTTATTGCCGGTATGACCTCAAGATTAGACTACGTTCGTGCCAGCCATGGCGGCACGAAGATTGTCTTTCGAATAAAGTAAATTTCATGTAAATTAAAAAAATTCATCTTTGTCTGATTCCATTTTAAATTTATATACCTCTATAACACCCTTTATAAACCGGATTGACATTTTATTTTTTATTTCAGTAGTTAAGGACAATTTGTCTGTCGATACTAACACTCAAAAGACATTTTCAGCAGTAAAATTTTCAATTTTTCAAAGTTGGCTTTACATGAGAACAACGGCCAAGGATGAGCTTGCAATGACTATTTAGCAAATTTCATCAGAAATATGGGCTGTGTTCGTAGAATGTCACGTCTACGTTCAAAGTTCGTTAAAAGATCTGTCCGTTGCGTTAAGGATTGGAGTTGGATACTAGTAGTCTATGGTCTACCTTGGCTAGCATAAATCATCGACTGTCTTTACTAGCGGATTACTGAGTATGAAGTTTGGCTGTCGTTATGATTTCGCACTCATGTATTTTATTTTATCTGCATTAATTTGCAGACTATATCCCAACATCGCAAAGTTTAGTTCGTCTTTTTTCCTTTGCATTTCATTTTTGTTTGTAGCTAAACGGTGGACTTCCTCTACGTAGTCGTAGATTTTTCATTGGATACCCTTGATTCTCATAGATTCTTTATTAGATACCTTTGATTCTTTCGGATACAGTAGTCATTATTGAGTCTAGTTTTACGATGAATAGGATAGACGACAGCAACAATTTTTGTTAAACGTCGCTTAATGCAATTAAGGGCCTACTGGTTTTCCCACAATGGAAAATGCTTATTTTGTACTCATTGTGTTGGTATTTCATAATGTAAATTATGTCTTGGAGTACACTTTTAGTAGCTAACGCGCCCCATATTTTTTTTTTTTTGTCCTATGCTCATCCCGCGAAGCTCTACGCTTGTCAGCAGGAAAGAAGCCAGAGTCTTTGGCGGGAACCCGCAACCCCGGCGCTGATAGACTAGCTCACTACCAACTAGCTTCAAATGCTCTTCCAATGTCCACGAAAGTAAAATACAGCAAGGAATTAGATTCATTACATCTTTCGATTATTAGGCGATGACTGTTTGTTTGGTGAATGCATGATCGATTTGGGTGACATCCGGCTTGGTCTTTTCTAAGCAATGGGAAGAATATTGCAGTTCAATATTTTTTTATAGAAACCAATAGATGCATGCGGTAGAGGTTAGTTATATTCCCCTCTTACTTTTACGTGGTTAGGGTCTTCTTTTTTTGGGACCTTCAATATTAAGCTTTTCTTCCAAACTTCCGAACTTGCCGCTGTTGTTAATTTTTTGAATAAAAGGATTTGTAATCGCAAAAGGAAGTCATCTAATCGCATTTGTATAGTTCGGTAGGTAGGCTATCCTTCCCAGGGGCTTGATTGTTCCAAAGTTGATCTATGGCAATTTTGGTCGCTTATTTTCTAGTGAACAGTTTTCTGATAATTTCAAATTAAGTTGTCATGTTTCAACTGCTAGCTTCTCTTCCGACATCGGTCCCAAGATTATTGAAATAGCTGGATGTATCCTCTCGAAAATTTAAAGAAATTGTTTATGATTACAAAAATGTTTTACAAATAGAATCTGGGAATTATGTCTTTGTCGTAAGTTACTTTATTATATTCAACAATTTATATTTTTCGAATTTTATTCTATAAGCTAAATTTCAGTTATTTATTTTATAAAGTTTTTTTGTAATAGTTATATTCCTTTATGTTTTATATAAAGTCATTCCTAAAAATTGAAGGAATAGAACTATTACAGAAAAGCTTTATAAAATAAATAACTGAAATTTAGCTCATAGAATAAAATTCGAAAAATAAAAAATGTTGAATATAAAAGTTTTACGTAATAAACTTTTTTTTAAATATAATCAATATGCTTAGTCCTGGGATTGAATAAAACTCTTACACCAAATGCAATTTTATTATATGCCAGCTGACGGCCCCGGCTTCGCTCTGAAGCTATTTACTAATGATTAGTATCTAACATAGAGCTAAAAGTTAAAACACAACAAATTCAGTACAAAGAAAAACTAACACAAATTTTTCTCAATTTATTACTTAAAAAGTTGCTTCTAAATTCGGTTATTATTATATGTATTACAACAATCAAAATAATTATTAATTAAAACGAATAAAAAAAAGGATTTATTTTAAAGCTTGATAGTAAACCATATTTTTTGTTGTTCTATTGGGGGAGAAAATGAATAGTGCTGACGGTATACCTACTCTAGAGCAGGCAACATACAATTCACCACGGAAAAAACATCGGGATTCTAGGTTTAACCAACACACTTTTAACGACTGTCCTTGAGATTTATTAATCGTCATTGCGAATGCAGACGAACTGGAAACTGGATGCCTTTAAACATTCCCATTATTATCTTTGCTTTATAGTGCTTGGCATCAGCGTTTTAACAACCAATCTTTTACCATTGCATAGTGTTAGCTGATTCTAAAATTTCCCGAGTTTTGCCATGAATTTTAAAATTCAGCCAAATCGCTCCAGCCGTTCTCACGTGATGCGATTACATACATGGACCATTTAATTAATATAACGGGTGGTTAAATTTTAAGGGCCGATGTTGAATGTGAACCACAGCTAAACATCAAGTTTTTTCTACATTTCATTTGATATTTCTCAATTTCAGACTAACTCAATTTGAACGATGGAAAGATACACAATCGAGCAACGCGTTAAAGTTATTCAGGCTTATTATGAAAATGGGCGTTCAAATCAAAATGCATATCGTGAAAATCAGTGGATTCGTCAATAAGCATAATTGCCGCATTTGGGGGAATGATAATCCAAGAGTGATTGTCGAAAAACCAATGCACCCACAAAGAGTGACTGTTTGGTGCGGTTTATGGACTGCCGGATCATCGTACCGTATGTTTTCCAAAATGACGACGGTCATGCAGTTACTGTGAATGGTGGTTGCTATCGTGAGATGATAACGAACTTTTAATGGCCCGAATTGGAAGATATGGGTGTGAACGATATGTGGTTTTAACAGGACATTGCCACTTACCACACAGCTAACGAAACAATGGCTCTTTTGTGCGACAAATTCAATGGCCGTGTTTTCTCATGTGGTCGCGATGTCAATTGGCCGCCAAGATCATGGGATTTGAAACCGTCTGGCTTCTTTCTTTGAGGTTGTTTGAAAGAAAAGGTGTACGTCGATAAGCCAACAACAATTCAAGAGCTAAACGATGAGATAATTCGGCACAATAACGGCATAGTAGCTCAATTATGCCTCCGCGTCATCGAAAATTTGGACCATGGGTTGGAGGAGTGCCGCCGAAGCCATATGGCAGATATTTTGATAAATACATAATTGAACCATACCAATATTATCATAATAAATAAAATGATGATAATTTCCTAAATAATTTGTGTTTTATTCAAAATCATTATCGGCCCTTAAAATTTAACCATCCTTTATATACAGTTGAACATCAGTTATCCGGGCCTCTATAAACAGGTTACATCTATTAACCGGTATGCTGCGCTCTTTCTTCTACAACCTCTATTATCCGTGATTTTACTCCTTTTATCAGTGCTTCTTTTTTATGCCTCTATTATACGTGCAACAAGCATAAATGGTTTTCTTTTCCAATCAAATACACATAAGCATAATTTGGTCATTCCCATTTTTTGTTATGCATTCACTCATGCTTATATTACATACAAATACATACACACATACATATATAGAACGTACCAACTTCAAATAACTTTGTAAAATGAAGACTAACATTTTAAGTTAAAAATAAAAATTAATTTTTTGAGTTTTGATACTATATCGATTAACCGCGTTCGATTTTCCCGTGCTAGCCGAATAATCGAGGTTCAACTATATATATATAGATATCGAAATTGCGATTGGTTCTTTGATTATAAACTTAACACTATTTTTAAAGTTTTTTTTTACCAATTGTAAAGGGCTTTGTTCTTGGGACAAAGAAGCTTATGTACCGAATTTTATCAACTTGTTATTATAATTGCGACATCTTCCTAAACAACAAGCTTCACATGAGCACACCTACGGACTGGCATTCTAAAACGTTGCCCTACGGCCATTATTTTAAGGCGTCACATAAGCCGGCACAAGCGCGTAATAACTTCACTTTCTATGCAGATTCCGAATATATGTTATAGAACTGTCGATTTCCTAATTGTTTGGCTTAGTTTTTGTTACAGTGTAAGTGTTATTACTCGATGTTTGTTTTTGTTTTAATTTTTGTAAAAAAAAAATTTAATAGTATGTACATTAGGAAATGTGTACAACATACGAGTACTTGCACGAGTATAGAACGTGTGTATGTTTATGAACACTTGTATTTTAATTGTACATTTATGCATTGTTTTTATCTTTTGTCGTTTACTTATGGATGTTTTTATACCCTACGCCACCATATGGGGTGGGGTATTATGCTTTTGGGCTGATGTGTGTAACACATACAAATATTTTTATGTATTGTTCTAGAACTTTTATTCAACCGATCGTAATTTATTTTTATCGAATTTCTTAACAAATTTAACTGGATGCAGTCCACATTTGACTGTAGCTTCCATAAAAATACCACTACCGAAAATAGATTTAATTTTCAGAACTTTCTTATAAATGTTAGTATAACAATCTTGTCATAATATGTTGCACTTTGAATATGTTTACCACAACCATGTTTTTTCTTTGCGTGTATTAACCTATTAATTATAATCGGATTTATGTAGGTTGTGTAGGGATCCAGAGGAGTTGGAGACAGTTGAGCACATTTTGTGCCACTGTCCCAGGCTACAGAACAGCAGGCTGAGGTGGCGCGGTAGCAGACTCCTGCACGCATTGGGAGATGTCTCGGGCTGCGAGCTTTCGAATTTGATGGGATTCGTAATCGAAATGGCCTGGATGAGGGTGTGAAGTTTTCTTCGCACCAGCCTTTCTAACCTAACCTATTAATTATTTAATGTAATTTGGCGATGATAGCTGTTGTAATAACTACTATTTATGTCCTGGACAAGTTTTGTGCTGGTAGGTCCAGAAATCACCATAGTTCTCATGTCAACCACCTCCCGAAAATCACTTTAAGACGAAAAAATCTTAAACAGATTTCAATATCTAGATAATACTCGACGCCAGGAACTTAAATATGAATCTTAATCTCATTACATAATTTTGTTTTGGCGGGTAAATATTTGTCCAAGAAGGGTACACTCGCGAAAATTTGTCTATAAATACTGTGGTGTAGGATATTATATGGTCGTGTTTGACCAACTATACGCTCTTACTTGCTCATTTTTAAAATGGTTTTGTTTAAAGTAATAAAGCACTCCCTATTCAACATCAGCACCATGTACTGTACAAGTAATTTTTGGAAAAATATATATATATATAGAGCAATTCCATATGAAAGCGATCACCTTTTGGACGACCCCTCTCCGATTTTAAAATAAATAGTCTCAATCGATTGCCCAGCAAAAAATAATGTACCTACATATTTTTTTTTTTTTTTTATAGTGACTGGTTTAGTGGTGGTGTACACCACTGTCATGTGACAAAATTGAAGAATTCTTCATAAGGGACCTCATTGAAAGTTGTTTTAAAAAAAAAAAAACTACTAAAGCGATCGCAACGAGTGATAGCTCGTTGGAAAGGTATTGAATCAGGCTTTAATTGAAAAATAAAATTTTCCTAATTTTTCTTAGAAATTTACCTTTAAATTTTCCCAAAAAAATTAAATTTTCCGATTTTCCACAGAAGCTCCTAAATTTTCCGGCTAATTTTTTTTTTTTGGATTCCTCATAATTTTTGCTTTAAGAATCAGCAATAAAAAAATGGGCCCCGACTCCTTGTTTGGACAGGAGAAGAGCATTTAAGAGACCACCTTGTTAAAAATACATTTTAAAAATTATTTTACAGTTAAAAATACATTTATGAAGAAAAAATCTTTCTTATTTTGCTGCTTAAACTTAATTACAATATTTATTAAAAATTTCAATTGTCTTGGCATCATTATAAAATTAAAGTAACTTTAAATTTAGCACGTCGGCAGACGAAGAGTACCGCTTTACATTAATTGACATATCAGAAATATTTGGTATGAAGCAATGAAACTTTTGCGTTCCAGTTATAGTTTGACATTATTATATCTGTTTTGAATTCGTCGCTCCATTGCATCGTGTTCTTTTTGAGTGCATAAAACTGTGTTAATGGCAATTTCCTTGCTTTGAATCCACGAAAACAAATGTTGTACATTTAAGATCTGGTCAGTATATGGCCTTTGCAAACTTGCCTTAGTCGCCATGCGTTTTAGGGTTCCCCCTAACGCATCGCATGGGTCCTTACCGTGGGACGTCGCGAAAAAGTGCCACTCGACCTTGCAGTTTTGTTCTTCTTCAATTATGCAAAGATTGTAAAAATTTTTTTTATTCTTGTACTGAGAAGCCGCGCCGTCTGAGAAAAACGTTACTTTGTCGATTGCATCGAATTTTGATCTTAAGAATTCAAACAGTTTCATTTTAAATAAATAAACGGACACATAATTATGAGCTAAACTCTCCGCGACAACTACAAGGCTTACGGTCTGTAGTTCGTTATCTTCGTTTTTGAAATAAATGCAAAAAGGATGCACCGTGCACTGGTCGTTTGCCCAGTGATAAGCCTGAATTTCATCCTGAACGAGAAAAGTGTAATTCTCGGCAAAGTCGCTTATCACAATGAATTCATTTTGGGCTAATTTCTCCTTACTTTCCTTTAGAAATTTCGATTGCATCTCGGATATGAAATGGTGCGCCTTCAGTTCATTCAACTTGAATCCGAACTCCTCGATGAATTCCGGAATCTGCTTTACCACGGTCTCAAGGGAACATCTGCCGCTGCTAATTATCCACTGTTTGAAATGCACCTCCTGAATTAACAGCTGTTCAAACTTTTCCGCCAAATATTGCTCTAGCTCGTCAATCTTCGGACAATTGTCGCATTTGGACAGATGACAATTTTCCGTGGGGTATGCGCACAACGACTTCGACAGGAGGTCCCTATATGTTTCAATTTCACCGTGAAATACTTTCAATTTCTTGCATGGAAAGAAAATTAATTTGATGTTTTGATGAAACATGCAAACGCAGACTGAATGCGTTCCGTGCCTGTCTAATGCCAGCACGCATTCTTTTGGTCGTAGGATGGCAAACTTAGAAAATCCCACTTTTTCTGCTGGGTATTTCTCATTGAACTGATGGTATGCTTCGGATAGATTAGGGTCCTTGAGCCAAATTTCTTGGTGGGAGTCGCCAATATGCCCTTCTGTCGAACTAATTCTTTGCTTCTTCTCGCGATGTAAAAAGATGTTTGAAACTGTTCAGAAATCTTGCGTATAGACCATGATTGAGGCAGCACAGATAAAATGAGATATTTCTCCGAAAAAGTGGTCGCTAAATTGAATTTTATTTTCAACTGCTCAATCATTTGTTTGCCGTCATCAACGTAATCTGCTTGACTGCATTCGTTATCAGAGCCTTCATCAAATATTGTCGCGATTGCACTCATAACCTTGCCTTTTTTCACTTTCCTGTATGTTTCACTTCGCAACTTTCTTTTTCTAATAGGCGTTTCACCTAAAGTGGTAATAGCATCATTCAAAGGACTCAAAGACATATTGACCATCGGAATGTCTGCCTCACTATCAGATGAAACATTTTGTTCACTTGTCATTTCACTCTCGGATTGTGGCTGCATTTGTTTCAATGCATTTGCTTGTTGAGACAAATCGATTTTACACTTGGGGCAAATTAATTCTGCTTCTTCACCGTATTGTATATTTAATTCATTCATGTATCGCTTCGAAACACCAGTTAATTTTAATACTTTTATCTTTTTCGAACGATGTCCACTCTTGTTAAACGGATTGCAGCAAAATTTATTCATTTTACTTTAAATTGTCTTTACAGCTTCACTCTTTACTTTACAAAAAAAAACACTTTGACACTTTCACGTTTAGTATTCAACTGAAATTTGACTCAGAGTGTGTGAAGTATTTATATTTATTTTTTGGTAAAAAATAGGTAAAAAAAAATAAGCGATATTTGCTTTTCTTTAATAGGAAAATTTGCGTGAACTACTGGTCATAAAATGTTTTTTAAAAGGGACGTAATTGGTTACTGCCAATAAGCCGACCACAGGTCATAAAATGTTTTGCAAATTTTTTAAATTACCAGGTAATAAATATTTCGCCATATTTATGGAAAATACGTGTTTTATGACTTGTTTCTGCACGTGTCATTTTAGGCGAAATATTTATTACCTGGTAATTTAAAAAATTTACAAAACATTTTATGACCTGTAGCCTCAGTCGGGTTTGGTGTACCATTACATGCCACTGCTGCTATTATCCATGGATTTATGGCCGATCTTGTGAAGGCAGGCAGACCATATTCACTACACACTCAACTTGGGGCTCTTAAAAAAAAAATTGATTTTTTCTTCATAAATGTATTTTTAACTGTAAAATAATTTTTAAAATGTATTTTTAACAAGGTGGTCTCTTCTCCTGTCCAAACAAGGAGTCGGGGCCCATTTTTTTATTGCTGATTCTTAAAGCAAAAATTATGAGGAATCCAAAAAAAAAAAATTAGCCGGAAAATTTAGGAGCTTCTGTGGAAAATCGGAAAAATTAATTTTCTTTGGAAAATTTAAAGGTAAATTTCTAAGAAAAATTAGGAAAATTTTATTTTTCAATTAAAGCCTGATTCAATACCTTTCCAACGAGCTCGTTGCGATCGCTTTAGTAGTTTTTTTTTTAAACAACTTTCAATGAGGTCCCTTATGAAGAATTCTTCAATTTTGTCACATGACAGTGGTGTACACCACCACTAAACCAGTCAATATAAAAAAAAAAAAAAATATGTTGGTACATTATTTTTTGCTGGGCAATCGATTGAGACTATTTATTTTAAAATCGGAGAGGGGTCGTCCAAAAATTTGCCAATTTTGATCGTTTTCATATGGAATTGCTCTATATATATATTTCCGAAATAACAAACAATCAAGCATCACAAATGTTTGTGCACTGTAAGAAACATGCATAGGCCCAGCTAGCATTTGGCTAGCATTAATATCATCTTGATGAGTACTTTTGGTGATCAAAAACTGATTAATCACTTACACGCTTCAAACAGGACTCGGTTATGCTTTAAAATTGGTTGTTTAAAAGTTAAATTTTAGTTTACTTGTAAAATTTGAATTGCGGTGATTATATCGTCAAATAATAAATAAGAAAATTGTGTTTTATAATTATTTAAAAAGAGTGAATTAAAAATGAATTTTTAAAAAGAATTAAATAAAGAAACAAATATTACAGAAATGTATAAGTACAATAATAGTTTATTTTAAAGAAAAAAATAATTGCAGAAACTTGTGATAAAGGACTTGTTCAATTTTTAAAAATATTTTGACTAATCTTCCTTTTATGGCAGGAAGGGGACCAGCAACAGACCTGGCGCCTAAAAGTGTTTTCTTCTTACATCAATTACCCTAGGGGAAAGGAAACTAACACCAAATTATCACGTTATAGTTCTAATAGTTTATTTGAACGGGACTTGTCCCTCCAACATGACGATGTCCTAGGAGGGTGTTAATTGGCACCTTTTTGACACTTTGTAACGGTCACTGAAATTACCTAAATGGACACATTTAATTTCGGCTAAAATAATGCCTTTCGCAAATATTGTCCCGAGTGAACAATATTAATATGATAGATTTCCCTAATATAAATAAATATAAAGAGATATCATCAGCCCGTACAAAATATAGTCACATGACTAGTTTTGTGTCAATTACCATTCCTCTGGACTAACAATACTTTAATCACCTTATCACCAGTTAAGTGATATGTCTTGTTTTTATCTATCACAATTCATTCCTTTTTATTATAATATTATGTTTACTGGCCCCGGGATAGGTGCTTTTTTTTTTTTTTTTTTTTTTTTTATTTTTAGTTTTTATTTTTTCCGAATAATCCAGTACATTTTTGGTGCCTCAGCGCCTTATAGGCATTGTTGAGGCGAGTTGGTAAAATTTACATATTAGTTATGATTATCAGTATTCAAAAAAGAGAAAAAAAAATAAAATAATAAAATAAATTTTTATCATATTAATACATTTTGAGATCACAACTATTTTACATCATAAGTTCTTCTAAATTTTGAAATAAATAATCTTTCAAAGATTTTTTAAATATTGAAATTCTATTTATCATTTTTAAGTATTGAGGTAAGTTATTAAACTCACGACTACCCATATATTCAATTCTTTGTTTGGTTGTTTCCAACCAATAAGGGTCGCGGGTAGGGTACCCTTTTCTCCCGACAAAAGTTTCTTAACTGATTAAAAAATGATTGCTGGGAATAAAAAAGTATGTCAGTGATTTAGTTTGTAATACCTTCTAACTGAATAAGTACAATATACAGATATTTAGTTTCAAAGTTTGAAAATTAAAGTAATCTCAAAATTTTTTCCAGCTAAATATTCTGATGTATGGATTTTTCCATTAGAAATGCCATAAGATTGCGCTTTCTATAATGATTAGCCACGCCCAGAATTAATAAATTCCTTCCTATTTGGCCAGTGATTAAATTTCAGTTTTAAAACATTTAAAAAAATAATTTTTTGGACAAAAACCAAATTCTATTTAAAAAGAGAGTAGTACGAAAATGTAGTCGGTAAAGCTCGACTATATGATACCCTGCACCACAGTATTTAAAAAAAAACTTCGAGAGTGTACCCTATTTGGGACCCAAAATATATTATGAGGTTATGATTCAAGTTCTTTGTGCCGAATATTATTTAGATGTCTTCATCTGAGTGAGATTTGTTTACCTTTAAGTGATTTAAGGATGTGGGTTTATATGGGACCTATGGCAAATTTTGGACCTACCAGTACAACATTTTTTCGTAAAAGTTATTGTTGTTAACTTTTACGTCAATACTTACATTTATAAGGAAGTAATGTCATTAAAATCTATTTCCGGGAGTAGTATTTGCATGGGAGTTATGGTCAAATATAGACTGATTCAAATAAAATTTGAAAAGATGATTCAGATTGCAATCATGTAAGCTTGGACCAAATTCACTCCAGATAGCAACATAATAAGATGGTTTATGCGCACGAAAATAACTTTTAATGGCTTTCAATACCAATTATAAGGAAGTTATATAATTGTTGGTGTTGATATAAAAATTGGCGACAATAACTTTTACGATAGCTACACTGTCATGATAAAATGTTGTGCTGGTGGGTCTAAAATTAACCATAGGGCCCATATAAATCGTCCTCTAAAACTCTCATATAGATGAATATTATTTGGCACAAATGTGTATCTCAAATAGAATACACTCTCGAAATTTTTGTTTTTTAATACTGTGGTGTAGGGTATCATATGGTCGGTCCTTCTTACTTGTTTTTTCTGTTCTGTAGTTTTGAGTATACACAGCTTAAAATAGTAATGCATGCTGATGTAAATAAAGTATATATTAGCGTTTTTGCGTAAAAAGTCGCCGATTGCATTGTTTTATTTAATGTTATTTTCTTTAATTTTTTGATATTAACAAAATTTTCTGTAGTAATGTTCTTAATATAAATCAACATTTAATTCACTTGAAATTTTTTTACTAACGTATATTTTTTTATTTTTCTGTGAACTGAACCGATATTGCTTGATTTCCTTTCGAAACTGCTAAGGATAACTACAAACAATCTGACGCCAATGTTGTTTTTTGTTTTTGAGTTGTTCGAAGATAAGAGTGTTGTAAACAGACGGACGAAGGGCGGATGTGGCTAAATCGACTTAAAAAAACCTATGGACCCAGAATATATATGTATATGCTTAATGGGGTCTTAGATGGATATTAAAAAAGTTTTGTATAAAATGGCAAACTTAGTATACCCTCATTCGACACATGTGTTGGAGGTAGGCTTGCCAAATTAAACTTTGATCCTGGGCATTCACTAAAAAAAATCTTGATTTTGAAAAGAGTTCTTGACAATTTAGAACTTCCTAAGATATGTTTTATACAATTCACACAATTGTTAAGAGCAATGAACTCGCTATGTGCACCAAAATTTTCTGTACTCATTTGTTTTTAGTCAGCTGTTTAACGTTATTAATTAAAAGTGTTAAATATAGAGGGATATACATGATATAAATATTGAATAAAGTAAGCGTAGTTTTAATAGATTTTTAAACAAATAGACAACAACAAAACGATGAAATATTAAGGAAAATTGTTTGCAAATTTAAAAAATAATAATGTGTTTTTGGTTAAGCTTTAAAAAATCTTGAAAATTTATATTTTTCTTGAGTTCTTGAGGGTAAAAAACTTTAAATAAAATTAAATCTGTATAGCGTGCCCCGGTAGGTTAGTTGCTAGAGAGCAAGTCTGTCAGTGCGAGGGTTGCGGATTCGATTGCCGTCAGAGACTCTGGCCTGTTTCACTAGTACGAGCTGAAGGTCTAAAGTTCAAGTTTTGGGATCTAAATTTTGTTAATTTTCATATAAACTTAAATCTTAGAGAGATTTTACATGGTGTCTTTTGAGACATGTCTAAAAATACGTCTGTTTTGTTTGTTGGAGATTGGGTAAGAGAAGAAAGAGGGGTTGTAAAACAGACACGAAACGAGTTTTCATGTTTTTTTTATGAAATTTCATGTTTTTTAATTTGTATGTATATGAATATTAGACAATTAGATGTGAAAACAGACATCGTGAAAAGACAATAGGTTCTTGGAAGCATGTTCAAAAAAAAAAAATGAAAAAAAACAGATATGACTGAAAAGACACCGTATATATGCTCCCTTTTAGTAATACAGTTTGATATGTCCAGTGTTATTAAAAAAATCGTATTTAATTAAGATATAAATATACTATATACAAAAAAAATTTTAAAAAATGTAATTATTTATAAGGTGCTTTCAAAAACAGCTGACTGGTTTTCCTTTGTCTGTTGTTGTTGTATTGTTGAGACATTAAGGTCCCCATGCTATGTTATAAACAATGGAAACTTTAATTGAATTTAAATGTACCTGCTTGTTGAATTAAATTTCATTTAAGTGTTTAGTGAAGAAGAGAATTTCGTATTTAAAACAATTTTAAATTTAAATGTGTCTTAATCTCACACCTAACAATTGGCCGTAAGTTACTATTGCTCGGTTAGTTAAGTTAAAATAAAATTTTGATATGCTACTCTAACGGCCAATTTCACCAGTTTCAGTTAAAACTAACTATTACTTTGACTTTCAGTTAGCAATATGTTTTTGACAGTTATATCTGATAGTTAATTTTAGCTGAACTTGGTGAAATTGGCCGTTAATAAATAAATTAATAATAAAATAAATATTTTAAAAATACTCTTAAGACGAAAAAATTACCATATGAGAAGACTTCTTAAAAAGTACATGGTTAGTTCATTTCTGTTAATATTAAAGTAACGCGGAGTGTACTTCATTGTAGCATCTAGTGCATGTAAAAAATACGTATCGCTACCACTGTGCGATGAAAATTGTCCGTATATAAGAAAGTCAGTTAAATAAAATGTCTTGTTTTATAATTTTATACCCAGCAGGAGGTACTACAAAAATTATGCTCCAAAAAAAAAAAAAAAATAAGAAAATCTTCTACTTCATTACGCATGAGATGTAACCTTTGTCATATTTTGACTGTCGTTGCTCTAGATGTTGTTCTTTATGTTAATACTTATGAATACGTTGAATTATTATGTGTATATTGATTACATACATGAATGTAAAAAACATACATTAAAGCTGGCGAGTACATAAAACACTTTCGGTTACGACATGTAAATTTTATAATCTGCTCTCAACTCCCCCTTGCAAAAGGCGGATAGATGGTAATAAACACAGCAGGGTGGTTAGGAAAATTTGATTTTCCTCAAATGGAAATTAAAATGTTTAAATTCGATTTTGTAAAAACAAATGAAAATCATAACACAACAAGTGTAATTTATACAGCGCTTAGCTGCCACATGCAGCATTATATACATTACAATGTTAATATATAAAAATTAAAACCAAAATTTTGTCATTTTATAACCCAACAAACACAGAGGTTTGAGTTCAATTTGAAAGTGATTTGAAATCAAAACATTTCTCAAACGTAAACTTTATATAATGCTTTGAAAATCATAGCATCTCAACAAAATAAACGAAAAATATTTTATTTTTTTTTTTTAATATAAATTTATTATTAAGTTAAATAACCCGTTAAATAACCCGTCATCTAGACATTTGGCACCATAGATTGGAAAGACGAAATACTTGGCTTCTTTTTCAATTTGGGGGGTTGTCATGGCGATGCACCGCGATCGTATAACAAACTTATAATTTCTTCTCTTTCTAGTCATATTTCTCTTTCAAGAACAATTTTTACTCTTCGTAATTAATTTTTAACACACAATTAATTTATGTTTTTTCACAATACATTAAAGTTTTGTGAAGGCGAATTTATTTTACTTTATATGTAATTTTTTTTTTAATTGTAAAGACATTTAACTTTAATCGCCATTTTTTGATGTTAACGTTTATTTTTCGCATTAGTTTTGGAAAGATTATTTTTGTTTTGAGAAAAGCATTAAATAACAATTTGATATCAAATTGAGAAAGCCTTGTATGCCAAATTTTTATAATCAAATCATTATCAATTTGAATTCAAATGTTAAAATCAAACAATTGAAAATGGTTTAAGAATTGTGCTAAATATCAAATGATAAAGTCATTTCATATTAAAGGTTTGACTTCGTGTTTGTTGGGAAATTTTATAATACTCATACATGTGTAAGTGTTGATGTATGAATGAATGAATGAATGTGTATTAACGTTCTAATATTTGTTAACAACTCAGTAGAAAGTGTATTTTTGGTTATTTTGTAAACACTTCACAAATATTCATTAATAATCCAATGTGTAATGGGAAATTAACAGGAAATGTATTTAAAACTTAAAAGTCTAAATCCTCCATCCATCCATCCCTGGATTCATCTTAAAAGGGAACGTTTATTATTCATTTAGACAAGAAAAGAAATGTAATGAAAGCAAAATAAAAAAAAAACACATAAAATTTTAAATTTTCAAATTCTGGAGGCGTAATTTTTAAAATTGAAATGTTGATAAATGAAACTGTCAGAAACACACATAAATTTGAAATTATATCTTAAAGCAATAGTTCAAAAAGAAACACACAAATACAAGCCTCTATTAGATAAATATATTATTTCAAATTTAATTTAAAAGATACAGGAACATAGTACACCGAAAAATATGTACGCTATATATGAATATACGAAAGCTGAAGTAGGTTGTACGCATATTTATGTAAAGTATAAAATTAATAATACTACGAAAATTTTTTTGAAATATACCCAAAAATCCAAAAGCCCATTATAAAACAAGTTATAAAACAAGTAATTTTATTCGCATATGTATAATAAGACTTTAATATCTAACAAAAATAATTAATACGACAAAAAAAAATTGTATTTTGATTAAATTAAATGAAAAAAAAAACACTAGGATTTTTATAAAAAATAAATTTGTATAGTTCTTTTGATCTAAATTTTTACATGATAATTTAATTTAATTCAGTTACAACAGCAAGAGGTTATTTTTTAAATAATATATGGGGGATTTCATGGCAAGTGACCCAACTTTTGAAATCGATATCTTCCGATTTGGAGGAAATTTGCACCAAGGTTAGTGGATAGTAGTTTAGACACAAATTTTCAACAAGATCGGTCAAAAAGATTCTTAGTTAGAGGGGGTCAAAAATTTGACATTTTGGCCAAACAAGTGTTCTTTCTCATCCATGTTACTTATTATCTATTGGTGTTAGCAAAATTTGTCCCAAACATATTAGATAGCCATTTCTTCAATCTTTCGAAAAAATTTTTGTTGTTTTTTTTAAATTTAAAACTTTTTTTATTTTTTTTTTGAGCGGGTTTTTTTTTCCTCAAAATAAAGCTTAGGTCATTTTCTTTAAGGTAGTTCTGGTCGCTTTTTGGGCCGCGAGTGGGTTATGTATAAAAAAAAAATTATTTCTAAGTCAAGACGAGGATTTTTCAATTTTTAGCATATGCACCTTGTGTAGAGTTGTCTTCATCCCCAAGGGAGGGAAGACTTCTCACACTGAGGCGAAGGATTACAGACCGATTAGTCTTGCATCCTTTCTTCTTAAGACTCTTGAAAGAGTTATCGACATTCACTTAAGGATGACCATCCCAAAGTGTTTACTCTCGACCTCTCAGCATGCCTACACAAAGGGTAGGTCTGTTGAGACGGCTCTTCACTCACTAGTTGGAACTATTGAGAGATCACTCGAATTCAAGGAGTGTGCTCTGGTGGCCTTTTTCGACATTGAAGGGGCCTTTAATAATGTCAACCCGGATTCTATCGTTGCATCCATGAGGAGTCTGGGGGTTGATGACGGTATATGTAGATTTGTGGATAATCTACTCAGGAACAGGGTCATCTGTTCCACGATAGGTGAAACCAGCGTTCAGAGGCTGGTAAACAGGGGTACTCCCCAAGGAGGAGTACTATCCCCACTATTGTGGAACCTGACTATGAATACCATGTTAACGAAAATGGACGACATGAGGTTTAAAACTGTGGCGTACGCTGACGATGTTGCAGTGGCCATCACGGGGAAGCATTTGAATATAATGTCTCAGTGTATGGAGGCTGCACTAAAGGTACTTAGCACCTGGAGCGTATCATGCGGCCTGGGTGTCAATCCGTCTAAGACGGAACTGGTACTCTTCACGAGGAAGTATAGGACTGAGGCCATGAGACTTCCGAGGCTAAATGGGACTGAACTTAAGGTCTCTTATAGCGCCAAGTATCTTGGCGTAATCTTGGACAGTAAGCTGTCATGGGGGCTGAACATCCGGACGAGGATGGAAAAGGCAATTGTTGCTATATATGCGTGAAGAGGTGCAATCGGCAAGAACTGGGGCATGGGCCCGAGATGTGTCAATTGGATCTTTGAAGCTGTAGTAAAGCCGACTCTGTATTACGGTGTTATCGTATGGTGGACTGCGCTGGGCAAGGGCAGGAACCGTACGATGCTTGAGAAGGTTCACAGACTGGCCGCATTGATGATCACAGGATCAATGCGCTCCACTCCCACCAGGGCGCTGTTTACAATGCTAAACTGGCTGCCGGTGGACATCATGGCCAGACAGATGGCTCTTTGTTCGGCGATTCGGTTGAACGCGGCACACGGCTGGTCGAGCCGGGACTATGGACACTCCAGCATAATGGGATGATCGATTGTCTCTGAGGGAGGGGACTACTGCACCGCGGAGCCTTTCTTTAGTGCGAGGTATGCGACACATATAGCGCACGAAAGTGCTCCGTCGGTAATGGGCTCATTCCATGGACCAGCCCTGGGGGTTTACACTGATGGTTCAAGGAAGGGGGAAAGAGTTGGCGGAGGTTTCTACATAGAGGAACTGGGCGTAAAAGTCTCCTTTCGCCTGCCGGATGGATGTAGTGTCCTGCAGGCGGAAATCTCGGCTATAAAGCGGGCAGCCAACTGGCTAAAGTATTATCGCGTATCGGGAGATATACGTATATTTACTGATAGCAAGGCTGCCATTGCCTCTCTTGCGGGTGTCTATACGACATCTAGGTTAACTGTGGAATGCCGGATGTCTTTGAATGAGATTGCTGAACATTCAGAGTTAACGCTTATATGGATACCAGGGCACTCAAACTGCCCGGGAAACCAGATAGCAGATGAGCTGGCCAAGGAAGGTGGTCGTATGGATGAAGCATTCATTGATCAATTCATTGGCCTTCCAATGGCTCACTGTAAGTCACTCATTATGCGCGAGAATTATAGAATTGCGCAAGAGGGATGGACCCGTGAGTCCACCTGCTCCATATCCAGGGCCCTTTGGCCTGTATATGATGAACGGAGAACCAAATCTCTACTTGGGTTCAATAGGAACCAAATCAGGACCGTGGTGTCGGTCACAACTGGACACTGGCCTGTTGGGACTCATGCTAGAAGAATGGGTCTGGTATTCAATGACTACTGTAGAAGTTGTCATGATGAGGAGGAAGAGGAAACTGTGCTTCACTTTCGCTGTCAATGCCCTGGGCTGCGGGGCATCAGGGGAAAGTACCTGAGAGAACCGGTGTTTTCCTGTTTGGAGGATCTATCGGAAATAGAACTAAAATTGCTTCTTCTCTTCATTAGGAAGACGAATTGGCTCAACACTGCAGTGACGCCATCTGAGTAACTGCTCTCTGGGATGGGCATTGGCGCTGGGTATCACAAAGGGACCGCTATAGGACCCAAGTGAGCTGTCTCTTGATGGCTGCCCATGGAACCTAACCTAAGCTAAGCATATGCACTACTTTGAATTTTTTTCCGATTTGTATGTAAGTGTTTCTAAAATCTTAAAAATAAAACTTATGCTGAGAAACTAGACAAATTAACCTTTCCGAGGGTATATAACATACCTAACTAGCATTTGACATGAAATCCCCCATGCTTATTTCTTTTAAAGTGTATTTTCTAAACTGACTATTAGTGCATATAAAATTAACGCAGCCTCTTCCTCTGTTTTTTGGAAATGACTTTATAATACAAATTAAACATTAAGTTGTGTGGCTCAATTTGTTTCGCTTTTTGGTGATTCCTGTCTATATCGACATTTGCATTGGGTAAGGCAATCAAAATCCCTACCGGTTTCGATAAATATGGAAGTACATTTCACAATTTCACAATTTCAGTAAAATTAAATGTAGTCGATTGATCTCCACTCAAACACGAGATCATTTAAGCTTAAGTTAAATTGTTAAGACAATAGTTCAACAAAAGCATATTCTTAACTTAAGAATTCCCTTTCTTTAAATCTATATATCTAAAATTGTAACGTTACTGACTCACTTACTCATCATCGCACAGCCTAAACGCCTGAAAGTAAAAACTTGAAATTTGGACCAGAGCTTGTTCTCTCCCAAATCGATCCACTAAGACGGGATTTTTGGAAATTCGAATGTTAAGGGGGTAAAAAAGGGTAAAACGGGTAAATTCGGTAACCTTCTATCTCTAAAACTAAAAGAGATACAAAAAAAATTTAATACTTATCGTTGTTCTCTAGAAAAATAAGCGGACAGGTGTCTGGTACTTTTTGGAAATTCAGCCCTTTAACGGAGTAAACGGGTAAAACCTGTATTTTGGTACTTTTTTGTCACCCCATCTATCTTTTAAACCCCTAAACATAGAAATAAGGGTTATATCTATCACATTTGAAACTTATCTAAAAAATTCAAATACAAATTTGGTACTATTTCGAAATTCGGACATTTAAGGGGCACAAACCGTTAATATTTTTGGTACTTTTTTACAAAATATTTTTTTTTATTTATTGACATATACGTATTAAATTATGGGCTCCCACTTCAATATTGAAATTTTTTATGCTGCAATGGGGAGAAAAAGTACCAAAAAGCGGAAATAGGGAGTAAACGGGTAAAATCTGTATTTTGGTACTTTTTTGTCACCCCATCTATCTTATAAACCCATAAACATATATCACATTTGAAACTTATCTAAAAAATCCAAATACGAATTTGGTACTTTTTCGAAATCCGGACATTTAAGGGGTAAAAACCGTAACTATTTTTGGTACTTATTTAGAAAACATTTTTTTTTATTCAAAAATTTAGTACTTATTGTTGTTCAATAAAAAAAACAAGCGGACAGGTGCCTGGTATTTTTTTGAAATTCGGCCTTTTTGGGGAGTAAACGGGTAAAACTTGTATTTTAAAACTTTTTTGCCACGCAATCTATCTATTAAACCAATAAACATTGAAATAAAAAATATATCACATTCATAACTTATCTAAGAAATACAAATACAAATTTGATCCGTTTCGAAATTCGAACTTTTAAAGGTTGAAATCGTACCTAATTCTGTTATTTTTGTTTCAAAACATTTCTCTTCATCTACCTATATAATATAAAAATTTAAAGACTGATTCATCATCGCACGTCCTAAACGCCTGAAGCTTAAATGTTGAAATTTGACCGGCAGGTTGGCCTTTCGCTAAATCGATTCCTTAGGATGGGAGTTTTGAAAAGTTTTGTGGTTAGAGGTTAAAAAAGCTAAAAACGGGTAAATTCCCTAACCTCATGTTCATCAAAAAAATAAGCGGATAGGTGTCTGGTACTTTTTTGAAATTCGACCCTTTTGGGGAGTAAACGGGTAAAACCTGTATTTTAAAACTTTTTTGCCACGCAATCTATCTATTAAACCAATAAACATTGAAATAAAAAATATCACATTCGTAACGTTCCTAAAAAGTACAAAGAAAAATTTGGTACATTTTCGAAATTCGAACGTTTAAGAGGTGAAAAACGTACCTATTACAAAGTAGCGGGTTAAAACCTAGAAACATAAACTTTGGCGTAAAAATATGTCCACGAAAGAAAATGAGATGCTAACGAAGTAGCGGGTTAAATGCTAGTGTTAACTAATAATTATTTAAAACTAATTTTTTAGTATTTATCTATATATGTATGTGTTAACGTACGAGTATGTATGTATGTTTGTTTGTAACTTATAGCCGCCTAAGCCGTTTTGAAATTTTTAGTGGGCGTGGCCCCTCCAATACAAAGAAAATATAAATTTGTTTATATCTAGAGAACGGAAAGGCCTAATATTTCCATATTTGGTACAATCATCATGGTTATCTGACAAAATTTGGGCGGGGTTGGATAAGTGGGCGTGGCACAAAATGGCTTTATTTATATCTAAAGAACGGTTAGAGAAATAATGTCCAAATTTGGTACACATAGCTGGGTTATCAATACAAAAAATCTCTGACAAAATGGGCGCGATTGGAATGTTGGGCGTGGCATCCCCCATACAAAAACATTATAGGTTTATGTACATCTGGAGAACTACAGGAGCCAAATTCCAAATTAGGTACAGATATTTTGGTTATCAATACACAACATCTGACAATATATGGGCGTGATTAGAGAAGTGGGCTTGGCACAAAATAGATTTATTTATATCTAAAAAACAGTAGGTACACATATCTTGGTTATCAATAAACAGACTTTCTCAAAAAATGGACAGTATTGGAGAAGTTGGCGTGGTACCTCCCATATAAAGACATTATAGATTTCTGTATATCATGAGAACGGTTAGAGATAATGTTTTCAAATTTGGGAAAAATATCTTATTTATTAATACACAACATCCGACAAAGTGTGGACGAGATATAAATAGATAATAGATTCCTGTATGCCTAGAGAACGGCAAAAGCCAAAGTTTCTAAATTAGGTACAAGCATCTTGATTAGTAATACACAACGCCTGACAAAATCTTTGCGGGATTGGAGAAGTGGGCGTGACATAAAATATATTTATATCGAGAAAACGGTCAGATAAAAATTGTCCAAATTTGGACACGTAGCTGGGTTATCGACGCGGAGCATCTATCAAAAAAAGTTGGGAGTGGATAAGTAAGCGTGGCACAAAATAGAATCCCGAATATTTGAAGAGCGGTAAATGTAAAATTATCTAAATTTAGTACAATTAGAATGGCTATAAATATAGAGACAGCATCTGTTAGTTATGTGTGGGATTGGAGAGGTGGGCGTAGATCAGACTAGATTTCTTTTTATCTAGGGAACAGCCACACCTACAATTCACAAATTTGGAAAATATATGGTACATATATTTGTAAAAAGCCCACTGCCCTTTTGTAGCCATAGCTAAGATAGCTTCAATAATACGAAATAGATTTATGTGCAACTGGTGAATGGTAACAGAAAGAGCATTCAAAATTGGTACAAATAACTTCATAAGCAATGCGCGAAATTTTTGTTGAAAAATATTACATATTTTCTTTTAAGGAGGGTAGAAAAGCGAACAGGGTTAAGCTAGTTAAGTATATAATACAATATGAAAAAAACCTAAATTTTAGCGAACAAAAGAAATGTGTCCGATTTTCGCTACGCTCCTATATTAGTTTCAAAATGTAGGGATTTTTCTCTACTTTTGGCAACACTGTCCACCAATACCATTGGTTAAAGATTGTTGTTTGACTTTAGACTGGCAAAGAATTCTGATGATGGGAATGCGGTTATTATCGAAACATGCAAATTCAACCCGCGATCAATCCCGTGTTCAGTCAAGAATAAAATGATCAAAAAAAATTTCATATTGTAAATCACTTCCTTCACTAAAAATTAAATTTCATGCTGTAGTGCAATTTATATATAAAAAAGTCTAATTTATATATAAAAAACATCAAGTAAAGACCAACAGTTCAAAAAAAAAAAAAAAAAAAAAAAAAAAGGATCACAATTGTTAATATAAAATAACTTTTTAAAAATTATAAAAATAATTTTTTAATTTTACGAAGTTGTTTCGTAATTGTATAATTCTTAAAAATCTTCCTAATTTTGGTTAAATATTAAGAAGACTAAGCGAATAATTTGGAATCGCATGAATAGTTAATTATTTCAAACATTAGCGGCCTTACTTATAAAAAATTTCAACAGGTTTTTAAAAGGTTTATGAAACGGATTTTCTATGAAAATTTGTTTGTTTTTGTATAAAATAAGAAGTTATATACCATGCAAAATTAATACTATCTTCAATGAACCGAATGATGTTGAATATGTATTTATTGATGTCTACCACAACGGCTCCTTGGTTGTGTCTATAGACCGGGTAAAACTATAAAACTTTATACACTTGTCAATCAACTAGAGCTTTTATCAGCATTATATCCAGAAGTAATAATAGCTGGTGACTTCAATTGCAATTTGTGCGCTGATGCTAGACTCACTACTATGATGTCATCATTTAACTTATTTCCTGTTAACAGGACTAGACCTACTCAGTTTACAAATACTAGTAGCACCCTACTTGACCTATTCTTCGTCAGTAATGAGAGCAGAGTTTTACACTATGATCAACTTACGGCACTAGCCTTCTCAAAACACGATCTAATTTTTGCCGTATACGACTTTACCATAGAGAACACCGCAACAACGTTTACTTACCGTGATTTTAAAAGTCTTAATATTTTGGCCTTGGAATCTGATCTTGACAATATACTATGGGATCAAATGTATTGTTTGTCGTCAGTTGATGAACAAGTCACTCTTTTAAACTCTATTATCTTACACCATTATAACAAGCATGTTCCATTGAAAACTAAGATAATTAGAAACTGTGTACGGCCATGGTTTACCAATGATACAAGGTTGTTAATACAACGCCGGGATAATATATACCATATGTGGAAACGATACAGGACACCAGAATATCGTGAGCAGTATCCTCTAGCTAGAAAAGCTGTTGTGACTAAGGTAAAACACGATAAATCTGCCTATTATTCTAATAAATTCAACAGCGCTGTTGACACAAATAAGACGTGGAAAATAATACGTGATATTGGCATTGGTAAGACAAAAAATCGTGAAGATGATATTGATGTCAATTTGCTTACCGAATCCTTCGTTAATATCCCCTTGCCAACAGTAAGCCCTGGCTTTTATGCTCAAACACCACCATATGATCCTTACGTTGTAAAATTCAGTTTTAAGTGTCTCAATGTAAAAAATGTTGCAGAAGGTTCCTATAAAGTCAAATCAAACGCCGTCGGAATGGATGACATTAATCCAATGTTTATAAAGTTAATACTACCACGTATAATACACTCTATCAAACATTTGTATAACACAATTATAACCACCAGTAGTTTTCCGACGGAATGAAAATATGCCAAAATTATTCCAGTACCGAAAACAAGCAACGAATACCGCACAATATCAATTTTACCATACCTTTCCAAAGTTTTTGAGCGACTTATATATAAACAAATAGTTGAATATATAAATCAGTACAATTTATTAACTGACCGTCAATCAGGTTTTAGATCTCAGCATAGCTCTTTAACCGCCCTAACCGATGTAATCGAAGATATAAGAAGTAACTTAGAAAATGGGAGAATATCATTCTGAGTTTTACTCGACCATTCAAAGGCCTTTGATACGGTTCACCACTCAATACTTTGCTTCAAACTATCTAAAATGTTCAACTTCTCAACAACTGCAGTTAGATTGATGTCAACATATTTAACTGACAGGTGGCAATGCGTCTCCAAAAAAGAACTTCTTTCTTACCCTGTTCCTGTGACAAGAGGTGTTCCGCAGGGTTCCATACTGGGACCGTTGCTGTATTCGATCTATGCTAATGATATACCAAAACAGCTAAAATATTCCAGGATCCAGATGTATGCTGATGATATTCAGGTCTACCTTGACAGCTCTAAAGCTTCCATTATCACTCGAGTTACAGATCTTAACACCGATCTAAACAAAATTTTTCTGTGGGCGACTGCAAATGGTTTACGAATTAACCCTAAGAAGTCAAAATGTATTATTATTTGTAAAAATTCTGTAAAAGTTGAATCTCGAATTAATATTTTTCTGGGTGGCAGCAAAATTGATATTGTAAATTCTGCAAGAAATCTTGGCGTGGTTTTCAGCAGTACACTAACTTGGTCAGATCATATCAACCAATCATGTGGAAGAGTGTATAGTATGCTAAGGTGTTTATGGGCTACACAGTATTGCACACCATTAAAAATAAGACTACTCTTGGCTAAAACCTACTTACTACTAACTCTGCTGTACTCATCAGAAATCTTCTCTGGATGTAACTCAAAAGACACTGCTAAACTAAACACAACTTTTAACAACATCGTTCGTTACATATTCCGCTTGAAGAGATTTGATCATGTTTCTAAGTACTCCAGTCGCGTCTTTAATATTACCTTTAACAACTACTAAAAGCTTAAAAACCTAGTTTTTCTACAAAAATTGCAACATCGGAACAACCAAAATATCTGTATGACCGATTAAGATTTATGAGGTCCTCAAGAGGAACATTTTTTCTTATTTACTATCCGTCTCTGGAACCAACTTCCTTTAAACTTGCAAACTATTATCAACGCAAATAAATTTAAATATTTATTTAATCAATTTTATCGAACGTAATCTGTAACTTATTTTTTCTATATTTCTATATTATTTATCTGTTCTTAATATATTAGTATTATTCTTTAAATTTATATACTTATGTATGTGATTTCTACTCATTATGTTTTATCAATATAACTTTTCAGATTCGAATACTATAATTTATAAGATATTATGTCTTGGTGTATTAGAAATTCGAAATTTAATAAATAAATAAAAAATACAAAGTTTCTAAATATTGACGGAAAACTTGACTAGTTGACTACGAACAAATTCGTAAGTTTGGTAAAATGGGAAAGTCTGGACTAAACTCTTTCGTAAAATATAGCTTGGATTATTTTCAGTGTAGGTTAAATCTAATAGATACAATAAATATGCATGCGATGAGAAGCAAATAAAATTTTAAAAATAAAACATTTTTACTCGTTCACATTTTGTTTTTATGGGCGGCTATAGCTTCTTAAAATTCGTATGATTTTGCATGTCTTAAAATCACCACAATATTTTAAACAAATTTTTTAAATGTACCCTTTTTGGGACCTATAGCAAATCATGAACCCACCAAAACAAAATTATATTATGAGGTTAAGATCCATGTTAAAGTCCTTTGTGACAAATTTTATTAAGATATCCTCATCTACATGAGATTTGTTTGCCTTTTAGTGATTTTAGGATGGAGGTTTATACGGGACCTATAGTTAATCCTATCAGACCTATCAGCACAAAATTTTGTCATGATATAATAGCCAAAAGTTATTGCCGTCAATACCAGCATTTATAAGGAAGTTATGGAATTAAAATATTATTTCCTGGAGCTATGGCACAGAGACTCTCTTCCGAAAATAAGCTTGAATTTTAATAGGCTTAGTTCCTGTGACCACTACAAACTCTATGCGTACCAAATTTTCTCAAATTATTTAAAAAATTACGACGTGTAGTTTGCGCCAGCCCGCCAGCCAGCCTGACATACGGACATCGTTGGTTCGCTGCTAAAATTGATTCTTAGTTGATCGGTATACTAAAAGTAAATATCTTAGGATGTTACAAACATTACCACAAACGCATAATATCCTTTCCACTATTGCGGAGTGGGTTTCAAAATATTTACACTCTTCCTGATGGGCTACCAAATTTAAAAAAATATTATGTTTTTGCTTTATACTGTGCCATATCTGAATATAATATATTTCTTATGTCATTTAAAAATATTCTTCGGATCCTCAAACAGAACTGCGTCGACAACGCATTTCCCATACATTTTGACATTGATACTTTCTGTATAAAGCCATCGTAAAATATAATCTATTTTATTTTGAGAACGTTTTTTCTTATGCTCTCACATAAAGATAGTCATTCTCTCAACAATGCTACCATACTTTCACTTAATTTCATGCATTTTGTAAACAGAAAATGAAAAATAAAAGAAAATAAATCATTTAAACAATAAACTAAGAGATAGAGATTGAAGTTACTGCCGACGTTTTAATTATGTTTTTCTGAACTTTTGCATCAAGATGAAGACTCAGTTCTGTGTGCACACTGAATCTTTTTAAAGTTTTATTTTGGCTCGTATTTGTTTTAGGGTTTATTTTATATTTTTAACGGACTTGTTGCGGCTTTCGAAATTGGTGTTTTATTAGGGACTTTGTTCAAATTTCTTTTCGTTGGTTATTTGGTGGTTATTTCTTAAAACACTTCACCTCACTTGAAAAAACATTTTCATACAAATTTTTGAATATTGAAAACATTTTATGTGAAAAATGTTTCAACGCAATGTTAAGGGATGTACAAAATAACCCCCTTACCACCCACTACCAAAAAAACATTGGTGAACATTTTATTTTTGTTACTAACTTATTTGGGGCAGATTATTTACGTATATCTGAATATTTTGGAGATTTATGTGCAATGGATGCTTATTCCAGAGGATTTTTTCAACCAATTTTAATAAACTTTGCCTAAGCTTTTCCTGTTTTAAAATATATTCTAAAACTAATTAGTATTATGGTTATTTTATTGAACCGTTAATGGTTCAATAAAGGCTTAAGCCTAATTAAAAATATCTAAATTTGGATTAAAAAAAAAAATATTCTAAAACTCTTACTTCGGGATTTGAAAATAAATAGTCAGAAAATAAGATGCTCTTATATATTTGAGTAGTATTATAAATACCATTCAAGTTGTCTTGTATCGCCTTTAAACATTTTAATTATGTGTTTTTAAAACGTTTTAATGTTAATTTAATGGAAAATAACCGGAATTATGTATGAACTATAATGAAGATAAAATTGTTAAAACATGCCATTATTGAATATCAAATAAACTGCTGCTTTTTGGCTTGTCAAAACCATACGCCGCAAAACTGAGAACATACTTACTACGGGTATCAGGGATGTTAAAGTTAGTACAATTGTACTTTTTTGGTACATTTTGACCTTCTAAAGTACCGTGGTACTACCGTGACTCATTTGGTACAATTTAAAAATTTTTCATAGTTCCCCCTTTTTGAATTGTTAGTATCAAACAAATTATTGAGTCCTTTTCATTGAATTTATGTTGTACAACAAATCGTTAATGTAATAGACCCTTAAATATGCGACTAGTATTGTGGTGAATAGAGCGCTTAGTTCCATTTTACAATGTGGCAAGTGGAAGGCACATTGTAAAAGGGGACTTATGGTACCCACAGACAAGGCAACATTAGTTAAAACCGGTGGTACTACTTTTGTTTACTTTTTACCACCGACGATGACACTAAAAGCAAATCATCAGTATTGTGTTTTTTTTTTTTTTTTTTTGGAATAAGAAGTCTTACTTAACTTAAAAAATATATGCGAAAGAAATTTTTAATATCCTGCTTTTTTGTTTTATTTTTATAACCTTTACATTAAACGTGCCATAATTCTGTAAAATTTTTAAGTCCGTTTACAAAATGTCTCCATTTTTCATAAGCGGTTTTCACCTTTTGTAATAAGTGTACAACTCTGTTATATTTAATACGATTTTATACTTCAAAGCGTGATTGTCTTTTTCGTATGCATTGTAAATTAATGGTTTTTCTGAGTGAGAGAAAGAGACAGATAAAGTTTCTTCAACTGTTTTATTCTGGTAAATTCACACACTTGTTTACTACTGCTTTTTGTGGGATTTTTCAACCACAGCGTAGTATATTTTAGTCTAATACATTTTGTTGTTGCAGTGTTGTAAATGTTAGTATTTTTACTAAAATTATAAGATTAACAAGGTCTACAAGGGACTTTACTATCAAGGGTGAATTCCGCTATTGTTTTCAATGTTCGTAATTTTTCCTTTTTTTGTTTTTATCCGAGAAATGCAAAACACCACGCGCAACAACTGCTCTCAACAAAATGAGATAGAAAAAACAGTCTAGCGTACTGACCACAACTATTGGCACCCCTGAGGAATTTTCGACTTGTTTAATGGGATATACCGTCTGGTTGTATGAGAGCCTATCTTGTGTTATTTTTGTTTAATTTTTTGATATGTTTTCTATTAGATACAGTTTTTGAGATAATGATATATGTAAACTCTGTGCGATTTTTAGTAATTAAAATAAAAATTACCTTTAAAAAAATATAGGTATTGGCACTCAAGTACAACTATTGGCACATTAAATTATATAGTCATTGGCACTTGACTGCAATTATTGGCCCTTTAAAAGTTATAATTATTGGCACATTACCAAGTTGAATTATTGGCACCATGGTAACTCAAAAAACTTAACTAGCTAGCTAGGTAGAGGATTGTGATAATTCTTTCTCTGTTTAACAAGAGAAATAAGCAAAACAAATTTTATTTACGCATTAATTCATATTATATAAAAAATAGAGTATAGCTCTATATATAATAGTTCTAGGGTATAATCCACACACTGGTTATGTGGATTATTGCATCGCCATTCTTAAACTGCATTGTTCCAAGCATTTTTTTAATGGTTTTAAGGCTGCAACATCAGCAGGCTGCAGAATCCTTGTTGAATTTGGATAGAGTGCTATTAGAATTATACCCAACTGAACGCAAAGCTTGCTGACTTCAATTGTCAATGAGTGCTATGCCCATCTACAAAATATATAACAGGGAATTGAACGTTGTGCTTCACAACATCCGGATAAAATACTTTTGAAATATATTCACAGAACGATTGCTTGGTCATCCAACCGTTATCGCTTATTCCATAACCCCATTTTTCGGGAATAGTTTTTCGAATTTCATCCCTCATTCTTTTGTAAGGATAAATTATCATCGGTGGTGTCATGATTCGTGCCGCAGAAAATGAAAACATTACAGTTACGTTGGAGCCTCTGTCTACTTCGTATGTATTTTTAGCTCCCTTTGCTGATAGTACACTTATAGTCTTAGGACATAGATTGAAGTTGGTTTCATCTTTATTAAAAATTCTGGTGGGGTCGGATAGTATAGCAGAGTAATTGTTTTTAACCAAGTAGTTTTCTATCTTGTCAAACCAGCCAAAAATGTCAGAAGCAGCTACATTGGTTCTGGCGGATGAGACGACATCGGTGGCTCTAAATGCTAATGTTGTATGCCGCTTTAAAAATGAATTAAACCATTCTTTACCCGGCAAATTTTCTTCTCCGAAAGGGTCTTGCCGCGTGTTTACATCGAGAAAGTATTTAACGGCATGGAGTACGTCTTCCTTTCTTTTGGGAAAACCTTTCCGCTGAGAGACTTTCACCCAATCGACAATGGCTTCTTCTTCTGCTTCTGTTAAAATGGTTGGTGGACCTGGCCGAATTTTAAAAAATTTAGGGCCTAAACGAAATTGTAGCGTGGACCGTGTTACCTCATAAGTTTTTGTTGCAGCTTTTTTTTTTTTGAAATTTTGCCATCCTTAATTTCGGACACAGCTTTCTACAGAAGACTTTCTTCATATGAATGGTTTTTTTAGGCATTTCAAAAATTCTGAAAATACACAAAATTCAGTTATTGGCACTGATGTTTTATTACAATACTTTGGAAATATTGTGTTTATTAAGGTAAAATTAGATTATTTAATGTTTTAGTATGTCAATGAATCAAAAGGCTTAATTAAAAAATCTATAAATAAAAAAATAATGGTACTTACCAAACTTCTGCTCGCTATCGAAATCCACACTAAAAACCGCACACAAACTCCCTTTATAAACACCCTTCTTATTTGGAAGATTACAAGCAACTGAGCGTTTTAATGTTTTGCATCGGTTCAGAAAAAATGATGGAAAGAGATCACAGAGTGAGAAAAATTGAACTTAGAAACAACGGAACTTTAACGATGTCTCATAAATGCTATGCAAGTAGGAGGTGTCAATAATTAGGGCAATATATTGTAGTCGGTACGCTACATCCCCACATACAATGAAGCATTGTGGTTGAAAACATAAAATATAAAAAATTTTGATATTTGAGTAACCAAAAAGGTAACAAGAATCTTAACCAGAAACATTACCACACTTGTAGCAACAATGTGGTCTGTGGACAGCTTTAAATATATTGACACTTGTTTGTTGTAGCCAACTCCACTTCTATTTTGAATGTTTTGCTGTACTTATTGAATTTTTATGCTGGGTACACACTATGCAATATAGCAAAATTCATTCATTTTAATTCATTTTCTATTTCATCCAACATCAAAACGTGTTGATATTTTGAGATTGCATTGATGTAGATTGCACCGTCTGTACCTAGAATTATGTATTTTTTTGTTGTTTTAATAAATTAAATAAAAAATGGTACTTTGAAGGTCCAAAAAGTACATTTTTTTTGGTACAAAATGTAAAACCCCATTTCACATCCCTGACGGGAATGTTAAAACATCGATGCTTATACAAAAACAGCTCCTAAAAAATATCTACAAGATTTCGTGCAGATAGAGAAATGTGTAGCAATAACAAAAAGAAAAAGGAGAAAAAATGGATACACTTTACTTAGTATCACATTCGTTCTTATAATATACGCATTCATCTACACACTTAATTTTTTGTTCTGCATTTCAGTTTGGTGATCGTGCATTCGGTTTAAGAATTGCGTGCATGCCCAATGCATTTCACTAGTGAGATGATGAGTGAGAAAGCCAGTTGGCGATATTGTCGTTGAGTGAGTCAGTGAAACAAAAAATAGTGAGAGCATCGCCATCATCATCATCAATAAGTGACCATTTTTACCAAATTGCAAATACATATAAAAAGAACGATAATAATAAAAATACACTTAGAATTTTAAAAAGATTTTCATTAGGGTGGCACTTCAAAATAAATATTTGTTAAACAAATTTAAATGGGCACTTATATAATATGTATGACTAATATGTTTGTAGTTTTTAAGAAATAAAATTTAATGAAGTTATCTGACCGTCTCTACTTAAAGACTCATTGCGATACGAGCACCATTTTACAAACTAATATGATGTGGAAGCGGTCAAAAAATGGAAAAAAGGAGAGGAATTTTTACCCAGCGGTAGAAAGAATGAGGTAATAGGCCTAACACACGGCCTTATTTAGCAGATGCAAGCCCTCCACGCCGCATTCCGTACTAATTTATGTTTTACACAGGTTGTCATTGGGAGCAAGCCCTTTCACACTCCCTTTAATAACAAATTCGTTCCTTTCCCAAAGAAGGGTGCTAAGAATTTCACTAAAAAAATGAAAACTGATCAACTTCATTTCTCCCTTCTTAAAGAAGGGAGTAGCGATTGGGTACTGAATATTTTAGAAGGCCTTTTGAAAAGAAATGTATACCTTCTAGAAATCATACTTCTAAAGGCAGGATATCATACGAAGCGAATCTTTTAGAAAGGAGTACAGAGACCTGAAAAAGTCCTGCCACAGTATTATATAGTACGAGTATCTACACATTTAGCTTCTATTATTTGAATTAAAGACACATAATTAAAAAAATTATTGGAATTTATGTCAGATAATTTAAAAAAATTCGGAAAGCTTTTGTTCCATTTATTTATCATTGAGCTTTAAGTGCCCTAGTATTAGAAGAATTAGGATTTGGATACAATGTCTTTAATATTCTCACAGACTTGGAAAATATTTACAGGAGCTCCTGCTATATGGCCTTATCTTATGGTGGATCTTAACCCCACGTGCACCAACCGTCTATGAGTTTGAGAGCAACCAGCACACACACCGCGCAATTTAAGTTCATAATCCGGAAAAATTATGCATTCAAATTAGGAGCTGGAGGTAACTAACCTTCGCTTATTTCGGAAGTATACTGGCAGCATATATTTAGTAGCAACAGCAACTAGGAATGATCCGTCCCTCAAGCAAATTTCTAATACAAGTGGTGAAAAATCAGCCCTTGAGCACGTTTTTCAGGATCTCCCTTTTCGCGACATTGTCTCGTACTCTATTATCAACACGTGATCGCCGAATGAAAATGTTCATGAAAACTCGCCGCAAAGACAATCTTCCTAAAAGACAATAAGTATTTTCCGCCAGAAGTATACTTTCGGTGGCCTTAACCAATGGTTGAAACTCAGAGAGGTGTACTAACTCCCGTTGTTCAAGATAAGATCTCTGGTCAGCCGCGATCTTAAGAGATCTCAAAGATCTCTTGAGATGATCTTTCAATTTTGAATTTAAAAAAAGTTAAAATTACCTTAAGAAGATCCCTACAAACCCCTTGGGGGAAGTTATACAGTTGAATCTACTTTTTTTTTGGTTAAGTTGGCTTTATTTACAGTTTATTACAGAGTCTATTTACTTGGGGAATGGCGTTGGATGTGTGCCAAACAAGCATTCGAGGCTAAACATTAGCAAACCTCCAAACGGGGTTCTTTCTGGTTTTATTTCAAGGAAAAAAATAGTTCGCTCGGAAAGAAAGTTTGAAAGTTGTATGTTAAGGTCAACATTTTGCACTATAAGCTTGAGCGGAGTTAGGCCGACTGACATTGTTTTTAAGAACAACATTATCCTAGAGCATCACGGTAGCATCATATTTAATACGTCATCAATTATATGACTACGAATGCTATTAAGCGAAGACACTTGTTATATTACTGATGTCAAGAAACATCGGCGTTATGACGCTTTTCTATCAGTGTATTCGAAAGGAATAATATGAACAAGGTAGTCAAGTTCTTTCGGCTAAGTGTAGTGCCTTTAAAAACCTTATTCATGAGATATCAGAATTGCGAAGCTACTTTTGTTTTTAAAATGTTGACGAGCTCCTTCAGAAACATAGTATACCTTCTAGATTTTAGATAATTTAGTATTATCTGATGGTATTCATAAATTGCAACGGGATCATATTTTAAATCGTGGGATATTGCTGCCATACTTTTGTGGTCCAGTTTTTCATGTTTCATGTAGTAAATAACTACTGTAAATATAGTTGTTTGGTCGTTATTGAAGTGGAATGACTGTATGGCATCCTAAAGAACACATTTATAGTTCTCTGCGAAATCAAACGAAATAACGAATTCCACAGACTTCAAATGTATCTTCAAATCCTTAAAGAATGACCAATGCTCTTTGACTAAAAAGTCATGGGTTCTTAAATTTAGCAATCCTCTACACATTTCTTCCACAAAATCATGCACATTTGAAATGATTGTTTTCAATGTGCATCTTTCAGTCTGAAAATTGAATAATCCTCGTCTTAACTTGAAAATTATTTTTTTTTATACATAACCCACTCGCGGCCCAAATAGCGACCAGAACTAACATAAAGGAAAAGACCTAAGCTTTCTTTTGAGAAAAAAAATACCCGCTTCAAAAAAAAACACAAAAATAGTTTTAAATTTAAAAAAAAAATTTTAAAAAATTTAAAAAAAACCAAAAAAAATTATTAAAGGATCTTATGTAATTAAGATAAAAATTTTTAGATTATTTATCTTTTTGTTTTTATAATAATAATTCTTTTATTTTAATTATTATTACAAATAAAAAAAAAAAACTGAATTGTCAACATCTCTATAGAAAAAAAGTTATTTTATTCCTGGGATTAACATATTGTGGGTATTACAGTATCGAGGGTATAAAATGCTTGTTAGGCATGTTATATACCGTCGGAAAGGTTAATTTGTCTAGTTTCGCAGCATAAATTTTATTTTGTAGATTTTAGAAACACTTACACACAAATAGGGAAAAATTCAAAATAGTGCATATGCTAAAATTTGAAAACGGCTCGTCTTGACTTAGAAATTATTTTTTTATTTTTAAAGGAAAAGACCTATGTTTTCTTTTGAGCAAAAAAAAAAAAAAAAAAAAAAAAAAAAAAAAAATACCCGCTTCAAAAAATAAAAAATAAGTTTTAAATAATAAAAAAATTAAAAAAAATTTAATAAAAACAAAAAAAATTTTTCCGAAAGCTTGAAGAAATATCTATCTAATTTGTTTGGGACAAATTTTGCTAACACCAATAGATAATAAGTTACATGGATGAGAAAGAACACCTGTTTGGCCAAAATGTCAAATTTTGACCCCCTCTAACTCAGAAAATTTGTGTCTAAACTACTATCTAATAGGACTAACCTTGGTGCAAATTTCAACCAAATCGGAAGACATCGATTTCAAAAGTTGGGTCACTTGACATGAAATCCCCCATATGATTAAAAAAAAAGTTTGCAAAGATTAGAGTAAGTGCGGGTAATGTGGTACACCTATATGTTTTAGATTGCCAAAGTTTTAATTTCTGTCGATTAAATTATGACGTACCCTTCTACATGATATATATGCTAAGCTTCCATGAAGCCATTTGCAAGAAATTAAATAAATATTGCAAACTCCATTAGACACGACTTTCAAAAATGTGCAGGTAATGTGGTACACCATATGCTGGTAATGTGGTATACTGAACTACTGTACCAAATCATAGTACATATTTGTTTACAAGAGGTTGTGTTTTATATAAATTTTTACTTTATTACAAAAAAAAAAAAATAAAAAACAAGATAACAAAAACAATTCATGCAAAAACCCTCAATTTCATTAATGTTTTATTTGAAAGGTAATTTGGTACACACACAAATTAGCTGACTTATGGTAAACCACAACAGGCGCACTTAAGGTTAATGCAGATAATTATTATTTTTAAATTATTTTCTACGCCTATAGAGTAATTGCATACACTTTAGTATTGCACTTAAAAACTCTAAAAAGCCTCTTTAAAACAAAAACTTATTTTTTAACAGCACGCACTAAATTTTTCGTAACTGACACTTAGAATGACTTGCAAAAATAAAATAGATAAAAGTTTTCTTAATTTTTGAGAGCGGCAAACCATTTAGATTGGTTTCATTATTATTGATCTGTAGTTTAAGAAAGAAGGCACTGTACCACATTACCAGCCTATACCACATTTCACGCACTAACTCCATATAATTTTTACAATATTCTCTATGCAAGTCCTTTAGTTTGGCTAATTTAAATGTGAAATCGATATACCTATACCTTTATAAAAGTTTCTGTTCCGATATTCCGATACCGATATTATTATACCGAAATGACAAATACCTTAATACCAATACAGAAATTCTTTTCGGTTACCAACCTTGGTTTCGACATAAATAGCCTTTAGGCTGTTTTGAAAACTTCTTACCTTTACTTGACCAAACTGTACGTTTTTATAACCATCCATGTTTGCCGTAATAATATTGTGCACACCCTAGAAAATTTACATTCACAATAGCCTACATACATACATACATATTTTAACGATATCAACGTTGTATAACATGCATCGTTTGAGGAAGTGCTAAGTAAAATGTGCATTGAAGAATCATACCGTCCATCCATCCATCCATCCAACCAGCCGTTGGAACAAACAAACCAACAAACGATTTTATGAAAAATATACAAAATGCGTGCTTTGGCACAAAATCAAATCAAAAAAGATTTAATTTATATGTTTTAAATTTTGAACATTTTATTGGCCACAACGGCAACAAAAAAAAAAAAAATACATAAAATAAAAATCTCTCAATGCACGCAATACTGGCTACAGTTTTTGAAATGCGTGCGTGCCACAAAGTAAAACAAATGTGAGGAAATACATTCTGGGTTGCATTGGGATGGCATAAAAAGCGAAAAGTAAAATGGGAGATTTAAATAATTAATATTTTGCTTTTAAACAAAACATTGCATGTCTTTTAAATTATTAAAAAATTGAAAAAAGAACTCGAAAGCTAAAAAAATTAACAATAATATTTTTTTACTTTTTGTTGAATATTTGAGTAAAACAGCACTTATGGCAATTTAAGTTGCACAAAGTTTTAGTGATGCACGCACATTTCGTTTTTTTTTTTTCTTTTAAAAAATTATTTTTAAATGAAAGTATTAGGTGGCATCCAACAGAACAACGACTAGAAACTTCGTTTGTTTTTTTCTTTTTTTCAGAAAAAAAAAAACTTACACATCCACTTTATTGTGATTATAGATGAACATTTCATTAAATTTCAAAAGGAAATAAATTGTAACTGTTGTGTGCCAAAAAGAAAAAAAACAGATCATTAAAGAGTTTATTCATTTCTAAATTAATTGGTCTTAAAAAAAAAATATAAAAACAATTCAACTCAGTTTGTTATGAACTCTATCAAGTATGAAGAATTTAATTGGTTGTATTTCTGCCAAATTTTATATTCGCAAAATTACAAGAACCTTAAACGCCTTGCTAATTTCCTCTTAATTACAGCTCTTATAAATTATCTTGCAAGTTGTACTAAATTATTGAAATTGAATATTAACCTCATCTTTTTTTACATTTTAGTCGTTGTGCTCCAACGAGGACAACAATATTGTTTAATATATAAATATAAAAAAATATTGATATAAAACTTTGAAGTCAAATAAAACAAAGATGATTTATTTAATTTGACATGAAATTTACTTTATTCGAAAGACAATCTTCTGACATTATAATTTAAATATTAGTTCTGCAATATAACCGCCACGGCTAGCTCGGACGTAGTCTAATCTGGTGGTCAAATTTTCGATGATTTTTTCCAACATTTGTGGCCGTATATCGGCAATAACGCGGAGAATGTTGTCCTCCAAGCGGTCAATCGTTTCGGGCTTTTCGGCATAGACTAGCGACTTGGAGGCCAACTCACGGGTCCGAAACGTGAAACTATGCGATTAGCAAACGTGTCCTTCAACAAATCAATTTTGGCACGAGCTGTGTGATATGTTGCGCCGTCTTGTTGAAACCACAGCTCCTGCACATCATGGTTGTTCAATTGATGAACGAAAAATTGAGAAATCATGGCTCTATAGCGGTCATCGTTAACTGTAACGTTCTGACCAACATCTTTTTTAAAGAAGTACCGACCAATGATTCCACCAGCCCACAAAGTACACCAAACAGTGAGTTTTTGTGGATGTAACTGTGCCTCAACATACACTTAAGGATTATAATCACTCCAAATACGGCAGTTTTGTTTATTGATGGATCTATTAAAAAAAATGAGCTTCATCGCTAAACAAAATTCGCACAATTTGGAAACGATTTTCAGGCGCCAAGCCAAACTAAACATAAATCACTTGACAGCTGACTAAATGGCCACCAGTTTAAAAAGTGTTGCTAACCTAAAGTTGTATACCTTTATAAAACACCCAGTACAAGTATTAAATTAAGAAGATGTGCACTTTTATTCATTGTATAATTATGTACATTATGAGAACTGAAGCGACAATTTTGACACTCTCTTTTACATATTTCTTTCTCTCGTATTTTGCTATATATGAGCAGCGCTGCCAGTTTGACTCTCTCTAATCTAAAGTTTAGACAGCAAGTTCAGTTCCACAATATCTTCAATAATTTATTTCATGGAAAAATCAGACATTTTGCTTTTAAAAATCGCATATTTGTTTAAAAATATTTTTGAATTTTCTGCGATGACGATTTTTGCGGTATTGATAAAAAGATTTGTAGGTATAGTTATTGAATTTTTAGGCAACAACCAAGTATATTGAAAAATAAAAAAATTTGTTGCTCACAATGATTTTTTTTAACAAAATGTTTACGTGATTTGTTAAAATATATTTTTGGAAGTGTTGGAGAAAGCCAACAAAATGTTTATCGAATGTTTATTTATTTATTCATTAATTATGATGTACTAAGTTCCCAATTTTTATTCTTTGATAAATAGACTAAAATTTATTGTTGTGGGATATGCGAGTTCCTATGAGCATTTCGCTGGTTGCTTGGGCCAGATCTTCAGTAAACCTTTTTCCAAAGCCTTTGGAAAAACTAAAAATGTTATAATGAGAATTCCAAACATTGAAGTCTTATTTGCAACGATAATAAAGCTATTAAAAACTTAACAATAATTGTAAAAATACTGTCTTTAGTTTGATTCAAATTGAATATGATTTCAATTTCATTCAATTTACATTTCCCAAGCGAGCAATTAGTAACTTTATGGCAACACTGCTACCGATGAACGAATAAAAAGTTAATCAGTTGAATGTTTAAAGTCCCCTGACTGTTGCGATATAAAAGTCGTTATGTAAATATGCGTGCGTTTAAGAATGGACTCCGAGAGAGAACGTAGGCATTGTCGCAGCGACATCACCCTTAAAGTAAATCGTCTCTAAGATATAAACTCTGCGGTGCTAAATATTAACATAAGAGTTATTTGCAGTTCCCCACAACTGAATGCCGTTGGATGAAATATAGTGTTACATCAGGTGTTTTTAAGCTGCAAGAGAACTTTCAATATCTATAACTATGGGTTGACAGCTGAGAATGTCAAACTGTGTTGACATCTCTGTTTAGTAAGGTTTGGCAAGGCATCATGAATCGTTTAATGCTAGAACAACGATTATTAATTGTGAAAATTTACTATTAAAAATTAATTTGTTCGCGAAGTCCATACAACACTTCGTTCATTTTACGAAGATCACTTCTGGTCAAATGGCTACGTCAATAAGCAAAATAGCCGTATTTGGAACGAAGATAATCCTCAACGAATCACCATTACATCCATTCACCATCGCCATTACATCCATTAAAAATTACTGCTTGGTGCTGACGCCAGTGGCGTCAGTGGTTTGAATATTGGCTTCCAATGCTTCGAGAGTTGTAAGTTTGTTGGCATAAGCTAATGACCTAACTTTTGGACTTATTTTTTGTCAGCTTGGTTTGATAGCGCTCGCTATGCACCTTACCGGCAACTCCTTGCGAGTTTCAAAAGAGCGTATAGGTCGTACTAAGCAGTGGCCAGATTTTTTGAAAAAGTAGTCAAAAATTTGACTGATCGAATGGACCATTTAACTCGTTGCCGTGGCGGACATATGCCGGAAAACATAAAAAATAAATGCCAGACTATAATAAAAAAAGCTTTATTCCAACAATATTGATGTCGTGTGTTATCATTTAAGTTCTCATGCAGCTAAAAAAACACCCTATATTATAAGTGTTGTTTCACTAATGAATTGGGACTTATAGTCCAGAAACCAATTACTATTGTTACGTAACTGCCTTTTCAATAACGTTTTTGGTTTATTTCCTTTTTAAAAAACATCTTGAGAGCAACTTTAATAAAATAAACAAAACACAGCACTTTAAGCACTTTTTTACAATTCACAACTTGTATTTCCACTTAGTCACTTTAGCAATATTTATTTACAGCTCTTAGAAACTAAATCACAATTGCGATCTTTATTTGTGATCTGCACACTTAAACGTTTGTACTAAACTGACTAACGATGCCACCTGAATGTGGTACATATTTATACTCTGTTCGAGCTCTGACGTCTAGAAGGCTCCAGAACATTCGAAGTTTTCGAACTGTCTATAACATTTTCGAACTGTCTCGACCATTCGATCTTTTACTATCTTAACAGCTAATATCATTATGCATAAACACTATGGCTGAATTCAAATTGACTTTAAGGCTTAACATTTTTCAATATCGAAAATTACAGTGGTTCTACCCCACTTCAATTAGGTATAAAAATTTTTACATTACATGTGTACAAGAAAATTCTGTACAGTTATTTTTACACTAGAAATATTCGTAACTAATACAATAAAAATTTAAACTAATAAAATAACTAGCACATACAAAATAACTTATGAACACAAGATGACTAATAAATTAAACTAATTCTTAACTAAAGTTACCTTCGTTACAGTATTTATAACAACATCACAATAGTGGAGAGGTTATTATGGGATTGTGCTGATGTTTGTAATGCCCTAAAATATTGATCCTAGACCCACATTTTAGTTTACCGATCGACTCAGAATCACTTTTAGAATCGATCTAACGATGGATGGCTGGCTGTCTGTCAGTGTAAACCTTGTGCTCTAAGTGCGGGCTTAGGATATAAGTGTATTGAAAATGGTTAGAATCGTTTTATAAGTCCACATAGTCCACATACGTACTTTCCGAAATAGAGTCTTCGTAACAATAAGCCATCTAAATATGCTCGAATCTAGATTAACTTTGCTCAAAAGGTTTTATTAGAATCGACCCATGTTTGACCATAGCCTCAAACTAATTCTTATCCCGAATATAGCTTTGAAGCCATAACTTTCTTATAAGTGCGATTATTGAAATAAAATTTGGCAACTGTAAATCTGACAATAGTTACTATGCCGCATTTTGTATTGATGTGTCCAGAATTTGGCATATGTCCTATATAAAGTCCCTGTCTGAAATCATTTAAAGACAAAAAATATCATATAGATTAAGATAATATTTGACACAAAGAACTTTTGAATGAATCTTAACCTCATAACATAATTTTGATGTGGCGGGTTCCTGATTGCTCCTAGGTCGCAAATAGGGTACACTTTTGTTATTACTCTCAAAATTCTGTTATTTACGGTATTATACGTTCGGGCTTGACCGACATTACTTTCTTGCTTCTTTGGTTTTAATTTTTTGATTGTATTTTCAGCGCTTTCCAAGTTAATATTTTGTCAATATGAAGAACAAGATATTTCACAAAGACTATTTAAACAATTTCACTATTGTTTATAGTTAAATGAGAACAGACTCTTTTGCGCAACCTGTATACACCATAAACCGACTTTGCACCATAAACGATTTACTGGCTGTCTAAAAGGCGCAGGACAAACCGTTTTCTATTTAATATACCAGACATAATAAAAAGGAAAGTTTACAATTAAATTTTTATAAATTCGCGAACTTTTTCTATTCCAGAAAACGCATAAAAATTTGGTTTATATCCTGGCAATTCGGAGAATTTTATGTAGAGAAAATTTGGATTGAATATGAAGGGTATTTGCATAAGGTTTTAATATACAAAAATAAAATAATTTTAAAGACAATTGTATTAGATTTTAAATATTAACAAGGAAAAATGTTTTATTGTTTTATTTAAAACACAACATTCGCAATATAATTTTTATAAAGATTCAATACACAATTATTAAAAACTTAGGATTATAATGGCAGAAAAATAACTTTTCTGAATGTATGCCTTTTTAATTGCTTCTTCAGCCTACATAGCTGCTCACATATACATACATATAAAATCTGATTGGATCCCGCAAATACAAGAGTATATGATATAGTTAGTGCTAATCCTACAATATTGTTTTTGAGGGCAGTGCGAAAATGACCCCAGGAAGTATGGGCCCAAAAAGAAAATGAAGAATTGCCCCAAAATTTTACATTAGACACAAAAACACGAAATGGTGGCGCAATTTTATTGTTGTTTTTTTGAAGTTCTTTTCATATTTACAGCTGTCTACACGATATCTAGGTTAACTGTAGAGTGTCGGATGTCTTTGAATGAGATTGCAAAGCATTTGAAAGTAACGCTTATATGGATACCAGGACATGCGGACTACCCGGGCAACCAGATAGCAGTTGAACTTGCTAAACAAGGTGGTCGCATGGGTGATACATTCGTTGGCCTTCCAATTGCTCACTGTCAGTTACTTATCAAGCGTGAGTATTATAGAATTGCGCAGATGGGATGGATTTTCGAATCCACCTGCTTCATGTCCAGGGCACTATGACCTGGCTATGATGAACGGAGAACTAGCTATTTAGGTTCAATAGTGGTCTCAGTTGTAAATGGGCACTGTCCTGTGGGGACTCATGCTAGGGGAATGGGTCTGGAATTCAACGACTACTGTAGAAGTTGTCATGATGAGGAGGAAGATGAAACTGTGTTTCACTTTCTGTGTCAATATTCTGAAATGCGGGCCATTAGGGAAAAATACCTGGGAGAACCGGCATTTGTCTGCTTGGAGGATCTATATAGAATAGAACTAAGGTCGCTTTTTCTCTTCAATAGGAAGACGAATTAGTTTAACTATACAGAGACACTATCTGAGTAAATTCTCTGAAGCATGGGCATTGGCCCATGCTTCAGAGGTCCCAAGTGAGCTATCTCTCGATCGATGCCGAAGGAACCTTAGCTAAACTTCCTATTTTCTTTGGGGTTTTTTGCGTTTTAGGTAAAATGAAAAATTATCGCAATATCAAAAAATTAAAAATGGCCCAAATAAAGACACAATTTTTACTTTGGGGCAGTTATTAATTTATTGATATACGTATAATGCAAATTTTAAGAAATGAAAAATGACCGCAAAAAATTTTATGTAAATTTTATATAACAGGGGTAGTATCAAGATCCCGAATTCTTATCTCAAAGAAGAGAAAATCCTTTCCGGCTGTGCAGAGATGCTTTAGTTAGCGAAGGCGGTGTTTGTTATACCATAGAAGAGAAAATACTTTTGCCCTGCCGAAGGCCAGTTTTTGTTATAACAGAGGAAAACATCATTGCGCGCGGTTGAAAAATCAACCATGCTATCTATCTTGCAATTTTTAACATCAAAATTTTTGAAATGCTGTATTTTAAATTTGTGATTTTAAATTTGTGATTTTAAGTTTCGGGCCAACCCAAATTTTTGATATAACTTTTTTGGTGTTATTTTTTTTTTTTTTAATTTTAACTTTTTTTGGGAAAAGCTCAATAAAAATTTTAAGGTGATTTTTCATAATGAAGAATTAGCCCAAATTTTTGAGGGCTCATTCATTTGATTGGGGTAATTCTGCATTAAAAAAATGGGGTCATATTGGGGGTAAATTTTTTTTGTTGGGTCATATTTCCTGGGGCCATATTTTGCAGCGCCGCGTTTGATTTTCTCTGAATAACAAAAAAAAAAAAATATAAACTGAAATTTTCAAACATCAAATAGTTTCAAGCCTTTAAGGTTTCGTTTCATTTGCTCTTTAAATATTATTAATAAAAAATCCAAAAAAAATGCAAATTAGGTTAAAGACCTATGTAGTTGGTTCCTAACTAAAAATAATATTTAAGCTCTTAATTTTTTAATTGTACTTTTTTTTGAAGGTACCCACCTTGAGCTCTAACAAAAAATGCAACAAACAAACATAAAAAACTTTATCAATGTCGTTACTTTTTTTAACACATAAAATCACACAAATCTCAAAATTACAATATTAACATTTTATTTTCGGATTATATTTTACAGGTTGCGAAGGAACAAATCATATCTTGAAAAAGAAAAAAACACCTCCTTCAAAATTTCAGGATTTTTAAAGAACTGTTTGAGGAATTACATAAAAAAAATCAGCCAAAAAAATTAGGTTTTTGACTTAGTCCAGTTTTAAAATTAAATATTTTGTACATATTTCATTTAAAAAAAAAAAAATTATTCGTAAAATTTCATCAATATCGAGTTCTTTAAATGACTAAATTTAAAATCGCATAAAAAATTCTTTTAAAGTTCTGCGTTGGGTACATAAAATATTCTGACAGTAGCATGGCACGATGTTCTTGTAATTACGCATAAAGTAGCAATTATTATGACTTGTTAACTGATTTATGGTGCTGCATTTGTATTTACACTAAAATTTTATTTTATGTGAATATTTATATTTGTTATTGTTTATTTTCCTCTGGATAGTTGTATTCGGTTCTTTGTTGTGCTCCTCTCATGCATAGTTCTTGGTTAATTTGTAGTATTTGCCTCATGTGACATATCTTAAATTTATTCCTTACTATTATTAAATGCATTCGGCAAGAGTAGCACAGCTTGGTGGCATGTGTGGTGTTTTGTTGCATGTGTTTCTTGTTGTTAAAGTCCAACCTCACTCAATGACTACCTCGCTCGTTCGCTTGCTTATGGATTCACAATCAAATGACTGCCAGGCAATTCACGGCAACATTGTTATGAAAAATGTGACATTACAAGCATGCACATGCTTAATTGTTTAATGTTTTCAATACATTGAAATACCCAAGTATAAATGTATTTGTGTTCAATACAAACTTTAAAAATCTTTAGCGGCTGGTGTATTTATTTTCCCCCTTTCCAAAGAGTTTCGTTCAATTTCTTTTAGCGCCCATATGAAATTAATCGTGCGTTGCATAATGAAGTACAAGGCTTTTAGGGAATTATTTTATTTATTTTTATTGCCACTACTTAAGCAGGCAACTAAATGAGGTATTTTAGACATTCATCATTGTATAGAGTAGAACAAAGAATTAGTCATAAAACTAGGCATGAGACATTTTATTAGAAACAAGGATATTTTTGGTGAATCATTTATATAAATAGTAAATAAGTATTAATATTCTATGAGTGTTTAAAACAGGCAATAAAAATTAAAAATTGTATAACCATTTAATCACTTTTGCGTAAATAGTGTTGGTATAAATCAAGTGTTGACATGCGAACAGCGCTTTTATAAACCACATTTGGTGTCTCTCGTACCGACTTTACATTTAATTTTGACTTGGACTTTCAAAAAAATTTGTTACTTATATCAATGTAAGTATATCACACTAAGAAGTGACAAGATGTGCACAGTCTCCCTGAAAGGTTTAAAATGTGCAAAAAAGGACAAAACTAGAACCGATAAGTTAAAGTAAACTTTTATCCGAAAACAGAATTGATTTCTGTATCGATTTTTACATATATCAATAATGAACCCCAATTATACTGCAAAATTCGAAAAGTGTATTTCATGGTACAATAATGAGGTAACTCTAGTTCTACAACAAGAATAACAATGTTAAAACAACATGTATATTGTTGGTAGGAAAACCTGATAGATTTTCAAAAAACCCAGCAAAAAATTTTAAAAAAGGTAATCGAGTTTGGAATTAAGCATCTTAGATGGAATGACTTTTAAACTGAATTACCAATAATAAGTTCCTAAGAATTGTTTACTTTATTAACTTTTATAATTTTTAAAGGATAGGAACTTTAATTTCTATTTCAGCTAATTCATGATTAAGAGCTTGAATAGGCTTAGAAACTAATTTGTTATCTTTATCCCCCTAATAAGAGATAATAAATTAATATCTTCAGAAGCCTCATTAAAGTATTTCCTAACCCAAGCGAGCCGATAGCCATTGCTGCTAGTGCTTTTAGTTTTAAGATTTATTGTAATTTTAATTATAATAAATATGAAAATAAATAAATAAATAAATAATTTTTAAAAAAGTTAGTAGTGAATTTTGATTATTACTTTAATAGTAAATATTTTCAGTCATTCTTAAGCTTAGCCTAGACGATATGTTAAATCAGCAAATGTATGCTTCATATGGGTTCTTCAAATTTTCGATTTAACCTCACAGTGTTAAAATTTGTTGCAGTGCTAAACATATAATAAATTATGGGCCAACCAGCAGAATGTTTTATGGTTTTATTTTTATACCCACATCACCATTGTGTTTGTAACACCTAAAAATATTGGTCATATACCCAACTTTTGGTATACCGATCGACTCAATCACTTTCTGAGTCGACCTAAAAATGTCCGTCCTTTCGGATGGCTGGCTGTCCATGTTAGCCTTGTGCGCAATGTACAGGTCGCATTTTTGATTGTTATTGAAAATTGTGAGGGTCGGTCCGAAATTTCAAATTGGTCCCATACAAACTAAAGTACTGCACAATTCAACATTTTATGTAAAAATGTCGTTCTCCATATTTTCATGCATTGACATGTTATGTTAACTCAGACAAGGTGTTATGCCATGTTATGTCTACATTAACATACTGTCTTTGCATGCCATTGCTATTAAGTTAAACTGTTGTAGGCTGTTATTTCAATAACATGTATTTTTAAATGTTTAACCTGCAGCATGTTTTTAATACTGTTTGATCCTGCCTGCCTTGTATTAAAAATATTAATTATTTCTTAAAGATTCTAAATTAAATAACAATTGTTGCAATAGAAAAAAACTTTTATTTTAAATTTTATATTAAATTTTGTTTTTAGAATACATTTTTTATTTCAAATAAGCTCAAAAACAATTTAAGAAGTAAAAAACGGGTTTTGATGTACATTTCTATTTGAATATTTAAAGTTAAACTTTAAATCCATATATATTGGGTAGTTGCAAAATTAACATTTTTTCTCGATAAAACGTTTAACGTTAAAATCCTACTTTACTAATCATTTGAATTTGTAGTATTCAATGCATTCAAATGTAAATTGGTATGTAAAAACATAATTTGAATAACACTTTCGGGGTTTTTTCCGAGTACCGACCTTTTTTCGGATAAAAAATGTCGAGCTTTTGAAAAGAGCCTTTCCGAAGAAGCTGAGCTGGCTGGTGTTGCTAATACAAAACAACTTAAATTGAAAAGCAAGGGATATTCTCTTTTGCGGGCTTCCCACCACTCCAGAGGATCAAATTCTTTGTGGTATAAAATTTTCTGGCTCTCATACCTCAAGATTTCATTGTGCACTTGGTCATCGTATTCGGGTGGAAAAACAGCCTGCACAAAATCATTAAAAGGATCATCTTCAGAATCTACTGATTCCATTGTAGTGTCTGCGACATTCGATGTGTTTTTGTATATATCTAACATTTTTATGCATTGTTCATGAATGCTTCTCTTCTCACTCTCCGAAAAATGTTGTAGCTTGTTCGCCGGTGGAAATAAAAAGTGTGCAATTTTATGAAAATCCTTTATGTTAGCATCAATCACAGATTCTATATAAAGCGAAATTTTCTCCTTAAATATTCTAATAGTTTGTGAATCATTTTGTTCGTTTACTATAACTGCTTTTTTAAGTTTTCTTATTTGAGGATAAACGTAATGAATCGTAGGATATTTTTCTCCTTCCAAAAGCTTCGATACTTCCTCAAAGGGTTTAAGAATCTCAATTATATCGTTTATATTAGCTATATTAAGATTTGTCAATCTAGCAGTCTCCTGCTTTTCTTGAATTATCTGGGTTATGTGGACCCAGTTTAACTGTATTGATTTTAATAAATAGAAAACAGTGTTCCATCGTGTTGGAGTATAACTTTTTAATGTTGTGTTTAAATAACTATTGACACCTGACTTCTTGAAATATTTTACAAGCTTGGTGCAAAATCCTACAGTTGTGTTCACTTCAGCTGTATCAAATATTGCTTTTTCAATAACATTATTTATAAGGTGGTTAATACAGAAGATATTTTCATTAAAATTAAACGCTGCTTTCATATTTGATCCTCTGTCAGTTACTATTGTGACCCTTTCGTTTAATTCACAGTCAAATTCGTTCAGCATACATTCTATTTTATTTCTAATAGAAATACCTATAAAGATTTATTGAAACATTTATATTTCATATGTTAAAAGTCTGTAAGGATTTGTTTTCGGATATAAATAAAAAAAACAAATAATTTAATGATATTTATTATCGCGCTTAAAAACCTACCGGTATATCTGTCACTTCCCATTCCGATCATCCCGAGAACTTTACTCTCTATGTTTCCAGATTTTATGTAGTGGACAGTGGCTCCAATATATGATGTTTTTAAATAATTGTCGCTCCATAAGTCACAGGTGATACTGAATCCAATTTCTTTTATAGAACACAATTCTTCTTTAAGAATTTTGTGCTGATTGTTGTAAAGGCTTCCTATATTTCTGGACACAGTTGTAGAGTGTGGCAGAAGACCTCCCACATCCAAATTCTTTCCAAACACATGGCCAGTGTTAACACAAAACTGAGCAAGATTTAAAAGTCCTTCGTCATTAACAACATTAAAAGGTCTACAATTACCAACCACCCACTGAACAACTAAGTCGGTACACTTTTTTTTCAACTCGGTGTTTGGTTCTACTTTTGGTAATGAATTCTCTTTCGATGATTTATATTTAATGAAGCAATTATGACGCAAAAGATTTGAGGTACACTTAACATTAAATTTGTACACATTTTTACACCGTGAGCAAAAAATAAAGTTTTTTATGTCTTCGCCGTTATTTTTTATTTCACGAAATATATTAAATATTTCGCTTTTTGAATTCTTTTTCGTGGTAGAATATATACCACTTTCAATTTTAAGTTTTATTTCACTTGCACTGCTCATTTTTGATTAGAAAACTTAAAAACTAATAACGACAATTGTTTGTTAAGAGACTCTTATTAAAAGCTTGCAAATGTAAATACCAACGATTTTGCGAATAGCAGTTTTGTTTTGTTTTTGTTGTTTTTATGTGTGTTGAATTTACACAGAACCTATATTTGTGAGGGGTGAACTAAAAAATTGAAAACGTTCTCTCGAGTTGGCATATTTTTTTTTCTAAAATCTTCAAGCAAAATCCTTGAAATTAATAACAATCATAATTAATAAGTTTTCCTATTTTATTTTTAGTTATATTGTTTATAATAAGCCATTCAAATGATAAATTGTAATTATTAACAACGTATACTGCATATGTCGCATGTGTCGCAAGTTAATGTTAATGTTGACATGTTAATTTTCCATGTTGATGTCTGTAAAGTCACTGTTAAAACTATGCATTGTTTTGTTTTCATTTAATTCGACAGTGTCTTATTATGTTATTGTCAAACATGAATTGACAATAACATTATGTGGCGATGTTAACATGATTTATAGTTCAACATTTGCAGGTCTTTAATACAAACTTCTTCTCGGATTAGAATTAGAATGTGATCATAACCATGTTATTATGTTGGAGTTAAGACTAAATTTGGGCGAAAAACTTTTTATTATAACCTTAATAATTTTGCTAAGTTCTATCGATCTTTCTTTAACCATAGCCCCCATACAAATATTACCAATGTCATACCTTATAGATTTTGGTATTGATATAAAATTTGGTGACGATAACTTTTATAATGTCTACTTTGTTATGGCAATCTTTTGTAATTATAGATCCAGAATTTCATAACCTGATACCATAATTTTGTTTTACCTCGTCCAAGATTGTCCATGAGTCCCAAATAAGGTACACTCTCAAATATTTGTCTGTTTATACTGTGGTTAGAGTATTAAATGGTCGTGCTTGTACGTTTATTCGTACTTGTTAGTCATTAAAAACTTAATTTGACCCAATTTTAATAATTGATCTTGATTCGCATCAGTTAAGCCATATTAAACAGATTTTCAGGAGGGGATTTTATACTACAGATATGGTAAATGTTGGATCGCTCATCACAAAATATAAATTGGACCAAATTTCAATACAGTTATAATATTTTTTTAGCGTTTTATGCGTTTTCAATTGCCATTTTATTCGGGACCTATGGTGAATTGTAGACCGAATATCACAAAATTTCATGGTGTTATTTGTAACGGTTTTAGGCGTATTTAAATTATTTATCAGAGAGTCTTTTTATGAAGCTTATCTTTACCAAAGATCGACCCTCTATTTTACTGTTGTTATGCGTAAAAAAACATTTTCCGAGAGTGGGTTTTGGTAATTTATGGACTGATCATCATGAAATTTAGTAGTGTGATATAGTCATAGAAAACGAAATTTTTCAAAATGAAATAACTATCGGTTCATTCTGTCAAAAAATTTTGATAGTTTTTGTAACAGAAATTTCAATCGATGTGAAATGAAAAGCAAAAAAATAGAAGGGGTTCTGGTTTAAATGAAGAAAATTAACACAGCTGAGCGAAGCCGGTGTTTAACATACCATGAAGTTAAATAATTCCCATATTGCAACAATTACATTAAGGGTCATTATTACAACCTAATGATAAAGTTGCTGATAGTTAACGTGAACAATAGCTATCTTGAACGATAAAGTGACAATAAGTTTTTTCCATTATTACAACTGTCCGATAAAATAAAAAATGTAATTTATATACTGTGGCAACATTACAGTATATACCGACTACTTTTGGTTGTTTAAAATACGTAGTGGCAACGACTTACTTTCGTTGATTTTCTTAATTAAGAACAGAAGTCAATTTTTGTGATCTATTTTTGTTTTCAAGGGTAAATTGTTTTATTTTTTGTGTTTAATTGTAATTGTTTAAATAGTTTGAATAATTTAATTTGACATAAAACTGTCATTGAATTTACCATATCTTCAGCAGAAAATATGGCATCTTCAAGTTCTTAAAGTTCACTTGTAAAGTTACCATGAGGACAAAACTGATGTTAGCTTATCAGTCACTTTTTAGGTTAATGTTAACTTGTAATAACCAAAAACTATTTATCTGTCAGATAGCATCCTAAAAATAACTATTTGTAAGTTGTAATAATGGCCCTACGAAAAATTATGAAAAATTCGTTACACCATAGATATCTTTACACAGCCAAGGCATAAGTATATAAATTATTACCACATGTTTACTCAAACCTATGTGGGCATTTTTTGGGGTCACGAACGTACGTTCGTACGCTTTTGATGCACAAATAATATAGAAAACAAAACTTTTCCTAGCATTTTTTTGCTATTCAATAGCATTTTGGTAGATCTATGTTTTGAGAAAAAGATGGATTTAACGGAGCTTAAGTTTTCATAATGATAGTAATAAACATTTGGTCACGAACGTACGCAAAATAGAAGTCCACTTTGGCTGACAGTAGTGAAATGTAAAAATCTGCGAAATAGAACAGAATATTTAAAATTGTTAATTTATTTTAAAAGTTTATTAATATAAGTATATATCCACCGATTAATTACTACCCGATTAACTAATCGGTTTATTTAAAATTGGCTTTTTGCGATTAACGATTTAGCTTTTCTTAAGTATTTGGAAAAAGTTTCCTGACGAGCTGGCCTCAGCAACCAGCGAAATGCGCATAGAAACTAGCTTTCCCACAACAATAAATTTCAGTGTTTTCGTTCAAAAATTGGGATTATTAGCACATCATTAATAAATGAATTAATTAATGATTAAACCGGTAAATTTCAGTCGATTACCCGATGCAAGAAAGTTTTTAATTTTTTGTAGTATTATAACATAATTTTTTGTGTGTTAATTTATTTGTTTCGTCTTATATACAAAAGGTATGAACTTAGAAAATATTGTTCATACAAATAAAGAAGGTGATCTTAATTTTAAATAAGTCTTTGCTGTCATCAGCTTTTTCTTTCACGTTCTTTTTATATGTTTGCGTTTAGGTATTGCTTTCTTCTGATATCTTCTCATATTAATCTTTTAACAGAATTAACCGAAACAATTAGAGGTGCTAAAAATTTAAAAAAAATTAAAATAGGCCTCTAATGGCATAATGAAAGATTTTATATGTTTAGAGAAATCCAGGAAAAGGACTGAGAAATTAGATATTCTGTACTATGGATTGTTTTTAAATTAATCCAACATCTACGATAAATGAAAGAAATGTTTCCAAGTCAAGTTTTATCAAAACTAAAAAAAAATTATGGCTTTAATCCTAAACATTTAAACTAAATTATTTACTTAAACGATTATTTTTATTATAATTTATTAGATCTCCTTGAACTATTAAAATAACTAATAAATACATAATTAATACATAATACGTATTAATTAAAAATATGTATTACATATTTATAAACTATTTTTTTTTTGCTCGTTTTAGTTCAAGAATTGTTATTGTTTTTTTTACTAATAAACTTAAAATAATAAATAATTTATGAATTTCTATTTTTTGAAATTACTTAATTTATAAAAAAACTCGCAGTTGGGGCACTGGAAGCAGTAGGATTTGATAATGAACTATTTCTGGCAACAGGTGATTGGATGAAGACGACCTTCTTATATTTGGTGCTAGGGAGTAAGAAGTACAAAATTGGTCGTGGCCACGGGACCGAATGTTACCAGACTTAGCAAGTTATGAGCGTGCAGTTACAGGAGAATGTATTAAGCTTGAGAGAAGATTATCGTCGATCATCAATGCAATAAACCAATCATGAACTGAAGCATTTTTATCAACACTTATTTCAAATTCTTCCTGCGGATCAGAGTCATTATCAATAGGGACAACATTTTTATTTTTCGTGGACATTAATGTAGGAATTTCAATTTCATAGTCACTACTTTTATCAGTGCTGTCATAAGGAAATTCTGGGCTGTTGCAAAGCATTTTACCTAATTCATCATTTGTCATTTGGTCTAAGCGCATCCATATTTATATTTCTAATTATTATTAAAAAAAAAAGTTTACGTAAGAATAAAACACACAAGCAGTTTGTGCACCAGCAATAATTTTTTCTTTTCAATACAAAGAGTGTACATGAGACAATAAAAGCCAACATTCCGCATTTGTGTGGAATGCGCAATATATCTTTTAAGATACAACCACTATATACGATTTTTTGACGAAAGAATAAATCAGGCCGTATTAAACATTTCTATCTAGTAAAAAAATACTATTTTTATCAACATATATTTTTTTGGAGTAAATTCGTGAAAAAATACCGTATATAAAAGTGGGTAAACCTTAGCTTGATTTCTAAAAGTATGAATTTTGAACCTACGGCTCTATGATTTTTCAAAAACGAAATAACAGTAGTTTTATTGGTTGTATTTTTAAAAATACACTGAACATTAAAGGGTTAAGTATAAGAGTTAAGTGCTTTGCTGTAACCACCACTGCCACGTCATCTGCGAATCCAACGATGGTTGCCTTCTCCGTAATTTGCAGATTAAATATGTCATTATACTTTATATTCTACAGAAGTGGCCCAAGTACCGATCCCTGCGGAACTCCCGATGTTACAGTGTGTGACTCAGTTCCTCTGTTGGTATCGAACCATAATTGCTGAAATAGCTCTTAAGTTTATCATTTTCAGTTTAAATAAAACCCTTTTCAAATTAAACGAAACCTTTGTGAAATTAAGCGAAACCTCTTTTAAAATAAACGAAACTTTATACAAAATAAACGAAACATTTATCAAAATAATCGAAACTGGTAAAATAACTAAATAATGATTGGGCATGAAATTGTAACTTTAAAAATGTCTTCTCTATCGGGTTCAGCATAGGAAAATAAGTTGGTGAAATTTGTATTTAAATTCACTGTTGTCCACCATATGTCATATTACTTGGGATTTATGGATTCTGGCATTATCCATAATTAAAAATGAGTTTTGTAGCCTTGCGCTGCTTTCAATTTTATCTAACAGCTCCCGAAGAAATACTTGGAAACGGGCCGAATTCAAAGTGGGAAGAGAAATAACTTTATGGTATACAACGCCATTATTATCTGTCGTAGTAATTAGAGTCATGCTCCTTCTCCTTACGGTTGGTAAAACAACATCAGCTCTTTCCCTTCTTTAGCAAAAAAAAAAAAAAATCCCTACAAGATTTTTAAAATGGTTTAATGTAATTTGAAAAATGTTTAACTGCGTTTGAATAAAGTATCGTTTAATTTGAATAAAGTTTCGTTTATTTTGAAAAAGGTTGCGTTTATTTTAAATAAAGTTTCATTTATTTTGAATAAAGTTTTGTTTATTCTGAAAAAGGTTTCGTTTAATTTCAAAAAGGTTTCGTTTTATTTGAAAAAGCTTTTATTTAAACTGAAAATCTTAATGAGATACTCAGGCACGTTCATGTTTCTTAAGCATAAGAATATGTGTTTCCAGCCTGCTTAGGGAGCCCCTTAAGGAATAGAGATCCCAGCAAAAATTTTGCAATATTTGGACGCAAAAAAAATTAGAAACAGCATCCAAAGTGCTTCTTCTGGTGCTTCTTGAAATTATTGACGCACATAACTACAATGTGGAAGGCATTTTTGTATAGTGATAAAAAGACTCTTAAATTGCTTCTTAGGTGCTCAAACACATGCACCAGGTTGTTTTTTACACAATGTTATTTTTTTTATTTATTTATTTCAACTGTAAGGACTTTAAGAATAAAATTCCTTTATAGTCCAGAAGATTTCATAATGAACACCACTAGTAACAGTAATAATAAAATGTATAATTATAATAGTAATAATAGTAACAATAGTAACGAAGGTAATAATAATAATAATAAGAGTAATTAAAATAATAACAATGGTAATAATAATAATAATAATAGGGATAATAAATATATAATTATAAAATCAAGTTTTAAACATGATGATTAGAAAGATAATATAAAGAGAAAGATGAAGTTATAGGCTAGCAATTTTGTGAAACATAATCCATGAGAGTTTTCTTAAATTGCTGTCTTTCAACAATTAGTTTTATTTTGAAGGCAACGAGTTTCAAAGCTCTATGCCATTGATGAAGAAAAATCTGCTGGTGTTTAGATAGTTGTATCGTGGTGGTATTAAAGTCACACCCCTGGTCGACATGCCGAATAAAATTTTGTCGAACAGGTATGTCGGTGATCGATCATTTAGTAATTTGTGTAGAAAAAGAAGGTTTCGCATACGAAGGTAGTCCACTAAGTCGCAACCAAGAAGCATTGTCCTCCAGGATGAAACGCTACTAAATCTGTGAATACCGTAAACATAACGAGTTGCATTGTTAAACAAGACTTGTAATTTATGTAGAGCGCACGAGTCCAATTTACTATACACCATCGCAGAAGTAGTGATAAGAGGTAGAATTAACTGTAGGACAAGACGTTTCTTGATTTCAGTCGGAGTGTAAGCAGAGGTTGATCATTGCATGACAGAGCGGATTTGATGTGAAAACCAAGGCACTTGACTTTTTCTACATATGCAAGTGGAGTGTGGCCGAGGCTAATAATTGGAAGTTGATTAAAATGAAGTTTCATCCTGCTGATGGGTAATAAGACATATTTGACCGGATTCAGCTTAAGATTGTTACCTATAGCCCACTTATAAACAGCTTTTAGGTCCTCATTAATTTTGTAACACATGTCATCAACAAGGCCAATACGACTTGATATATACAGTTGGATATCATCAGCATATGCGTGAATGTTAACAAAATTGACGACATTAAATATATCATTTATAAAAATACTGAATAGCAAAGGTCCAAGAACTGAGCCCTGTGGAACTCTAGAATTTATCTCCTTAAAACCTGACTCTCTTAAGCCGATAACCACCTTTTGTACACGCTCAGATAAGTAGCTACTTATGAGGGACACTGCACTTCGACCAAAGTCAAAAAAGCATTCCAATTTCCTACAAGGTGGTCATAAGTTTTTAGGAGAGGGAGAAAAAATAAATAGCCTCTTGTTAAATTATATTAATATTAAAAAAACAAATTGTATGTGTCGTTGACTATACTGAATAGTTAAATTTTTACTCATGATATTATATATTTATCAGTGCTTTATTATTTGCACATATTTCATGTAGTGAATTCACATAAAGAATAACAGTGTGAACGTGAGGAATACCATCCAAAAATCATGTAATATTTCACAGAAGTGAAAGCGATACACAACTGATATCTGCCTTACGAACCTGCTTCCGAGTAAGCACAAATTTTTGCTGGGATAGCCGGTAGGTATGTTCGAAGCAAATGATGGGGATGAAAAATAAAGTGGGGTTGGTCATACATTTGACCCGTCTTGGGGCATCTTAGGCGCTGCAGGGGAAAATTTAAGAATTTTATTTAACCGGCATTTTTTTTTTTGTTTTTGATAATTTTATTCTTGACTGATCACTGGATTTTAAATAATTTCATGTTGTAAATTCCTTACTTCACTAAAAATAATTGAATTAAAAATAAAATTTGATGAGCTTAAGCCTAATGTAAGTATCAAAAACTTTTATAGGAACTTCAAAAATTAAAAATTTGTTTCACATCTGAGCCGTTAATGTACCGATACTGCTGAATTCCAAAAGCAACTATTTTGTGATTGAAAGATATAGTAACATAAACATATAGAATACACTTTAGGGATATATTATCCTCTTTATGGGATATATTATCAATATTGTGGAAATTACTTACGGACTGACATACTTTTATATACCCTTTCCACCTGTAGTGAAGGGTATTGAAAGTTAAAAACATTCAGGCTTAAATTCAAGTTATATGTGTCAAATACTGAAGTATGGGAACTAGTTTTTTCCTAACCTCTTCAACTTCCATATTCTTGTTTTTATAATTTTTTTTTACGTTAATGCGTTTTTAATAAATATCTCGAATTTTGGGCGACTACCTGCCCGTTTTTAGAAAATAAAAACAAAATTTCATGTGAGAAATTATATTTACACCAAAAACAAATTTTCGTATTTGGTTGTTGTTTTCAATATAATACCTAGAAAATTAAAACCCTTAATTCGAATGTTTTTCAATATCATTTTAATATCTACATTTCTTCTTATGTAATAATGCAAAAAAGATTAACAACTGAATTCGAACACTATATCTTTATGAAAGAAACATGATTTCAACCACAAAGCAATGAAATGCTCGATAGAAACACATCAAAAGAATCGAAAACTGAAACCTTTAAAACAATTTCCAACATTGAAGTCACAAAACGCTTTGATGTTTGCCTGCTTAAGTCAATAAAATTATCTACATACATATGTAAATGTGAATGTTTGTATGACTGGGGATGTCTTTAGACGAGTCAATACATCCCAGTCATACAAGCTATGATTATATATAATCATACTCGTAGTTCTATACATACACATACATACATACACATTTGTTAATACTTGCGCATAAATATAACTGCCCTGCAGGAAACCTGGGATCAAGTGTCTACAGGTCAACACTTCTGACGATTAACTTGATTGCTTTTTGGTGACAACGCCAACAAAGATTCTATACTTTTGTCTGCCTTTAAGAAAAAAGAGAAATTTTTTATCAGCTGTTAAGCTAAATTAAGTAAAAAGAATTTAATGATTTATAGGGAAATTCGGATTATTTTGGCTAACAATATATGGTTTTATAAGGGTCGGCCTAAACCTTCGTATTGGAAGGCAATTACTTTCAAAATCCGCTCCAGAATATTTTGGTCACCACCAGCCATTAATCTGAGTTTTAAATTGCTCTTCATCAGTACATTATGGCAGTTTTATATGGTTCTCCACCAAGTCAAAAATGTGAGTTTAAAAACGATTGAATATGAAATATGGTTGAAAACCGCAAAAACTGTACCTCGGAACAGCTATACGACGCCAAGCCATTCGCCAATGCGAACAGCTAATACACAAAGTCGGCCTGTTTGCCTTCAAAAAAGTTTTACGAATGGAATTAATTATAAGTTGTCTTCTTATTCATTGCACTGTGCAACACATTAAATGCAAGTTTCTTCTTGTGTGGAATTTCTCGAAGTACTTATTGAGACTAACAAAACTAGGGATGTAACGATACGCGTTGTTGCCGATAAGATACCGATACTCAAAAATAAATATCGGCGATACCGATTCGAGTATTAATTTTTTATTCTCTTCCTACACTTATCCCGCAAAGCCCTACGCTTGTCTGCAGGAAAGAAACCAGAGTCTATGGCGGGAATCGAACCCGCATCCCCGGCTCTGATAGACTAGCTCACTATCAACTAGCCTACCGGGGCACCCATTCAAAGTTATATTATCAAAAATCAAGTAGAGCAATTTATTTTTTATAAAAAATAACAGTGTAAGAGATTATAAATATTTAAAATTAGTATTATAACAATTTTAAAAACATTGTTCATTGTAAAATTAACAAAAAAAAATTTTTTTAACAAAAAAACCTTAAAGAAATTATTAATCAAGTCATATAAATTCAAAAAATAAAAAAATGTTGAATACAATAAAGTTGCTTATAAAAAGAAAAAATTCCCAATATCTATTTGTTAAAATATTTGAGTTAAATACATTCAATTTATAAAAAATTATCACTATCCAGTGTGACACAAAGAACGCTGACGAGGCCCATAGCGAGCCAGAAAATGCATAACATTCTGCTTCATTGCTATCCAATGGATGGCTGAGGTTAAATGTAACAAGAAGATACAAGATAATAGTCTGGTAGTGTATAAAGTCATTCCTAAAAAATTTAAGGAATGGAACTATTACAAACAGCTTTATAAAATACATAACTGAAATTTAACTCATAGAATAAATTCGAAAAATAAAAAATGTTGAATATAGATTTTTGTTTAAAAAACAAAGTATTCTCAAGTTTTACGGAGGTAGACGATTTTGCAAATCCGCATGAAGCAGACCTACAGTGGAAAAATATCTTTCAGGTGTGACTTAACTCATTTGAAAACTTAAGTATTTCTGCGTCATTTTCTTAAATTTCGGGAATAACATTTAATTAGGCCAGTAAACAAGAGAATCTGCATCTACAGAAACATTAGAAGATCTAAGGTATATCTACAATTCTTCTTTTGGACTAAGGACAATCCTTTACGAAATTTTCTAATGAGATTTTTTAAAACGCTCCAAAGGTCAGTTCTTGTAGACTTATCAAAACTTTTACAAGGTGTAGCAGTGACCGGGTCTTCAACACTTTCGGAATGCAGTGTCATGCTAAGTAGCTCAATAAGACTTTTTCGATCTATTGTCCTTGAAATTTTCGAGCTTTGTATCGAAGGTCGAGAATTGTACATATACAACAAATTGCAATACTCTGCAAACCCTCAAATCTTTCATTCAGAGCTAATGTTATGTAAGTCGCAAATTTTTGGGACTCTCAACTATTCTGCATCATATTGTATTTTTTAATAATTTTCGAAGACTGTTAACTAGCGGAATAGCGTCAGACAATGTAGCAGTGTCTTTGCTTATGGACTCGAAGTAATCCAAAATTCGTACCAAAATGATTTTAATTTTCGCAAAAACCATTAAAAATTAGCAGAAAATTTTTTAAACGTACAAATACAGACAAAATTTTTCAATAAGAGAACGTTTTACTATTATGATGCAAATTAAAAAGGCTAAAAAAGCTGTAGGTCCACACCAAGCGTTCAATGCGTTTATGTATCAGTCCAAAAAGTAGTAGTGTAAAATTGTATGGACAAGTTACACAGCAAATGCGTAGAATTCACATACGTATCGAAAGCATGAAGTAGGAATACTTTCTACTTTTGCATGCGCCCTGCCGAAGGCCGCCAATTAATTCATATATTAAAAAAACAAAAATTGAAAATTATGTCAACTAAGCTATTTTTGCGGTAAGGGCTCGAACAATTTCCAAATTAATATTGTGTGATTTCTAATTATTTTTGGGGCATATTTCACCATTTTTAGTTATAATTTTCATTTTTATATTTTAGGCAATTTTTCCTTTAAGTTGCGTAATATTTAGTTTGCGTGATTTTTCACATTTTGCTTTGGATTATTTTGCTTAGGGTCATTTTGCTGGCAGCCCTTTATGTCTAGGACACATCATAGCCTGGTCAACAGTTGGTTAATAGTACTGGTGACAATTTCTATAGAGAATCAGAACAGTTTCCCTATTGACATTTCCTACAGGGCTTACACATATATGTAGGTATAAGAAATTGTATATATGCGAATTCCCAAGATATCGATGACATTACAAAATGTGCAGAAATTAAAGAAAAGTTGGCAATGCAAAAAGTAGTCTTGATTTCAAAACATATAAAAGCTGAACTTTGTTTACATATTTTACTTTGTGGTTTAATTTCTGTTTTTTCTTTCTTTTTATTTGTTTATTGTTGTTTGTTTGCTTTTTATTTAAATACAATAATTTGTTTGTTCTCGTTCGTGTATCTCTTAGATGTCAAGTATTTTGCATTTTATATGTTCATGTTGCTACTTGTTTATTTTGTTGTGGCTGTTTCCTAAGTTTAAGCAAAAAAAAAAAAAAAAACAACTGACAGATACACAACATCTAGTTGTTAAATAAAAAACAACGGACATGAAAGTTAAACAAAAAAGTTCAGAATGTTTGTCATTCAGTTGTAAAACCAAAAAAAAAAACCACGAACAAAATAACAGCAGCAACCAGGGTTGTCAGATTGATTTTGAACTTTTTCGCCAAATTCAATGTGAAAAATGGCCAAAGCATTTATTTTTTAGTTTTTGACGATTATATATGTATTTTTAGAATAATTAAAAATATTTTTTTATAAATCCCAAAAAAAAAAAAAAAATTTGTTCCGTATCGCCAAAAATTCAAAAAAAGTCGCCATGATATATTTTGTTTAATTTTTATTTAGAACAAAATAAAAATTATGAGTGAGCACAAAAAAGGTGCAGTTTAAAATATTTTATTGTTGTCTACTTAAAGCAACAAAAAAAAAATTTTTGCGGTATGTAGTTGCAGTTCTATTATATATCTAAAACGCTATATACATCACCGAGAAGACTCCCTTTTTGTCTTCTTTTAGATTGTGAAATTACAAAAGAAATGCAACATGTAATATTTACATTCACATAACTTTGAACTCGTAAAAACGTGTCGACAACTTCACATCGCATTTTACTTCGAAGGCGAATTTTAGTGGAGTTTATTATTTCATTACACGCATTACTAGTTGTAATAACCAGCATGCATATAAAAAACAGCCAATGCAAGTTCCTTTAAATGGTACGTATCTGCCGTATACGTACTCATAGTATAGGGGTTCTGTTAAAAAATATTACATTTGTATCTAATGCTATTGTATATAAAAAATTTAAATTGTTAAATGAAACTAATACGAATGTTTACGAATTTTTGCTCCATATTCCCAAAAAATCCTTACAAAAAGGTTAAATTCCCTACTATTGGCATCATTGGTTCAGATGCGCTGAACTGTACACTGTAGGGATGGGCAATATATATCGATATATCAAAATATCGATATTAAAAAAAATTATAATCGACATATATCGCCGATATTAAAAATACCCATATATCGATACATCGATATTTATCTACGACTATCGAATTCGATATTTTTAAGATCTCTTTATAATAAAATTATGTTTTTTAACTATTATTAAGAAAATAATGGCGCTTTTCCATTGTACATTTTCATAAATTACACAGTTCAGTTTTGTCTCGGTTTTTTTAAGAAAAGACAACAAAAAAATAAGCGCGGAAAAAATATTTTGGAAAGGGTTCCTAGACTTATGCAAAGAATCGCCTTAATTATGGCGTATTTGCAGCAAGAGACTCATGCAAGTTGGAATGTTAATAATAAAAAATAATTATTTTTTTTTTTGGAGCCTGTTCTTATATATTAAAAATAAGATATTGCACAGTTTACTTGTATAGTATGTAGAGTTTTCTTATTCCCGCACTTTTTGGATTCCCGGGAAAGCGGGAAATAAAAATCCAATTCCCGGGATTCCCGCCCAAAATTTTGTATTTATTTATTTACTTATTTCTCCAATGAAACTAATATTTCTTATAGGCTATTATGCTTAAAAGAATTAAATCTAGTATCTATTATATAACAAGAACGAAAAAAATTTAAGATTAAAATTATTTTAAGACACTTAGGGCTAATAAATCAGAGCAAGTTAAACTCTATTTTTGGTTTAAAATGTGTTTAAGCCAACAAATCTATAAATCAGAAAACATATAAACCATGTTTAAACGCATAAAATTGGGCGTTTAAACTACCAATACAAACCATATGAATTTGTCTACATTTATCGTAGTGCTGCCACATGTTACTTTTTACACTACATATAATACATGGGACACTGATTTACAACTGTTGAGTTTAAACTACATATAAATTTAAGTTTAGTTCAACTAAACCAGCGTTTAAACACTCACTGATTTATTAGCCATTAGAGATTATATTGATGCCAATATGATAATAGAAATCAATATACGTATAAAAATTATCAAGTTTAGAGCTTATTTGCATAATTAGAATGAAAGTATTAGTCTTACGCGAATAAAAATTCTGGAAGGCTGATTAGGAACTAAAAACTCAACATTACGAAGTAGGAATTCTGAAACAATTTTACCGTTTAACAAATTCAGCAGAAAGAAGAAATTTTATTTACTACATATATTTAATAACATATTTTTTTACAATTTTATAGCCCTTAATCAGCAGTGGTGTATGAAGGTATACTAAGTTTTTCATTCCATGTGATATTAAGGTAGCATAAAGTATTTTTATTATTAGTCCTTTATTAATTCTAAGCCGATTTTGCCATTTGGATGTCAAATTGTTTCTAGATCTTCAAGGCTCTTTGGGATTGAATTCCAGCAGCATCGCTTCAGTAGGAAAAGAGTTATGCACGCAAATGTGGAACTACCTTCCTAAAAACTCAACTAAAACTAACATAAATTTGTGGCGAAATTCACACAAATTTCTACTTTCTACTTCTCTAAGACTCTTAATCACTTAAAATGCCGCATATGAAACACAATCTAGAAAAACAATTTACTACGCCCTTAACCGCAAAGCTTTATAATAATGTTGTCAAATTTACACTTCAATTTGCTAGGACATGAAATATAATTTCGTGATTAAAGGTCTATAATTTTTCATAGGCCCAATATAAAGCTTTCTCAAAAATTTGTTTAAAAGCCTTAAACTGTAGAAAATTTAAATATTGTGGTGAAATTAAGTTGGATAAAACAACTAAAGACACAAGTCTGACATAAATTTACTAAAGTTTTAAAAAAAGATTTTCTTCAAAATTTCCCGGGAATCCCGCAATAAATTCCCGGGAAAGCGGGAATCGAAAACAACTGAAAATCCCGGGAATTCCAAACTCTAATAGTATGTGTCACAAGTTTCGTTTACCGGCAGTATATAATCCGGTATTCTATAATCCCAATTAATTCTTTTTTTTTAGATTTCATATGGCAAAAAATAAACATTTTTTTGTATTCTTTACTTTTTTTTATTGTAGAAATAACTGCCGGTCAACTTACCTTAAAAACTAAATTTTAAAATTGGTTTTTTTTTACTAAAAGTTAAGCGAATGAAAGTTTCGTTCGAAATCGAGAAACAGGCAGTAAATTTAAAATTAAAAGAAACAATAAAAACTTAGAATGGAATTACATGTAATATGTTTGTACATATGTAAATTTGTATTACATAGATATATTAAGTTTTTTTTTCACCTAAATACGTTCGATACATCGATATATCGATATTTTTAATTAATAAATATCGATACTCTTAAAAAATATCGATACGATATATATCGATATATTTTTTCAATTTGGCCATCCCTAGTACACTGCAAGTGCTGCAACGCAAGTCGTTGCAACAAAGTCTAATATAAAGTAGCAACGTAAAAAATGGGAGAGTCTCTGATTAAAAAGAAAAAACAAAAAAAAAATCATAAATAAATAAATAAAAACTTTCATGCGTTAGAGTATTGTTTTATTGAATTGGTCTAGGTGTTAACTTGTTTTTTCTTAGTAGACCCAGAATTATATCCATTTTTAATGGATACGCCAACGCCAGGCTTAAAGCTTTTGAGTAACCTTTTTAAGAATTTATTAAATAGCATTGAAAATTTTACCAAATGACATTTGTACGCGTGTTAATTGAAATATTATGGAAAATTATAAATCTTTTTTTTAATTTTTGGGAAAATAATAAAGTACTTTTAGGATGCAGGACTATTTAATATAATCATTAGACTTTATTTAAAAATCCAGATTTTACAGTCTCAAAAACCTCCTTTCAAACGTTCACAATTGAGCTAAAATTTCGCGATAGATCTGCTTACAATATATGCTTAAAGCTCAGGGAAATAAAGTGGATTCGCTTTGGTCGGGATGCACACTGTGATTATTGGTACTTTTACCAAAAGTAAAATGAATAAGTTCCCCGATCTTGTTGATTTGTTAGACAGGAGTGTAGGTGATACAAAAGTATTCTGATATGTAGAGGAAAAGGAATGGTAATGAATATACCGATTATCAAATATTCCGCATCAGGGGAAGCAAAAAAACATGATTTCTATATTTTAAATTTTTAGTTTTGTTAGTAAAGTTTTTGTATGCATATTATCAGTAATTTTTTCTTCAAACGCAGTTCATTTTCAATAGTCTTTGATGGTTTTTGGGTAATATTATATAGAATATAGCTAAAATCTCACTTAAGTCTCACTTTATCAATCTCAGCATTGCAAAATTAATGATTTTTGAGAAAGATGGAAAAAAATTTAGAGGAACTGGGATAAAATTTTACCTCATTTTTTGGTGGTATAAATATAGAGAGAACAGATCACAGCAATTATTAATTTATTTATTTCATGATTTTAATATGCGTACTCTTCATGAACATATTACTAGACCCGCAAGTAAAACATGTATAGACTGGATATCTAAGGTATGTTCAGATCTAACAAATATTTGGCGAAAAAGTCCAAAAACAGCATGACCAGCAATTTGATCGATCTTTAGCATTATTTTTAACAATTTTTATTGACTTCCTCTTCTTTATTTGTAAGAAAATACATAAATGTAAAATTCAATTAAGAAACGGTTAAATGATGTTTGATCCAACAAACGTTTTGGAAAAACAAAATTTTTTTTAATAAAAATAGTGGTTACCTGTAGGACGTCAAATTGAAAATCCGATGTCTGATCACAATTTTCTTAGTTGTGGCACTTATCTTGACATCGAACTCGATGAAAATATAATTCTGTGCAGAAAAAAATAAACTATGGAAAATATGGGTTGATTTTAGATAACAAACTAAGGGCATTACGCGGTGATCGACCATCTTCTGATGTATGTAAGGATTTTGTACAAATTTTATGTTCTGCTATTTCGGAGAGTACAGAAACTGTATCAAAAGCATGCAATATACGGCTTAAAATGGATCCTTGGATGACTGAAAACTTATATAGTTTAATATGCTTTAAAAACAAACTTCTAAAAGCAAGAAGGAAAAACAGAGACAGGTCGAATGGGAACATATAAAAAACATCAGTAAAGTTATACAAACTTGTAATAAGAAACTTAGAGATGAATATTACATACACAATTTGAGATCTCTTGGAACAAATGTTAAAAAAAAATGGAACTTTTTAAACAATGAACTCGATCGCTGTAAAAATCCAAAAAATTAGTTAATAGTTGATGATGGCAACAGTATTTTAACAGTTGAGGATAAAACTAATGCTCTCAATGCATATTTTTCTGAATGTAGCCATAAATTAGTTAACAATATAAAAAGTTGTCCAAATGATAATATAATTATGCTAAGAACTTTATTATCTGAAAGCTGTTATTGGAATTTAACTCCAGTTTGTCAAGCTGATGTTGTAAGCATAATTGAATCACTAAATCCGTATAGGGGTGTTGGAAATGACAAAATAAAAGCAAAAATGTTGGTAATAAAATCCATTTTAGTTTCTGATATACTTGTTGCAATTTTGAATCACATGATTAAAACTCAAAAATATCAAGACATTTAAAGATTCATAAAATTGTACCTATACCTTAAAAATACAATTTCAAAGTATCTTGCTGACTTTCGACCTGTTTCAGTATTATCAATCATTGATAAAATTTTTGAAAATGTACTATTTAATCAATTATCTTCATTCGAGAAGAATTTTATTTGGATGTCAGTATGGTTTCGCAAAGGGTTCAGTAACAGAAGAAGCAATAGTAACTGTAATTGAATATATTTGTGATGGAATTGATGCTGGTTTTAAAGGTATCGCTGGCGTATGTTTGATTTTTCAAAGGCATTTGATTTAGTTAAGCATAGTATACCTAGTACTTAGAAAATTGAAAAACATTAGAGTAGCTTATGAAACGATAGTTCTTTTTAGTGATTATATATATAACAGATTTCAGTTTGTACAAATAAAAGATTCAAAAAGTAAGTTCCCAATAAAAAATTTTCCTATTTTGCGAAGCACTAATGGTACATTTTAAAAAGTAAGCACACATTTATGCGCTACGCAATAAGACATACACAGATGCAGTAAGGTTAGTGAACAAATTATTAATAAATAAAAAAAATTTTGAAGAGCCACGGCATTCCCTTACTACGAAGCAGGTTTGTAAGGGAGCATATAAAAGAGTAACGGTAACAAAAAATTCAGTGTGCAACGCTGATCGTTACATTCTCCAATTTGTGTATGCGCTGAATAAAGCGATTTCTGTGTCAAAAATGTATTGCTTCAAAGAGGGAACTCGCCATATTAATTTCATGTCTTCCGTAAGCGATATGGTAAGCGAAACTTTTACGTTTCTCCCTTACAAACCTGCTTCGTTGGAAGCTCAATTTTTTATTGGGTTATTACCTGTTTATTATGGTGTTCCTCAGGGGAGTGTACTTTTTTTCAAGATTTATATAATTGATTTGAAAAACATAAATTTTTATGGTAAATTAATAATGTTTGCGGACGATATTTGTTTGTTTTGCAAATATGAACACGAAAAGGTAAAGCGTAATCCATTTCGAGATTCCATACTTTTTGAAAGAAAAAAACACATAAAATTCAAATTTAGTGGGGAATGTTTATTATCATTTAAAAGAACATTCTTTGGCATTTATTTTTTAAATATTATGTTTATTAAATGTTGGCCGTTGCTACGTCGCAGATTATCCATCCGTTGAGTACACCTTCGAGCATTTCGACTGGTAACTGGTGACTGACACGCGTGATGTTTTCCTCCAAGGACTGCATCGAAGCGGGTTTGTCCGCATAAAGTTTAGACTTTACATATCCCCACAGGAAAAAGTCTAACGGTGTGATATTACACGATCTTGGTGGCCAATCGACCGGCCCAAAACGTGAAATTATGTGCTCACCGAAGTGTTCTCTCAATAAAGCCATTGATTGATGCGATGTGTGGGAAGTGGCGCCGTCTTGCTGAAACCAAATGTCGCCGAGATCACGAGCTTCAATTTCAGGCATCAAATAGTCGGTTATCATGGCACGATAACGGTCGCCATTGACGGTTACGTTCGCACCGGCATAATTTTTAAAGAAATATGGACCGATGATTTTACCGGCCCACAAACCACACCAAGCCGTTGTTTTTCTGGATGAAGTGGCAGTTCTTGAATCTCTTCAGGCGGCTCTTCGTCCCAAATGCGGCAATTTTGTTTGTTTACATTGAGCCAGAAATGGGCCTCATCGCTGAGCAAAATTTGCCTCGAAAACGTCGGATTTTCTTGGAACTTTTCAAGAGCCCATAGAGCGAAGCGATGTCGCTTGGGAAGGTCGAGCGGCTTCAGTTGTTGCACAAGCTGTACTTTGTACGCCTTCTATTTAAGATCTCGACGTAAAATGCGCCAAGTCGTTCCATTCGTCAGTCCGAGTCGCTGCGTACGGCGCCGAATCGACTCTCAGCTACGGTCTATTCGGTCGAATATTATCCAATAATGAATGCTGGGTCTCAAAATGGGTAATGGTGTTGCGAATAGTACGCTCAGCAGGTCGATTATGTTGACCATAAGTTGAGCGAAGTGCACGAAACACATTCCTCACAGAACGTGAATTTTTGTAATAAAGCTGAACGATTTGTAAACGTTGTTCAGGCGTAAGTCTTTCCATTATGAAATGCCAAGCAATACTTAACAAAAATAACATGACAGAATGACACGACTCACACGTGATCTATCAAAAAAAGGCTATTGAAAAAAGTATCTCTACTTGAATCACCCATTATTACGAACATAGATAGAATTCAATGCTACAATATTAGCAGAATTTACTAGGTTAAATAAGTTAGTGCTTAACCCAGCGAAAACGAAATTTATAAGATTTCGGCCTTATGCGACTAGAAATAAAGAAAAAATGGCTGTTTACGTGGATGGGTCTCTTTTTTATGAATCAAACGTTGTTCAATATTGCAGAGATCAAAGGGAAAATATCAGCAGCAACAAGAATATTGTATAAATTTAGGAACAAACTCAACACTGAAGTCAGATTAATGATTTATCATTCTCTTGTACACTCTAACGTAACATATTTGCCACTAAAATATGGATGTGGTGCATCCACCTCTCTAAAAAGTTTGAAAACTCTTAAAATAGTCTGTAATTTACCATTACGTTATTATACTATGAACTTTTATAAATATAAAGCTATTAATATCTGGCCAATCCGAGGTTTATACACGCAGAGGAAACATGTGGTTCGGCATGGTTACAGCAATTACACTATGTTTATTGTAACAATATGTTGTTATCGTAAACAAAAAATTGTTATTTGTATTAAATATCAGCAATATTTTATTTACTGCAAACATTTCAATGATTATCGCAATTATAAATTGGAGTATGGTTCACTGAAAAATAATCATTTTTCTAACAACTAAATATTGATAAAGGTGCTATCAGACGGGCTGTATTTTACATATGTACTGTCACTTTTCTTACCCATATGTAATTCTGTATGTATGTCAAAATTTCCATTTTACATACGATTCATAATTTTTGCTATCACACCTGCTTATGTTTTTCCTTATGACATAATCTATAAATGTAAACCAAAGCTGACTTTTTAACGTGTATAAATTGTTTCAAAACAAACCAGCTGTTCTGTTTATGTTTGCCACAGAAAAATAGAACGTGTTCTAATCGAAAAAATTGCATATGTATTTCCACATGTATTTTACACATGCAAAGTTTCATATATATCACAAGATGTGTACAACTTTTACAGATGGAAAATTTGACAGTACATATGTAAAATACATCCCGTCTGATAGCACCTTAACATTGAAAAAATATTATATTAGTTACAACTATTTAATGTTATCTAATAGCCATTACACCATATTATGATAACAAACGATTGTATTATGATTACTGTAAAAATATTTTGAATCATAATAGGATTATTTCAGATTTACTGTAAGTAAGACTTAAGTGTTTGTAATTCTCATTCGCTTGTCAGTTTTATTTGCATAATATTTTTAGCTTTTCAAAAATTTTTGGAAAAAGGTTTCCTATTGATCTGTGTATATGCTTACTTTTAACAATAACACAACCACTTTGTATCATAATATGATAACTTATAAACCTATTAAGATTAATATAATAAGAGTATATTATTATAATGATAATTATAATATTATGTAATAAAAACAAATTATGATTAAGGGAAAAATATTATGATGTAATACTACAAATATATTTGGTCATAATATGATATTTTATGATTCTAATACAAATCATAATATGTTTTGACTACAATCATGAATCTTATCATGATATGTTGCTCTAAAAATATGTTTACCATAACCATTTTTTTCTCTGCTTGTACAAACAACATATGCGATTGGACATATTTAAAGCTTTAAAAGGTTAAATACAACGTACATATCATAAGAACTGGTAGAAAGACGAGGCAAGCAAATAACTTGAAAATTGCAAGTTGTCGCAATGATATAACTAAACAACGTATTACGTTTGCTGGACCAATGGAATACAATAATCTACCGATAAGTTTCAAAAATATATCAATTTTAACATCCTTTAGAACCCGGCGACGTTAAGCTTAAAAAAACGAAACGCATCCCATTTACAGTCTGAAATATATCCTGTATAGGAAAATAACGATAGAGGAGCCGCACAAAAGGAACGGTCCCGTGCAATGTTTAAACTGCCAAGAATTTGGTCACACTAAGGCATACTGCCATTTAACCCCTGTTTGCGTTGTATGTGGAGAGTTGCATGGTACAGCTCTCTGCGATAAGTCTAAAAACGACCCCAATGTAAAAAAATGCAGCAACTGTGGTGGTAATCACACTGCCAACTATAGAGGATGCCCTGTATACTCTATAGTCAAGCGCTCGGTTGGACCGAAACCTAATCCCCCTCAAATGCAGGTATCACATCAAGTTAACACTAATGACATTCAAGTGCCGCAGCCTAGTAATAACAGAACATCCTACGCAAACGTCCTAAAATCAAACCATATTCCAATTCAAGGTGATTTGCCAAATAATGATGAGACTCCAGTTTCTAATTTAAGTCGTCTAGAAAAAACCATGGAAACACTAGTGCAAACAGTAACTAACTTTACGAACACAATGGGTAATATGATGCAGGAAATGTTAAGAATGCAATCGATGTTATTGCAGGCTGTACTAAACAAGCCATGAATTTTTTAAAAATTTGTTTTTGGAACGCAAACGGCATTCGCCAACATAAAAATGAACTAGAATACTTTCTTAAAAGTAAACAAATTGATGTAATGATGGTTTCTGAAACTCATTTGACCTCAAGAAATACGTTTAAAATTAATGGTTATATATTATATGATACCAAGGACCCTCGAGATAGAGCTTGTGGAGGCTCTGCTATTTTGATAAAAGCCCGAATCAAACACTACTTAATGTGTGATTATCGTGAAGATTATCTGCAAGCAACGAACATTTGTGTTGAAGAGCTAAATCGAAACTTAGTACTTTCATCATTATACTCTCCACCTAGATTTTCAATATCAGAAAGCCAATATTAAAAATATTTTAAATCATTAGGACCCTGTTTCCTAGCCGCTGGCGATTACAACGCTAAACATACCTTCTGGGGGTCACGGCTCATAACACCAAAGGGTCGTGTTTTGTACAATACAATGTCTAAAATGGATTTAAATGTGGTCGCGAGTGGTCAACCAACTTATTGGCCTACTGATCAGCAAAAAATTCCAGATGTCATCGATTTTGGCGTGGTTAAAAACATCCCCGCAGAAACGACTCATGTTGAAGCTTCTTTAGAATTATCTTCTGATCACACACCTACACTTCTAACTATAGCAAACCCTAATAGAATTGTATCTCCGTGTGGATACTTAGTGACGTCAGCAACACAAATAAATTGGTTAAAATATAAAAAATATCTCAGTACCCACTGCACTGAAAATATTCCGCTTAGAAAACCGGAGAATGTGAATCTTTCTATTCTAAATTTTGACAATTATCTCAAACTAGCTGTTCAACATTCTAGCATAGCCCGCAAAAACATCAAAAATAGTAAAATATATTCTACAGATGTCGAGCGTCTCTTGACTGAAAAAAGGAGAGCTCGAAGGGAGTGGCAATTGCACAGATCCCCTCAACTTAAAAATTTACTAAAAGAGTGTACAAAAAGGCTAAGAATCTTACTGCAGTCTCAAAAAACGGCTTCTCTGGAAAAATATCTTAAGGAACTTGATGCAACTCCTCAATCTGACTACTCATTATTGCGTGTTGAGTCATATAGACCTATAAGCCTATTGTCTAATATATCAAAGCTATTTGAGAAACTACTAGTGTCAAAATTAACGCCGATTTTAAATGAAAACAGATGTATTCCCAATCATCAATTCGGTTTTAGAAGAAAACACAGCACAATTGAACAAACTCATCGAATAGTAAATGTCATAAGAAAAGCCTTTGAAGAAAAAAAATATTGCTCTGCACTCTTCATCGATGTGTCTCAAGCTTTTGATAAAGTCTGGCATAAAGGGTTACTACTGAAGTTGCAGCAAAACTTACCAGCAAACATACACAAGCTGTTGGAAAGCTACTTACTCGGGCGTCATTTTATTATTAAAGAAGGCGATTTTTTAAGTTCTCCTCAGCCAATTAACGCCGGAGTCCCACAAGGCAGCATCCTGGGCCCTCTATTATACTTAATTTATACTTCGGACTTGCCAACAAACAGCTACACCCATACCTCAACATTTGCGGACGATACAGCTTTTCTAAGCGTACACGCAAACTGTCAAGAAGCATCTCGTTACTTACAGGATCACATATTTGAACTGGAAAGGTGGTTAAAACAATGGAGGATAAAGATCAATGAGCAAAAATGCGCACATATAACATTCACATTGCGTCGGGAAACATGCCCCCCTATTAAAATCAATAATCAAATAATACCCCAACACTCGCATGTAAAATACCTCGGTATACATCTAGATCGGCGTTTAACGTGGAAATGGCATATAGAAGCTAAATTAACTCAAATGAAACTAAAAGCAATTCAAATAAATTGGCTTATTGGAAGAAATTCTGTTCTCAGCCTCGATTGCAAACTTCTACTTTACAACTCTATCTTAAAGCCAATTTGGTGCTACGGTATTCAGTTATGGGGCACTGCCTCGGCTTCTAACATCGAAAAAATTCAAAGGCGCCAAAATAAACTTCTTCGAATAATCACAGCCGCCCCCTGGTACGTCAAAAACTCAAATATCCACAAGGATCTCAATGTGCCATTAGTAAAAACTATGATAACGAAATATGCAGTAAAATATTTAAAAAGGCTGGAACTGCACCCAAACCCATTAGCACGAAATATTTTGAATTATGGCGGCCACACTCGATTAAGAAGAAGAGACACTGCAGCACTCACCCAATCAGATGAGCGGTAAACACCTACATATGTAAACAGAAACCGTGATGACGAAATCTTTTTTGTCCGGCACTGGCAGGACATAAATCAAATATTAGGTTAAGATTTGATTAATTATTGTTAGTTCATATTTAGTATATGAAGATTCAATAAATAAATACTGAGAGAAAAAAAAAAACATCCTTTAAGAACGAACTTAAATTTTACTTGTTGAGTTACCTAGAAACACTTCTGTTGTAATCTAAACATTTTATAATTTTAAATGTATATAAATGTATTGCAATATATGTATTAGACCGTCTCACTTTTAATTTTTTTTCGAAATTCCTTCATGAACATCGATTTTCTTTATCTACTATAACAACCAAGAATTTTGGTGTATAACACTTAAATATTGATGAACGGGAAGTGGTCTCTCAAATCGTTTTTTTTTTTTTTTTCAAAAAACTAAAAAATCTTGATTTAGTAATTTGCTTCAAACTCAAGCAGTTCTAAATAGATTTGAACATTATTACATGCATTAGTAAGCTTATTAAATTTCCTAAATGTTTCTTTAAGCAACATTACCATTTTGTTCAATGGTTTTTTATTCATAGCACTACAAATTCAGATTTTCCAATACAAACTTAACATTTTTTTTAATTCTTGCTTACCTTTTCATATATAAAAATTGAACGAGGCAAAACTTTTATATCCTGTAAATCTTTATTTTAAAATAAAGATTTTGGTGTAAATAACAGTAGCATTCTGTTAAGAAAAACTGCAGTTTTAGTTAAAATGAGTAAACATGTTTGTTTCTAAATATATAAAAAAAAAATTATATTTTGGTAATAACTTTTGTGTATCTGAACCGATTTTTCCGAGTTTTTCAGCAAATATGTTCTACACGTATCCATAGGTCATATGACAGCTCTAAAATTTTAGTTTTTGAGCCCATTTTTGGAGTACATTGCTAATAACTTAACCATTTCTTAACCGATTTGGCAGATTTATATACCCATGCCTTTAGGCAGAAATTTACCATTTACTTAGATAATAACACTTGGACTCGAAAACGGGTATGTTTAAAAAAAAATTTATTTTTTATTTATTATTTATCTTGGGCATTACTCTTCCATTTTTGGGAAAAAACTTGCAGGGTTTTCGGGAAATATTTTCATACAAATTTTTGACAATTAAAAAATTTTATATGAAATGTGAAGTGATTTACAAAATCACCTCCTAAGACTGTGGATTAAGTTTTATATTAAAAGTAATTAATTAAACAGAAATAATTTTGTATTACAAAAAGTGCTTGCTTTTGACTTCGTATTTAAGTATGATTTATTTTTAAGTAATATTTAAATACAAATATAAGTTTTCCAGTACTTCTTTAAATTATACCTAAATTGCCTGCCATGCTTATTTAAAGAATATTTAAGGCCCTAATCATGTAAAACGCAACGCAACAGCAAAGAATTATATTAAAAGCAAAAACAATGTCATAAATAGGTATTTAGTAATTTTGTTGTTGCTTTCTACAGAAATTCATGTACCGTTTTAAAAATTTCAACCCCTCAACCCATGCAGCATTTTAAATTTCAAAACGCAATTTGAATTTCTGTAGAAAGCAACAACAAAATTACAAAATATTTATGACATTGTTTTTGCTTTTAATATAATTATTTGCTGTTGCGTTGCGTTTAAATGATTAGGGACTAAGGCCCTAAATTTCTTTAGGCCCTAATCATGTACAACGCAGCGCAACGCCACAGAACTAACGCAACGCCAAAGAATAACATTGAAAGCACAAACAATGTCATAAATATTTTGTAATTTTGTTGTTGCTTTCTACAGAAATTCACATTGCGTCTTAAAATTTCAAACGCTCCATTGCTTGTGTCGTTGAAAATTTTAACACGGTACCTGAATTTCTGTTGAAAGCAACAACAAAATTACAAAATATTTATGACATTGTTTGTGCTTTCAATGTTATTGTTTGGCGTTGCGCTGCGTTGTACATGATTAGGGCCTTAGTGTATTTACTGGACACGGTAGCCTCAATAACACAACAGTACACAAACACCAGGCAAAGCAAAAAACTCTGCTGTTTAGAATGTAATTAATTTAAAGTAAAAATATCCATCATAATAAAAACTCTATAAAATTTTAATAAATTTTTTTTTTTAATTTTTCGTTGTGTAATTTTAACCAAATTTATTCTCTTCTTTGCATTATGCAAATAAATATTTAAATATTTTTTATTTATTTGTTCATCGAAAAAAAAAGAGACAAACAACAACAATATATAATTTGCATTTGTTTTATTTGTTGCTTTTTTCGCTGTAAATTTTTTATGGTTGGTAAATTTTTCCTTTGAAATGAACAATATTTTAGTCAAGTTGGCTTTTAAAATTTTGTCAGTTTTTCTAGACCAACTTTCCAATATTTTGTATTGTTAAATAAACCAGCAAACCGTTTGCCTAGTTATGTAGAGAATTTATAGACCGAATTCGAGCTTACATTTTGGATCCCATTGTTATCTAATGCCTTTACTTCTGCAAGCGCTGGAAAACAAATATTATATCAATGTTTATAAGAGTCAATCCAATTTTTATAAAAGCCTAGACTTTAAAACTAATCCAATATGCAATTTGGCTGGAATTCAAGTATAAATCATGTGTAATTCCAGTCCAGTTTTCTATTTTCAAACCTTGAATTACACTGGAATTCAATAGCATATTCCAGCAAATTGGATACTGGAAATCCAGACGAAAATAACAATGTTGTTTAAACTTGCATTTAAACAATATTAAAAACAAAAAGAAATCAAATGAAATATTTTTTTTAATGAATTCCTGTATTTAATTATTGAATTGAGAAAATCTGTAAAATATAATGTAAACGTAACAGAAAACCAAAATTAAATGTCGAATATGAATTTATACAGTGTCAACCCTAAATATTATAATATATTATAGTTTAAAATGTACTGAATTGAAGAAACATAAATTTGTTGTGAAAAAGGAAAAAAAAAACCTTTAGTACTTACGGAATTATTTCAAACCGGTTCGGCTAGTTTATAATCCGAAGACGGTTTTGAAGAAAAATTTAAAATTGTAGTCAAGCACTTAGCCCTTAGCAACAGAGCCAACAGGTTGCATTTTGCTATTGTATAATTCAACCTAAATCTAAATTTAATTTAATTTAATTTTTAAATAAATATACTTACCATTTTTTTGAATAAAAATTATACCTACCAAATACTTACAAAAAGTGAATAAAAATTCTACCTACCAAACCATACCTAAGTTAATGGTGTTTAGTGTATCTTCGCTGGAAGGAAACCCCATACAAAAGGTGACTATATTCAATTGCCCACCCTAAGTTTACTTTGGCTAAAAGAAATAACTAATCATTTATCTCTACTTATTTCTTTTACCCGCACCCCCACAATTATAATCACTCACATGAGTGGTTATTATTCCAATCTTCATCCACAGATCCTGCCCCGCTCCAGTACCCGGCAATTCTGTACTCTAAAGTTGAAGATTGGTTAGGAATTCTGTGTGGCCAGAGACACAGAATTACAATGTAATACATTAATTTTCGTCTGGCGTTGGCAGAAGGTTTACTTAAGAATTATAATAAGATTTGATTAACTACTGTAAGTTAATATTTTAATATATGAAAATCCAAAAATATGCACAACATTTTTCTAACAAAGGCTGCTGGGATATTTATTTATTTTTATAAAAAATATAAAATTCTGTAAACATTTTTGTTATACTACATACTTATTTTAAAAATGCATTAATTTCTTTGTTCTGTTTGTAAACAAAAAAAAGAGAATAAACCAAAACAACAATAATAATAGCAAGAATATTTTTTTTAAACTTATAAAAGCGTAACACAATAATTTATAACAAGCCCACAACCCATACTTAACAATTTAAGGCATAATAAACGTATTTCCTGTTAAAAATCATTCGTAACGCTCCTGATACTGTTGATGTTTGCATTTTCATCAACCAACAAAACGACAGAGGAAAATGAAATTGTTGGTTTAAGGAACGAAAACTATAATTTGAATAATTCGCAACAATGTTATTGATAATTTGTCGAAAACAACCGAAAAAGCAAAAAAAAAAAAAAGGGGACAGCAACCCTTTTGAGTTTAATATAAAAAAAAACAACTACCGCGAATGTTATAACAAATATGGGAATATTTTAAATATTGTTTAACAAGACAATAATAAAAGATAAAATCTCTCTAGGGGATACGGGCGATAAAAATGCTCGTCGAACTCTCTTATTAAAATAATAAACGATCACAAATTGCTTTGTCTGAATTGTTAAGCGAAAACCGGTATTATTTTAATTATCATTTCAAAATACATAAAATTATTAAAATAGTCCTGGGAAAGTGATAAAATAAAAATATCCTTTAACCAAATAAATACATACATCATTCTTACGACGCATTTTTAAATACTTTCACGCATTCCATAACAATAGATCTCTTTCCATAACAATAGCAGCGACTTGAAGTCTTATTTATTCAACAAGAAGTAGACACATAATAATGGAATAAAAAAGGTGGTGACTTTAAATTTCGAATCTAAAAAGTATTTATATATGTACATCATCAGTGCTTAAATTGTTGCTACAACACTTACAATGTGAATGATAAGAAATACATACTAAAAAGCTTTGGTTTGAATTTTTTCTTATTAATTGATCAAACTTTATATTCTTGTGAACTGACGCCTACAGAAATAAAGTTTTTAGTGGGATTCGAGAAGTCAATTTTATCTCTATACCATATGTATTGATATATCTTTTAGGACTGAATAAAAAACGTTGCACCGCGTTGGGTTAAGAATTTGCATTTTATCGCAATTTTTCATAATTGCATTACGATTATAAAAATTTTCTTTAATCGCTATTATCGATAAGTATTAATTTTAAGACGTCGAAGTGTACTCGAGCCCTTCTTCTCGACGATTGATAAACTCCACATTAATCTCTCGACTTTAATTTTGCTATCGGAAAAATTGGACATGTTAATTTTATAATGGTGGCGAATGTTTGCTTATTTTTCAAAAGTTATAAAAAAATGGTGAAATGCTTTCCTTTACCTTTTCAAAGTAAGCCTCATCAGGGAACAATTCAAGTTTTTTTTTCATAAGATCAAATATAAATTTTGCTAATACTTATCAAATCTTTTATCAAATCTTACCACGCAGGCTACTCAGGCAAATCTCTAATTCTGTTTTTTTTAATTTTCTTTATTCTTAATTTGATCCCAACTGCATTTGGTACTATTTTTTTAAATTGTAATGAGTTTTTTACTCCCTGAAAATTGTCAGAAATGGCTACTAATATCTAGGACAAAATTGTGTAAAACACAACGCAACGTCAAAAAATTCATTGCAAGCAAAAACAAATTTGAAAATTTTTATTTTTGCTTTTTACAGAAATTTACATTGTTTTCTTAAAATTTTTAACGCTACAAAATATGAAGTGTTTGAAATTTAAAAATTCGTTTTACACAATTAGGCCCTTTAAAGAAAAAAAAATACATTTAATCTAACCTAGACCTAATAATACTTCCTTATTTAAATACATTGACTTATTAAAGTTATTATTATTCACCCTTATTCCATTTAGCGTCATCGTTTTGTGTCGATAGTTGTAAATCGGTATGCTCATTGTCACTATCAAGTTTTATCGATAAGCGTCGATGTATTTTTGGTATGTCGTACGCAACGTTAACGACTGCATTGATATATATTGACTCTGATCTTGTCGGCAGTCTTATTGGTGTCGAAACAGATTTATTCCTTTTTAATTTTTCAATAATAATAATGTTGAATTAAAAAAATTGGAAAAAGAGCACCAAAGCTACCCAAAAATGGCAAATATTTGTTAAAATAGCAAAAATTCGCGAAAGTTTTTAATATATCAAACAAGCCATAAAATTTATTAATAATCCCTAAAAATATTAGGAATGGCAAAAATTCCATAAAAATGGCCATATTTGCGGAAATTGAATGGTATCACCATTGTGCGATCATTACAGAAAGTTATATAAATACCGTTCATTAAATTTAAATAAATCAACTTTGTGCCACTCAGATGTTGTCCAATCTCAGATGTTGTGTATTGATAACCAAGATGTTTGTACATTATTTGGAAAATTAGGCTCTTGCCTTTCTCCAGATATACAGAAATCTTTAATATCTTTGTATGGGAAGTACCAGGGCCACTTGTTCAATCTCCCCCAAATGTTGCCAAGATGTTTGTACCTTATTTGGAAACTTTGGCTCCTGCCGTTCTTCAGATAAACATAAAATGAAAATAAAACAAACAACAACAACACCAAGGGATTTTTGGGGAAAATTAGAGGCAGTCGTGTTTTTTTGCTCATATCTCAGCCATTTGTTGACCAATCAGGCTGAATTTCAATAGCAAACAACAACGGTCTAGATATATATATAACTACCAAGTACGGGAAGACAGACAGACTGACAAATGGACATCGTTAAGTCAACTTCGTTCCTCATAAGGATCCAGTAGCTCGTTTCTGTATTTCTCGCATCTTAAAATTTCTCACATGAAGTGTGAAACAAAAAATTCCATCGTTTCTCGATTTGTGAGAAAAAAGTGTTTCTGTATTTGAATGTGAGAACAGACAACACAGATTCACGCGGTTCAGACGGTGATTTTTTCCATGTTTTTTAAGACATGATTTTTTGTGTTGGTCGGCGAACGGTGTAGAGAAGCAAGCGGGGTAGAGAAAAAAAACACCTTTTCTGATCTATGTGTCTCTTTTTATATTATTCTTTGCACCCATTCGTATTTTTGTTATGTTGCTTCATTTTATTTTTTATTTCAATGTGGCAACATCTCTTTACAATACAAAACATGGAGCGCATTAAAATTGTTTGTTTTTATAAATAAGCAAGAAAAGAAGAATTACCGATAATGGGGGAAAAAATCAACACTAAAGTCATGGGGAAAAAATCTTCGTTTGAATCTGTTGTGTTTTTGGAAGCAACTTTCAAAAGGAATTAAAAAAAATACATGATTTTTAAATCACGGTCTGAATCTAGTGATTCTGTTTTAACTGGAATACTTCCAGTAATTAAGTGTCAAATGCAAGCGAAACGTCAACGAAAGAAATAAATATGTATGTATAATAAAAATAGGGCTGCAAATTTTGACGATTTTTTTTCCGAAATTGGCAAAGTGCCGATTTGCTGATTTTTTCTAGTGACGATATTATTCAGTTTTCGAAATAAAATAATTTTAAATATTTCTATATATTTGTGTATTAGGCATCACAGAAAAAAGATATCTTTAAGAACAAGGCAACTTAAATTTTTATATTCTTCCCTATTGTAAAATGTATCGGAAAAAGCAAAATGTCGAGGGAAAACTGTTTAATTTTTATTTCTTTGGATTATTTAATACATTTATTTTTGTGATCAAAACATTAAACTATTATCCCATTTTTCGGTCAATGCACTAAGGAAATTTTTGCCTTTTTATGGCCAAAAATTTTATTTTTAGTTCATTGTGATATTTTGTCACGCCTTTGTGTGACTTCTTCAGGGAAAAATAACAATCTGAAATTTTAAATTGGTATCGGATTAAAGAAACAGTAAAATTATTAATTTTATCAAAATAGACCTCAAGCTTAAGTATGTGTGTATAAAATATGTACAAAATACCCATGATCTTTAAATATGTCATTTTTGTACTAAATTTTACTCGCAATTAAAAGCGAACTAAATTTGTCAAAATTAATTTTAAATTGTCCGATTTTTTAAAACAAAAAAAAAGACGATTTTTTTTATTTTTTCTTAGGACATTAACGATTTTTTCACAAATTTATCTGGCAGCCCTTCAATTGAAATAACAAAATATATCAATTGTCTTTTATTTTTTTTCATCATTTAAATTCTTTCTTTTCAAATTAAAAAAAAAAAATACACATTCTTATGTACATACATGTGTATATGTATAAACATAATTATTTTTTCTGATAACTTGGGCTCCATTTTTCTTTTCTTTCAAATGTGACTTATTTTGACAGTTCTAGTGAGAAACTTTTCGCAAAATATTGTTACAGAAACACTTCTTCTCACATCCTTCCAATAATTTCTGGAAAATTATTTTAATGACAGATAATTCTCGTAAAGTAAAGATACAGAAACACTTATGTTAGAAAAACCATTTTTTTGTTTCATATTTCACTGTTTTTGTAATAATTTACTTGTTTCATGCGGGAAATTTTACAATGCGAGAAACACAGAAACGGGCTACTGAATATACATACTTTATATGGCCTAAGATCAATACTGTTGAAATTACTAACCGAATGACAAACTTATGTAAACCCTTTACTTTCGGTGAAGGGTATAATAAAAATTTATTTCAATTAAAAAATTTGTGATATTAATTTAAAAATTAATTAAATTTGCAAAAATTAATGAATAGTATTAATTAAATATTTTTACTTATTAAGAACATTTTCTGAAGTAATGTTGTTGACATGAAGTTGAATTTACACGGTATGTATTTAGCAGTGTTCTCTTCAAATTTTTCACTGCAAAATGTATACATTTCGCGTAAACGAAAAAAAAATTGGCTTCTGTAAATGTCAGATCGAATTAGCAGTATAAAATTTTTCAATAAGAGCGTGTTCTTTTTTGATCTGACAAACCATCTGGCATCAACTGTTTTGCAAGTCATTTGTTTGTGGCGGCATATCTCATTATTTATTTGTTTATGTACACTAGTGTGTCCCAAAAAAAAATTTGTTTTATGCCCCACCTTTTTTTTGAAAGCTTATAGTGTGAAGTATTTTTGTGATTTTTTCAGATTTTTCGGAAGAGGTTTAGAGGTCGCTAAAATCGAATTTATCTAAATTAAACCTCTTCCGAAAAACTGAAAAAAATCACAAAAATACTTTATTCTATAAGCTCTGAAAAAATGCTGGGGTACCTATAAAAATCAAAAAAAAAATTTTTTTTTGGGACGCACTAATGTACACATATTCTTTAAAAAAACATTTTTAATTAACTGAAATTCAATTAAAGCCTAGTACTCTGAGCTTGCGAAAAATGTTGAGCAACATTGATTATTGTAAAGGAAAATTTTGCATCGTATCAATATTATCTATCTCGCGATTTTTAAAACTTAACGTTTTTATTAGTTGCAAGTATAAAACATTGTTTTGCGAAGGAAACAAAAATCATTTTTTTTATTTTCATTAAAATAAGTAAAACAAGATTATTTTTATAATTTCCAAAATCAAAAAACAAAAAAATTTTATTTTATTAGTAATTTTAGCACTTTTCAACGTTTTTCTTTTGTGAAACGCTTCCCAGTAAAAAATATATGGATTAATCCATAATCGAGCAATAAAGGAGTAATGACTTGTCCATTCATTTGGGGTAATAAGCGAGCTATCAAAACTTTTTTTTGTTTTGTTGTTTAAGTCTCGCTTAATACTCCAAATGGATCAATGAGGGATGTATCACTTCGTTTATGATTTTTTTTTTCTTAGACATAATTGTTGATGTTTTCGTTTGGTTTTTCTATTAAGACAGTTTTGTTTTAAAGAGTGAAAGACGTAGACGTATTAAAAAAAAGCGAAAAGGTACGGGTATAGTAACAAATTGTTAAAAATGTGTCAAAATTTAGTTTCAAAGTGTAATTTATTTAAGATTTCGTATATTAAATTGAGGTTTGAAAAAATCAAAATTGAAAAAGCACTACGCAAAATGATCGGCGAAAATATTTTTCTCAAATTAAATTAGGATGGATCAAAATATATGATAGCCTATAATACAAATTGTTTAATTTTTTTTTTTCGGTAATAGCTGAATTTTTATTATCATGTCTTAAATAATATATTACGTGTTATCTTTTCTTCTTAAAGACACATATCCAACATACCCGGACTATGAAAAATCTTTCAAGCTGGCATTTCGTAAATGGCAACTGTTTACCGACAGACCTACTCGACAGAACAAAAAAAAAAAATAATAACATTTTTGAAAAAATTTTAAAAAATAAATGAATATTTTCTTGTTTTAGTAAAAATAACGAAATTTGTATGTCGTCATTTTCAAGATTAAAGGGAGTACTCCATAAGGAGCTTAAAAGGAGTACTCGTGTCTGTGGACATGCTGTGTTAAAAATCCAATGAGGTCAGGAGTTTTATGGGATAATCTATTACTCGCAAAGGAGCGCTCCAAGATTACTCTTTGGATGATCCTATTTTTTTACTGGGTTGTTATAAAAACCACTTTACAAATACAAGAAATAATTTTAAGCTGTTGCTTAAAATTCCGTGCGAAATAATATGAGCTGCACTTGTTTCGCACGGAAAATAAAAATGTTGCTAGAAACATTTCAAATGGTTTTCGTATTATAAATAGAGTACAACTCTATCAACATTGTTTCTTTTGTTTTGCACAGAAATTTGATTTATATTGAGTTTGACAACATTTCGCACGAAATACTGAACAGAGTACCAGGCTTAAAAGTGAATAAAAATATAAATATGTAAATAATTTGCTGTTATGAATCATGTCAGATGAAACCAAAAACGATCGTGTGAAAGCAAAAATTATAAACCTTCTGCATTTGTCAATTTTGACAGTCATGTGCAATAATATATGGATTTTACATCTGACAAAGAAAATATTAAATACATATTGTGTAAAACCACCTTAAGTAAACGTTTAGTTCATTTGATTAAATTTTAAATTAAAACTGAGTTTATTTTTGATTAATGGTTTTATTGCATATGCTTATTAAATAGATGTAGATGTCTAAATTATATTCGACGCAAAGAACTTTTATATGAATCTCTACCTCATATCAAAATTTTATTTTTAAAAAGGAGCTGTTAAATGACTTTTATTAAATTTAAATATGTTAACTAAATATGCTAATTGAAATTGTTTTTTCAATTTGAAATGTTAATAACTTAATTTCTCCTATGCGCTTTTTTTGTAATTTTATATTATATTAATAATAATATTAATTTTTCATATGATTCTAATTCACAAAATAATAATGATTTTTAGGTTGATAATTACACTGTGCATGAAATTTACACTTTTTTTCGTGACAAGCTGGGTAAAATGTAACAAGAAAATACAATATAATAGTCTGGTAGTGTATAAAGTCATTTCTAAATAAATTTAAGGAATAGAGCTATTACAAAAAGCTTTATAAAATACATAACTGAAATTTAACTCATAGAATAAATTCGAAAAATGAAAAATGTTGAATATAATAAAATTGCTTATGAAAAAAAAAAAGAAATAATTCCCAATATCTAATTCATAAATTAATTAAAATTTGTCGACTTTTGTAAATAAAAAAAAAAAAAGTTGCTAACAGATTTCAATCATTTATGGCTTGTTTTGTTTCCAACTTCGTTTTTTATATGTCTGAAAAAAATTAGAAGCCTAGCTGCATTTTTTAATTTTTTATGAATTTTTAAAAAACAAAAATTTCCAAAAAAAAAATTATTTTTCTAAAACGACTACGGATATTAGAAAAAAGTTTTACTTTTCTTTAATGAAATTTTATTGCGGAATTTCGGTTTTTTAAGTTTTTTCAATAAGCTAAAGCGTTTTTGAGTTACGCGAACTTATGTTGTGCAACCTTCTCCATTTTAGAAATAGAGGTATATCTCGAAAACCAGAGCCAATCTTAAAAAACCGCGGTCACCACTGGATTCAGCGTACCCGAATTATGTTAAAACGCCATGTGCCCGGCTTGTCTGTTTTTTCAACTAGCATAGTGTTATTAATAATGTATCTGTTTATGTTTGTTATACTCACTAGCACTGTCATTTATAAGATTTATTTATAATGTTGGGCTAGATTATCAATAAATAACAATAATAATTTTGAAGCATCCATATTTTCCCATAGCCTCCAAAATGTGTATGTCAATAATGTGTAGGGTATCGGTTGGCCGGGCTTGACCTACTATATTGTTTTACATGTATAGGATTATTTTTGTAAAGGTATGTAACTTAACCCTAAAATTTTGTTCCATACACATTATAATACATAATTGAATTTATAAGACGTTTTTCTTATATTAACATACATAACGTTAATTGAAAAATGAACTTTTTGTTTTGGAGCAGAAGGTCTAAAAATATAAATATCTTAACTTTTTCAAATATGTTTATGCAAATGTAATTCAAATGTTAGGCCTTGAGCTAAGATACTTAAAATATGAGTAGCAACCAACGGCCATAAAAGAAATAAATTGCGTTTAACTTTAATAATTACACTTTCGTATTTCTCACATACAAAATTACAATAAATTAAAATAATTTGTTTTTTTTTCTCTTTCGCGTAAGACTCTAAACAAAAGGCAGCTTATTTTATTATCTTTTCTTTTGAGTTTTCTTTAGAAAAATGAAAAATAACTTGAAACAAAAACTTTAGAGTTGTATTGTGTACAATATTTTAAATTCTTTAGATTGTTAATGTGTGAGAATGTACAAACAAACACATCTTTGCATGTGTTTTTACTAGGAAAATCCTTTAAAAATATTGCTGAGCTTAACTAATACGGTCACATGGATGGCAGCCAGGCATTGTTACGCAAGTTTAGATTTATTTATTCCCCTTTTTTGCAGTCTTTTATTTCTACACGTCTATTGTTCGTATTTATGAGGTGCACATTCATAAATATATCTTTTTCTTTTTTTCTTCTACTTTCTTTAGAATTTTTGACGAAGTACTTGTTTTTATACTTTCAAAAAATTAAAACCCCTGTCACTACATGATTTTTCTACGTTGTACATAAGTACATTGTATTCAAGTTACAATTTTGTTAGCGTAACGAAATTGTAAGCTGTTGTAAATGTGTTTTACACCCTTTGGATATAACATTTGTTTGCTGTAAAGGGGAAAATGCAAGCACAATGTTAAAGTTCTATCGATTAGAAAGCACCCCTTATTCAGGATTCTTGTTTTTACAGATTATAATTATTATTATTATTATTTTTTTTTTTTTTTTTTATCTTTAGATATTTTTAATTTTCTCTACGATTTTTGTTACTTTTGCATGTTGTATTAACATAAGTCTTTGTCATCAATTTCAAATACTATTTTGGTTCATACTTGTCTTTTGTTTCCTTTGTTTAGATGGCTTTAAAGAGATGTGCACTTAAGACACAAATTTACTATGAATTGTTGCATTCACTTTATATATTTGATATACGTATTTCCAGCAGTTTGTATCAAATTGACTTATGAACATTTGGATCACTTCTTAAAATGGATGGAGGATATGTTAAGTTTGATTTAACCAATTTCCAAAGAATATTATTAAAAAAATAGAAAGGTTATTCTCGAAAAATTATTATTTTTAGGGGAAACAACAACAGTAAAAGATAAGTTAAATTAGTCTAAAAACCTACTAGATGGTGTTACTCCATCCAGTAAAAACTTCACTTACATTTGAACAACAACTACTACATCCCTAGAGGGAAGCGAACTGACACCAAAGCAGTCCCGTGATAGGGGTTTGGTGGTAGAGATCGGTTCTAGTTCTTACACTTTACATAAATGGGGCCAATCACTTCTACTTGGGTCTGGTATTGGAGGGGGTCAATTGACACCTAACAGCCACCATTTAACAAGTCACACATCTATTCTCAATGCACGTGTTTAGTGTTAGTTTTTACAATGGAGTATTATTTCAATACATTGTAGTATTATTTCAATAAAACAAGTCCTAGAACTAAATTTAAGAATCAAATTTTAGGAAGTCCCAAAAAATGTGTTACACCACCGGTGAATACTGTACTGTAATTCAATCCTTTTTCTAGATTTTGGTTCTTCTTATACCAGTTAAATGATTGGTTCTCCTTTTACTGGTCATGAGTTCTTTCTTTTTGTACTTGTTTTGTTTGCACAAATCCCAGGACCAGTTTGTTGGAACAATTGACACAAATGTCCCGCAGTGATATGAAATAATGTTTACAATAAATCACCTTTAAAACCTAATCGCTACTCGCATCATTACAGTTCACCAATTCATAAAGTACTTCTTCGTAATTCATACGCAATTCGTAATTCACGCATGTGTATGTACGTACAGTCTACAACAATAAATCCTACTAGTTCTGGATAAATAAGATAAGAAAATAGAGAATTATTAGAATGTATTGAAGCTTTACTAAGCGAAGCCAGTGTTCGTTGTACCGTAGAGGGAACAATCCTTCTGCCCGTTCGAATTCATAACCATATGCTATCTGTCGTCGATTTTGATAACCAAAACTGTATAATTATTCGGGATATTAAAATTCAGGGGGCTAATTCTGGCAGTCATGATCGAATAAATGATTTACAACATCGAAGAAATAATTTTGATTCGTTCAGTATCGACTGAAGGAATAAGAAAAAAAATTGATTTCGAATCCAAAAAGTATTCACGAGTACCAGACTTAGTCCCCTGGATTTTTAAATTCGAGATATTGAATTTGGAATTGTAAATTTCGGGCATATGAGCATAACCCAAATATTTAATACAACTTTCTTTAGGGTAAAAATTCATTAAACATTTTGAGCTGATTTTTCATAATGAAGAATTATCCCAAATTAAGTGTCATATTTAATTTTTTTTTTTCATTAAAAAAAAATGGGGTCATATTGAATTATAAAAATTTAAGGCATTTTTTTTTTGGTGGGCCCTTTTTCCTGTGGCCATTTTTTGCAGCGCCCATAAGCTCTAATTAATTGCCCATTGCGATTTTTGTTATATCTTCTCCAAATCATTAAACTTATTGAGTAGTAAGCATCTCGCAAACGGGTATATATTTCTCTTCACAGAAAATTTGATTTTAATTGGTTGATTTTGCAAATATCACCAAAATTATTATACTTATTACTAAATATTGTAAAAATATAAATTTTCTTATCTTTTTTTTAATAAATGATATTGTAAATTTTGATTAAAAATATGATCCAAAAACTATGCGATTTCCAACAATGTGTTAATTGATTCAAATAAAAAAATAGTTCACAAAAAACTAATTTTTTGTTCAATGAACTCAGGTTGTTTAAAATATATAAAAAAAAATAATTAATAAAGTACTTGAATTGAGCAAACTAGTAATAATATTATTTCTTAGATTTAATTAAAATTGTTATTGAATGAATTAAAATGTTTAATTGGAATTTGAATTTAAAATAAATAAATTTTGTTTTGTATGGCTAAAAATACCATCATTTCATTTTGTGATGATGGGTCCTTATTTCACTTAAATACGAACTACTTAAATTTTTTCTGTGTATTTTTTTAGCACAAAGAGGTTAGGTTTCATTGGTAGCCGTAATCAAGCACAGTTGACGTGGGCCATTAATTAGTTCCCGTTGTGTTACCATGTAATGGAACAACAAACTCTTATATAAATCTTAACCTCATAACATAATATTGTTAAGCGGGTCCATGATCACCCATATGGCTTTGATAAAGTACACCTGGGATAAGCTGTCTGTAAATACTGTGATGTAGGGTATCATATGGTCAGGCTTCAGCGACAATACATTCTGACTTGTTTTGATACCCTCAACCATTAGTGGTGAATGAGGGTATACTAAGTTTGTCATTCCGTGTGAATCTAAGGCCCCATAAGGTATATATATTCTAGGTCCTTGAGTAATTTTAAGTCGATTAAGCCATGTCCGTATATCTGTCCGTTTATTTAAAACACGCTCACTTTCGAAAAACTCAAAAGAAAAGAACAATATTGGTGTCATATCCTGAGCAGCTTCGAATTTAAATCCAGAAAAATCGGTTCAGTAGGATAAGACTTATGAATCAAAATGTGGAACAACTACCCTAAAAACTGATACTTTTGATACCAAAAATTTGAAACAACAACATAAATGGTTGCGGACATATATATATAAGATTTTTTACAAATTCGTTTTGTATGACTGGAAATCATACCACAACATTTCGTGATGATCGGTCCAAAATATACCATTTAAACCTTGCTTTCGGAAAAAACTTTAGTAAGTGCAAAACCGTACCGAATAATACTATTATAATAAAATTTAATCAGTCATAGTTTTATAAGCCTAAAATTCACATTTCCTAATTTCGTGAAAATCGGTAAGCATATCATAGGTCCCATATAAAATCCACTTCTTAAATATTCTAACCAGGGCTGTGGAGTCGGAGTCGAAGTTGAGGTTTTTGTACCGGAGTCGGAGTCGAAGTGCACACAAAAACTCGCAGCTTCGACTCCCAAATTTTTCGGCATAAAAAATTTTCTTTAATTTTCTAAAAATTTTCCAAATTCTTAAAATATTGATTAAAAATTATTATAGAATAATTTTCTTGCTATATATAACCACTTAAAAGGTTCTGCATTAAAAATGAGTTAAAAAAAAAAAGGACCAGTCTCATATACATTTACCATCACGGTTAGAGTAGGAGTCGCAGTTGGAGTTGGAGTCGGATTTGGAGTTGGAGTCGGAGTACACTGAACCAAAAAGTGTTCATAATATTAACGAACTACGTTTATTAAAATAATTTTCGTTGGCTGAATGAGTTATTCGTTAATATAATGGAAAATAAAATAACCCAAATATTTTAATTTACGTAGCATTCATTGACACAATGAACATGCATTTGTTAAATATTTCGTTAACATTGGTTTATAATGGAAATGTACAGTTTGGCATAATAATGAATGTTCTTAAAAATTAATAAATCTTTCATTTGGCAAACGAATAGTTCATTAAAATTAACTAGTTCATATGTCGCCTGAACTCAAAAGTACATAAATAATAATAAAATGTTCGTGGAGCTAATAAAACATTTATTGAGTCATATTAACACAAAAACTCGTGAATTTTATAATTTATTCGTTGTCCCGTGGAACTCGTACGTTAACTTAAATAAAGTGTTCATTGAGGTAAGAAGTGATTTAACAAGTGTTTGTAACATGAACGCACGCCAATTCTACAAAGTGTTCGCTATCGTAACAAGCTTGTACGTTAAAATTAATAAAGTTTTCAGTTAACGAACCCTTCATTAAAAATTATCCCCACGCATAAAAGTTACAATTGATTTGTTGGCTTAACGAATTAATACGTTGAAGTCAAAAAAGTTTCATGAGGGTAACGTTCCGTTTGTTAAGTTGATTTTTAAAACAGTGTTAGTTTAAAATTTTTTGGCATTTCGTGCTGGGAAAAAGTTAGTTAAATTAAATAAAATGATATGCTATCTGTGCAAAATAAAATTAATTTCGGTGGATTTGATAATAGTTCATTAAGTTCGTACAGTTCTTTTAGATAGAATATTCAATACATCTGTGTTGAAGTGTTTGAAAATTTACGGCTGAAATTTTTTAGAAAATGGCCACAATAAAAATCTCCATCTAGTCAAAGATTGGTAAGTGTTAATTTTTTTTTAACATCTGCTTTAAAATATATCTGTGCCAATATTCAAGAGTACCTTAAGTTGATATAAGTAAAAATTGAGGTTATTACAAATATAAAATGTGTAAAATTTGTTATATTTATATACTTAAAATGTTTGTTTTTTTTTTGAGCCTCAACAATAGAATTTTATATGAAAACTATTTTTAACACAGAGTTTTTCTTTTTTTTTTTTTTTTTTTTTCAATATTTGTTTATTGAATCTTCATATATATTAAATATGAATTAACAATAATTAATCAAATCATATCCTAATATTTACTTTATGTCCTGCCAGTGCTAGACAAAAAAAGATTTAGTCATCACGGTTTCTGTTCACATATGAAGGTGTTTATCGCTCATCTGATTGGGTGAGTGCTGCAGTGTCTCTTCTTCTTAAGCGAGTGTGGCCGCCATAATTTAAAATATTTCGAGCTAATGGATTTGGGTGCAGTTCCAGCCTTTTTAAATATTTTACTGCATATTTCGTTATCATATTTTTTACTAATGGCACATTAAGATCCTTGTGGATATTTGAGTTTTTGACGTACCAGGGGGCGGCTGTGATTATTCGAAGAAGTTTATTTTGGCGCCTTTGAATTTTTTCGATGTTAGAAGCCGAGGCAGTGCCCCATAGCTGAATACCGTAGCACCAAATTGGCTTTAAGATAGAGTTGTAAAGTAGAAGTTTGCAATCGAGGCTGAGAACAGAATTTCTTCCAATAAGCCAATTTATTTGAATTGCTTTTAGTTTCATTTGAGTTAGTTAAGCTTCTATATGCCATTTCCACGTTAAACGCCGATCTAGATGTATACCGAGGTATTTTACATGCGAGTGTTGGGGTATTATTTGATTATTGATTTTAATAGGGGGGCATGTTTCCCGACGCAATGTGAATGTTATATGTGAGCATTTTTTCTCATTGATCTTTATCTTCCATTTTTTAACCACCTTTCCAGTTCAAATATATGGTCCTGTAAGTAACGAGATGCTTCTTGACAGTTTGCGTGTACCCTTCGAAAAGCTGTATCGTCCGCAAATGTTGAGGTATGGGTGTAGCTGTTTGTAGGCAAGTCCGAAGTATAAATTAAGAATAATAGAGGGCTCAGGATGCTGCCTTACTTAAAAAATCGCCTTCTTTAATAATAAATTGCCGACCGACTAAGTAGCTTTCTAACAGCTTGTGTATGTTTGCTGGTAAGTTTTGCTGCAATTTCAGTAGTAAACCTTCATGCCAGACTTTATCAAAAGCTTGAGACACATCGATGAAGAGTGCTGAACAATATTTTTTTTCTTCAAAGGCTTTTCTTATGACATTTACTATTCGATGAGTTTGTTCAATTGTGCTGTGTTTTCTTCTAAAACCGAATTGATGATTGGGAATACATCTGTTTTCATTTAACATCGGTGTTATTTTTGACACTAGTAGTTTATCAAATAGCTTTGATATATTAGACAATAAGCTTATAGGTCTATATGACTCAACTTTTGTGGGATCCTTTCCTGGTTTAGGTATCATGGTAACTAAGGATACTTTCCCTTCTTGTGGGTAGTATTCAAGGCGTAAAATAGCATTAAAAATTAGTAGAATAATTTTCTTTGCTATGCTGGGTAGCTCCAAAAGCATTTTGTTACTGATCTTATCCAAACCAGGGGCTTTCTTGGGGTTTAAATCATGAATAGCCTTCTCGATTTCTCTTATCTCAAATCTAAGTGGAACTGCTGATCCAACAGTAACAGGTGGTAACTCGACCGCAGTATCGAAAGATGTATGAGGGGTAAATACGGCTTTCAAATGATTAACAAAAATATTTCCTTTTTCTTCATCATTTCGTGCCCAACTTCCATTTAAGTTTCTTAATGGCGGTTTAGTGATAACTGGTCTTTTAAGATTTCTAGCTGCACGCCATAATGAGTAGTCAGATTGAGGAGTTGCATCGAGTTCCTTAATATATTTTTCCAGAGAAGCCGTTTTTTGAGACTGCAGTAACTTTCTTAGCCTTTTTGTGCACTCTTTTAGTAAATTTTTAAGTTGAGGGGATCTGTGCAATTGCCACTCTCTTCGAACTCTCCTTTTTCAGTCAAGAGACGCTCGACATCTGTAGAATATATTTTACTATTATTGATATTTTTTCGGGCTATGCTAGAATGTTGAACAGCTAGTTTGAGATAATTGTCAAAATTTACAATAGAAAGATTCACATTCTCCGGTGTTCTAAGCGGAATATTTTCAGTGCAGTGGGTACTGAGATATTTTTTATATTTTAACCAATTTATTTGTGTGGCTGACGTCACTATGTAACCAGACGGAGATACAATTCTATTAGGGTTTGATATGGTAAGAATTGTAGGTGTGTGATCAGAAGATAATTCTAAAGAAGCTTCAACATGAATCGTTTCTGCGGGGAGGTTTTTAACCACGCCAAAATCGATGACATCTGGAATTTTTTGCTGATCAATAGGCCTATAAGTTGTCCGCTCGCGACAACATTTAAATCCATTTTAGACATTGTATTATACAAAACACGACCCTTTCACAGTGTTTTTCATAGAGATTTTCTATGCGAACGTTGAGCAGTCAGTAAAGTTGCTACTAATACGATAATATACAGGCTTAAAGCAAAAAACTGATTGAATAAAACTTCAAAAAAACTTAGGATATCTGCAAATTTCAATATTCGACATAAGCACCTTTTCAATATTGGCACAGATATATTTGTATTATATATATTTTTAAATATATGTATATAATATATATGTATATAGGTTAACCTGGACTTCAGAGTTTTGTATAGTACTACATCTACATTGGACAACTGGGATTCAGTACATGAAAAGTTGCTGAACTTTTTGTAAGATAACCAGCATATCAAGGAAAAAACCATTAAACGAGTGGTAAATAATATAAAATCAACCGATTTAAGTGAAAGTAAGTCAAAAAACTTAACTAAAATATTCAAACTATTATCGCTTATTATTAAATTCTATTAAGAGTTAAACATTGCAACAAAAACTTTTATTTTTAATACTAAAAAAAAAATTTAACATAAAATATAAGCATTTAATTAATGTCAGATTCTTATATTATTTTTGCAGATAGTCGAGATGCGGCAATGCTTTGGGCTTTGCATGGTTACCTGATTCCTACAATGAAATTCGTGCGCTTAATCTTTGCGGAAAAAAATCAAAAAATAAAATTAATAATAAAAACTTTTTAAAAATTATAAATAAACTTTATACAATAATATAAATATCATCACATATATACCATAATAAATTTGCAAAACTTTTGCAAAATTATATATATACATTTCAATTATTAGTTTTTTTTTTAATTTTATAGGGGTTACAGAAGTGAATTGTGAGGGGGCGGAGGTATAATGTTGCGAGGGGAAAGTTAAAAAAAAAATTCATTGAGACAATGTACTGTGTTCGTTGAGCCAACAAATTTGTAACACAAAATTATTCGTTAAATTAACGAAAAGGTTTGCTGAATTAACGAATAAGTTAATTCGTTATATTTTGAATAATTTAATGTACTGTTTATTATATTAACGAACAGTACATTAAATTATTTAAAAAAAATCTGTTAAAGAACAGTTATTCGTTGTCACAACGAACAAATTCATTGGACGAAAATTAATAAATTTTTCGTTTGCTCAACGGACATTTTCGTTGTCTCCACGTACCTTTTTGGTTCAGTGCAGGACTTAAAACATTTTAGCCGTTGAAGTGGGAGTTAGAATTATTTTTAAACGACTCCACAGCCCTAATTCTAACTGTCGATGGAGGGTGTCTAAAATTCTGCACACCAGAATATTGCACACTAACTTGTTTTTTTTTTTTTTATAAAAAATGTTACGAATTCATGATTTGTTTATAATGCAAAAGTAGTGCAATAATGGGCATACACCTTTGTGATTTTTAAAAATTAATGCAATTCATTGACAAGACGTTAATATGAAGTGCACTAAAAGTGTTCCATTTAGTGATACATAGTTCAAATACTTTTTAAACAAATTAATGGTAATGCAAAACGTAGTGAAAATCGCCCGATACACCTAAAAGAGTTGTTATACAATAGAGACCATAACAGTTTTGCAATTCCTAATAATTTTTTGTCAAATGCCAGAAAGTTTTGAACAGAAAAATTTTATTAATTAACCAGCTTTAAACTACAGTAACAGGCTTTTGGATTTTCTGTTGAGTTTAGAAAAGTTTATAAACTAACGGAAAACATGTCATTAGCACAGCAATTTCTTAAATATTATAGTTGTTCTTCAAACAATTTGTGGCAAGTGCGTAATTTGTGTGGTTTCCATTAGCAACAATTAGTGAACTAAAAACAGTAAACAATCTTTGTTGGTGATATCGAGGATGTTGGTCGGATGTTAAGTGAAGTTTTAAGATTATAATGAGTTTTTGTTAAATACAAGAGCAATTATTGTACTCCAGATTGTCTCGATTGTTTTGTCGGTTTATTTTAGTGATGGTGTCGCTGGTCTGATTTTTTTTTCGTTGTTTGAGAACACAGTAATGGCAGCAGCAGCAGCAACTACCATGCATACCACAAAATCATGTAACTTTAGACAATTATGAACCAACATACAAACATACTTTGTGAAACTAAGAAGAGAGGAGGTACGAGTATTATATGAGTTTTCTGCTATTCTTAAGAAGAACACAATAGTCTTACTATATAAAATTTGTGTTATTTTGGTTCTTTCATTATTTTCTACTTCACTTTTCTCTCCTCTAACTTGTAGTAATCATCTTACTATTTAAAAGCTGATGTCGTTTAAGTTTTTATTATTTTTATTATTGTTGGTTTTTGTGCAGCGGTTTCCGGTATTACGTTTTTTGCATTGTTACAATCGTTTACTTTTTGAAATACTCATAATAGTACTAAGGTTACATTACCACATACTCAGTCATTTATGTGCCACTCTTCACAGAAAAAAGCCCGCATATTTCTTTCTTTTCGGTAAATTATAAAAGCGAAACTAAAACAGAATGTGAAATAATTATTCTAAAGGGCTTCTCAGGGGTCTTTTGTTTTATTTGTTGGTTGGTTAAATTTATGTATCATAAACCAAACAGCTGATTGTCTTAGCTGCGAATAAGTGTAAGCAACAATTCGAAGACAACCAAGAATCATGTATATGTTTGTGCTATTTGTTAAGAACAGTGTGTTATACTGGAAAAAATGATCAAAAACTTGCATGTGAGCAATCAACCTTGAAAAAAAGGTTAAAAGTTTGAAGTAACCCCATTTTTCGATTTAGTCACCTCCAGCAAAATTATTTTTGACGAAAAATTTTAAAACCAAATTTGGTTATTGTAACAATACTATTATCACCTGGCCACCATATTACGGTTAAATAAGTCTACCATCTAGAAGCCACCGTCATACTTTGCATGGTTCATTCAGTTTGTAACTTCCACAATATTGATCCAAGTCCCAACAAAGTATATATATTCTGGATCCTTATGAGAAGAGAAGCTTAAATCAGGTTGACCGTCTGTCCTTGTGTCAATGGGTTTTTCGAAGTCCCACGGTATGATAGGGACTCGGTCGTCACATAATTATATCACATATAGTGCGGAACTTTGTTTGCAACTTAATTTTGTATATGTCTAGAAAAAATTAGGAGCTTAGCTGCAACCACTGCGTATATTTCTAGTTGGTTCAATAAACTAAACCGTTTTTGAGTTACACGAATATATGTTGTTCGACCTCCTCCATTTTCGATATAATGGTATATCTCGAAAACAAGAGCTAACCTAAAAAAAAAACGATTAGCACCACTGGATTCAGCGTACCCGCTGGAACCAGCACAGTACAGTATAATTAAAGTCACATTTTTGAGATAAAAAAATAATTTATCTGTACCTCCAATTATTGGCAAGTACATAACTCGATCAAATTGTGTACACATTCGAAGTAGGGAGTGTTAAATTAATTCCAAAATCGATTTTTCGATCGACTTTTTTTATTTCGATTTTTGAATTTGATTTCAAAATGGTTTAAGACAAATTTGCAAATTTATATCTTATGTATATCAGAAAGGGGCAAACCACTGACTTTTTTTCATACGCAAAATACTAGAGAAATTGAACTAAGACTTTCAGTGAAAATGTGTACATTTTAAGTTTACTCCCTTTCGAAGAACGAGTGCGATATATAAGTTAATTTCACATATTTAAATTGTGTTCTTCATTTAAATTAAAAAAATAAATTCTGAATATTAACCATATTTTTAATAATAATTTAAATACATTTCAAAATATTGCAAATTAGTCAATGTGTGGGTAATGTATTTCAAAGGATAATGACAATAGTTCTTGTTCGGTGACGACTAGGGCTTCCAATCGGGCCTGGTTTTTCTGAATCCCGAGATCCGGGATTGAAGAAAACATTTCGAGATCCTGTTTTCGGGATTTTTTTAAATTAATTTATACCCAATATATAAAACTTTTTAAGCTGTTTGAAAAATTATAATAAAAATAAACTTAAATTATTAATTGATCACAATTCGTAAAGATCATGTATTAAAAAACGCAACAAAAAACATAAATATCTCATATTTATCCATATTTGATTATTGATATAAAAAATTACACCATTTCCAATTGTATTATAAAATATCCAAATATTTTTTTTTTAATTTTTCAAATGAATTTAAAAATTACCGAAATATATTTTTAAGTTTTTTAAATGTATATTAAAATTGTCCAAATAATATTTTAAAATACAATTTAAAATTTTCCATTTGTATTTTTAAATTGTCCATATGTATTTCAAAATTATATAAATGTGTTTCAACAAAATTTTACACATGTAGTTCAAAAATTTCTAATCGTATTTTAAAATTGTCCAAATGAATTTTAAAAATACAATTGGGCAATTTCAACAAAAAAAATTAAAAAATTTTAAAATTCAATTGGGCAAAAATTTGGAAACTTTTAAAACACAATTGGAAATGATGTATTTCAAACTTTTAAAAGGCGTGAATTTAATACTAAGTTCAAGTAGTTTCTTAAGAATACTAAAACATCCAATGTCTTATCTGCTAAATACGAACGAATTTTGTTGTTAAAATATGATGGAGATGAAAAACATATTTCGCACTCAACACTCGTAGAATTGTTTGTAAATATTTAAAATTTAAATTTAAATACGCGTACAAAAAAAGTTTATACACATTATGGAAAAAAATGTAAAAATAATAAAAAATATAAATAAAATCGGGATCCCGAAAATCCCGGGATTAAAAATCCGAAATCACGGGATTCGCCTATTTCCCGATTGGAAGCCCTAGTGACGACTGTTACTATTAAGTTAGCTTTAGAAAACAAACGTTTGCATGTCATTAATGCCGGAAGGGTGCAGAAATATTCCGATGCAAGGATATTTGTGAGGATAAATTACTTTATATGTTTCCACTCTGCTAATAACTAGATTTAAATATGGATACACGCTGGTCTTTTTAAATGTTAGAGTTATTCCGCAGAAGATTGACCTGTTGTGTTTCTATAATATTTTGTTGATTTTCACAAAGCTCAGTTTCAGTGTTTGCTTCGGTACGACACTTTTGGGACTGTTTTGTTCACTGTCCATTCATGACTTTGATTTTTAAAGAACAAGCGGAGCTATTTATATTAAAGTTGGAAGTATACCAAGTTTACTGATAGGTAAATACGTAAAATTACAATTGATTTTTTACTTCAAACTTGGCAAACAGCATAAGCATACCTATACACACTTGTTTTTTCTATAAAGCTAATCGCGCAAAGCTGCACGCTCGTCTGCATGAGACCAGGCATTTAAAAAAAATGTAAGTTGTATTGTGAATGCACATATTTTGTCTGTTTAATAGATACTAAGAATTAAGAATGGGCAAAATTTTGATAAAAATAAAAAAAAATCGATTTAAAAATCCCAACAATCGTTTTCAGTATAAATTCGCATACGTAAATTCGATTACGAAAAATCGATTTTTTTTAAAACAAAATCAATTTTCGAATGGAACCGAAATCGATTAACCATTTCCTAATTCGAAGTAGAAAATATGCAAATAAGCGAAATGCTTATAATAACAATGACTGCCTAAGTTTCACTGTGCGGTAGTTATTTCTATGCGTACTTGGATTCGGTATACATTTTAAAACAAATTGTTGATGGAATTATATTTTTTTTCTCTTATTCTTTGTAGAATAAAAAAAATGATTAAGGTTTTAGACGTAAATGCATGGATCCAAATCTAAAACATACGCTTGTATCCCAAGTATCTAGACGTTTTAGTTTTTCTTTTAATATAAAACATTCCTCTGAATTAAAGAGTGTGTTTCTTAATGGTTTCAGTATTACATATTTAAAAAAGTACTTGAAATTTGAGTACCTAGAAGAATATAATTATATTAAAAGAATTTAATAAGAACCGAGACAAAGAAAATTAAACTCTCATACTGCAACTACAACTTACACTTGCATACGCTGGTAGTAAAAGGATTAGGGGAATTTCGCGCTATGTTGCACATTCAGTATTAAGAGCAACTGCAGTACATACTCTATTTACCACAAACACATGTACTCGTATATTTTTGTTCTTCAAGATACATCAGCGCAGTGCAATTAATTAAATAAGTACAATAAACACTCTCACAAACTTATTAATAGTTGCTAAGTCAGTCAATTGAATTGCTGCTGTTGTCATTACACAATATTAAGTAAATTAAGAAGGTAATCATATCAATTTGTTTCATTCTAAGAACAAGAACAAGTACGAGTACAATGTACAAGTATGTTACCAAGAAATACAGGCAGACAGACAACAACACAGCTGAAGATGGGTTTAGTCAAAGCTTATTATTTGATACTTGTATATATTATGGAATTCTTGGGCTAATTCCTACTTTATTCAGAAAAAAAGCATACATACATGCATACGTAGAAATATTCTTTACTTATACATATCAACATATGCACTTAATACTACACAAAACAATTTAAGACGGATGTTTTAAATAATTGAATGAAATCTAAGACATTTTCTGATTCTTGCTGGTTGCAGTTTCTTTATTTATTCATTCATGAAACTTTATTTATTTTTTTAAGTTTTTGCAAAAGTTGGTTTGTATAATCAAAATAATGTATTTAATCTGGCTATACCCTAGGGGAAAGGGAATTAGCACTACGTGATACGTGACTGTTCTGAAATGGTAAGGGCTGGTTCTAGTTCTAATAGATTATATGAAGGGGTTCATTGGCATCTCTTTGACACTTTGTAATATGTCACTGACATAACCTTAATAGACACATTCAATTTCCGTTAATTTAATTTCTGTCGCAGATATTGTCCCGAGTGAACCATGTTAATATTATAGAAAATTATGTGCCATACGTACGAATTAATTATAAGAGAAAGTATTAAATTGAGGGTTTTGTGTTTCAAAAAATAAAAAATTTTAATAACATTTAGAAATTGTATTAATATACTCGTTGTAGTACTGTGTGGAAATAAGTGACCTTTTTTGGATGTTTTGTTTAAATCAAATGAGCAAATAGTTGAAATAAAGCGCTATTTTCATACCTCTACCTTTTCGGAACTTTTTTTGTTTTTGATATTAAAAATATTTTTTTTTTTTTTATTTTATAACTGTTAGCCCTTACGCTATAAATGTTTAAAGAGAATTTTGTTGCAAAAGAGGTTTTTGAGAAAACTTAAATTAAAATTTTTAATGCAATTTCAAACATTTTATAAGCAGAAAGATGTATACAAGATTTATTTTATCAAAAAACTAGTCTCACAAATGGGTTTTGTATCGGTGCTATGTGAAATTATATACCGATTAATTGTCCCTGAAACAATTAAAATTTCATCAAACTATCTTCGAAATTACGACCTTTACTTTGCGCCAGGCGCGGACCCAGCTTGAGCCTTAGGGGGGGGGGGGGGGGGGGGATTTTTTATGGTACAAAACAATTAAAAAATTTGTTTTTAAAAGTTTATTAAAAATGATATGTTTATATTATATTAAAAATAAACTCAACAATAAGGTAAAATAAAATATAAGATCAGTTCAATATAAATTAAAATAAATTAATCTTTTTAAATAACGTTTTGGCTATAAAAATAATTTTATTTATTTTTAATGTTTTTTTTTCTTTGAAACAATTTATTTGACTACATCATACTAAATTGTTTGAACAATTTTTCGACCAAAAAAAAACATATGCAGTTGTTAACAAAATTTTGGAAGAAGGAATATGCTTCACTAATTTTAATAATTAAGCGAAATTAACTCAAATGAAACTAAAAGCAATCCAAATTAATTGGCTTGTTGGAAGAAATTCTGTTTTTAGTCTCGATTGCAAACTTCTACTCTACAACTCTATCTTAAAGCCAATTTGGTGCTACGGTATTCAGTTATGGGGCACTGCCTCGGCTTCTAACATCGAAAAAATTCAAAGGCGCCAAAATAAACTTCTTCGAAGAATCACAGCCGCCCCCTGGTACGTCAAAAACTCAAATATCCACAAGGATCTCAATGTGCCATTAGTAAAAACTATGATAACGAAATATGCAGTAAAATATTTAAAAAGGCTGGAACTGCACCCAAATCCATTAGCTAGAAATATTTTAAATTATGGCGGCCACACTCGCTTAAGAAGAAGAGACACTGCAGCACTCACCCAATCAGATGAGCGATAAACACCTATATATGTGAACAGAAACCGTGATGACTAAATCTTTTTTTGTCTAGCACTGGCAGGACATAAAGTAAATATTAGGATAAGATTTGATTAATTATTGTTAGTTCATATTTAATATATGAAGATTCAATAAATAAATAATGAAAAAAAAAAAAAAAAAACTAATTTTAAAATTAATTTATGAATTTAAGTCGAACTGTTTGGGTTTTAATCTAAAGATACATATATAATTATTCTGGTTTAAGTTGATTACAGCTAATTTTTTTATTTAAATTATTTTTATTTAGAAAGGAATTTTAAAGCTTATAACAATGGAAAGACAAAAATAATTTTGGCTGCACATGCATACATACATATGTACCTTCAGTCGTAAATGCGCTAATGCCACAATTTTTGAAAATTAAGTTTTTGATGCAGTTCAATAGAGTTAACAAAAATACATCGTTTGCAGAAAAAATACAAATATTTTTTTCTAGTTCTTGTTTTGCAACGATATTTATATCCAAATGCTAAAAATGTAATTCCAAAAATGCTAAAGAAAAAGCGCTAGGGCCCATTGAAATGTGAAAATTTAAAAAAAAATTTGTTAATATTTGTTAATAGTCAACATTGAAATAAATAAAATAATTTTATAGTATATTTTATTTTTTGCAAGTTGACATGCTAAAATGCACATTAAAAGTATAAAATATATAATAGAAAAGGTGATGAGTCACAAAAAGCTTTGTAAAACATAAATGTATTATTTTTAGTTGGTTTGCAAGCCAATAAAGAGTCGGCAATGAAGCAAAACTGGATTTACAGACTTCAAATATATTCAGAACTAAAGACCTTAGAAAATTTTTTCTCTCTCCTATAAAATTTATACATCCTTTTCGACTGAAGGTTATGATATATACTTATATAGGTACATTATATTAAAAAAAAAAATATCCTATTCCCCCCCCCTGAATCCGCGCCTGCTTTGCGCACAAGGTTTACATGGACAGACAACCTGCCAGCCAGTCAGCCGGACGAACATCATTTGATCGACTCTAAAAGATCGAGAAAAAAGTTCATGCAATTTTGTAACCTACGGTCCAAAATTTACCTTCTGAAATTCACTGTAAACGCTTAAACTAATTTCACTGCTGTATTGATATGTATCCTTATTTTTTTAATACCAGAAATTACTCTGCAGAATTTTGGGAAGAGTTGTCCATAATTTACCTTGGGTCCAATATAAATTACGGTCCTGAAAATCATTTTAGTTCGGCTTAAACTGTTTCGAATCATGGTATTTTACTCAAGCCAGTTCAAATTTCTAAAAACAAAAGCACAAAACTTTTTTTTTATTGTCAGTCAATAATTTAATATAGTTCCAAGCCGCAGCCAATTTTAATGCTTGCGTCCGTTTAATAATAAAAGATTATATAGACATCATATAGAGCCCACTCCTGAAATATTTGAACTGTCTGTGAAGGCTATCAAAGATTCGGCAAAGCCAAATATAGTACTTTAACTTGTTTTTATTCTCATACGGTATAATAATTCGTATAATCAAAAGATAAGGCGGATGTCTTATATGTTTTAAAAATTTGTTTTTTCTATTTTACAATTTAGATAAATATCGATTATTCCATGGAGGGCCTTTATTATTGCGAATAATTGTTTTCGAAACAAATTCCAACATGCAGTGATGTAATAGAGCATAAAAAATTATATTTTTAAAAAAATTTTGTTTCATTCAAAGGAAATAAAAATGTTTAGGCAATAAAAGCAGAATTGGCAAAAATAAGAAATATATATTAGCACTTTAATAATTTTTTTGCATATTTTAGCTTTTTGTTAAGCCAGCAAAAATCCAAAAAATTTTAGGTCCTGATCACACTGATGACCTTGCTTGAGCTTCTGTCAAAAATAAACCGCGACCAAGCTAGGTCGATTGTGCCCACTCCCCTTTAGTCGCCCAAAAGACCCTCTGCTTCCCACAGGAACCTAACCAGGTTCTTTGCCGATATTGAACCGACTCGGGACGCACATATTGTGCGGTGCCCCAAGTTTCTCCTTCTGGCCCATGCCAGCGCCGGGCAGTCACACACTATATGCTTTGTGGACTTGTCCTCATCAAGACACAGTCTCCATTCATGATCTTCTGCCAGGCCAGCCATAAGTGCTTAGAATTATTCTAAATTAAATACATATGAGGGGCTTAAAGCACAAGGAGTGCCTTTTTTAAAAACTGAGATTAAGTGCTCATATACCCTGTGTGCTCCAAGCGAAACAGGTATTTTATTGACAACTGCTAGAATTGGTCGCCATATCTCGCAAATAAATGAAAAATCCACATTCACTTCTTGTGTTCTGAACTTCACCTACTAATTTCATATGTTATCTCAATTTAAAAATAAATTCACCTAAACTCTTTGTGCCCTAAGCCCCTCATATGTCTCTTCAGTTTCTTCTCACTTCTACTTCACAGTCAAATCAAATTGATTCTACATGAAATTCAGGATGTTTCAATTTGAAAAAACTTTCATTCAACGTGATTCGTAGTGTTATTACAATATTAATGTCACTTTGCTCCAACTTTACTGGAATGTTTGATTAACTTGAACTATAGTTGTTTTAAAAGAAAAAAATTTTGTTCGCAAGTTAATGTAAAATCATGTAAAATTATCATGAAATAACTACACACAGAGAAAAAATATGGTTGGGCATGGTTACGGCAACTGCACTATTATTATTGTAACACAAAATATTGTTATTTTTATTTAATATTAACAATATTATAGTAACTGTAAACATGGGAATGTTAATCGCAAATATAATTTTAAGTACTGTTCACACTGAAAAGTAATCATTTTTATAACAACTAAATAATGATAACTTTAAAAACATGTTATATTCCTCACAACCATTTAATGGTATTTAATAGCCATAACATGATAACTTTCTATACGTGTACTCATAATATGTCTAAGATGTAAACAAAATATCTTTGCTCTAATAATATTTTGTTATCCCCATTTGTAAAATAATTTTGCATCAGTTGTGTCGTTTGTTTTACAAATGCCTATCGAATTATTTGTAATTCAGAGGTTTAACAATTTAAAAAAAAAAACGCATTAAAAAACCAAGAGTAAGGAAATTGTAGGTACATTAAAAAAAGTGTCACAAAATGCTAAGAAAATTTTAAAATGGTGCAAATTTATTGACCATTGTTTTGTATTATTTTAGAGAAAAATAATGAAAATTTCATAAAATAATTTATAAAAAATTGCGACCTACGACAAAAATATTATGTTTAAAGTTGCATCATATTATGATGAGAAATATCTGTAACAGTTTTACGATAAAGTTGCCAGTAAGTAAATAAGAATAAATATGTATTAAAAATATTTTTCATTTTTAGATTTAATCTACATATAATTATGATTTACATGATGATAATATGATTACTTCTAAACTTATTATGATTTACATGATAATAATATGATTGCATTAAATTATAATATGATGTAATAACAACAAATTAGGATTAAGGGAAAGATATCATGATGTAAAACTACGAATTAATTTGGTCATAATATGATTCAATAATAATCGTAATATGTTGTCTACAATCATGAATCTTATCATAATACGTTGCTCTTAGAATAAGTTTACCAGAACCATGTTTTTTCTTTGCCTGTATGAAGCAAACTATCTACCGAAAATCGTACAATCCATCGTGTTTTCGATCATTTTACATTGATTTTTTTCTGCGTGTGAATCATTATGTATGTGTCGTTGAACTCAGATGCGTAAAACCAATAGTCTTGGGAACCCTTTGAATTTTCTTTTAGTTCTTCTTAAAAGTTTCAGTATAAGAAAATGCATATCGCACTTTATTATACAGATGGTATTAACTAGACAGGATTTGAATTTTTCAATCTCGGGATTTTCGGGACTTAGTAAATTTTTTTTGTTTTCCGTTTTTTATAAGAAAAATCATTCTCCCTTGAGAGGATAGGGAACACAATATTGATCTTTTATATTTATTCGATTAACTCCGTTAATACTGTCATTGAAAACGTAAAAAAAAGTTACGCTTTGTTATTCTTTTTCAGCGTGTCCAACAGTTATAAAGAAATATTAAGGAGAGAAGAAAATTAGTTAAAGAATGAAATGTCTTTTGAAATGCACAAAACAAAAAGAAAACCCAAAAGTTCCTTGTGGGATGCAATTAACAGAAAAATATGTACACAAATCAAATGGATCAAGGAATGAATTTGGAAGATTTTAATGCCAAAATAGGAAAAACCAATAATAACCTTCAGGCAGTAATGAGCACATATGGTCTAGGCACTTTGCGAAAGGAATTGTTTAATTTTAGAATTACTTAAGAGTGGTGCACTTATACGTAAAAAACTGTATCAATTTTTTAAATACTAATTAGCCCTGTTTTTAAACTCACTCCCTTATTCATAAAAAAGATTTCGTTTGATCTTTAAGAAATTCAGTGGTGTTCTTTTAACTTATCTAATTTTAGTGCAATAAATTTGTTTATTACGATTTAGGCGTACTAACGCAATTTATTAACTAATCTTTAAATTTCCAAGTTTGTGCAAATTTAAATGAGAATCGGTTTAACATTTGGGTTCAGAGCCATTTATGACTGAACCGATTGTACTTGAATTTAATACCAATCTGCTAAGCAGAACTAGAAAGAAATTGCCACCAAAATGTTTCTTTGCTCTAGATTGTTTCGAGTGTGAGCATGATTTCAACAGACGGACAAGGCTAAATCAGCTTAGATTTACTCCAGGACCAAGAATATATATTAAATTTTATAATGCGGTCTTAGATGAATATTAAAAAAGTCGTACACTCAAAATATTTTGTACGTAAAATTAATTGAAATTTTAATATAAAATAAATGAATATTTAGTTAAAAACCGGTCTACTTATTTTTCATTTATTTTTAACGAAAAGTTCATTTAATTTTTAGTGTCAAAAATTCAACTGCGAATTCCGTAAAAACAAATGAATTTTTAGTTATTTTATATAATTCAACTATCAAAAAAATAACCGACGAATTCCGTAAAATCAAACGAATTTTCAGTTATTTTATGTAACTCAATAATTTTATATAATACAGTACCCATGTTCTGTAACTTTGGTGAGAACTTCTCGCATCGAAAAGATGTGAAACAAAATATTCCATCGTTTCTCGAAAAGTGAGAAAAAAGTGTGGCTGTAACTCATGTCGAAAACTATCAAAAGAGATTACGTCGTTACGTTATAAATGTCATAATATTCCACTCGAAGCCGATTAGAAATTACATATGTTGTGAACGACAGTCAAACATATCGTTGACGGTGACTAAATTTTACTAAAATTTAAAAATTTTCAACGACGGCGACGAGAAAACATCCGTCGGCTATACCAAAAAATGTAAAGTGCGACTTTAATGTTTGTTGATGAAGAAATTGCTTTGAAAACATTCGTATATTTTTAAAAAATGTTAAAAGCAAAATAATTAAACAATGAAAAAATCAGTCAAAAACAAAATACTTATCTCTTCCATGTTATTATTCATTGCATTTTGCATATTTAATATATTATTTAGTGGTAATATTTTTTCTCATCCCGTTTTTATGCGTGAGTTTATTTGACAGTTCAAAGCGGGAACTTTCTCACAAAAATTTTATAGACACACTTTTTCAGTATATTGGCGAGCAATTTCCTTACGTGACAGCTATTTCTCGCCAACAATGTTACAGACGCAGTTAAGTGAGAAAAACAGCTGTCTTACTTCTTGAATAACCTACAGTCAGTTACTGTAATAATATTGTGAGTGTACGTGTAAGGACAAACTTAGTATACTCTTTTTACTTCTAGAGGCAGAGGCCATCATTATATGTTGTTCAAAAGCTTTTTGTTAAAAAAAAAGTATAAATTTATATACTCAGTTTATCAAAATACCAAAATACAAGAACATACGATATAATTTAATTCAAATTAAAGTAAAGTAAGCAAGAAATTAAACAAAATAAGTACTTGAGACATTAAAAGTGAACATTATATTGAAATATATTAAGAACAGTTTGGAGCGAATTAGCATGATTTTAAAAAGTACATGCTAAAAACCAGTATTTTTATTAAAAGCACTTAATTGAAGGGGATCTAAATTAACATCACCCTCTTTGTGGTTTTGTTGTGTTGATCAACAGATAAGCAAATGTAATGAACTTCCCAAAAACAAATATTTAAATAAGCTTCGCGCATAAATTAAGCGTATTAATATACATACAATATGTATATGTTAATGTTATAAACATTGCGGTCACTCACTAAAGCGCTAAATTTTAAACATTAATTGTATCTACAATATAGTCATAAAACAATTTTGATAATCTACAGTTTCCAAAATTGTTATCTTTATACCCTCCACCATCACTAGTGGTGAATCAGAGTTTGTCATTCCGCGTGAAACTTTTTTATTATTCATCTAAGACCCCATATCTGGCACCTTAAGTAATTCTAAGTCGATTTCGCCATGTCCTTATTTCTGTCCGTCTATCTGTCTGTGGAAAACACGCTCACTTTCAAAAGACTCAAAAGAAAAGAACAAATATGGTGTCAAAGAACATACTTGTAGTTATTCTAAGCAGTTTGGAATTGAAGTCCAGCAACATCGGTTCAGTAGGATCAGAGCTATGAATCAAAATGTGGAACCACCACCATCAAAAATTGATAATTTTGTTACAAAAACTAACATAAATGGTGGAATAATTCACGGAATGATATAAAACGGAATGATATAAAGCATAGTGTTTAATTTCGTGAAGACCGGTCCATAAATTACCATATGCCCCATATAAAAACTACTCTCGGAAAACAGTTTATTACGCGTAAAACCGTAACAAATAATGCTATCATAATAAAACTTAATACTTCACAGTTTTATACGACTAGAAATCATACTGTCGAATTTCATGAAGATCGGTCCATAATCTACCGTAGGCCTCATAGAAACCCTGCTTTCGGAAAACAACCTATTACGCCTAAAGCCGTAATAAATAATGTTATAGTACAATTTAATATTTCACAGTTTTATAGGACTAGAATCATACTAATAAACTTTGAGATGATCGGTTCATAATATACCGTAGGCCCCATATAAAGCCCACTCTGCGAAATTAAGTTAATATGCCCCAAACCGTAGCAGATATAGATATTGCGGTAACATTTGTTCCAATTTAGCTTCATATGGTCATAAAAAATGTCATGCAATTTAGTGATATACGGTCCATAATTTACCTTAGAGTGTACCTGAAATTCACTGTAAACTCTTAATCTAATTTCACTGCCTTATTAAAATTTTTTCTTGGCATCTTGGTTATCAATACAAAACATTCGACAAAATATGGGTGGGATTGGACAAGTGAGCGTGGCACAAAGGGGAATTATTTATATAAAGAATAGTATTTATATAACGTTCTGTTATTTTTCGCACCAAGTGAAGGGTATATAAGATCTTTTCTAAAAATAAAGCTGACTCTGATTATTTTGAATTACCCATAATGTCAAGCTTTTTTTTACCAAACTTTCTTAAATTGGTAAACAAAATAAATGTACTTTATTTCGTTGGACTTTAAATAAAGTTGTGATATCAGGAAAATTGATTGAAAACGCATTATTTTAACAAAAATTTGATTGGAATTAAATTAATAAAGCTTAAAGATTTCTAAAAAAAATTATTTTAAAATGATTGCAACAATTTAGGCAAGACTCCATTTGAAATCTGATATTATTTTCAAATCAAAGAATTAAATCAGTTTGGTTTAAATCATTTCGATTTCAATACCAATTGATTGCAGTTTCTTACACGACTGCTGTAGTACATTTAATATATTAAGGGTTTATATTCAAAAAGTGCTATCTGCAAAACCCCAATTTCAAAGGAGACGAAAAAACAGTTTCGTTCGTTAAAACTAAGAGTTATAACAAAATTTTAGTCCACAATGTTTTTTTAAATGAACGTCTAAGTCCTACATGTGGTAATTTTTTATTTATTCCTGATATTCGCACTTAAATACTTGAAAGCGGTTTTTACAAGTTAACGTTTCATCGATTCGAATATCAAAACAAGCAGACTATTTGAGCAAAAAACAAATGAGCTTTAATGAAAACTAATTTCGACTTTAAATTGAGTTTTTTATTTTTATTTTTTTTAACAAAACAATATTAACCAACATTATTTTGCAAAACACTTTACCACATTTCAAAAATATTTTCATTATAAATTTAAAAAAAAAAAAAAAAAATTTATGTGAAACATTTTCCAACGCAAGGTGAAGGGGCTTGCTTAATAAACCCCTCAATATATTGTGGAAAAGTAAAAAGAAATACATAATAGAACTCTAAAAAATAGTTAATTCATTTTACATTTATCTTTACCGTCGATAATGCTTCCCACGGTTCTTCTTATGATCTAGGCGATTTTTTCAAGCATAAAGACAAACTCGTTTTCCTTTACGACAGGAGACTGCATTGTGGATTAAATTCTCATTATTGGAATTTTTACAGAATAAATGTTTTGTTACAACAATAGCTGTGACGAATTTTGAACGATAAACATGTTATGGGGTCATAAAATATAACCGATTGCAATACGCTGTAGGGATTTATTTTGTTTGTGGATTACAAGTTGCAAAGTATACTTTCATATGTGTATATATCTCACACTTAATCCTAAAGAGGCCCAACTCAAAATTCATCAATATCATTTTTTTTCTCATACACCAGTTCTTAAATCAAATCTATAGCGACCACGAAAATTTCGTTTTCGTTACTGTCTTCGTTAACTATTCTTCTATGAAACTCAATTTGATTAAAAAATTGCAACACTGTTTTTGAAACCAGTTTTCTGCCTCTCCTAGGCATTTTTGAACTTTGAGTTGTTCCTGTTTATGATTCAGTGTGCGATATGTATGTACATTAGGGTGGCTTAAAATACGAAAGTATCATATACATGCGCTCCACAAGGCTTTTCCTATTCGAATAGTGCTTAAAAATCCTCAGTCCAAAATTTAGCAGAATCGTTTAATATTTAGAGGTTGCAATAATTTAATGATTTTTCGGGGTTAAGTAGAAATATAGAATACCTTGATTTTTTATGGATATTTTTATCGTTTATGTAAAAACAAATAGATTTAATAATACATATTAATAAAAATTAATGAAAATGGATTACATGCAATCTATATTATAACTTTATTTAATCCTTTTTCAATTAAAGTACCTAGATTTGTACCAGTACCAGTATTGGGGACTTTGTTTTCATCAGAACTATCGGGCAATTATTTACTGTCCCAGTGTAACACGGTTGGATTTTGTAAAGATAATTAGTCCTTATCAGCTTCCCATATATATTTTACACGGTCAATAGATCCAATAATGTCGTTTGTAAAAATAGATTTCGTTTTTATTGGCTTAGTTGTATTTAATTTTTCGCTATACTAAACTTCTTTATGCGATGAATCTGACTTACTGTCGGAAAACTCAATGTAATCATTTAGCATTGATTAAACACTTTTTTCTAAGCTCTTTGACTTCCAATGTAACGCAAATGTCTTGCATCTGATTCCGCCTCCGTTTTTCGCTTGCGATCTTCCTTCTCCTTTAAATTCATCCCTTTTACCGCCATGTTATTTTCTCTCCGCATTTTAATAAACAATCTTTCTAGGCATATTTTGCGGCTGCGTCAAAGATTTTTTTTAAATTTACTTTGAACGTGACTTCTTTTGCCCAACTGCTTTTAAAATTGTTTCTTCGACTCTTCTTCAAAATGTTATATTGACCTAAAATTTTACATATTATTTTTACGATCGAATGAATCCTTTTAGTAGGAAGACTTGCTTGTTCATAAATCTCGGCCATTGCATTTGCCGTTTCTTGAATACAATTCTTTAAGTTCTCTTTTTCCCAAGTGAGAAAAATTTAACAGTTTAAACACATCGCCTTTTGGTGGAAGTCTTATCGACAAATACGTTCTATTTGATTCCCAATTAGCCACGTTCTTGGTGAGCTTTTAACTTTTTTCCTGGTGTTAACTTAAGCAAACTATGCCCGCGAAATTTTTTAAACATTTCAAAAAATTATTGATGTTTTTATTTACTACTTACATTTTTAGAAATCACTGAAATTTGGCGTCACTTACACTCAAAATGGCTTGCACTTTAACAAAAGTCGCGCACAATCTTCAAAGTTGATGTATTTCTTATTACACAACTTCGGTCTTGATGTTTTTTTTTTACTTTTAAAGAATCAATCAGGAGATGAACGTTATAAATACAGTATTTTGTGTTGGGTAAATACCTGAAAAATAAGTGCCAGAAAAAAAACCAGAAATTCTAAAATTTGCTAATATAAACTCGTTTCTTTGTAATTCCGCTCGATTTTTTGAATTTAAATGAATGTAAAGCTAGATAAGATCGAAGAAAAGTGTGAAAAAGTTTCATATTTCCAATGACGTAATTGTATAAATACTCTGTAAAGCAAATATGCACAGCCAAAAATACATCAACAAGTACAATAATGATAAGCCATTAGTAAATGCATGTCATATAAGACGTGAAACATAAAAGTCGCAATTCATCGGGACCTCCAAATACAGTCCGATTAAATCGATTTTTGGTATGCACGTATATTTTAAAAAAAGAAAGCAAATTTTTTTTTTTTTTATTATTATTAATCCTACACTAAATCCCGCGAAGCTCTGGCGGGAATCGAACCCGAAACCCCAGTACTGATGAGATGAGAATCGGAATATACTTTTCCATACAAGCGTGGGTCAGTCTAATGTACATACATACATACATCTTTTGTTAACCCTTTCAGACCTGACGCTAAACTATTGGGACTTTTGTCATAATTTTTGGAATATATTGGTCTCTATATTGTAAGAAAATATAATCAATGTTTAGGTTTTATCATTTTTATATCCTTCAAGTATTTTCAGGACACGCACAATTGATGCATCTCGTTAACATTTTTTGCCAAAACGCATTTTTAATGCATCAAATGACTTTAATTGGCTTAAAACATTAAAATTTACCATTTTGTCCAGTTAAAATATGCCCACTTCACTATTTGTTAACGATTAGTACTTTTGTAATTGAAAACACAAGTAACTTCTGCGGCTCATTTTGACTGAAATGTGCCACGAGAATTTCGCATTAACTCAAGCAACAGTTAAGCGAATAGCGGAATAATGTGACCAACAAACATAAAGAACAATCAGCGCAATCGATGTATGCCGGTCTATTTAACATTGGTCAAATATAAGCGAAAATATTGAGACTGAAATTTCCCGCTTAATCGATGCATTACGTTCTAAAAGCGATATAATAATTATTATTATTTTATTAAATGCACAAATACTTGTTGATGCAGAAACAAAAAAAAAAAACGTGTCTGTTTGATAGCACAACAAAAAAATTATTAATTAATGTCTTACCCTAAAATGCTTTTTTATACACACACCATGATAGTAGGTAGGGTTTTGTGCTTTGAATATTCCGATAGACTCACAACCTTTTTCGGACCAATTGTTCCTTCCCTGCATCGGATCGGCATTATTATAAAAGAAATGGAATTTTCCGGAATTTAAAATTTATTTTTTTTTTTCATTGAAACTTTAATTCTTGCAAGATTCGTTGTAAGAAAATTTTTAATATTTTGACAATATAGTTTTTTCGAACGCCCATAAAACTAATTGTCATGACCAAAAATACAAACGAGTACATTCTTAGTTTAAGTAAAATGTCTCCGCAAATATAAATACGCAATAAAAAAATTTCTTATTTTGCGAAGCACTAATGGAACATTTTAAAAAGCAAGCACACACGTATCCGCTACGCAGTAAGACATACAGAGATGCAGTAGGGTAAGTGAACGAATTTTTAATAAATTTAAAAAAAAATATCTATATAAAATTTTAAGGTCCACGACATTTCCTTACTACGAAGCAGGTTTGTAAGGGTAGCATATAAACGAATAGCGGTAACAAAAAATTCAGTGTACAAAGCTCATCATTATATTTACCAATTTTAATATGCGCTGAATAAAGCGTTTTCTGTGTCAACAATTTATTGCTTAAAAGTGGAAATTCGCCATATAAAATTCATGTCTTCCGTAAGCGATATAGTAAGCGAAACTTTTACGTTTCTCCATTACAAGCCTGCTTTGTGGAAGCTCCATTTTTTATTGCATCACCATAGTGCTACATATCGGACCCATTCATACCTAAAAAAAAAATCTTACCTTTTTAAGTGCCGACAGATAAGACTAAAATGATGCATATTGTTAATAACTTGACCCCAGCGCTATCTACCGGCTCAATGTTTAAGAAATATATTTTGTGAATTTTAGCCCAATCGTAACATAAATTTAAATAAATATTAATATTACGACAACAGCGCCACCTATCGGGAATAAGCTTAAGAGAATAAACTAAGGTGTTCAGAATAAACTAAGGTGTTGTCCAAGTTTGGTGTCAATCGGTCCAGCGGTTCTTGAGTTTTAGGAACACGTACCCGGCATAAACGATTTTATTGTAAAGGGTGGTTAAATTTTAAGGGCCGATGTTGATTTTGAATAAAACACAAATTATTTAGGAAATTATTGTCATATCTTTTTGTTATGATAATATAAGTATGGTTCAATTATGTATGGAACAAAATGACGGCCAAATGGCCACCACGACCTCAGCGGCACACCTCCATCCGATGGTATACTTTTTCGATGACGCTGAGGCATAATTTAGGTTATATACCGTTAATCTGCCGAATTATCTCATCACTTAGCTCTTCAGTTGTTGCCTTTTCTTTCAAATAACCCCAAAGAAAAAAGTCAAATCACATGATCTTGTCGGCCAAGTAACATCGCCACCACGTGAGATAACACGGTCATTAAATTCGTCGCGCTAAAGAGCCATTAGCTGTGTGACAAAAGGCACCGTCCTGTTGAAACCACATCTAGTCCACATCCATATCTTTCAATTCGGGCCATAAAAAGGTCGTTACCATCTCACGATAGCGAACACCATTCACAGCAACTGCCTGACCGGCCTCATTTCGGAAAAAATACGGCCCAATGATGCTGCCAGCCTATAAACCACACCAAACAGTCACTCTTTGTGGGTGCATTGGTTTTTCGACAATCACTCTTGGATTATCATTCGCCAAAATGCGGCAATTCTGCTTGTTAACGAATCCACTGAGGTCGATTATACTGATTTAAAAATGTCCATTTTTCGAATATCAAATAAACCGGTTATTTTGGTATAATAAAACGGTTATTTTAATAATGTGTCATTTATATACGTTTTCCTTACTCTTGTTGTAAATGTACCCGTATGTTCAAGTATTTTTTTAATTGAATTTTGACAAACTTAAACTTTTTATGAAGAATGTCAAAATAAAATGTAACAAAAGTCAAACACCATTATGAACAATGTAAATACAAATCGCTTATAGAAGCGTGTGTTCCTGTAAAAACCAAAAACAATTCAAAATTCTACAAAAACGTATTCTGTTAAAAAGTAAATAGTAATTTGTGCGAGAGTATTCTAAATATTATTATAGACGTTATCTCTAGATATATTTCGATCGGGATCAAAAAGACAAACAACTGATTCATATAGACATGATTAACCACTAACAAATTAAAACTCATTTAAAATAAATTTGGGAGAATATCTCAAATAATAAATTTATTAAATTCCTATAATTTTTAATTTTCTTTTGCGAAACGCTTGTCTAGATCAAACTTTATTAAACAGTTTCTAAATTCCATTATACAATTATCTTCTTACAAATAAAGCTTAAGGTTTGTTCAGATCTGACAAATATTTGACGAACAAATACAAACATGACCAGCAAATTTATCAAACTTTAGCTTTATTTTTACCAATTTTAATGCACTTTTTTATCTTTATTTGTAAGAAGATAATTGTATAGTGCAATTAAGAAACTGTTAAATGATGTTTCATCCAGGAAACGTTTTGCAAAGCAAAAATTTTTTTAACAAAACATATGGCTACGTGTAGGACGTCAAATATTTAATAGGTGTGAACATAGCTTTAGTAAATAAATAGAAATTGTTAAAAAATTAAGCTAAAGTTTGATCAATTTACAGGTCACACTTTTCTTGGACTTTATCGTATTTTGTTGGTGCCTTACCTTTGTGAATTGTTTTGTTTTTATTTAAATTAACTTTTGTTACAAAAACTTATTTGATTTTTGTGTATTTATGTCTTCGAACTAAAACCGGTTAATCGGTTATTTAAAATATGCTTATCCGAAAAACGGTTTTTTAATATAGCAACTATTCGGAATATTCGAAAACCGGTTATTGAAAAAAGTCGAATAATCGATCTCCCTAATACATATGTATTATGTATTATGAAATAATTTATTATTTTTTTTTTATAAAATGACATGAGAATTCAGTCAGTGAACACGTTGCTATTAAAAACTGACTTTCGAAAAATTTCTAGATAGCACTATTTGACTAAAAGAGCTCGATATGCAATTTAAAGGTACTAAATAACAAAAATTCATGTTTGTATTGTATTTTTCCCTCTTTGGAATTAACACAACTGTCATGAGTAAACAAAATTTATGATTGAGGTTCTTTTATTTTTAAAATAAACACCATTAAATTCGAACACAATAATACAACCAAACTATAACAAACCAAATTCAATAAGATCGTAAATGAATTTACCTGTTGGAATACCTCGTCATCCTTTCCCCTCTTACAGATTGTTTGGCAAGTGTGTCTGTTTAATTGTTGCTGTGCCTGCATTTTACTTAAAGTGTCAATATTCATTATAACCGATCAAATATCATTTTAACTTCATTGTTTATAATTTAAAAAAAATCCAACAAAATTGCAAACATGTTAAATTTTTACCTAACAAAAAGAAAAGTAATCTACTCTATTATTGTTGACAATTTACTTTGACATGCCAATACAATCCATCCATTTAATTTTTTTTAAGGGCGTTGTTTTCTACCTGCTTCTGTTCTTTAGCTTTCGCCTTTAAAATAATTAATTATACTCTTTCATCCAACAGATTGGTGATCATTTAAGAATTGATATTAAACGAAAATAAAAACAAACGAAACAAAGAAAAACAAATAAGTTTATTGTCAAAAACCCTATTGTTTACGGATTGTTTTTATAGCCTTTATGGTATTGTATTCAAAAGTTTGAAAAGATTAACATCTTATGAAGATTTTAGTAAAAAAAGAAGGTAAACCTTTTTCGGATGAGTAACTTCACTACAATGCAAATACTCTTATGTGATGCCTAAATGCTAAAGTGTATGTTATTTTAGCCACACTACAATAATGGAGAGAGTATTATACGTTTATGCTGATGTTTGTAACACTAAAAAATATTGGGGTCCTTTTAGTATATCGATAAGTTCAGAACTACATTTTAAATATATCTAATGATGTCCGTCCGTCGGGCTGGCTGTCCATGTAAACCGTTTGCGCAGAATAGAGGTCGCAATTTTGCAGATAATATAATGAAATTTAGTATATGGGCTTAATTAACGTAGAGACCAAGGCTGTGGAGTCGGAGTTGAAGAGTCGGAGTTCAGGTTTTTGTACTGGAGTCGGAGTCATAGGTGCCTATTATGAACTTAATTCGATTTTCGACAGCTGTCGAATTAGTTGATCGAACGAATTTTCATTTGGTATTATGATATGGTATATCGATAAAAAAAAGTACTTTTTTGATTTAGTTTATTAACAAATTAAAAAAATAAAACTAATATGATGAACGCTTACTGCAACTTGCATGTACCTGTAGCCTGAACTTTTGTAAAAATTCCTTTTGCCAACAAAGGATTTTGTTCCATAAGGGAAACAAGCTTTTCCAACGGCTGCTTAATACTGCCGACTTTAGACCTGCATAAAATAACCATATAATTAAGAATGTGGAATTTGCACACCAAAACTAATAAATTAGCAAAAACTTACATTTTCAACAATTTTTTTTTAAATTATTTACACCGTCGAAAGCAAATTTTTTTTCGTTGAAAAATTCGATGCACAGCGAAATTTTCGACAGAATCATTTTCTTGCTATTTTCAACCATTTGAAAGGTACTGCATTAAAAACAAGTGCTATATTCGGCTGAGCCGAATTTTTGATACCCTCCACCGACAGTTAGAATATATAAGAGCTATAAATTAATAACGAATCTTTATTAAAACGGACGTCATTATAAAAATTGGTTCCAGTTTAAACCAATTGGACGGCAATCAGGCAGTGTTACATATGCTTTTATTTCTAGCATTTTGAACTAACTTGAATAAAATATCATAATTCGTAGCAGTTTATGCCAAAATAAAATGATTCTCAGTAGAAGAATTTATATAAGACCAATTGTAAGTTATGAACTAATCATCACAAAATGCTGAAGAATGATTTCTGTTATTAAAAATATTAATGGAACAAATTTCGTTTTATCGCTTAAAGTGCTTTCCAGAAGGCTCCTTAATATGGGATCTCAGGTAAATATGGACCTATAATCAGAAAATTGCATGATATTATTTCTGACAGTATGAACCAAAATTGGACCAAATTTTACCACAATATCTATATCTGCTACGGTTCCAGGCGAATTTAAATAACTTCCGAGAGTGAGCATAATATTGGCTTCAGGAAATTTTATGGTGTGATTTTAAGACCTATAAATCTTTATCGTACCAAATTGTATTATAATAACATTATTTTATTATATATTACGCTTTTTAACATACTAAACTGTTCACTAGAGAATTCATTGAATCGGGCGTTTGCTTTAATCGGTTAATCGCTCGATTAATTAACCGAGGTTTTGGTTTAATCGGTTAATAATCGATTAATTTTGTTATTGATCTGTGAACCGATTATTGAATTTCTATTAATAAATTAAGTAATTTCAGTAAATAAAAATTCATAAATGATTTATTATTTGGAGCTTATTCGTAAAAAAATGCAATAACATAACAACTCTTGAACTCAAACGAGCAAACAAAAAAAAAAGTTTATAAATATGAAATACATATTTTTTATAAACACGTATTATGTATTATTTTAAAAATAAACTGTAAAGCTCTGGGCACACCTATTAAATACTTGACGTCCTACACGTCACTATCAGTTTTATTAAAAAAAAAGTGTTTGCTATTGAAAAACATTTGCTTGATCGAACATCATTAAAAAAGTCCTAAATTAAATTAAATAATCATCTGCCTACAAATAAAGTTTAGTTAATCAATAGAAATTGTTAAAAATAAATCCTAAGTTTGATCAATTTACAGGTCACGTTTTTTTTGGATTATTTCGTCAAATATTTGTAAGGTCTGAACATACCTTAAAATCATTTTATTAGTTATTTTAATAGCTTAAGGAGATCTTATAAAATAATCTTTTAAGCAAAAAATTTAGTTTAAATGTTTAGGACTTAAGCGCTTCCTTTCTTTAGTTTCGATAAAACTTGACTTGGAAAAAATTATTTCATTTATCGTAGATGTTGGAATTTTTAACACTTCTAATTGTTTCGGTTAATTCTGTTAAAAGATTGATATGAGAAAATACCAATAACTAAACCCATACATATAAAAAGTACGTGAAACAAAAAGCTGTTGACAGCAAAAACTTATTTAATATTTAGATTCTTTGTTTGTATGAAAAAATATTTTGTTAACACATACCTTTAGACGAAACAAATAATTAAAAACACAAAAAAAAATATGTTATAATACTACAAAAAATTAAAAATTTTGTTACATCGGTTAATCGACTGTAATTAACCGACTAACGGGTAACCGAATCACTACCATAATGTTTACCGTAGGGATGGGCAATAAATATCGATATATCAAAATATCGATATTTAAACAAAATCATAATCGATATATATCGCCGATATTAAAAATACCGATATATCGATACATTGATATTTACCTACGACTATCGAATTCGATATTTTTAAGATCTTTTTATAATAAAATTCAACATTTTAACCGTTGCTCAACTGCTTACAAAACTGTTGTTTTTTAAGAATTGCATCATATGCTTTTTAAATAATATTAAGAAAATAACGGCGCTTTTCCATTGTACATTTTCATAGATTACGCAGTTCAGTTGTGTCTCGGTTTTTTAAGAGATGACAACAAAAAAATAAGCGCAGAAAAAATGTTCTGGAAAGGGTTCCTAGAATTATGCAAAGAGTCGCCTTAATTATGGCGTATTAGCAGCAATAGACTCTTGAAAGTTGGAGGGTTAATAATAAAAAAAAAATATATTTCGGTTTTTTTCTTATTTGAGCATGTTCTTATATATTAAAAATAAAATATTGCACAGTTTACTTACATAGTATGTGTCACATACCATATAGTATAATACCAATTATTTTTTTTTTTTTTAGATTTCATATGGCGAATAAATAAAAATTTTTTTGTATTCTTGACTTTTCTTGAATTTTTTTATTGTAGAATTAACTGTCGGTCCCTCGATTTCAAACGGAAACTTCGTTGCATAACTTACCTTATAAACTAAATTTTAAAATTGGTTTTTGTTTTAAATAAAAGTTAAGCGAATTAAAGATTCATTCGAAATCAAAGGACAGGCAGTAAATTTGAAATTAAAAGGAACAATAAAAAGTTAGAATGGAATAACATGTAGTATGTTTGTAAATATGTAAATATGTATTGACATAGGAATATAAAGTTTTTAAATTTGGTAATAATTTCACCTTAATACGTTCGATACATCGATATTATCGATATTTTTAATTAATAAATATCGATACTCTTATAAAATATCGATACGATATATATCGATATATTTTTTCAATTTGCCCATCCCTAGTTTACCGAGAGAAGGTTTGATATGCGGCCTAGGTATAATTATGGACCGATCCCTACGAAATTTTAAAGTACAATTTCTCGCCATATAAAACTGTCACGTACAAAATTTTATTATGATAGCAATATTCGTTACGGCTTAAGGCGTACTAAAATATTTTCCGGGATTAGGCTTTATATGGGTCTTTTGGTAAATTATGGATCGATCTTTACAAAATTTGACAGTGTTATTTTTAGTTCTATAAAACTATGACGTAGCACATTTTAATATGATAGCAATATTTATTAAGGTTTTAGACGTACAGTATGATTTCTAGTCATATAGAGGGAGTTTGTGCAAAATCTTATATCATGCCGTGCACTATGCCTGCCACCTTTTATGTTAGTTTTTGTAACAAAATTGTACATTTGTTGTTCTACATTTTGCTTCAAACCTCTGATCCTACTGATCAGATATTGCTGGATTTTAGGAATTGCTCAATAAACCAGAATATATATACTTTATGGGGTCTTAGATGCATCATAAAAAAGTTTTACACGGAATCACAAACTTAGAATACCCGCATTCACCACTAGTGGTGGAGGGTATAAAAAAATTTTAAAGTCAAATAACGACCAGTCTCATATACATTTAGCATCAAGGTTAGAGTAGGAGTTGGAGTCGTCAGTCAGAGTCGCACTTCAAAAATTTCAGCGTTTGTAGTCGGAGTCGGAGTTAGTTCTTGTAGAGACAAAGCCAATTCACATAGCCCCTATACAAACTACATTCTGGAATAGAGCCTTTGTGCCCATAAACCATCTTCTTATGTTGGTTTTTATTTTAAATTTGGTCCAAACATGTTTTATTTTCAAATCATCCTACCAAGTTTTACTGAACTCGGTCCATATTTGTCATAGCTGGTATTGACACAAAAATTAGCGACAATAACTTGAACGATAGCTACTTTTGCTTGGGAAAATGTTGTACTGGTAGGTAATTGTAGGACTCACGGCGCAAAGTATAACTCTATTAACGGCAATAAGCCGAAGGCAATGGCTCCAGAAATTAATAGCAGTTTAATTACTCAACTTTTAAATACATATTTTCGAATTGTCTTTTTTGACTTGGTTTGCTACAGGGCTGAGTCCTCCAATTGACCATAGGTCCCTTATAAACCCCATCTCTCACTTAAACATCAAAAAAGTCTCATTTGGATGTATTTATGTAAATAATATTCAACACAAAGAAATCCCATATGAATCTTAAGCTCATAAAATAATTTTGTTCTGGGTGGATGATTGCCTTTGGGTCCGAAAAATGCTCCACTTTAAATTGTCTCTAAATAATGTAGTGTAGTGTATTGTATGGTCAGGCTTGACCGACTATTCTTTCTTACTTGTTTTTTTTTATCTTATTAAATCATTATACAAAAAGGCATGATCAAGCAGTTTTTTGTTTTGTATTTTTGATTTTTTTCTTTAATTGATTGAATTTTATATTTTAAGTGTATGTTTTAACAAAAATTAATCAATATGATGTATGACAAAAACATTTCTTCTCCAACCTTCAACACAATCTAACTCATAAGTAAAGAAATTTTATTTGCCGATGTTGGAAAACACAGTGACTTCCATTCTTTGAGAATTGGTCAAGAATTATTCCATTGCATGAAAAGCAAATTTAAAAAAGGATAAAATCGCAACTATTCGTTTATGCGTTTAAGAAATAGAAAAAAATTACATATTTTTGTATAATAATTTTTCTTGGCCTCAAGCTCAACAGAATCTTTCACATTATTTCGAAATATATGGAAAGGTTGAAGTGAGTATTATGTTATAACCAATTTCTGTGGTTTTAATGGGCAACTGCATATGTATTAAAATTTATCTTTTTCAAATTTTTTTAGAACCATGTAAAGAGGGTTTAAAATTAAGTAATACGGCATCAATATCTTAAAATCGAAAAAGGGACAAACGCGGTTACCAGTGAAAACCACAGATTTTTAGTTTATTAAAAGTACTTTAATTTGTCGAAATAAAACTATTTTTGGTGCTTTCCGGATAACACCTTTGTATATTTCGACCAGTGCTTCCACTTCGTGGGTAGTTCCCCGAATTGGGCGTAGTTTTTACTGCCGTGGGTAATTTCGTTTAGGTGTAGATCAGGTATTATTCGATATATTTCCTTTTTAATGCAGCGACAATTTTTTAACGTAAACGAGATCTATATATTGGATTTCTGTAATTTAAGCCATATATCTAATATTGTTGATTCAAAAAATGCAAAGTCTTTTAAACCAAAATTACAGTTTCATTATAAGAAATTATTTCTATCGTTTAATATAGCTTTGAAAAAGCATGGTAAGGAATGACGTCAGCATGGACTCTTTAATTTTAATAGATATATATATTGATTTAGAGCCCGAAGTTTATTGGAAAAAAGTATTCTAACTATAAATAATAAATCTTGTCTTACCATTTTAAAATTCTTCAGTTCAAAGAATATTAAGCACTCCAAATCATTATAGAAATATTATTTATTAAAGAAGGTATCCTTTTTTATTTTCTTATAGCGTTGCACCTCGGTATGAGCTTAAGCTTGTTTCACTGAAAAGAATGGAAAATCTTTTCTGGTTTCGTTTTTATTTTTTTTTTTTTTTTTTTTTGGCAATTACGGATATCCATAAGTCGCAGGTTTTTCTCTTTCTTGGCCGTACTTTTCGTCTAGAGTATCTGAAGTCATCTTTTAGCAGCACCTTCTGCTGTCTGACACTTGCGCAACATGCCCAGCCCAACTCAATCACCGTTATTTGTTGAATACTGACCTCTCCTTCTCAGAGTTCGAAGAGTTAGTTGGTGCCGCTCTTTTCTAGATGACTTTATGCAACAAAATGTGGAATTAGAACTTATTATTTTTGTTTTATTTTTTTATTAATTTATTTAAATTTTTAAATGCTTTTATCATTATTTATGTTGCTGTGTTGCTACACTGATAGAAAAGGTGTCATAACGCTGATGTATTTTGACATCAGTACTATGACAAGTGTCTTCGTTTTTGACCCCATGAAATTTTACGTCACTGGGAGATCAGCCTTAACATCACCTGGCCAAATTGTCATCAGGGTCAAAAATTTAAATTATGTCATCAATGGGATGACACATTGGCATCACAGAAATGATGACTCGGAGTCAGTTTTATAAAGCATGTCATCAGTTCGATGACAAACTGTCATCAAATTGAGTCATTATAATTGACCTTAAGTTAAATTGTAAGAATATCATTATTTACTTACCCGTTACACATGTTTGTTTCACTTTTATTGCATTCCGCCCCTTGTTAACAGAAGAACTCTCAATTATAAGACACCAGCAGAATGCCCGATATGTCGTAATTATTTTACTTCACAAATTTGACGTATTTAAATAAATAATTTAAAAATATAGAATATGGGAATTTTTGCTTCTAAGTTTACTTTTTAAACATGGAAATAATTTTAATATCACACTGGTGACATGATATATTGTGTCAACGCACTGATGGCAGTTTATCATTGCACTGATGACAGTTTTTCATTGCATTGATGACAGTTTGTCATCACACTGAGGACGTGATATATTAGGTCATCGCACTGATGACAGTTTGTATGTCAAAAGGCAAAATTCATCAGCGTTATGACGCCTTTTCTATCAGTGTACACAAAATGTGGCGTCGAACTGATGTCACTGTAGCGTAGATGATGCATAAAATATGCCAAATTTTCTCCTAATACAAAAAAAAAATGGACTAATTTGCGCTGTTTTGATTTCTACAAAATGTTCTCTTCACATAAACTAAAAAAATTAATTACTACTTAAATAGAAACTTAAAAATAAAAAGGTTTAGCGACATGAGCTATGAAGGAGAGGCTTGCGTGATACTTGCATTAGGCACCAAAGTAAAAGAAAAACTTTCTTTAATTCTGTTCGAACTGAATTTGTTTTTATTAATTCAGTCTTATCGGCATTATGGAATATATCCTTATATTCAAAAGAAGAGTATCATATTTCTGATTATTTTCTTCCTGATTGAAATAATTTCTGCACTTTGTGTTCCACAAGGCTGGCAAGCTTTCATACAGTTCAATACACTCTAAATTTCTGTTTTGATGACTTTTCCACTGAAATTGTTTTTCCATTGTAGAAACAAATATTTAACTCGTTGTTTATAACTTTATCGATATATCCATTGAAATATTCACTACAAAATATTCAACGAACACAGCTGTTGTTATGTTTTTGGATGAAAACATCATTGTGCAATGTTGCTAACGCATCTCACAATATATTGCAAAAAATCTTTAGATTGTTGCCATTTTATTATGCAACTTTCTAAGATTACGTACACTTTGGCGATATAATTGCACAATATGAAAAATTGAACAGTTGTATTGCAAGTGTATGGGCCACTTTACACTGGAGCTACGAAATAGGTCCCCAATAAACTTAGCTCCAAAAACAAAAATGAAAAAAGTCGTTTAACTTGCAAAATTTTAACTCGTATTTATAAATACTTTTACCTTAACTAATCACTAATAGTGCAATTAATCTATATATGTACTAAACCAGAGCACAAAACCTTTTCCTGGCTAATCTGCATAATCTGCAGTACTTAATTGTTGTATTTTTTTTTTTTGTTTGGCTGGAGTACAATAAAACTGCTTTACATTTTATCAAATTTATATAACAACATTAATTCATCTGCTAAGCAACGGCATTATGTTTTTTTATTTTTTGTTTTTTTGCTAATCCCGCGAAGCTCTACGCTTGTCCGCAGGAAAGAAACCAGAGTCTCTGGTGGGAATCGAACCCGCAACCCCGGCGCTGGAAGACAAGCTCACTACCAACTAGCCTATCGGGGCACAGACGAAACAAATATTGTACAAACGAAACAAATATCACTACTGTATTATCAATAGACAATAGTGTTAACTAAATTTGCAATATCCCTAGGGGAAAGGGAACTAACACTAAACTTGTCACGTGACAAGTCATGTTAAAGGCGATGTCCTACGACATCGCTTTGTAACAGGTCACTGAAATAACCTTAATGGACACATCCAATTTCGGTTAAAATAATGCCTGTCGCAGATATTGTCCCAAATGAGCCATATCAATATGATAGATCCCCTTCATATAAAGTAATATAACTAGGGAGAATCAGCCACTACCCGCAGAAAAACTAGTCACATGAATAGTTTTGTGCCAATTACCTTTCCTCTGGACCAACTACACTCTAAACACATTATCCCCAGTTAAGTGATAGGTCTTGTTCATTGTTCCCTGGTTACGGGATAAGTGCTTTAAGAGCAATTGACACAAATTTCCCGCAGGGATATAAAACAAAACACAAATTACGGTTAGTAGTTTGTGCATACACTTTTTAGCGTCTTTCGCACACCTTTAGGTGGTCGTTTGTGCGTGCTTTTTTATATTATTTCCGGATGTTCTTAAAATGTTTAATTTATAATAAATCTTTTTCCATAAAAATAGACGCAAGGAATCTTTATCTATTCTTGTTTCTGAAATTTATACATACACATGTCTCACTTATGCAAGAAAATATGTACAAACATACATATTATCTGAACATTTTCCTCTTAAATTTCTACACGCAGAGAAAAAACATTTTTAAATATGGTCACCTCCAACAAAACTATTTTTAAAGAGAATTTTAAACATATTATGTTTAAATTTAACCATATTATTATCACCGACAACCATATTATGGTTAAATGTGATCTCCATCAAGAAGCTACAACCATATTATGGTTGCCTTTAAACATGTTATGGTTAAATATGACAATAATTTGTTTTTAAATTAACAACAGTATTTTCCTCTTCTCCAAGAGCAACAAGCTATGGTGAAAAACCAACCATGCTATTATAAGTGTTAAACATATTTTAGTTATTATTGATCAAAGCATGTTCGGAGGCAACCACAATATGATTGTGCCTTCTTGATGGAGGACACATTTAACCATAATATGGTTGTCGGTAATAATTATATGGTTAAATTTAAGCATAATATGTTTACAATTTTCTTTAAAAATAGTGTTGTTGGAGGTGACCACATTTAAACATAGTTTTTCTCTGGGTGTGTGGAGGTTATTTTTTCAATATCTCAAAAACTAATGGAAAGGGGCCGGGTCCCACTTTTGGTCGATTTGACATGGAATTACCCATCTGTTATCTTTAATATTTTCTAAAAAAAAAAATTTGGAAATATTTAGGTTATTTTTCAATGTAGAGAGTTTTTTGCTTCTCCGGTAAAATTAAAATTTAAAACTATATATCTAATAATATATTTTTATTGCAATCTCGATTCGAAAATTTTACAATAATTTAAATGGTTTTCAAACATTGTGTTAGTATTATTCAGAGGAGTTATTTATTATATTTTGTAACCAAATATCTATTGAATAAAAACTTAACAATTTAAATGCGACCATTTTATTATTATTTTTTTCATCAAGGGCATTATTAGCAGCCTTTTTTACCACTGTAAAATGCTTCGTAAGATCACTACTGCAGTCTGCGGAACCAATCGATCGTGTTGTTGCTGGTGGTGCGGTTACCCGCTGTGTATCTAAAGAATTGTTTTCAATATAATTTTTTTTTTTTCAAAGATTGTCAGACAGTATTCTCAGTTTACGAGTCTTATAAAAAGTAATTTTGAAAATCATAAATTGTCATTGTTACATTGAAGATGGTTTGTGTTGATAACTGACGAGGCTGTTGATCGTGCTGTTGATGGCGATATTGAATAATGAACAATAATTTTGTAAACAAATGAAGTCTAAAAGAGAATAGAGAAAAAAATAAAACTACAAAAATTTAAAAAAGAGTTATAGAAAAAGAAATAGTTACGTTTGAGTTTTAAGAAAAAACTTCTAAGAAAACAAAAAATCAATCAATCTTTGTCTTAGGCAATTTCTTAATAATCATATGTACCAGATCGTGAAAAAAGAAAATTTTAAATAAAAGTAAACTTAAACGTGATGCGACTTTAAATTCAAATATTTATTAATATTTTTAACACAACAAAATCTCTATCTAGTTTAAAGATTGTCCGCCTAAGTTATAAAAAATAAAACAGGTCAATAAAGGGTTTATGAAACGGATTTTTTTTTTTGTTGTGTAAGGACAACAAAAAAAAGAACGTACATATGGAAAAATCGTACGTTCGCAACTCGTACGTTCGCGACCGATACTTAAGCCAATTAAACAAAAACCAAAAGACATATTTTATTGTATAAATACTGGATAGAGACCTACATTAAGCCACTTTAAAAATAAATTAATCACGTTTGAATATTCCCTTCCATTTCGCATATTTTTATACTTCACTACTGTCAGCCAAAGTTTACTTCTATTTTGCGTACATTCGTGATGTACGTCATTATGAAAGCTTAAACTCGATGAAATCAAGCTTTTGCACTAAACATAGAGCTACCAAAATGCTATCGAATCGCAAAAAAAATGCTATGAAAAGTTTTATTTTCTATATTTTTTGAACATCAAGAACGTACGAACGTTCTAGATCGTTCTAGAACGTTGTAGATCTCAGTCGCTTCACTTTGAAACATTCGGCCATGTTCTAGAAAAGGAAATCATGTGGAATTGAAATCGAACAATTTTTGAAAATTCCCCCGTGTTCAATGTTCATAAAAATATTTTCTTGTAATATATATACCTCATACTTTAAGGACCAAGTTTCTCTACCTTTCACGTGATTTCGATTTGCAGAGCATGGCCGATTATATTTATATTTTTAATTATACCCAGAATGCACTTGAAAAAGAAACTATATTTTATTTGTAGTGTGGAGATTATTTTATTATTTTTTTAAAAAAAACATGCAATTTGGTCAAAAATCTTCCAATCTTCATTTTATGTTTTAGGGGCATTAAAACTGCAAAATGCAGATATGTTGCACTTCTGGCAACAGTGATTATGGGTGTGTGTGAAACGGTAGCAAATTACTCATGGAAGTAAAATGTTGACAATGTTAAGGTGAATAAAATTTCACTAGCCCTCGGGGCTAGTATAGATTTTGACATTAGTGTACAAATTTTTGACAATTTTAATTCACCGTAGGAATTTGGTACCGTTTTACACACAGAAACATTTTTAATTTATAATTTTAAATAAAAAATTTATTATGAACTTGGTTCTTTTTCCTTAAATGGTGCGTTTTCTCCCATTTCGGTTAGTTTTTCAATTTCAAAGTGGAGAACGTTGCATATTTGTATCAAAGCGATTTTCACCTCACACATAGGCAAGCCTAAGCTGCAAAGTGTTATGATGTTTTGGAACTCAGCCATAGTTGCACAAAACGTATAGAATTTGAGAAAATATTTTTTTCTTAAATTCATTTTTCTAATTTCAAACTATTTTTAATTTATTTCATCTATAAACTCTAAAAAACAAGTTTGGTTTATTCTTATATCGCAAAATCAGAAAGTGTTAAATTAATAAAAAACAAGTTTCAAGCAAATTTAAAAAAAAAATGTCTGTCAGGAATACCAATTTTAAAAAGTTTTACAAATGATCGATAAATCGCACTTGATTATAAAGAGTGTATTACCTCAAAATCTTAAAATTTTCAGTAGAAGCAAAACAATGTTTAATTTAACATTAAAGGCATATAAAAAAAAAAAGAATTTTTTAAGCTAAAAAGTAGACAAAATAGCACGATATTTTTACAGAGAGTATATAGATGTGAACATTACTTGTCGATTTTTTCCAAAAAAGATGAACAAAAAAAAAATTTTTAATTAATACCCTTTTAATGGTCAAGTGCGAAATGTTTTGGGAACATTTTAACATATTTTGTATTTTAAAATATACAAAATTTAAAAAAATATTTGATTTAATTTTTGTCTCTCTCAGGTGTGCCAATCTGTGTACATTTAAAACGTATTTACTAAATCTTATTAAATTATCTACAAAATTGCAGCTTGTACTATAGGCACAAAGTTTACATATAAAGGCAACCCGCCAAAAGGACGGATGAACATCGTAAGATCGCCTTGAAAAGTGATTCTGAAACGCAATACTGAAAGATGGGTCTTGATTTTTATGTAATACACACATTAGGACAAACGAGAATAATTTCTTTTTCCTTAAATTTTGCTTATGCATAAGATTTTAAAATTCAAAATAACATTTATCTTTAATGACAAATAGGGGAACATTTTAGTAAATCTAACCTACACCTTTGTTACTTTTTTAAGTAGATTAAAAGTTTAATTATTTTATTAAAAAATAAATAAAAAATACCAATTCATAACAATCTTTTTTAGTGCTTCAACTTTTACAGGAATTTACTTCTCAGTTGTTGTTGGCAACATTTTTTTTGGTATTAAAGGTAAATATAAAAATGTACACTGCGTTGACAATGTCGCCAAAAAGTTACAAAAATAGTCGACACAACTGGTGACTTGGGGACACCTGCACCTAGGTTTCCTTCAGGGAAAAATTACTTAAATGTGAAGGCGTTCATTTTGCAAACTCCCTTGTAAATTTTTTTGGTTCGTTCAGTAGAATTGTAATTAGTATTTTTGCCGTTTTCTGATTACGAAAACCATATTTTTTAGGCAAAGTTTTTACTGGGATATGTTTAAATCGCAGCCAATTATAAAACCGCCGTCAGGTCTTATAAACGATTGGCTAATAGTTTATATATCACATATAGAGCCGACTTTTAAAATATTCTTAATGTCGGTGGAGGGTAACAAAGATTCGGCACAGTCAATTATAGTGCTTTAATTTATTCAACTTCGAAAATGTATAAATTTGTCTTTAAAAATGTAAAATATTTTTCCCTTATAAATATTTTTGGCAAAATAATGAAGACGTTTGAAAACAGTTGCGGTTAATCAACTTAAGTTTTCTGTGCCAAAATAACAAAAATAACATTTTGCAAAAAATAAATAAATATAAACAATAAAATAAAAATATTTACACAGTATTTCAGAAATATTTAATTTATGGGTAAATATTTCCCGTTTGCTCCGATTTTATTGCAAATTTATTTATTTACATTTTAATTTGGTTTTTAATTAATTTTGCATGTCAATAAAATGATGTGTTTGTTATTTTTAAAATAAATATGTAGATTATATTAGATAAACCAAAAAAAATTTTTTTAATTGTTTTAATTTATTTGTTATTAAATTAAATGCTTTTGTACTGTTTTAGTTTGGCGATTTTTCATCAATAATACGTGGTTTTTATCAGTAGAAATTGTTATGAAAATTTTAATTTGATTTAGCATTTAGTATTTTTTATGTGCTAAAAACGAATTGTATATCCTCAAACCAAATCATGGAAAAACGTTTTTTATGCCCACACTACCACAATGGAGAAGGTATTATAAGTTTGTGTTAATGTGTGTAACACGTACAAATATTGGTTCTATATCCACCTTTTAATATATCGACCGACTCAGAATCACTTTCTGAGTCTATCTAGGCTGACTGTCCATGTAAGCATTGTGCGCAAAGTACAGATCGCATTTTTGAAATAATATGATAAAAAGCCTTTTTAAAATGGTTAGATTCGGTCCATAATTCCACATTGAACCATGCAGGATTCTTTCTGTCTGGAATATAGTCTTTGTGGGCATAAAACATCATATTCATTATATAATTTATTTTATTAATATATGATAAAACATATTATCAAATTTTATTAGAGTCGGTCTATTTCTTACCGTATCTCCAAAACAAACACCACTCCCAAAAATAGCTTTCAGTACCATATATTTTTTATAAGTATATATAATAACTTCTATAAAAGCTATCATGTCAATTTGTGTTGGTAGGTTCAGACTTTGCTATGCGTCCCATATAAACCCTCTTCAAAAAATAACTTTGAGGCTAGATTTTTGAGATCTCAGTTAAACTAGGTTTAGTTAATGTGAAAACAGATATGTGCTGCCATTACTAACTTTGTATGCAAAATTTTGTCGAAACAGCTTAGTTATGCTTAAAATATTGGTATTAAATGAAATAGTAAAAAAAATTAAATATTTCGCCGGAAAAATCCGAGTTTCAGACTACGCTGAGCTAAGTTTAATCTTAATCTACGTCTCAAAAACCCGGCCTGAGTAACACAAATTACACTGCGGTACAAAATTCAACTTTTTTTGTGCGGCCGGGAACTTTGTGTATTTTTTTTTACTAATTTGAGGTCGCTGATTCCAAATCTAACCTTCATTTTTCTCTATCAGCTCCAGTTTTAGAGATATACCGTTATGTCCAAAATTAAGGTACTTTCAGCACATATATTGAAATAACATGAAAATGGTGCATCATATTCCCTTAAGAAAAAAAATTCAACATATTTCATTGCAATCGGTGCACAACTTTTGATTGTATTCACAATTTATCCATAAAAAAAACATATTTTAATGTATATTTTTTTTTTTTTTTTTTTTGTTTGTTCACACATACACATTAAAATACGTTTTTTTTATGAAAATCGCAATTTTTATCAATTCGGTAAATTGTGAACACAATCAAAAGTTGTGCACCGATTGCAATGAAATAAAGCTCATTGCATTCGAAATATGTTGAACTAAATGCTTTTAGACCCAAACTGTGACTTTTGTTGCACATTTATTTTTTATGAATTTTTAAAGAACAAAAAAAAATTTTTTTTTTCTTAAATTTTTATTTGTTTTTTTTTTTAAAACTTCAACAATATCTCTGAAATTACTGGCCAAATTTAAAACAATGTTAGTACGTCTTAAAGATAATATTGTTAGCGAATTTCGGTTTTTTTCTTAAGGGAATATGATGAACCATTTTCATGTTATTTCAATATATGTGCTGAAAGTGCCTTAATTTTGGACATAACGGTATATCTCTAAAACTGGAGCTGATAGAGAAAAATGAAGGTTAGATTTGGAATCAGCGACCTCAAATTAGTAAAAAAATTACACAAAGTTCCAGGCCGCACAAAAAAAGTTCAATTTTGTTCCGCAGTGTAATTTGTGTTACTCAGGCCGGGTTTTTGAGACGTAGATTAAGATTAAACTTAGCTCAGCGTAGTCTGAAACTCGGATTTTTCCGGCGAAATATTTAATTTTTTGGCTGTTCCGCAGTGTTATATATATGTAGATTCAGATGTCTTTGTAGAAAATATTCAGCAAAAAAATTATTTTGTTTTGGCAGTTCCATTATTGTCCATGTGTCCCAAACAGGGTGCTCTCTCGAAAATGTGCTTTTGGTTTTCATATGGTCGGTCGTGACATACTATACTTTCTGACTTACTTAAGTTAATTTTACAAATTATAATTAATATATTTTTAGTCAAGAACAATATACAAACATACATAAATTTTATTTATTATGATCTGAATACCAAATCTTTCAAATTTGTTTACTTATCACTAGGGCTGGGAAATTCCTGCATTTATTGATGAAAACTATTCGCACAAAACATGCTTATGCAAATTAAAAATATGTTTTAAAAATGAATGACATATGCATTTGTTTTTAAATGAAACTGATAATAAATAATCTTAATCCGAATTGTACCAGAGGAATTAAATAATTTTGTTTTGGATGACATTAATAACAGTTTGACATGCAATGTGGAGAAAACTGGTGTGTCCATTTGAAGGTTATGTACGCTATCATATAAAACATTTAACGCATTTGATAGATTTTCAATTATTTAGTACATCATACTGACCACAACCATCCAAACAAAATGTGTTTTGTACTTCGATAGGCTGTGTCTTCATGCTTCTATTCACTCATAACCTGTCACATTGTAGCTTTTCTCTAAACTTGGCAATATAATAGATTTATTTCTCTTTTTAGTCCAATTTGTGACATATTCGGGTGCTATTTTCGGGACATCTGTTAAGCGCAGTGTGACCAGATCTAAAAAAATTTTACAGCGAAATCTGGCGTTAGACATGACCAAAAAATGCTAAAAAATAATGGTAAAAATAGTGCTTAAATTTTTTAAAAAGTTATGTTTAAAATGTATTACCAATATGAAATTATATTCGAAACTTAATACATTTAAGTGACTTATTTTTTAACGAAATTTAAATAAATGGTTATATTAAATGGTTATATTATTTTTTAACGAAATTTAAATAAATGGTTATATTAAAACAAGCAAAGCTAATTGAGATTAAATTTTAAAAATAAGAGCCCGCAAACCCCTGATACATACTGAATTTAAACGATTTATTTCTATGATATACAAATTTTTTTAGATCATTTTATTTTTTTATAGTTTAAGAAAACTTGAAGCTTTTATTATTATTTTTCAGCAGTTTAGAGCAAACAATTTTTTCACAAATTTACACTATTGAATTTTTATCTCTATACAAAGTAAAATTTACTTGTACAAACTTTTATATCGTAATATCAAAAGGCAAATAATATTTACAATCAACATAAAAAGGGCATTTCTAATATTCCCTGAATATTCTATTTTTTAACAATACAGATAAGATGTTTCTTAGCATAAGAATTAGCCCTTTTCATAAGAAATTATTTAAGGTACAACTGTTTCAAGTCAAAAATTATTATAATTTATAAAAAGTTTAAGTAAAATCAATAGAACTATTCGTCCAAATTTGTAAAAAAAAATAATGCTAAAAAAAGCCAAAAACATTTTCTAAAAATGCAAAATAAAATGTCAAGTGCTAAATGAAAGTTTTGCAGCTAAATAAAAAATGTTAATGCTTAAAATGCCAAAATGGCCCCACTTTTTAAGCGTTTTAGACTTCAGCCACGTACAAATTAATTGCCACCATTTTATTTTTCTGTATGTTGTTCTATTCACGAATACATTTTATCCCATTCGTTTTACACCACGCATAAATTTGTTGAGAAAGAATCGTTGTAGAAACGTGACAGTTATGCAGCTCATCTATTGCGGATGGCGTACGTCTACTTCATAGTAGGATTTCAAAATTAGATTTTAGTTGCTCTGGGCATACATCATCTGTAATACCTTGTAGTTCGATTTCAGCGTCATTTTTTTCACTAAAATAACCTTTATTTTCTGGAGGCACAAACAAATGGTGTGTACATTGTTATCGTCACCTTCATCTTCACTACCAAACTTTTCAATATAGTGCAAACCCATGTTTTCTAGCGTCAGTTTGCTTTTAAATCGATAAAAACTATGTAAACAAATATTAAGCAGCACTTATTTCTTCATTTCAAAACTTCCTAATTATCTTTGTTGTTTAATTTGCACATTTTTGGCACACGAGGTAGGGTTGCGCAAATTTAAAAAATATATCGATATATATCGTACCGAAATTTTTAAAGAGTATCGATATTTATTTATTAAAAATATCGATGTATCGAACGTATTAAACTGAAATTATCACCAAACATAGGTACAAACATATTACATGTAATTCCACTGTAACTTTTCATTTTTTTTTTTAATTTTAAATTTACTGCCTGTCCCTCGATTTCGAACGAAACTTTCATTCGCTTAACTTTTTTTTAAACAAAAAGCCAATTTTAAAATTTAGTTTTAAAGGTAAATTATGCGAACGGCAGTTAATTCTACATTTAAAAAAATACAAAAAAAAAGTAAAGAATACAAAAAAAAATTTTATTTATTCGTCATTTGAAATCTAAAAAAAAATTAATTGGTATTATATAATGCCGGATTATATACTGCCGGTAAACGAAGCTTGTGACACATACATACTATACAAGTAAACTTTGCAATATTTTATTTTTAATATAGAAAAAACATGCTCAAATAAAAAAATTAAAACACAAGATATTTTTTTTAGTATTAACATTCCAACTTTCGTGAGAGTATTGCTGCTAATACGCCATAATGAAGGCGATTCTTTGCATAATTCAAGGAACCCTTTCCAGAATATTTTTTCCGCGCTTTTTTTTTTTTTTTTGTTGTCAACTCTTTAAAAACCGAGACACAACTGAACTGTGTAATCTATGAAAATGTACAATGGAAAAGCGCCGTTATTTTCTTAATATTAGTTAAAGAACATATGATGCAATTCTTAAAAAACAACAGTTTTGTAAGCAGTTGAGCAACGGTTTAAATGTTGAATTTTATTATAAAGAGATCTAAAAAATATCGAATTCGATAGTCGTAGATAAATATCGATGTATGGGTATTTTTAATATCGGCAAAATATATCTATTATAATATTTTTTAATATCGATATTTTGATACATCGATATTTATTGCCCATCCCAAACACGGGGTCAATTCAGGCTAAGATTTAGAATCATTGGAATGGAACATGTTTCAATAGTAAGAAAATTAGGTAAGACATGAACTAAAGTTTAGAGACATCGAACACCTATTTTATACGTCGGAAATCCTCTATAAGCGCTTTAGAAAACAATGTTTGAAAATTGGATGAAATTGAACGCCAAAGATATAAAAATGCATATTTCGTATTATAAACTGCTAAGACATATTTTATTATATTTAACACTTCTGTAAAATTTTTAAAAAGTTGTCACTTGAAAAATCGTCAAATTAAGGATATAAAACGTCAAATCCTCAATAGTCCAATTGTTAAATTGCCGAGTAATCGTCAAATCTGTCAGCCGTGCTAGCATTATTGAGTTCAGCTTACTCAAATTAGCTTTACCTGTAGGTTGACCAGCTTGTTCGAGCACAGTGTAATTAATATAAAAATCGTTTCATTAATTTGCATTCAAAATAACTTGTTATTATTTAAATTATCTTTGGTTAAAAACATTTAATGAACACATTTGCGATAAAGTATTTTTATAGCATATCTTTTAAATTATTTAGCTTTCCATTATTTTTAGGAGTGCACCCGAACTACCAACTTTAGCGATAGTTTCACAAGCCAATAATTCGGTTTAAGTACTGACTTAATATATTCACTTAACGTTCTTAATGAACGTTGGAGGTTTGTTTACAAACATAAATTATGTGTCGAAAAACATTATAGACGATATAAAAATAATTCATCTATATTTTGGTTATGTATGTATGTTTGTATGTGAACCCAACTTAAAAATGTAATAATAATAATAATAATTAAAATTGAATACGCAACATAATTTTTTATGTCAAGTTTTTTACGCATTTCAAAAAGGCAAAATCGTACGAGTACAAAACGTTCGAACAGTTTGAATAAAAAACAAAATAAAATACTTCATCAGTATGCTACACGCGACGATAACACCTACAATCAACAGATACCGAGAGACTTTTATGGGAAGTTGTTTTGAAAATCAAAACAAAATAAACAAACAAAGTTCTCATTGCGCCGTTCGATAAACAGCATTTGCTTAATTATACCCGATTAAACCTTTAAGGGATGGCAGTACTTCTTACTTCAAAAAAAATAAATATTTAACGAGTACAATTTTATAGAATACCAATATTACAATGAAATTCGGACAAATAAGTTATATATGGATTTAGCCAGAACGCCTAAGCTCGTATATATACACTATGAAAGCAGGGGGCTTATTCTGGCAGAAGTGATTGAATACTTTTTTGATTCGAAGGAAATTTTATTTCTACCCTTTTCAGTCGATACTGATCGAATCTAAATTATTTTTTTAAGATTGTAGAGCATTTATTTGAGTTTTCGCAACAATGAAATAAAATAATTTCGATTCGTTCAGTATCGACTTGGGTATTCATTTAATTGGGCTTTTGCTTTAATCTGTTAATTGCTCGATTAATTAACCGAGGTTTTGGTTTAATCGGTTAATAATCGGTTAATTTTGTAATTGATCGGTTAACCGATTAATAAAGTTTTTCTATATATAGCTTTTTCAGTTTAAATAAAACCTTTTTCAAATTAAACGAAACCTTTTTCTAAATAAACCAAACCTTTTTCAAATTAAACGAAACCTTTTTCAAATTAAACGAAACCTTTTTCAAAATAAATGAAAATTTATTCAAATACAGTTAAACATTTTTCAAAATAAATTAAACCATTTTTAAAAATTTGTAGGGAATTTATTTTTTGGATTTCTTTGAATTACTGATTAATGAAGAGGCGACACTTACAATGTTACGATCAGTGGTAAAAAAACTTAATAATGATTGGGCATTAAATTTTAACTTTGAAAATGTCTTCTCTATCGGGTTCAGCATAGGAGAATAAAGTGGTAACATTTTAATGTACATTCACTATTGTCCACCATATGTCATATTACTTGGGACTTATGGCTCCCGAAGAAATACTTGTAAAACGGCTGTGAATACAGAAATAACTTTATGGTAAACAACGCCAGTATTATCTGTCGTACCAATTAGTGTCATATTCTTTCTCTTTACGGTTGGCAAAACACCATGAGCTCTTTCACCTTCTTTAGCAAAAAAAAAACTTAATTCCCACAAAATTTTAAAATTGGTTTTATTTAATTTGAAAAATGTTTAACTGAATTTGAATAAAGTTTCGTTTAATTTGAATAAAGTTTCGTTTTCTGAAAAAGGTTTCGTTTTCTTTGAAAAATGTTTTATTTAAACTGAAAATGCTATATATTTAACAATTTCCATAAATAAAAATGCATAAATTATTTATTATTTGGAGTTTATTAGTAAACAAAAACAATAACATAACAAACATAATAATTCAAACATAACAATTCTTAAACTTAAACCAGCAAACAAAAAAATATTTCATAAATATGTTTTACATATTTTTTAATTAATACATAAATATTAGTAGTTATTAAAAAATAAACTATGAGATAACCTTAAACCTTAAAAAATAATCTTTTAGAAAAATAATTTGGTTTAAATGTTAAGGATTTAAGCAATTCTTTTCTTTAGTTCTGATAAAACTTGACTTGGAAAATTTTATTTCATTTATCGTTGATGTTGAAGAAATCTAAAGCAACCTATAGGACAGAATATCTAATTTCTCAGTCCTTTTCCTGGATTTCTCTCAACATATAAAATCTTCCATTATGCCAATAGAGTCCTGTTCTATTTTTTTAAATTTTAACTCTTCTAATTGATTTGGTTAATTCTGTTAAAAATTGATATGATAAAATATGAGAAGAAACAAATAACTAAACACATACATATAAAAAGTACGGGAAACAAAAAGCTGTTGACAGCAAACACCTTTTTAAAATGAAGATCACTGAACACCTTCTTTGTTTGTGTGGAAAACTATTTTCTAAACAAATACCTTTTGTATATGAGACGATAAAAATAACCAAAAACACAATAAAATATGTTATAATACTACAAAAAATTAAAAATTTTGTTGCAACGGTTAATCGGTTAATCGACTGAAATTAACCGGTTTAATCGTTAATCGAAAATATACGCTTTTTAATTAACCGATCAGTTAATCGGGTAGTAATTAATTAATAATAATTAACCGAATGAATACACTAGTATCGGCTAAAAGAATTAAAAATAAAATTGCTTTGGAGTCGAAATTGTATACGATCACGACTGCCAGAATTAGCCCCCAGGTAAAAATATGTTTCGTATCACTTCAAATTATTATGTAAATTTAAAATGTTAAAGTTCATTATGGCGCACAGTGAGTGAGTATTAGAAATACAAACGTATTTTGCATTTGTATTTTAAACACATTCCCAAAATGTATTTTGTATTTTTAATACCTGTAGCTCAAGTATTAAGCGTCGTTCACAACGGCAGCAACATTTTCACTTGGTGTTTACAATAAAGCAAAACTTTTTTTTCGCAACCACAAACATTTTCAATCAAGAAAACGTTTGCTTATTAATTATAACTTATTAATTATTATAAACTTCATTAACAAGTTCATACAAATGGTTGCTGAAGTAAAAGTAGAATCAACTTTTAAAAAAACTTTTCTTACATTTTTGTTTGAAAAATGAAAGGAAAGCATATAAAAATCTTTGATTGTTACCATTGTGAACGAAGCTTTATGTATTTTGTATTTCAAATACTCTTAATCTCAAAATACATTTGCACAAAATACATTTAATATTAATAAATTAAAAAAAAATAAGTTGTCTCAAACATGAACTTTTTTGGCCACTACGAACATGAACAATTTGAAAAACAATTCTTGTTCTAGAAAGCATTTTTTATGGAATATTTTCAGAAGGTCTTGGACACAAGTTATTATGTCCATGCCCCACAAGCTGAAACTGTCGTTATTATACTTTTTACAAATTAAAGGAATTATATGATAAGCTGAGTAAGAATAACCCTTTCTCAGCTATAAAACTGGAATATTTTGAGGAAGTGAACCGAAACCAATTGCAGCATCTTTATGAAAAACATCTGACTACCTTAGAGTCAGTAAAAACCAGATTAGATTAGTGTAATACCACAATTATAAGAGATCAACCTACAAACACTTTTTCTAAACTGTCAGGTGAAATAAATACGGCTATTTTGGCGTCACTCTGGTAACAAAATGCGCTGGTTATCAGAAATCATATTGACAAATAAGAGGTGAAAAATCTTGCTGTTAATGCCTATTCAAATATTCAATAAAACGTGAAGTAATTCGATTCCAACTTCAGCCACTTGGCCTTAATCATTTTTTATTTTACTTGATGAAAAAAATTTGACATCAATCAAACGCAATCAAAAAAAAAAACTAAAGTTTTTCATTTTTTAAAAAATTGCAGTCAAACCACATCGAACGACAATTTATCCCGCCAATTTGTATATTTATAATCCGAAACAAAGAGCAAACAAAATCATACAATGTTGTATGATGTTTATGGTCATAGCTACATTACTTTACATTACCATACTGTCAAAAATTTCAATTAATATCATCATATTAATTTATACTTATTTGCAAACATATCACGGCTCTCGTATAAATAGATTATTTTTCGTATTTTTTAAATAAAAACAAACTTTGAAAATTCAAAAAATACTGAGATCCCACTTTTTTAAATCCTTAAATTTTTGGAATCAGGTTTTCCAGTTTGGCAACTCTTACCTAAGCTTTCGAAAATTATATTTTTTAAACCCCTGTTATATTTTTATAGAGTTTAAAAAATTTGATCAAGAGGTATGAGTTTTTAAAACCGATCTATTAGATATTATAATTCCTACCTTTTTAATAGAAAAAGTACCTAAAATTTACATATTTAATTACATTTTTGAGGAATTTTTAACTATCCTATCTTCAAATTTTATCATAAAAATCATATTTCTTGTCTCTAATAATGTCCCTGAAAGGGTTAATTTTCATGCCCTTTTTTGAATTACTAAACACCAAAAATAGAAAAATGTTAGTACTTTTTTAGAAAAAAAAATGATTTTGGTATATAACTTAAATACGCCAGCGCACGTTTAATTCGTGATTTCTATTAAATTTATTTATTTAAATTTATATTTTAAATATATTTTTTTATTGATATTATTTTAGTGCTTATAACTTTTAACGCCGTTACTTGCCCTGCCCGTATTCATAAAACAAAAGTTTAAATAAATATTCAATAAGCACAAGTAAGAAAACTTAATTTTATTTTTCTAATTTATACAAAAGAAAAAAGTTCAAAATTAATACAAAGTTGCTGTGTTATTCAAGTTTGTACAAGCACTAGCCTTGTGTCTGCCTGTCTGTCCATGTCACCATATTTGCCCGATCGTCATGTTTGTTTTCGTTGACAGCGCTTTTTTACTCAATATATTGTTTTCATTGTTTTTTGGCTTTAATTTTAATCGTGCTGTGAATTAAATTGACAACTTTAACTTATAAAATTTTATTTTTATTAGTACAACGATTTATACAAATCTACATAAATACTGATAATATTAGTATTGTGCTTATATAGTGGGTTAAATTTCTATAAATTTCCTGTTCGCTTGTAATTTTACCAATAGAACTGTCCTTTATTGAATGTAACTTTTGTCAAAAATTAATTTTTAATTTGAAAAAGACAAAAACAGGGTGTCTTTAAAAACTTAACTTAAAGAATTAAAAAAGGGGTTTTCTTTTTAAAACTGCGCCGAAGGTCTATATACCAAATAAGATTAATAGATATATATATATATATAAATATATAAATATTTAATTAATTAATAGGTATCTATTAATCCAGATCAAAAAAAAAACAAATCTAATAAAGGAAGGTACTAAATTAAAGTTTTACTAATCATGATTTATATAATTATTATGTAGAAATTGAGATATATTAAGTTTTATTATATATATATGATATATATATAAATATATAATATAAATTATTTAATAATTAATAAATTAACTGTGAACAAAACATCTCGTTTCGATTATGTTAAAGTGGTTTTGGTGTTCGAATTTTCGAAATCAATTTGACATTTATGTTGTAAACAAACATAAAAGCCAAGCAAAATATGTGTTGAAAAAATATATTTTTCTTTAGCATGGAATTTCCGTGTTCGTTTTTTAATACATAGATATACGAGTACCTAATTGTACGTATGTATATAAAAGCAAATAATTTACTACCTTTTTATTATATTATTTTATTATTTTTACGCTGGAAAAAACAAATAATGGATAACCTAGAGTTGTGTGATTTTAGACCATCTTCGACATGTTTTGTAGCAAAACTAGTTTTTGTTTGAGTTTTTCGAACATGAAAAATGTATGGACAGAAAGAAATAAAAATTTATTTCAATTTAAAAATTTGTGATAATAATTAAAAAATTAATTAAATTTGCTCCAGAAAACAAATTATTCACTTGATTAAATTTTTAAATGAAGCTGGTCTTATTTTTGATTAAAGCTTTAATTGAAGCACAGCCGCGAATAACGTTGTAAGTTACAAAATTATTATTTTTCAGGAGAGCAAAAAAAAAACGTTTTTAACGGGCAGGATTATTTATTTTTGAATTTTTTTTGGTAGATTATCAAAAATAATGATAACAAAAACTTGTATGCAAAATATCTAGAAATTTTAATTTTATATTGCATGCAAATTTACAGTTTATAATTTTTTTTTTAGTGGATAAGCGTTTCATATATACAATCGCGATGTCATTTAAAACGTTTTTCCACTTCACAAGCGGCTTTTAAAACGTTATTCCACTTTGCAAACCCAGTTCGTTTGTATCATTTTGTTAGTAACTTACAACGTTCTTCCAGTGGCTGACTCTTTGGATCGCAATTTGACGGCGTTAAGGTGCATAATTTTGGGTTATTTGATGTTTAAACAGTGTAAGAGAGTAATGTTAACGATAATCTGCAAAAAAACAGTTTTTGCAAAAAGTGGCTTTTGCAACGTTATTCGCGGCTTTGCTTCAATTGGTGAAACACTTTGGAGAATTTTTTCTCCCAAAACATGCAGGTGATAATGTACTATTATGTCTGCTAGAAATGGCAGAGACTCTGTTGCGAACAGACGTGTTTTTATTTTTAACTCCTCGTAGTGAACAATAAAAAAAATATCAAAAACAAAACATAATTTAAATAAATAACTGTGTTATGTACACATATATGTATACAGTTTTTATTAAAATTGTAAAAATTAAAAACATAAAATAACAAACAATTAAGAAAAAAAAAAAAAAAAAAAAAATAAACAAACAAGAAAATACTTAAAAACAAAAAACAATGCCTATCGGGCATTCTCCGCCAACAATAAATGAGAAAATAAAATTACTGTGTTCACCCGCGCAAATTGTAAGTACCCCCCTATTTAATGAAGCGGCATGGGCTATTCAATGTAAAACACCAACAACAAGTACAAATACTTGTTCAACAGTAACATCAACAGCATGCACAACAACAACAATGTCAACTTCATCGGTATGTAACTCTCTCATTAGTACTCCCACTAATACAAACAGAACTAACATACAAACTAACAATAATAACGAGCAAACAAGTGGAACTCTTAAAAATTCTCTTACATCGGACATACAAGAAAATGATGCTACTTCAAATAAGTTGGTAATGGTCGGCTCAAAGGGCGCTATACCTAAAACAATTAAAATAGATTCCGCAAAAGGTAACGACAACACATTGAAAGGTATTGATCGTTACTTTACAATATTAAAGCGAAAACGTAGCCCCAACTCCTCCAAAAATAACCCCACTCCAAAACAAACAAAAAAAGCAGGCATTACTCAAACGGTGAGCCAAAATCGTTTTTCTTTATTAGAAACTAACGATGTCGAAGAAGATGCAGTCGAAACTGTTAAACAGCACAAGCCCCCAGCAATTTTCCTACGTGAACAAAACTCCAACGTTCTAGTGAATTCCTTAACAGCAGCAGTCGGAAAAGATAACTTTTTTGTACAATCTCTGCGCAGAGGAAACGTTCTTGAAACGAAAATTCAGACGTTTACGGAACCAAATTTCCGTAAAACTGTTTCGTACCTCGATTCTGAAAATAAAAATTATTATACCCATCAGCTTAAAAGCGCAAAAGGCTTATCAGTCGTCATAAAAGGCATTGAAAGCAACGTTCCAACAAGCGAAATAGCAAATGCTATAGAAAACGAAGGCTACAAGGTAAAGTCAGTACACAACATAAATAATAGGGATAAAATACCGCAACCACTTTTTAAAGTCGAAATTGCTTTTGAATCTAGCAAACTAAAGGGAAATGACCCCCACCCAATTTATAACCTTCGATACCTTCTTCACCGAAGAATTTCTGTAGAAGAACCTCGCAAACGAAAAGACCCACCACAATGCTTAAACTGCCAAGAATTCGGGCACACCAGAAGTTATTGCAAGCTTCCATCAGTATGTGTAATCTGTGGTGATGTTCATAAAACTTCTGAATGCACGAAAATTAAAAGCGACCCCAGAAACAAAAAGTGTAGCAACTGTGGTGGTAATCACACCGCAAACTACAGGGGATGTCCAGTATTTTTACAGATAACGCAAAACATTATAAATAAACCCGCTCAACGGCGCTTTCAACCAAATGACTTTCTAGACTTATCCAACAATAATAATATCTCCACACATTATAGGCCCTCTGGTCAAACCAATAATAACTCCGCCAATAACGCTGCCAACCCACGTCCTATGCCTACTAATAAAATGTCGTATGCTCAAGCTGCCCAATGCAACAGTATTCCTTTGATACGATCAGCAGCTCAGAAGATCCCAGAATCTAGAACTCCCAAAGAATCATCACAGAAATCGCCCATAGAAAACTCATTAGAGCTTCTGATACAAACTATGAACAGCTTTATATCAAATATGCAAGTCATGATGCAGGAACTGTTAAGAAACCAGGGTATGCTACTTCAAGCATTCGCCTATAAAAAATGAACCAGATAAGAATATGTTACTGGAATGCAAACGGCTTAAGCCAACACAAGATAGAAGTAGAAAGTTTTCTAAAGTCTCAGTCTATTGACATGTTGCTGGTTTCTGAAACACATTTTACATTAAAAAACTGTTTTAGAATAAAAGGTTACTCTACGTACGATACAAAACATCCCAGTGGCAAAGCATGTGGCGGTGCAGCTATAATAATTAGGAATCAAATTAGCCACTTCTTAATGCCGGAATATAAAACTGATCACATTCAGGCCTCATCAATATTCCTCCCGGCCTCAAATATCACCATATCTTCTATATACTGTCCCCCAAGACACAAAATTACTGATGATCAATTCATTACTTTTTACAAAACTCTAGGCAATAAATTTATAGCAGCAGGAGATTACAATGCAAAGCACACGTTCTGGGGCTCACGACTCACTACTCCGAAGGGCAGACAGCTATTTAAAGCTATATCATCTCTTAAGCTAAACGTTATATCTGACGGACAGCCCACTTATTGGCCTTCAGATCTAAAAAAAAACTCCCGATTTAATAGATTTTGCAGTCATTAAAAACATCAGACGCGATCAGCTTTCTACAGCCTCTTTGTTTGACCTGTCCTCAGATCACTCTCCCACTATTATATCAATGTTAAATTTTCAAAACATCGAAAAACCCTTTTGTTTCCCTAATAGACATACTAACTGGCTCAAATACCGAATGTATATAAGCTCCCACATATCGCAAAATATTTCGCTTAAATCCGATAATGAAATACAAGATGCTATAAACGTATTCTCTGAAACATTATCAACTGCAGCTAAAGTAGCGACACCTTTCAAACACTACAACGGCACTAAAAACGAATTCTCAACAACTATTCAAAACCTTATAAAAGAAAAGAGAAAACTTAGAAGACAATGGCAACTACATCGCTCTCCTACCTTGAAAATGCAACTAAACCACTGCCAAAGAGCCCTTCATAGTGCTCTCTTGGAGGACAAACAATCAGCTCTAAGGGCATATCTAGAAGGGCTAGAGCCAACAATGTCCACGGATCATAGTCTTTGGAAAGCCACCAAAAAAATTAATAACCCGATAAAATGTGAGAATGCTATTCGTTATAGTGATGGCAAATGGGCTAGGTCCAATAAAGACAAAGCTGAAGTTTTTGCCGATCACCTCGAAAGAGTGTTTACGCCTAATATTTCCGACTCAGACATAACCTTACCAGCTATTGAAGACCGTGTTGTTTCTCCAATGAAAATTCGTTTCTCGTCCTTAAACTCAGCAATCAAAAAAATCAAAACAAATAAATCGCCTGGCATGGACAAAATTTCAGGAAAAATGATTCGTGAACTACCAACATCTGCCCTAAGGCTAATTTTACTCATTTTCAATGCCATCCTGCGAACCGGTTTTTACCCTAAATCATGGAAAATATCAGAAATAATCATGATACCTAAGCCAGGTAAGGACGCTAGTCAAGTGTCATCTTATCGTCCGATAAGCTTACTTTCAATTTTATCAAAGCTCTTTGAGAAGTTATTTTTAAATGCATTGACCCCATATTTAAACGACCGCCACATCATTCCAGTCCATCAGTTTGGATTCCGAAAGGATCATAGCACCATAGAACAGGTTCATCGCATAGTTACTCTTATCAGAAAAGGCTTTGAGGACAAACACTATTGCTCATCACTCTTCATAGACATTTCTCAAGCCTTTGACAAAGTGTGGCACGACGGGCTTTTATATAAAATAAGGTCCTTGTTACCTCAAAATACCCATAACTTACTGCGAAATTATTTATTAGATCGCTCGTTTGTAGTAAAATATAAAGACTATATCTCAGACTCAAGAAGAATCGCAGCTGGAGTTCCCCAAGGCAGTATACTTGGTCCTCTTATGTATATACTTTACACCTCAGATATGCCCACAAGTAATCTGATACACACGTCAACTTTTGCTGACGACACAGCGTTTATAAGCGTACATAAAAATCCAGTAACTGCTTCTAGTTGTCTGCAGACTTATATTAAAGAACTCGAACAATGGCTTAACAAATGGAAAATAAAAGTAAATCCAACAAAGTGTGCACATGTCACTTTCACCTTGAGAAAGGGCGACTGTCCCAAACTTAAGATTAATAACATCGAAATCCCTCAACAAAATCATATAAAATATCTTGGTATACACCTCGATCGTCGCCTTACCTGGTCTCAACATATTGAATCCAAATCCACACAGCTCAAACTTAAAACACTACAGCTTCAGTGGCTTATTTGCTCTCATTCTGCTCTCAACCTAAACTACAAGGTTCTACTCTACAAAGCTATTATTAAGCCAATATGGACCTATGGTATCCAACTATGGGGAACAGCTTCTGCTTCCAATATAGAGAAATTACAAAGACGACAAAATAAAATATTGCGACAAATTACTGGTGACCCGTGGTATATTAGAAACGCAAATATTCATAAGGACCTCAAGATTCCATTTGTTCGCGACGAAATAAAAACCTTCTGCTCCAAATATGCACGAAAACTGGCAACTCATCCGAATCCTCTTGCACAGGATCTACTGTCTTATAATGGACATACTCGCCTCAAGAGGGTCGACACGTTGGTCCTCGCGCAAATGCATGGAAGATGAAACTTTACGAAACAAAAATGGAGTTTCTATTGCAACGGCAATAGACCCAGAAATTACTAATTAATTTAAGATTTTAATACTTATTGTTATTTTCTTATTATAGAAAGATTCAATAAATAAATTGAAAGTCGGAAAAAAAAAAAAAAAAAAAACTAATGATCCATTGCGATTCTATGAAGTTCCACCAAACAGAACCCGCACCGTTGAGCCAACGCGAACTTTTAACGAAGTTTAAAATGCTTTGTAATTCATCGCCAGAGAAATCATACAATCCGTCAAAGGTGATGGATCTTATTTCGGCCAGTCGCCTTCTCGCCAGTGCATGACAGAAACAGAGAAGGTGTTCCAGTTCCTTCTCCTCATTTTCGTCATCCCATCTGCGGCAGTAATTATTGTGTCTGACTCCCAAATGCTGTGCATGTCTACCTTCAATACAGACTCCCTTGATAACAGATATCCAAAGTGATACGTCCCTTTTTGGTCATCGTTAGTAGAGACATGGTTAGCCCATCATCCATTCAGGCCACAATTGCCTGACCATCCATTCTCCAGTATTCGCGGTCCATCTCTAGCAATATATATAGATCGCTGCGGTTCGAGCTTGCAGGAGAGCAGAGGTAACCCAACACCTTCCAAATCCCGTGGAACACATAAGGTAGTGCCAAGTCTATCAAGCTCAATCGTCTAATGTTCCCTAGTATATCCCGGTGCGCTTGGATCCATATCATCCTGATATCAAACTGCTCAGCCATCTTATTTAGAGGTGAGCCACAGTCGAAGCCTGTTCTCGTTCTCAGGGAGAGGGAATCCACGGCGACATGGCGATCAGTATAAACAGTGAAACACTGTGTGGTTTACGCTTGTCATCTAGCCAGGACTTTAGTTTTTTTATCATGAATCAGGTACTTTTTATGTAGCGACTATTCGGTATTTTTCTACGTAGCGACTATTCGGTAAAACTTTTCTGTAATAACACAGTGAAGCAACTAAAATGGGATTGGGATGAAACCAATTGCAAATGAAAGTTGACATTATCCAAAACAAAACCTTCAAGCGTATTTTTTTTTGTTCAGTGCGAGATTTTTTTACACGCATTTGAAGTTTGTGTTTTTGGAACGCTTTCTAACAAGAAAAGATCATTGAAATTTTGATAAAATATGCTTATTTATTTTTACTATTCTAGAAAGTTGTAGTATCATATTATTTTTGGGGTGGAGGAATTCATTTTCAATATACATTTTTACCTAAAACATACGCTAGATGGCGCTGTCATACAAATGAACCTTTGTACCAGCAGATAAAGTATACCACCTCTTCATATTAAATAGAGTATTTTAATAATTTTTTTTTTTTTCAGAAAAAGATTGCATAGGAATTGAAGAAATACTTATATTGAATAAATACCAATGAGTTGAGTAGGACCTTCGTAAAATGAATGTACATGAACTTTGGTTTAGGTTTTTGCTCAAATAGAAAAATTATCCTATCGATTGATATTTTATATTCTTGGGATCGCTGCGGTTGCCAACACCATTATTTCGGAAAAACTTATATGAACCGAAATATTTAGAGGCAACACTATTTTGGGCACAACTATTTTAAGTCAAAATTTATTATAATTTATAAAAAAAAATTAAGTAAAATCAATAGAACTATGGGTCCAAATTTTTAAAATAAATAATGCCAAAAAAAGTTAAAAAAAATTTTCTAAAAATGCTAAATAAAATGCCAAGTGCTAAATGAAAATTTTGCAGCTAAATAAAAAATTTTAAAGCTAAACTTTGCTGCAAAAATGCCAAAATGGCCACACTGGTTGCGGTAAAAACAAGTATTATATTGAAAATAAGTATTATATTGAAATTTTCTGTAGAAATCCTGAATTTGTTATCTGCGACAATATTGAATCATATTTTTTATCAAAAATTATTTTTAGGAGTACAAAATTTATTATTAATAAGATTAATAATAAATTTAATAAAATTTATTAAATCTTATTTTATAAAATAAGATTTCTCTACTACATGCTAAATTCCGAATTTTCATTTCTGAAATTTATTGTTGAGGGCAAGCTATTTTCTATGCACATTTCACTTGTTGCTTAAGCCAGCTCGTCAGAAAACTTTTTTCAAATCTTTAGAAAAGCTAAAAATATTATACAAATCACCCTGTAAAGCGAATAAGAATTTTAAACACTTATTTCTTACAGCCGTACCTAAAAAAGAGCGGAAGGCGGAACGTTTTCTTCAGCGTAGCTTTTACGCTGATATGCCATACCTAAAGGCCGTGTCAGATACAACTTTGTCGCTTTGCGTGACGTTTCTACCTCCGGCAGAAAAACGCAAAGCAAAAGGTGTATGCCACAATGAAAACTTTGACAACACTCACGCATTGTTTGTTAACTTATAAAAGCGGTTGGTAATTTGTACATTTAATTATTTGTTACAAAAATAAAAGTTAAAAATTTAATTGGATGGTTTTTTGGAATTGAATTTGGCAAAAAAAAATTAAAAAAAACGAAAATTATACTAGCCAATTGTCAAAGCGCGCAAAAAGATGAGAGTTGGCTAACTTTTTGCTTCGCTCCGCTTTGAAAGTACTTTATGTGACATGTTTCGTATAAGTACGTATATTTTATCTTAGATGTCAAAGCGAATCGGTAACGCAACGCGAAGCAAAAGTTTTATCTGACATGGCCTTAAATAAGAGCGTCAGCGTTGTGCCATAAACAGTAGTGTTAACTTTCGTGCCGACTAAAACCCTCATAAAAGACATAAGAAATTGAATTAAAACCGCTAGTTTGACCTAAAAATAGCTAATTTGCCTTTATTTATTATCAAACAATAAAAACAGGGTTGTCAAAACAACAAATATAGCAGCCCTGTTTATTTTATCGCGCTGTCAAAATCGGATTTTTCAATTGCAAAGCGCTACCGTTGCGTTGCCGTCGCGTTGTTTCGGTATGCTACATACAAATTGTATGGGCATGAGGTTTTTTGACAGCTAGAAAACGCGTTCCGCTCTTGTTTAGGTATGGCTGTTACTTGAAACAATATCAAAGCTTCAACAAAGCAACAACAATAAAAAGTGAATTCATTTAATATTTATTTTTTGTTTTCTTTTGGTGTACTAAAAGAAAGTCATGGAAAAATATTTTGAATTGTTCTTAGAATCACAAGATCAATGATGCACTCACTTTGTCTAAAATTGTACTATTTAAAGTTTTCCATCCATCATGTGTACTCTGACTTTATCAGATTGGGACTTAATGTCCGTTGTACACACTATATTAACGAGGACGTTTCATAAATATTAATTTATATTACAAAAATTTTATTTAACACAATTTTTGCTTATAAACATGAACTAAAATTGTGTTAAAAAAAAACAAACCGACAAAAAAGTTATTTATAATATTTAGGAACGACAGTCGCAAACAAAAAAAAATTCATTTCGAAAACAAACAGCAGGATTTATTTAGATAAATTATACCATATGATATTTTTATTGAATGTAAATTTCAATTTTGGTAGACGAGAAATAAATATTTTTAATTACACAAAAAATTTTTAATGTACATATGTACATATGTACGTGTAATTGGATTATACTAAATTTACTTATATGGAGCAAATTTTTAATTGTGACAAATAAATACAAATAAAAAGTATAGTCGGTCGAGCCCGACCATTTAATACCCTAAAAACTTTCAAGAGTTACCTTTCCGCCAAAAGTAAATAACGTTATAAGGTTCGTGTAAAAGTTCTCCGAATATTAAAATGATATCTTCATCTTTAAGTGGTTGTATGAAGGGGACTTTTATGGTTTTGGACCTACCAATACATTTTTGCCATGACATAGCAACTTTCACAAAACTTATGTCGCCAAATTTTATATTAGTACCATAAAGTATAAAGAAGTTATGGCACTAAAGGCTTTTTTCCGTATTTGTATGGGAGCTATGATCATATATGAACCGATTCCGATTTGGTAAAAATATTAATATTGCAATAAAATAAGATTGAACTAAATTAAATCTTAATCTTAATTCAGGAAAGAAGCTTGTACACAGAAAAAATTAAAAATTGTCTCTAATCACCAAATTCATAGAATCAAGCAAATAATTTGTTGATTTTGCACCTATTACCAAAATAATTATATTGATTACTCAAAATTTTAAAAATTGTGATTTTTTTTTTTTATTAAATGATATTTTTAATTTTAATTAAAAAAATTATCAAAAAACTTTGCCATTTCAAACAATATGTTAATTGATTTAATTAAATATAGCTCAAGTTTTGGCAATTCTCAACAACAATTTTACAAGTTTATATTTAATTAATACTTCAATTAAAAATTTATTATATCCTTAAATTTCTTTCAACCAAAACAATAAATGATTCCATTACAGGCCTTGGAGGAAAACATCACGCCTGTCATTCGCCAGTTACTAGTCGAAATGCTCGAACGAGTGATCGAAAATTGGACTCAACGGATGGACCATTTGTGACGTAGCAACGGCCAACATTTGATAGACATAATCTTCAAAAAATAAATGCCAAAGAATGTTCTTTCAAATGATAATAAACATTCCCCATTAAATTTGAATTTTCTGTGTTTTTTTCTTTAAAAAAGTAGGGAACCTCGAAATGGATTACGATATACGTCCCATAGTTTTTCCGTGCCTCATTTTTGTGCCCAATTTCTTAACTGTTATATTATAGTAATCATTTTTTTAAATTTGACTGTTTTTATAAAACTGGAGAAAAATATACCCTTAAGTCATACGAGACAACACAGTGCAAAACTTGAGATTAGCCCTTAGATACGCTTGGGGACAACATGATTCCAAACTCCTTAAACTTTGAAAAATCTGTCAATTTGAATTTGGCACTACAACACATTTGATGTATGTTGATGCCGATAATTTCAGATTTGCACACTAGATAACAAATTTTTTAAAAATATCAGAAATCCCGTTTTTTATCGATTAAGCAAAAAAAAATTTTAACACGGTTAAAATCTATTTTCTTAAAAATGTTGGGTCAAATGGATCCCATTCTCGAAAATGGCTAATTTTCCATTTTGTATGCACAACACAAATTGTTCAATTTGCCTTCATTATGGCTGAGTTCCAAAACAGCATAATACTTTGCATCCCAAATCAAAAATGTATCATCTAGTTTAACGATGCACAGTTTTCTTGTTATGTGTGCATCGAATACTTTGTTGGTGAACGTTTGGACAAATAACATTGTAATAATCCACACGGTTGCATTGTAGCATGCAGTTAAAAAAGAGAGTTGCTTTGCAACCGACGTTTTGGAATTCAGCATATTAATCTTATTTAAATTGAAGTATAAAAAGATTGGGAACATTTTCACCCCAGTTTTCTAAAAATTGGAACAAAAATATACTAAATCCGCAAATTTTCCTTTAGAAATTCCAGATACTCGTATGTCAAAAGTTAAGCTTAGATCTTCGTGATTTTAGGGGTTATGTTTTCCGAATGTAGTAAAACCTTTAGATTATATTTAAAATAACCTGGGGGCCAATTCTTGTTTTATGAAACTGTGAAATGAAATGTATTTTCACATTCTCATAGTTCTTTTGATTCCTGTTTAATGAAAAAAGTAAAAAGAGAGAAACGAATTAAAATATTTTTCACAGTTACAAAACTCTGTCGATTCCTTTATTGTGATAAAGTGAAAACTAGTGCCAAGATATTTTCATATGAAAAAATAGTTTAAATTGAAAATTTGTATGTGAAAAAGATGAAAAAGTTACTATGAAGAAAGTGATATTAAAGGATAACATAATCAACTCTTTAGAAGTGAATGTGGACAATAAAAAAGCGCTACTAATCACCTATTTATAGAATTGTTCCTACAGACGGAAAAAGTTTTGCATAAATTTAAGGTTGGTATTAGTTAAAAAGCTTCACCAAATGTGGTTGGGCTGTATATCTCTGGATCTCATGGGCAACCGCTTATGTAAATTTTTTCGATTTTAAACACTCTTAACATGGTTCTAACTACTTCTGAAAAAGATGAACCAATTCGGATTTTTTAACGTAATAACCATGTGCAAGTTTGCATAGTTTGACCTCGAATAGTTTTTCGGCTCTCTTGGAAGATTTTATTTTAATTTGGAATTTTGCTTTAAAATAATTTGTATTTTTTATAACTTTATTTTGAATTTGATTTTAAATTTTGAGAATTTAGTTACAAGGCGAATTCATTACAGGTGATCCTAAAAGCACTGCTGTTAACTTTTTTTCTTTAAGTTTATATTTGTTGTGTGTCAAAATTTTGTTTATTATCTTTGTTTCTGTCTTGATTTGTTTCGGTTTTTGACATTGTACAATGATTTTACAAAATCAAATTGCTTGTGGTTTTTGTACGATTTGTACTTGTTGTACTACCGAGATTACCTGGAATGAATTCGCCTTGCTTAGTTACAAAAGTTTCATAGGTACACATTGAATGAAACACTATTTTCATAGCATAAACGAGAATACCAAAATATGTACTAATGAAAAGCTAGAGTGATAACATTCAATGAAAACGAAAATGAATTTATTTGTTTCACTTCACATTATCATAAAACAGGAATTGGCCCCATATGGAGTATAATATTCTGAACGAGTTTTACTTAAATTTCATTAAAACAAGGAAATTGGGATCATTCGCCAAAATATGGCAAAACAAAATGCAGAAAGTTATTAATAACTGCCAGATACGTGTTTAACAAGAGGAAATATGATAAAGTATCTCAGTTACTCTACACAGATTCTGGGATGCAGTTTGACTTCGTACTTAACTATACGTTACTTAGTTTTTCTTCACAAGGTCTGGTCGCACTTTTGACCTGATTCAATCTAACTATAGCTATAAGAATTCCTGTTCCATTTTCTTCAAGTTTGGGTATAACATGTCATTGCGCTCGTAAACGAGCGGATCTGGGTCTCTAGAAATATAAGGAGATCTAAGGTATCTCTCGACTTCTTCTTTTGCAAAATCTCAGCATAGGATGAATAGAGGCTCATCCTCCTCGGATCCTCTTATTACTTTTTCACAAATGCTCCAAAGACCAGTTCTTGTAGACTTATCAGAACTTGTGCCACCTGTAGGTGCGACCGGGTATTCAACGCTTTCAGACTACAGAGACATGTTAAGTAGCTCAATAAGATTTTTTTCGGTTCGATTGATGGCAATAGTCTTTGAAATATTCGAGCATTGTAACAAGGGTCAAACATTGTAGATAAACAATATGTTTCTTTATTTTCTAAAGCCTTAAATTTTTTAGTTAAGGCTAATGTTAATTGAGACTCCGAACGATTTTCCATCTTCGTTGATTCTTTTATTTTATAAATCAATTTCAGTATTTTGTTTTAGTTTTATGCTCTGCTTTTTAATGTGTAACTTTCTCTAGTTGATATGCAAAAAAAAGCATAGAACATTTTATGATTTGTTTAAAAATACTCCACAAAAATATAAAATGTATAGTCGTATCGACAGCGCCGATACCGATATAGCGGAAAATCTGATGTATCGCCGATATATCGGTATCGGTATTCATTACATCCCTAATTTGTATTCCTTATTAAATCCGCAATAAATCCCAATGTGATGATCAACAAATTCTGAAATATGCTTGGCAAAATTTTTAAAAATTTGAAAATGGGGTTTTGAAACTGCCTTTAAATTATTTTTGTTTTTTTGTCATACCTGCGAATATGTTAACGATATCCTACGAAGTCAAAAACTCATATACAAGTAAATGCTTATATTGTTAAATAAAAATTATTTAAATATTTCTGAAAATATGTTAATTTTGTTTCTACATTTCTTGTTCAGGTGGCCTGAGATATGTTAATGGCCTTGGGATATTTAATAACTTTAAAATTTGTTTACCAATTTTTTTTCGATTTCTTAATATCTTTCGCTTCTTTTATATGTTATTGCAAAAGTAATTACTTAATAGCAAAATTTTTACAAAAACAAAAAAAAATATTTTCCCCCCTTGTAAATGCGCCTTCAAACTTCCGCGTCGTTTCGGTGGCAGTAAACCTTATCCTATTATCTTAATATTTCCTATAACGTGTATCTACAATACATAGAACAATTCTATGGGGGGAAGGGGGAGATGGGATGAGAAGGTGTGCCTTGATATTTGTCTTCGTTCAAACAAATCTTGGAGCACTCTAATATACATATATCATTATTTATGGATATATATGTACATATATGTATGTGTATATATATACCTTTTTTGACCTTAATGCTCTTGTCAATCATGTTGTTAATGTTGTTGGCTTAGCTGATGCTGCTGTTGATTTTGTTGTATTCATTGATACCACTTGAGCAGGAAAAGAAAAGAAAAACAAAAATAATCTATAATAGCCATACTTCAATATGATTAACTATCTGTTATCCTTAAGCATTTCGCAAGCCAATTCCAGACAACAAATCTAAAAACAAAATGCGATAAGAGCTCTACAATAATGAAGCTTGTGAAACAACATCAAAAAACGAAATATATATGTGAATACTTTGGCAGTGGTAGACTTTAGGAAACCGATTATGGTACTGAAATAAAATTTTAAATTTCAAAATGAATCGATCTGGATTTCCGGACTAAGCCCCGTTGTTGAAGAATTCCATTGAAATTTTATATATTTAAAATTGTGTTAAAGTACAAAAAGTAGGCAGCATCGCGTGTATTATTCCTTAATCTCCGTAATCAGAAAAAAACCAGGTTAGTACCCAGCCAACATTTCTAATCGTGAAGGAGTCTACTGGGAATCTCATGAAGATTGTTTTTGATTGTCGACGAGCGCATTTTTTAATCGTAAAAGGTTCCTCGCACAGGAGAAACACAAGCTTATTTTTCTGTGAGATACTTTTACAACACAGCGAAAGACGCTTATATTAATCGTAGAGGCAATCGTTTCCGATGTGTGTTTAGATTATCTAATAAGTCTTTCAGAAGGCACTTGTTTGAGGCTCGTGTTGGGATTACCTTACAACTCGTGAAATGCTCAGCCGTATAACTGAGCTACCTAGATAAAAATGTCAAGTGCCTTTATCATGTCTAAACTTCTCATTTTCATACAATTTATAAGAAAAAGTCGTCAGATCGCGAATTCAACTTTAGCCGGTTGAAAAATCTTATTTGGCAGATTTTTAGGTCAATTTCTTTTATTAAAATTGAATTGACAATAGAATTTTCATGTTTAAAAAAACGCTCTTATTTGCGTAGCTTAGTAATTGTTATATGACTCATACAGAGAGTCGCAAACGGTTCATTCCAAGATTTAGTGCCCAAAAACGATTTTTCAAATTTTGTTTTTGTTTTAAATGTTATTTACTATGCGAACGTTAACGTTCGATATCGGCGAACGGGCAGTTAAAGACGAGCGAGTCAGAAAATGTATACAAAAATAATAAATAAAAAAATTAGATGTTTTTGTTACTGTAACTCGTCCGATAATCTTCGGAATATTCTTTTAGAAGGTGTATTTTAAACATAATCGTCTAATAAACAGCATATGCCAGGTGGGTATATACAGGGACACATTGATATAGGCTTGAAACCCTACAATTAATTAATGTTCTTTGCCTTCGGACATGGAAAACACAATTAAAGTATTTTTATGTAAACTGGCTTTGAAAATATAATTTTTGTTTTGATCATTTTAAAATTTTGTACTTAAGTATTTCATGATCCCGATTCATAAACCATTAATTATGGTGGTATTAACCAAATTAAAATAACCCAAATTTTTGCTACACCGTAATAATTTTTACATTCTTGAAGCAAAATTATACTTGCAATCCCAGTAATGTATAGTTCCTTAAACGCTTTAAACGAGTTATACTTACATATAAATAAAATACATTTAATTAAAAATATGCAAAAGTGCATTGTAGTTTATTGTGTAAAAAAGAATTAAAAATATTTTTTAAAAGTGAAAATAAATAACTAAGAAAATTTTTAGAAAGTGAAATGATTAATTGATATATCAATTGTTGTAACGAATGTATCTATATATAAGTACGTATCTAGTTAAATGTGTGTATGTATATAATTAACATCTTTTGTTTACATTTGTACTTTTCATGTCAAACATATATTGTTGGTGTTTTTAAAATACGGAAGTACACATGTATGAAAATACCGCATTTGTTATTTGTTTGTTACGATCATTCTTTTTCACTTTTTTAAAAGCATATTCTTCTCTATTTTATACAAACAAACATATCATATTTGGAGAGACCATAAACAGCTTCTTTATGCCATTTTCTTTCTAGAAATTTTCGCAAGCTTCATTTAACTGAGAAAAGAGATTTTAATCGAGAAAGTGGTGGAAATTAAATATAAAATATGAAAGGGATAGTGTTAATTAAAACAGCTTTTGGTGAAAGAAATTAAAATAGTGCAGTTAATTATGATAATTCAGATAATAATTTTAATTATTATAAGTTTATTGAGGCGGGTAAAGACATACATACATATGTAAAAGTTGTGTGTTATTTATTATAAAAAGGTTTTGCCTATAAAATTTTTTTTTTTTTTTTGTTGTGAAGCTTACAAAAATGATGTGTCAGCACACACAAATGTAGAACTTTCTACAAACAACTTCATAAATCATAGTTTCGAAGCTCATTGCCATGCATTTCGTATTGAATGTCAAGCCATTTTTTTTATCTGTTCCAATAAAATCAAAAGAAAACATACTGTTCTTAAATTAAATTAGAATATATTTTATTTGTTTAATTATTATAATATGCATTATATACAATAACTTATGTTATTTTAAATATCTATGTAATGTGTATTCATTCGGTTAACCGATTAATTAATCGGTTAACCGATTAATTACTACCCGATTAGCTGATCGGTTAATTTAAAATTGGTTTTTTTCGATTAACGATTAAACCGGTAAATTTCAGTCGATTAGCCGATGTAACAAAATTTTGAATTTTTTTTAGTATCATAATATAGTTTTTGGTGTTTAAATTATTTGTTTAGTCTCATTTACAAAAGGTATTTGTTTAGAAAATATTTTTTATACAAACAAAGAAGGTGATCTTAATTTTAAATATGTTTTTGGTGTCAACAGCTTTTTGTTTCACGTTCTTTTTATATCTATGCGTTTAGTTATTGCTTTTTTCCCATATCAATCTTTTAAGAAAATTTACCGAAACAATTAGAAAATATTTAATTAAAAAAAAAACTAAAACAGGACTCTAATGGCATAATGGAAGATTTTATATGTTTAAACAAATCCAGGAAAAGGACTGAGAAATCATATATTCTGTATTATGGCTTGCTGTTGTTTCCCCTAACATCTACGATGAAGGAATTTTTTCCAAGTCAAGTTTTATCAAAACTAAAGCAAAGAATCGCTTAAATCTTAAACATGTTAACCAAATTATTTGTTTATAAGATTATTTTATAAGATCTCAAAGTATTGATATAACTAATTAAATGAGCTTACAGCTTATTTATATTAATACATAATACGTTTTAATTAAACAATGTGTATTACATATTTATGACTTATATTTTTTTTTTGCTCGTTTTAGTTCAAAAATCGTTATGTTAGTTATGTAATTGCTTTTATTTTACTAATAAACTCCAAATAATAAATCATTTATGAATTTTTATTCATTGAAATAACTTACACAGTACAACACATGATTTGCCAACTCAATTCTGTGAACTGTATGTGAAATTAGACCCAAAAAGAAGAATTTCTGCATCATTCGTTTTGTCTTCTTACCTGCGATTTGAAGTAAGTATCGATTTGAAGTGAGTACTATCGTATAGGGGAATTTATCACGTTTTAGGCCCTGTTGTTTGACATAGCTCGACAACCCCTAGCCCAATTTAGTTGAAATAAATTTTAAAAAATTAAGAATTACAATTCCCTTAATCTGTTCATATATTGTTTTCCTATACAAGTAACACTTTCGAAGTTAAAAATGAATGTATGAAGGGAAAAAATTATTTTTTGCCTAAAAATTTAAATTTTTTTTTTTAAAAATACATAAAAAATCCAAAATGGAAAAAAGTTTCAAGTCTAGTTATTTTTTCGCAAAGTCACCTAAAGATCATAAAAATCGATGCACGCGTTTCGCTTTTATTCGCAATTGAGTAAAGGTATGAATTTCAAAAATCAGTTATAGCCACCACCCTTAAAATAAAAATAAAAATATAAATTAAAAAATTATCATGCAAAAAAAAACTTTATTTATAAAAACTTAATGAAAATAAAATAATATGCAATTAATACGCAACTATAATATGCATAAAAACAAAATTTAGAACATTTTTTCAATTATTGGCAATATCCATCCTTGTAGAAGTTGACGCTTGTGGTTCTGATGATCTTGTTTTCTTCGTAGGTTGTTCATATTCATGGTCTGAGTCTGTATCGTCATCCGAGATACACATACTATTCAAGGGCGTGTTTCTTTTACTGTGTCCACCAATTTCAATGTCTTCATCTTCGGTGCTTTCTTCAAACTGCATAATTGTGGAACTCCACCAACAAACCTCCGCAAGCAATGCATCCAATTTTTTGCTTATGAACCGCTTTTCAAATGGCATGGTCACCTGGTGGAACCTCTCTCCTTGTTCGTCTGATTCCTGAGGTGATTGTGCCAAAAAAGTATCGAGGTGGTGGTGCAAGAAATTCAATTTCAGCGTCATGGATGCACCGATTTTTTTCGAAATAAAACAGCAACCTGTCAACTCGTTGCTGTATCTCTTCTCGCTGGACACGGTTCTTTCCTAGAACGCCTTCTATTACTTCTTTCAATGCGTTCCATGCATGTTGGTGGTCGTGATGCTCTGAAAGCAAATGTGTGAAAGAATCACTTTTGATCAATTTCCGAATATCAGGTCCATTGAGAATACCTGTTTTAAATACATAAGAAAAACGAAAAAATTATTGGTAATGCGAATGTATAGAAATTAACAAATTTAGATATGACAATATTGAAATACAGAGTACGATACGTACCGTTTTTAATTTTCTCATCACTGAGTTTCGGAAAGATGGATTTCAAACAGTCAAAGGCGCCGTTAACTTTTTTGACCACCACTTCAACGAATTTCCCAGCTATTTCCAGTTTCATGTGGAGCGGTGGCAACAAAATATCATCCAGGTCCTTTATCATAGGTTCATTGCGTAATTTTAATTGTTTGTTGAGCTCGGGAGTTCTTCCTTTCCAATCTTTACATTGATATTGATTTCCTTTGTATCGTGAATCCCAATTACAAAGGAAGCAGAAGTATTTTGGATATCCGCCCTTTTCTATAATCCCTTGTAGTATGTTGACCACCTTCAGATCGCAACAAATGTTCCATTTGTGTTCATCGTATTTGATTTTCTTCAAAATTTCGCCCAATGCTTCATACGTTTCCTTCATAGTTGTGCTGAATCCCAATGGAATGCATGGTTTTTTATTTTTTTTGTGCAGCAGCACAGCCTTCAAACTAGTAACTGAACCATCGATGAATAAACGCCAGTCGCCAGCGATATAATCCATTCCCAATTTTTTCACTAAACCTGGGATATCATGGCAGTACGTGAACGTATTTGCTTCGTCAACGGAATAAAATTTCTGAAAATCAGCTTGGCGTTGTCGGTATGATGTTGCGCTGACATTTCGCTGTGTGAGTTTTCTTCTCTTCAAAAATGATGTCAGCCATTCGGAGTCGTGTTGTGATAGTACCAGCTTGGCCACAATGTAATCCATTTCGATTTGTGGTAGCGGTTGTGGTGCACTATTTTCAATATCGGGTATCCAATCAGCATCATCCAAATCGGTCGGATTGGTGAAAACGGTTTCGGCTAGCAGGGACACAGTATCCGCACTCGGAGGTTTAGGTGCATCGGTATCAGCAGGGCGTTGCACTGGAAGTGTGGCAGTAAATGCAGCAGTGTATACTTTTGTTTTCAATTGTTGTCTGTTTAATCCAGGACGAAAATTTATGCATGCATAGCACCTGGATTCATCATGTCCAGTTGTGTCTTCCACCCAAATTACTGGCTTCATAAAAGATAACTTTCTACTTTTTCCGTGAATCCATTTTAGAAGGGTAGTATAACAACTGTTGCACACTGTGTTCGGCGTAAAATTTGCACCACTTAAATCTGCTTCATCGAAATAATTACTGCGGTTTTGAATTGCTCAGTAAACAAATTTTTTCGATCTTTTTTCTGTATTTTTCGGACGATATGACCACAAACGTAACAATATTCATCCAAATATGGGCACTTGTTGTTTTCCATATTGATATATTTTATGTTTTGTTGTTATTCACTTTTAAAAAACTGGAGAAAAATCACTTTTACTGTTCGCGTTCGTCGGCACTGGCTGAATGCCAAAAATCGATCAATGCACACCTATAAATACTACGTATTTTTGAATATTTTACTGCCAGGTACTTATAAATGGGCGCATATTTTAAGGGCGGCTGGCTATATACCTGATTCAGCACTTGTACGT